>JBAIAA010000016.1:0-600000 GCA_037893245.1 Crossaster papposus
CCTCTCATTTCCTCTCATTTCCTCTCATTTGCTCATTTGCGCTCATTTGTGCTCATTTGCGCTCATTTGTGCTCATTTGCGCTCATTTGCGCTCATTTGCTCATTAGCTCATTTGCTCATTTGCTCATTTGCTAATTTGCTCATTTGCTCATTTGCTCATTTGCTCATTTGCTCATTTGCTCATTTGCTCATTTGCTCATTTGCTCATTTGCTCATTTGCTCATTTGCTCATTTGCTCATTTGATCATTTGATCATTTGCTCATTTGCTCATTTGATCATTTGATCATTTGCTCATTTGCTCATTTGCTCATTTGCTCATTTGCTCATTTGCTCATTTGCTCATTTGCTCATTTGCTCATTTGCTCTCATTTGCTCTCATTTGCTCTCATTTGCTCTCATTTGCTCTCATTTGCTCTCATTTGCTCATCTGCTCTCATTTGCTCATTGGCTCATTTGCTCATTTGCTCATTTGCTCATTTGCTCATATGCTCTCATTTGCTCATTTGCTCATTTGCTCATTTGCTCATTTGCTCATTTGCTCATTTGCTCATTTGCTCATTTGTTCATTTGCTCATTTGCTCATTTGCTCATTTGCTCATTTGCTCTCATTTGCTCTCATTTGCTCTTTTGCTCATTTGCTCAGGTGCTCATGTGCTCATTTGCTCATTTGCTCATTTGCTCATGTGCTCATGGGCTCATTTGCTCATTTGCTCTCATTTGCTCTCATTTGCTCATTTGCTCATTTGCTCATTTGCTCATTTGCTCATTTGCTCATTTGCTCATTTGCTCATTTGCTCATTTGCTCATTTGCTCATTTGCTCATTTGCGCTCATTTGCGCTCATTTGCTCTCATTTGCTCATTTGCTCATTTGCTCATTTGCTCATTTGCTCATTTGCTCTCATTTGCTCTCATTTGCTCTCATTTGCTCTCATTTGCTCTCATTTGCTCTCATTTGCTCTCATTTGCTCATTTGCTCATTTGCTCATTTGCTCATTTGCTCATTTGCTCATTTGCTCATTTGCTCATTTGCTCATTTTTTTATTTGCTCATTTGCTCATTTGCTCATTTGCTCATTTGCTCATTGGCTCATTTGCTCATTTGCTCATTTGCTCATTTGTTTATTTGCTCATTTGCTCTCATTTGCTCATCTGCTCTCATTTGCTCATTTGCTCATTTGCTCATCTGCTCTCATTTGCTCATTTGCTCATTTGCTCATGTGCTCATGTGCTCATTTGCGCATTTGCTCATTTCCTCTCATTTCCTCTCATTTCCTCTCATTTCCTCTCATTTGCTCATTTGCGCTCATTTGTGCTCATTTGCGCTCATTTGCGCTCATTTGCTCATTAGCTCATTTGCTCATTTGCTCATTTGCTAATTTGCTCATTTGCTCATTTGCTCATTTGCTCATTTGCTCATTTGCTCATTTGCTCATTTGCTCATTTGATCATTTGCTCATTTGCTCATTTGCTCATTTGCTCATTTGCGCTCATTTGCTCTCATTTGCTCATTTGCTCATTTGCTCATTTGCTCATTTGCTCATTTGCTCATTTGCTCATTTGCTCTCATTTGCTCTCATTTGCTCTCATTTGCTCTCATTTGCTCTCATTTGCTCTCATTTGCTCTCATTTGCTCATTTGCTCTCATTTGCTCATTTGCTCATTTGCTCATTTGCTCATTTGCTCATTTGCTCATTTGCTCATTTGCTCATTTGCTCTCATTTGCTTTCATTTGCTCTTTTGCTCATTTGCTCATTTGCTCATTTGCTCAGGTGCTCATGTGCTCATTTGCTCATTTGCTCTCATTTGCTCTCATTTGCTCATTTGCTCATTTGCTCATTTGCTCATTTGCTCATTTGCTCATTTGCTCATTTGCTCATTTGCTCATTTGCTCATTTGCTCATTTGCTCATTTGCTCATTTGCTCATTTGCTCATTTGCGCTCATTTGCGCTCATTTGCTCTCATTTGCTCATTTGCTCATTTGCTCATTTGCTCATTTCCTCATTTCCTCATTTGCTCTCATTTGCTCTCATTTGCTCTCATTTGCTCTCATTTGCTCTCATTTGCTCTCATTTGCTCTCATTTGCTCTCATTTGCTCTCATTTGCTCTCATTTGCTCTTTTGCTCATTTGCTCATTTGCTCATTTGCTCAGGTACTCATGTGCTCATTTGCTCATTTGCTCTCATTTGCTCTCATTTGCTCATTTGCTCATTTGCTCATTTGCTCATTTGCTCATTTGCTCATTTGCTCATTTGCTCATTTGCTCATTTGCTCATTTCCTCATTTGCTCTCATTTGCTCTCATTTGCTCTCATTTGCTTTCATTTGCTCTCATTTGCTCTCATTTGCTCTCTTTTGCTCATTTGCTCATTTGCTCATTTGCTCATTTGCTCATTTGCTCATCTGCTCTCATTTGCTCATTTGCTCATTTGCTCATCTGCTCTCATTTGCTCATTTGCTCATTTGCTCATTTGCTCTCATTTGCTCATTTGCTCATTTGCTCATTTGCTCATTTGCTCATTTGCTCATTTGCTCATTTGCTCATTTCCTCATTTGCTCTCATTTGCTCTCATTTGCTCTCATTTGCTCTCATTTGCTCTCATTTGCTCATTTGCTCATTTGCTCATTTGCTCATTTGCTCATTTGCTCATCTGCTCTCATTTGCTCATTTGCTCATTTGCTCATCTGCTCTCATTTGCTCATTTGCTCATTTGCTCATTTGCTCATTTGCTCATTTGCTCATTTGCTCATTTGCTCATTTGCTCATTTGCTCATTTGCTCATTTGCTCATTTGCTTATTTGTTTATTTGCTCATTTGCTCATTTGCTCATTTGCTCATTTGCTCATTTGCTCATTTGCTCATTTGCTCATTTGTTTATTTGCTCACTTGCTCTCATTTGCTCATTTGCTCATTTGCTCATCTGCTCTCATTTGCTCATTTGCTCATTTGCTCATCTGCTCTCATTTGCTCATTTGCTCATTTGCTCATGTGCTCATGTGCTCATTTGCGCATTTGCTCATTTCCTCTCATTTCCTCTCATTTCCTCTCATTTGCTCATTTCCTCATTTCCTCATTTGCTCTCATTTGCTCTCATTTGCTCTCATTTGCTCTCATTTGCTCTCATTTGCTCTCATTTGCTCTCATTTGCTCTCATTTGCTCTCATTTGCTCTTTTGCTCATTTGCTCATTTGCTCATTTGCTCAGGTGCTCATGTGCTCATTTGCTCATTTGCTCTCATTTGCTCTCATTTGCTCATTTGCTCATTTGCTCATTTGCTCATTTGCTCATTTGCTCATTTGCTCATTTGCTCATTTGCTCATTTGCTCATTTGCTCATTTGCGCTCATTTGCTCTCATTTGCTCATTTGCTCATTTGCTCATTTGCTCATTTGCTCATTTCCTCATTTGCTCTCATTTGCTCTCATTTGCTCTCATTTGCTCTCATTTGCTCTCATTTGCTCTAATTTGCTCTCATTTGCTCTCATTTGCTCTCATTTGCTCTCATTTGCTCATTTGCTCATTTGCTCATCTGCTCTCATTTGCTCATTTGCTCATTTGCTCATTTGCTCTCATTTGCTCATTTGCTCATTTGCTCATTTGCTCATTTGCTCATTTGCTCATTTGCTCATTTGTTCATCTGCTCTCATTTGCTCATTTGCTCATTTGCTCATCTGCTCATCTGCTCTCATTTGCTCATTTGCTCATTTGCTCATCTGCTCTCATTTGCTCATTTGCTCATTTGCTCATTTGCTCTCATTTGCTCATTTGCTCATTTGCTCATTTGCTCATTTGCTCATTTGCTCATTTGCTCATTTGCTCATTTCCTCATTTGCTCTCATTTGCTCTCATTTGCTCTCATTTGCTCTCATTTGCTCTCATTTGCTCATTTGCTCATTTGCTCATTTGCTCATTTGCTCATTTGCTCATCTGCTCTCATTTGCTCATTTGCTCATTTGCTCATCTGCTCTCATTTGCTCATTTGCTCATTTGCTCATTTGCTCATTTGCTCATTTGCTCATTTGCTCATTTGCTCATTTGCTCATTTGCTCATTTGCTCATTTGCTCATTTGCTTATTTGTTTATTTGCTCATTTGCTCATTTGCTCATTTGCTCATTTGCTCATTTGCTCATTTGCTCATTTGCTCATTTGTTTATTTGCTCACTTGCTCTCATTTGCTCATTTGCTCATTTGCTCATCTGCTCTCATTTGCTCATTTGCTCATTTGCTCATCTGCTCTCATTTGCTCATTTGCTCATTTGCTCATGTGCTCATGTGCTCATTTGCGCATTTGCTCATTTCCTCTCATTTCCTCTCATTTCCTCTCATTTGCTCATTTCCTCATTTCCTCATTTGCTCTCATTTGCTCTCATTTGCTCTCATTTGCTCTCATTTGCTCTCATTTGCTCTCATTTGCTCTCATTTGCTCTCATTTGCTCTCATTTGCTCTTTTGCTCATTTGCTCATTTGCTCATTTGCTCAGGTGCTCATGTGCTCATTTGCTCATTTGCTCTCATTTGCTCTCATTTGCTCATTTGCTCATTTGCTCATTTGCTCATTTGCTCATTTGCTCATTTGCTCATTTGCTCATTTGCTCATTTGCTCATTTGCTCATTTGCGCTCATTTGCTCTCATTTGCTCATTTGCTCATTTGCTCATTTGCTCATTTGCTCATTTCCTCATTTGCTCTCATTTGCTCTCATTTGCTCTCATTTGCTCATTTGCTCATTTGCTCATTTGCTCATTTGCTCATTTGCTCATTTGCTCATTTGCTCATTTGCTCATTTGCTCATTTGCTCATTTGCGCTCATTTGCGCTCATTTGCTCTCATTTGCTCATTTGCTCATTTGCTCATTTGCTCATTTGCTCATTTGCTCATTTGCTCTCATTTGCTCTCATTTGCTCTCATTTGCTCTCATTTGCTCTCATTTGCTCTCATTTGCTCTCATTTGCTCTCATTTGCTCTCATTTGCTCATTTGCTCATTTGCTCATTTGCTCATTTGCTCATTTGCTCATCTGCTCTCATTTGCTCATTTGCTCATTTGCTCATCTGCTCTCATTTGCTCATTTGCTCATTTGCTCATTTGCTCTCATTTGCTCATTTGCTCATTTGCTCATTTGCTCATTTGCTCATTTGCTCATTTGCTCATTTGCTCATTTCCTCATTTGCTCTCATTTGCTCTCATTTGCTCTCATTTGCTCTCATTTGCTCTCATTTGCTCATTTGCTCATTTGCTCATTTGCTCATTTGCTCATTTGCTCATCTGCTCTCATTTGCTCATTTGCTCATTTGCTCATTTGCTCATTTGCTCATCTGCTCTCATTTGCTCATTTGCTCATTTGCTCATCTGCTCTCATTTGCTCATTTGCTCATTTGCTCATTTGCTCTCATTTGCTCATTTGCTCATTTGCTCATTTGCTCATTTGCTCATTTGCTCATTTGCTCATTTGCTCATCTGCTCTCATTTGCTCATTTGCTCATTTGCTCATCTGCTCATCTGCTCTCATTTGCTCATTTGCTCATTTGCTCATCTGCTCTCATTTGCTCATTTGCTCATTTGCTCATTTGCTCTCATTTGCTCATTTGCTCATTTGCTCATTTGCTCATTTGCTCATTTGCTCATTTGCTCATTTGCTCATTTCCTCATTTGCTCTCATTTGCTCTCATTTGCTCTCATTTGCTCTCATTTGCTCTCATTTGCTCATTTGCTCATTTGCTCATTTGCTCATTTGCTCATTTGCTCATCTGCTCTCATTTGCTCATTTGCTCATTTGCTCATCTGCTCTCATTTGCTCATTTGCTCATTTGCTCATTTGCTCATTTGCTCATTTGCTCATTTGCTCATTTGCTCATTTGCTCATTTGCTCATTTGCTCATTTGCTCATTTGCTTATTTGTTTATTTGCTCATTTGCTCATTTGCTCATTTGCTCATTTGCTCATTTGCTCATTTGCTCATTTGCTCATTTGTTTATTTGCTCACTTGCTCTCATTTGCTCATTTGCTCATTTGCTCATCTGCTCTCATTTGCTCATTTGCTCATTTGCTTATCTGCTCTCATTTGCTCATTTGCTCATTTGCTCATGTGCTCATGTGCTCATTTGCGCATTTGCTCATTTCCTCTCATTTCCTCTCATTTCCTCTCATTTGCTCATTTCCTCATTTCCTCATTTGCTCTCATTTGCTCTCATTTGCTCTCATTTGCTCTCATTTGCTCTCATTTGCTCTCATTTGCTCTCATTTGCTCTCATTTGCTCTCATTTGCTCTTTTGCTCATTTGCTCATTTGCTCATTTGCTCAGGTGCTCATGTGCTCATTTGCTCATTTGCTCTCATTTGCTCTCATTTGCTCATTTGTTCATTTGCTCATTTGCTCATTTGCTCATTTGCTCATTTGCTCATTTGCTCATTTGCTCATTTGCTCATTTGCTCATTTGCGCTCATTTGCTCTCATTTGCTCATTTGCTCATTTGCTCATTTGCTCATTTGCTCATTTCCTCATTTGCTCTCATTTGCTCTCATTTGCTCTCATTTGCTCATTTGCTCATTTGCTCATTTGCTCATTTGCTCATTTGCTCATTTGCTCATTTGCTCATTTGCTCATTTGCTCATTTGCTCATTTGCGCTCATTTGCGCTCATTTGCTCTCATTTGCTCATTTGCTCATTTGCTCATTTGCTCATTTGCTCATTTGCTCATTTGCTCTCATTTGCTCTCATTTGCTCTCATTTGCTCTCATTTGCTCTCATTTGCTCTCATTTGCTCTCATTTGCTCTCATTTGCTCTCATTTGCTCATTTGCTCATTTGCTCATTTGCTCATTTGCTCATTTGCTCATCTGCTCTCATTTGCTCATTTGCTCATTTGCTCATCTGCTCTCATTTGCTCATTTGCTCATTTGCTCATTTGCTCTCATTTGCTCATTTGCTCATTTGCTCATTTGCTCATTTGCTCATTTGCTCATTTGCTCATTTGCTCATTTCCTCATTTGCTCTCATTTGCTCTCATTTGCTCTCATTTGCTCTCATTTGCTCTCATTTGCTCATTTGCTCATTTGCTCATTTGCTCATTTGCTCATTTGCTCATCTGCTCTCATTTGCTCATTTGCTCATTTGCTCATCTGCTCTCATTTGCTCATTTGCTCATTTGCTCATTTGCTCATTTGCTCATTTGCTCATTTGCTCATTTGCTCATTTGCTCATTTGCTCTCATTTGCTCTCATTTGCTCTCATTTGCTCTCATTTGCTCTCATTTGCTCATTTGCTCATTTGCTCATTTGCTCATTTGCTCATTTGCTCATCTGCTCTCATTTGCTCATTTGCTCATTTGCTCATCTGCTCTCATTTGCTCATTTGCTCATTTGCTCATCTGCTCTCATTTGCTCATTTGCTTAATTGCTCATTTGCTCATTTGCTCATTTGCTCATTTGCTCATTTGCTCATTTGCTCATTTGCTCATTTGCTCATTTGCTCATTTGCTCATTGGTTTATTTGCTCATTTGCTCATTTGCTCATTTGCTCATTTGCTCATTTGCTCATCTGCTCTCATTTGCTCATTTGCTCATTTGCTCATCTGCTCTCATTTGCTCATTTGCTCATTTGCTCATGTGCTCATGTGCTCATTTGCGCATTTGCTCATTTCCTCTCATTTCCTCTCATTTCCTCTCATTTCCTCTCATTTGCTCATTTGCGCTCATTTGTGCTCATTTGCGCTCATTTGCGCTCATTTGCTCATTAGCTCATTTGCTCATTTGCTCATTTGCTAATTTGCTCATTTGCTCATTTGCTCTTTTCCTCTTTTCCTCATTTCCTCTCATTTGCTCATTTGCTCATTTGCTCATTTGCTCATTTGCTCATTTGCTCATTTGCTCTCATTTGCTCATTTGCTCATTTGCTCATTTGCTCATTTGCTCATTTGCTCATTTGATCATTTGCTCATTTGCTCATTTGCTCATTTGCTCTCATTTGCTCATTTGCTCATTTGCTCATTTGCTCATTTGCTCATTTGCTCATTTGCTCATTTGCGCTCATTTGCGCTCATTTGCTCTCATTTGCTCATTTGCTCATTTGCTCATTTGCTCATTTGCTCATTTCCTCATTTGCTCTCATTTGCTCTCATTTGCTCTCATTTGCTCTCATTTGCTCTCATTTGCTCTCATTTGCACTCATTTGCTCATCTGCTCTCATTTGCTCATTGGCTCATTTGCTCATTTGCTCATTTGCTCATTTGCTCATATGCTCTCATTTGCTCATTTGCTCATTTGCTCATTTGCTCATTTGCTCATTTGCTCATTTGCTCATTTGCTCATTTGTTCATTTGCTCATTTGCTCTCATTTGCTCTCATTTGCTCTTTTGCTCATTTGCTCATTTGCTCATTTGCTCATGTGCTCATGTGCTCATTTGCTCATTTGCTCTCATTTGCTCTCATTTGCTCATTTGCTCATTTGCTCATTTGCTCATTTGCTCATTTGCTCATTTGCTCATTTGCTCATTTGCTCATTTGCTCATTTGCTCATTTGCGCTCATTTGCGCTCATTTGCTCTCATTTGCTCATTTGCTCATTTGCTCATTTGCTCATTTGCTCATTTCCTCATTTGCTCTCATTTGCTCTCATTTGCTCTCATTTGCTCTCATTTGCTCTCATTTGCTCTCATTTGCTCTCATTTGCTCTCATTTGCTCTCATTTGCTCTCATTTGCTCTCATTTGCTCTCATTTGCTCTCATTTGCTCTCATTTGCTCTCATTTGCTCTCATTTGCTCTCATTTGCTCTCATTTGCTCTCATTTGCTCATTTGCTCATTTGCTCATTTGCTCATTTGCTCATCTGCTCTCATTTGCTCATTTGCTCATTTGCTCATCTGCTCTCATTTGCTCATTTGCTCATTTGCTCATTTGCTCATTTGCTCATTTGCTCATTTGCTCATTTGTTCATTTGCTCATTTGTTTATTTGCTCATTTGCTCTCATTTGCTCATTTGCTCATTTGCTCATTTGCTCATTTGCTCATTTGCTCATTTGCTCATTTGCTCATTTGCTCATTTGCTCATTTGTTTATTTGCTCATTTGCTCTCATTTGCTCATTTGCTCATTTGCTCATGTGCTCATGTGCTCATTTGCTCATTTGCTCTCATTTGCTCTCATTTGCTCATTTGCTCATTTGCTCATTTGCTCATTTGCTCATTTGCTCATTTGCTCATTTGCTCATTTGCTCATTTGCTCATTTGCTCATTTGCGCTCATTTGCGCTCATTTGCTCTCATTTGCTCATTTGCTCATTTGCTCATTTGCTCATTTGCTCATTTCCTCATTTGCTCTCATTTGCTCTCATTTGCTCTCATTTGCTCTCATTTGCTCTCATTTGCTCTCATTTGCTCTCATTTGCTCTCATTTGATCTCATTTGCTCTCATTTGCTCTCGTTTGCTCATTTGCTCATTTGCTCATTTGCTCATTTGCTCATCTGCTCTCATTTGCTCATTTGCTCATTTGCTCATCTGCTCTCATTTGCTCATTTGCTCATTTGCTCATTTGCTCATTTGCTCATTTGCTCATTTGCTCATTTGTTCATTTGCTCATTTGTTTATTTGCTCATTTGCTCTCATTTGCTCATTTGCTCATTTGCTCATTTGCTCATTTGCTCATTTCCTCATTTCCTCATTTCCTCATTTGCTCTCATTTGCTCTCATTTGCTCTCATTTGCTCATTTGCTCATTTGCTCATTTGCTCATTTGCTCATTTGTTTATTTGCTCATTTGCTCTCATTTGCTCATTTGCTCATTTGCTCATTTGCTCATTTGCTCATCTGCTCTCATTTGCTCATTTGCTCATTTGCTCATCTGCTCTCATTTGCTCATTTGCTCATTTGCTCATGTGCTCATGTGCTCATTTGCGCATTTGCTCATTTCCTCTCATTTCCTCTCATTTCCTCTCATTTCCTCTCATTTGCTCATTTGCGCTCATTTGTCCTCATTTGCGCTCATTTGCGCTCATTTGCTCTTTAGCTCATTTGCTCATTTGCTCATTTGCTAATTTGCTCATTTGCTCATTTGCTCTTTTCCTCTTTTCCTCATTTCCTCTCATTTGCTCATTTGCTCATTTGCTCATTTGCTCATTTGCTCATTTGCTCTCATTTGCTCATTTGCTCATTTGCTCATTTGCTCATTTGCTCATTTGCTCATTTGATCATTTGATCATTTGCTCATTTGCTCATTTGCTCTCATTTGCTCATTTGCTCATTTGCTCATTTGCTCATTTGCTCATCTGCTCTCATTTGCTCATTTGCTCATTTGCTCATCTGCTCTCATTTGCTCATTTGCTCATTTGCTCATGTGCTCATGTGCTCATTTGCGCATTTGCTCATTTCCTCTCATTTCCTCTCATTTCCTCTCATTTCCTCTCATTTGCTCATTTGCGCTCATTTGTGCTCATTTGCGCTCATTTGCGCTCATTTGCTCATTAGCTCATTTGCTCATTTGCTCATTTGCTAATTTGCTCATTTGCTCATTTGCTCTTTTCCTCTTTTCCTCATTTCCTCTCATTTGCTCATTTGCTCATTTGCTCATTTGCTCATTTGCTCATTTGCTCATTTGCTCATTTGCTCATTTGTTCATTTGCTCATTTGCTCATTTGCTCATTTGCTCATTTGCTCTCATTTGCTCTCATTTGCTCTTTTGCTCATTTGCTCATTTGCTCATTTGCTCATTTGCTCATTTGCTCATTTGCTCATTTGCTCATTTGCTCATTTGCTCATTTGCGCTCATTTGCGCTCATTTGCTCATTTGCTCATTTGCTCATTTGCTCATTTGCTCATTTGCTCTCATTTGCTCTCATTTGCTCTCATTTGCTCTCATTTGCTCTCATTTGCTCTCATTTGCTCTCATTTGCTCTCATTTGCTCATTTGCTCATTTGCTCATTTTTTTATTTGCTCATTTGCTCATTTGCTCATTTGCTCATTTGCGCTCATTTGCGCTCATTTGCTCATTTGCTCATTTGCTCATTTGCTCATTTGCTCATTTGCTCTCATTTGCTCTCATTTGCTCTCATTTGCTCTCATTTGCTCTCATTTGCTCTCATTTGCTCTCATTTGCTCTCATTTGCTCATTTGCTCATTTGCTCATTTTTTTATTTGCTCATTTGCTCATTTGCTCATTTGCTCATTTGCTCATTTGCTCATTTGCTCTCATTTGCTCTCATTTGCTCTCATTTGCTCTCATTTGCTCTCATTTGCTCTCATTTGCTCTCATTTGCTCTCATTTGCTCATTTGCTCATTTGCTCATTTTTTTATTTGCTCATTTGCTCATTTGCTCATTTGCTCATTTGCTCATTTGCTCATTTGCTCATTTTTTTATTTGCTCATTTGCTCATTTGCTCATTTGCTCATTTGCTCATTGGCTTATTTGCTCATTTGCTCATTTGCTCATTTGTTTATTTGCTCATTTGCTCTCATTTGCTCATCTGCTCTCATTTGCTCATTTGCTCATTTGCTCATCTGCTCTCATTTGCTCATTTGCTCATTTGCTCATGTGCTCATGTGCTCATTTGCGCATTTGCTCATTTCCTCTCATTTCCTCTCATTTCCTCTCATTTCCTCTCATTTGCTCATTTGCGCTCATTTGTGCTCATTTGCGCTCATTTGCGCTCATTTGCTCATTAGCTCATTTGCTCATTTGCTCATTTGCTAATTTGCTCATTTGCTCATTTGCTCATTTGCTCATTTGCTCATTTGCTCATTTGCTCATTTGCTCATTTGCTCATTTGCTCATTTGCTCATTTGCTCATTTGCTCATTTGCTCATTTGCTCATTTGATCATTTGATCATTTGCTCATTTGCTCATTTGATCATTTGATCATTTGCTCATTTGCTCATTTGCTCATTTGCTCATTTGCTCATTTGCTCATTTGCTCATTTGCTCATTTGCTCATTTGCTCTCATTTGCTCTCATTTGCTCTCATTTGCTCTCATTTGCTCTCATTTGCTCTCATTTGCTCATCTGCTCTCATTTGCTCATTGGCTCATTTGCTCATTTGCTCATTTGCTCATTTGCTCATATGCTCTCATTTGCTCATTTGCTCATTTGCTCATTTGCTCATTTGCTCATTTGCTCATTTGCTCATTTGCTCATTTGTTCATTTGCTCATTTGCTCATTTGCTCATTTGCTCATTTGCTCTCATTTGCTCTCATTTGCTCTTTTGCTCATTTGCTCAGGTGCTCATGTGCTCATTTGCTCATTTGCTCATTTGCTCATGTGCTCATTTGCTCATTTGCTCATTTGCTCATGTGCTCATGGGCTCATTTGCTCATTTGCTCTCATTTGCTCTCATTTGCTCATTTGCTCATTTGCTCATTTGCTCATTTGCTCATTTGCTCATTTGCTCATTTGCTCATTTGCTCATTTGCTCATTTGCTCATTTGCTCATTTGCGCTCATTTGCGCTCATTTGCTCTCATTTGCTCATTTGCTCATTTGCTCATTTGCTCATTTGCTCTCATTTGCTCTCATTTGCTCTCATTTGCTCTCATTTGCTCTCATTTGCTCTCATTTGCTCTCATTTGCTCTCATTTGCTCATTTGCTCATTTGCTCATTTGCTCATTTGCTCATTTGCTCATTTGCTCATTTGCTCATTTGCTCATTTTTTTATTTGCTCATTTGCTCATTTGCTCATTTGCTCATTTGCTCATTGGCTCATTTGCTCATTTGCTCATTTGCTCATTTGTTTATTTGCTCATTTGCTCTCATTTGCTCATCTGCTCTCATTTGCTCATTTGCTCATTTGCTCATCTGCTCTCATTTGCTCATTTGCTCATTTGCTCATGTGCTCATGTGCTCATTTGCGCATTTGCTCATTTCCTCTCATTTCCTCTCATTTCCTCTCATTTCCTCTCATTTGCTCATTTGCGCTCATTTGTGCTCATTTGCGCTCATTTGCGCTCATTTGCTCATTAGCTCATTTGCTCATTTGCTCATTTGCTAATTTGCTCATTTGCTCATTTGCTCATTTGCTCATTTGCTCATTTGCTCATTTGCTCATTTGCTCATTTGCTCATTTGCTCATTTGCTCATTTGCTCATTTGCGCTCATTTGCGCTCATTTGCTCATTTGCTCATTTGCTCATTTGCTCATTTGCTCATTTGCTCATTTGCTCTCATTTGCTCTCATTTGCTCTCATTTGCTCTCATTTGCTCTCATTTGCTCTCATTTGCTCTCATTTGCTCATTTGCTCATTTGCTCATTTTTTTATTTGCTCATTTGCTCATTTGCTCATTTGCTCATTTGCGCTCATTTGCGCTCATTTGCTCATTTGCTCATTTGCTCATTTGCTCATTTGCTCATTTGCTCTCATTTGCTCTCATTTGCTCTCATTTGCTCTCATTTGCTCTCATTTGCTCTCATTTGCTCTCATTTGCTCTCATTTGCTCATTTGCTCATTTGCTCATTTTTTTATTTGCTCATTTGCTCATTTGCTCATTTGCTCATTTGCTCATTTGCTCATTTGCTCTCATTTGCTCTCATTTGCTCTCATTTGCTCTCATTTGCTCTCATTTGCTCTCATTTGCTCTCATTTGCTCTCATTTGCTCATTTGCTCATTTGCTCATTTTTTTATTTGCTCATTTGCTCATTTGCTCATTTGCTCATTTGCTCATTTGCTCATTTGCTCATTTTTTTATTTGCTCATTTGCTCATTTGCTCATTTGCTCATTTGCTCATTGGCTTATTTGCTCATTTGCTCATTTGCTCATTTGTTTATTTGCTCATTTGCTCTCATTTGCTCATCTGCTCTCATTTGCTCATTTGCTCATTTGCTCATCTGCTCTCATTTGCTCATTTGCTCATTTGCTCATGTGCTCATGTGCTCATTTGCGCATTTGCTCATTTCCTCTCATTTCCTCTCATTTCCTCTCATTTCCTCTCATTTGCTCATTTGCGCTCATTTGTGCTCATTTGCGCTCATTTGCGCTCATTTGCTCATTAGCTCATTTGCTCATTTGCTCATTTGCTAATTTGCTCATTTGCTCATTTGCTCATTTGCTCATTTGCTCATTTGCTCATTTGCTCATTTGCTCATTTGCTCATTTGCTCATTTGCTCATTTGCTCATTTGCTCATTTGCTCATTTGCTCATTTGATCATTTGATCATTTGCTCATTTGCTCATTTGATCATTTGATCATTTGCTCATTTGCTCATTTGCTCATTTGCTCATTTGCTCATTTGCTCATTTGCTCATTTGCTCATTTGCTCATTTGCTCTCATTTGCTCTCATTTGCTCTCATTTGCTCTCATTTGCTCTCATTTGCTCTCATTTGCTCATCTGCTCTCATTTGCTCATTGGCTCATTTGCTCATTTGCTCATTTGCTCATTTGCTCATATGCTCTCATTTGCTCATTTGCTCATTTGCTCATTTGCTCATTTGCTCATTTGCTCATTTGCTCATTTGCTCATTTGTTCATTTGCTCATTTGCTCATTTGCTCATTTGCTCATTTGCTCTCATTTGCTCTCATTTGCTCTTTTGCTCATTTGCTCAGGTGCTCATGTGCTCATTTGCTCATTTGCTCATTTGCTCATGTGCTCATTTGCTCATTTGCTCATTTGCTCATGTGCTCATGGGCTCATTTGCTCATTTGCTCTCATTTGCTCTCATTTGCTCATTTGCTCATTTGCTCATTTGCTCATTTGCTCATTTGCTCATTTGCTCATTTGCTCATTTGCTCATTTGCTCATTTGCTCATTTGCTCATTTGCGCTCATTTGCGCTCATTTGCTCTCATTTGCTCATTTGCTCATTTGCTCATTTGCTCATTTGCTCTCATTTGCTCTCATTTGCTCTCATTTGCTCTCATTTGCTCTCATTTGCTCTCATTTGCTCTCATTTGCTCTCATTTGCTCATTTGCTCATTTGCTCATTTGCTCATTTGCTCATTTGCTCATTTGCTCATTTGCTCATTTGCTCATTTTTTTATTTGCTCATTTGCTCATTTGCTCATTTGCTCATTTGCTCATTGGCTCATTTGCTCATTTGCTCATTTGCTCATTTGTTTATTTGCTCATTTGCTCTCATTTGCTCATCTGCTCTCATTTGCTCATTTGCTCATTTGCTCATCTGCTCTCATTTGCTCATTTGCTCATTTGCTCATGTGCTCATGTGCTCATTTGCGCATTTGCTCATTTCCTCTCATTTCCTCTCATTTCCTCTCATTTCCTCTCATTTGCTCATTTGCGCTCATTTGTGCTCATTTGCGCTCATTTGCGCTCATTTGCTCATTAGCTCATTTGCTCATTTGCTCATTTGCTAATTTGCTCATTTGCTCATTTGCTCATTTGCTCATTTGCTCATTTGCTCATTTGCTCATTTGCTCATTTGCTCATTTGCTCATTTGCTCATTTGCTCATTTGCTCATTTGCGCTCATTTGCTCTCATTTGCTCATTTGCTCATTTGCTCATTTGCTCATTTGCTCATTTGCTCATTTGCTCATTTGCTCTCATTTGCTCTCATTTGCTCTCATTTGCTCTCATTTGCTCTCATTTGCTCTCATTTGCTCTCATTTGCTCATTTACTCTCATTTGCTCATTTGCTCATTTGCTCATTTGCTCATTTGCTCATTTGCTCATTTGCTCATTTGCTCATTTGCTCTCATTTGCTTTCATTTGCTCTTTTGCTCATTTGCTCATTTGCTCATTTGCTCAGGTGCTCATGTGCTCATTTGCTCATTTGCTCTCATTTGCTCTCATTTGCTCATTTGCTCATTTGCTCATTTGCTCATTTGCTCATTTGCTCATTTGCTCATTTGCTCATTTGCTCATTTGCTCATTTGCTCATTTGCTCATTTGCTCATTTGCTCATTTGCTCATTTGCGCTCATTTGCGCTCATTTGCTCTCATTTGCTCATTTGCTCATTTGCTCATTTGCTCATTTCCTCATTTCCTCATTTGCTCTCATTTGCTCTCATTTGCTCTCATTTGCTCTCATTTGCTCTCATTTGCTCTCATTTGCTCTCATTTGCTCTCATTTGCTCTCATTTGCTCTCATTTGCTCTTTTGCTCATTTGCTCATTTGCTCATTTGCTCAGGTGCTCATGTGCTCATTTGCTCATTTGCTCTCATTTGCTCTCATTTGCTCATTTGCTCATTTGCTCATTTGCTCATTTGCTCATTTGCTCATTTGCTCATTTGCTCATTTGCTTATTTGCTCATTTCCTCATTTGCTCTCATTTGCTCTCATTTGCTCTCATTTGCTTTCATTTGCTCTCATTTGCTCTCATTTGCTCTCTTTTGCTCATTTGCTCATTTGCTCATTTGCTCATTTGCTCATTTGCTCATCTGCTCTCATTTGCTCATTTGCTCATTTGCTCATCTGCTCTCATTTGCTCATTTGCTCATTTGCTCATGTGCTCATGTGCTCATTTGCGCATTTGCTCATTTCCTCTCATTTCCTCTCATTTCCTCTCATTTCCTCTCATTTGCTCATTTGCGCTCATTTGTGCTCATTTGCGCTCATTTGCGCTCATTTGCTCATTAGCTCATTTGCTCATTTGCTCATTTGCTAATTTGCTCATTTGCTCATTTGCTCATTTGCTCATTTGCTCATTTGCTCATTTGCTCATTTGCTCATTTGCTCATTTGCTCATTTGCTCATTTGCTCATTTGCTCATTTGCTCATTTGCTCATTTGATCATTTGATCATTTGCTCATTTGCTCATTTGATCATTTGATCATTTGCTCATTTGCTCATTTGCTCATTTGCTCATTTGCTCATTTGCTCATTTGCTCATTTGCTCATTTGCTCATTTGCTCTCATTTGCTCTCATTTGCTCTCATTTGCTCTCATTTGCTCTCATTTGCTCTCATTTGCTCATCTGCTCTCATTTGCTCATTGGCTCATTTGCTCATTTGCTCATTTGCTCATTTGCTCATATGCTCTCATTTGCTCATTTGCTCATTTGCTCATTTGCTCATTTGCTCATTTGCTCATTTGCTCATTTGCTCATTTGTTCATTTGCTCATTTGCTCATTTGCTCATTTGCTCATTTGCTCTCATTTGCTCTCATTTGCTCTTTTGCTCATTTGCTCAGGTGCTCATGTGCTCATTTGCTCATTTGCTCATTTGCTCATGTGCTCATTTGCTCATTTGCTCATTTGCTCATGTGCTCATGGGCTCATTTGCTCATTTGCTCTCATTTGCTCTCATTTGCTCATTTGCTCATTTGCTCATTTGCTCATTTGCTCATTTGCTCATTTGCTCATTTGCTCATTTGCTCATTTGCTCATTTGCTCATTTGCTCATTTGCGCTCATTTGCGCTCATTTGCTCTCATTTGCTCATTTGCTCATTTGCTCATTTGCTCATTTGCTCTCATTTGCTCTCATTTGCTCTCATTTGCTCTCATTTGCTCTCATTTGCTCTCATTTGCTCTCATTTGCTCTCATTTGCTCATTTGCTCATTTGCTCATTTGCTCATTTGCTCATTTGCTCATTTGCTCATTTGCTCATTTGCTCATTTTTTTATTTGCTCATTTGCTCATTTGCTCATTTGCTCATTTGCTCATTGGCTCATTTGCTCATTTGCTCATTTGCTCATTTGTTTATTTGCTCATTTGCTCTCATTTGCTCATCTGCTCTCATTTGCTCATTTGCTCATTTGCTCATCTGCTCTCATTTGCTCATTTGCTCATTTGCTCATGTGCTCATGTGCTCATTTGCGCATTTGCTCATTTCCTCTCATTTCCTCTCATTTCCTCTCATTTCCTCTCATTTGCTCATTTGCGCTCATTTGTGCTCATTTGCGCTCATTTGCGCTCATTTGCTCATTAGCTCATTTGCTCATTTGCTCATTTGCTAATTTGCTCATTTGCTCATTTGCTCATTTGCTCATTTGCTCATTTGCTCATTTGCTCATTTGCTCATTTGCTCATTTGCTCATTTGCTCATTTGCTCATTTGCGCTCATTTGCGCTCATTTGCTCATTTGCTCATTTGCTCATTTGCTCATTTGCTCATTTGCTCATTTGCTCTCATTTGCTCTCATTTGCTCTCATTTGCTCTCATTTGCTCTCATTTGCTCTCATTTGCTCTCATTTGCTCATTTGCTCATTTGCTCATTTTTTTATTTGCTCATTTGCTCATTTGCTCATTTGCTCATTTGCGCTCATTTGCGCTCATTTGCTCATTTGCTCATTTGCTCATTTGCTCATTTGCTCATTTGCTCTCATTTGCTCTCATTTGCTCTCATTTGCTCTCATTTGCTCTCATTTGCTCTCATTTGCTCTCATTTGCTCTCATTTGCTCATTTGCTCATTTGCTCATTTTTTTATTTGCTCATTTGCTCATTTGCTCATTTGCTCATTTGCTCATTTGCTCATTTGCTCTCATTTGCTCTCATTTGCTCTCATTTGCTCTCATTTGCTCTCATTTGCTCTCATTTGCTCTCATTTGCTCTCATTTGCTCATTTGCTCATTTGCTCATTTTTTTATTTGCTCATTTGCTCATTTGCTCATTTGCTCATTTGCTCATTTGCTCATTTGCTCATTTTTTTATTTGCTCATTTGCTCATTTGCTCATTTGCTCATTTGCTCATTGGCTTATTTGCTCATTTGCTCATTTGCTCATTTGTTTATTTGCTCATTTGCTCTCATTTGCTCATCTGCTCTCATTTGCTCATTTGCTCATTTGCTCATCTGCTCTCATTTGCTCATTTGCTCATTTGCTCATGTGCTCATGTGCTCATTTGCGCATTTGCTCATTTCCTCTCATTTCCTCTCATTTCCTCTCATTTCCTCTCATTTGCTCATTTGCGCTCATTTGTGCTCATTTGCGCTCATTTGCGCTCATTTGCTCATTAGCTCATTTGCTCATTTGCTCATTTGCTAATTTGCTCATTTGCTCATTTGCTCATTTGCTCATTTGCTCATTTGCTCATTTGCTCATTTGCTCATTTGCTCATTTGCTCATTTGCTCATTTGCTCATTTGCTCATTTGCTCATTTGCTCATTTGATCATTTGATCATTTGCTCATTTGCTCATTTGATCATTTGATCATTTGCTCATTTGCTCATTTGCTCATTTGCTCATTTGCTCATTTGCTCATTTGCTCATTTGCTCATTTGCTCATTTGCTCTCATTTGCTCTCATTTGCTCTCATTTGCTCTCATTTGCTCTCATTTGCTCTCATTTGCTCATCTGCTCTCATTTGCTCATTGGCTCATTTGCTCATTTGCTCATTTGCTCATTTGCTCATATGCTCTCATTTGCTCATTTGCTCATTTGCTCATTTGCTCATTTGCTCATTTGCTCATTTGCTCATTTGCTCATTTGTTCATTTGCTCATTTGCTCATTTGCTCATTTGCTCATTTGCTCTCATTTGCTCTCATTTGCTCTTTTGCTCATTTGCTCAGGTGCTCATGTGCTCATTTGCTCATTTGCTCATTTGCTCATGTGCTCATTTGCTCATTTGCTCATTTGCTCATGTGCTCATGGGCTCATTTGCTCATTTGCTCTCATTTGCTCTCATTTGCTCATTTGCTCATTTGCTCATTTGCTCATTTGCTCATTTGCTCATTTGCTCATTTGCTCATTTGCTCATTTGCTCATTTGCTCATTTGCTCATTTGCGCTCATTTGCGCTCATTTGCTCTCATTTGCTCATTTGCTCATTTGCTCATTTGCTCATTTGCTCTCATTTGCTCTCATTTGCTCTCATTTGCTCTCATTTGCTCTCATTTGCTCTCATTTGCTCTCATTTGCTCTCATTTGCTCATTTGCTCATTTGCTCATTTGCTCATTTGCTCATTTGCTCATTTGCTCATTTGCTCATTTGCTCATTTTTTTATTTGCTCATTTGCTCATTTGCTCATTTGCTCATTTGCTCATTGGCTCATTTGCTCATTTGCTCATTTGCTCATTTGTTTATTTGCTCATTTGCTCTCATTTGCTCATCTGCTCTCATTTGCTCATTTGCTCATTTGCTCATCTGCTCTCATTTGCTCATTTGCTCATTTGCTCATGTGCTCATGTGCTCATTTGCGCATTTGCTCATTTCCTCTCATTTCCTCTCATTTCCTCTCATTTCCTCTCATTTGCTCATTTGCGCTCATTTGTGCTCATTTGCGCTCATTTGCGCTCATTTGCTCATTAGCTCATTTGCTCATTTGCTCATTTGCTAATTTGCTCATTTGCTCATTTGCTCATTTGCTCATTTGCTCATTTGCTCATTTGCTCATTTGCTCATTTGCTCATTTGCTCATTTGCTCATTTGCTCATTTGCTCATTTGCGCTCATTTGCTCTCATTTGCTCATTTGCTCATTTGCTCATTTGCTCATTTGCTCATTTGCTCATTTGCTCATTTGCTCTCATTTGCTCTCATTTGCTCTCATTTGCTCTCATTTGCTCTCATTTGCTCTCATTTGCTCTCATTTGCTCATTTACTCTCATTTGCTCATTTGCTCATTTGCTCATTTGCTCATTTGCTCATTTGCTCATTTGCTCATTTGCTCATTTGCTCTCATTTGCTTTCATTTGCTCTTTTGCTCATTTGCTCATTTGCTCATTTGCTCAGGTGCTCATGTGCTCATTTGCTCATTTGCTCTCATTTGCTCTCATTTGCTCATTTGCTCATTTGCTCATTTGCTCATTTGCTCATTTGCTCATTTGCTCATTTGCTCATTTGCTCATTTGCTCATTTGCTCATTTGCTCATTTGCTCATTTGCTCATTTGCTCATTTGCGCTCATTTGCGCTCATTTGCTCTCATTTGCTCATTTGCTCATTTGCTCATTTGCTCATTTCCTCATTTCCTCATTTGCTCTCATTTGCTCTCATTTGCTCTCATTTGCTCTCATTTGCTCTCATTTGCTCTCATTTGCTCTCATTTGCTCTCATTTGCTCTCATTTGCTCTCATTTGCTCTTTTGCTCATTTGCTCATTTGCTCATTTGCTCAGGTGCTCATGTGCTCATTTGCTCATTTGCTCTCATTTGCTCTCATTTGCTCATTTGCTCATTTGCTCATTTGCTCATTTGCTCATTTGCTCATTTGCTCATTTGCTCATTTGCTTATTTGCTCATTTCCTCATTTGCTCTCATTTGCTCTCATTTGCTCTCATTTGCTTTCATTTGCTCTCATTTGCTCTCATTTGCTCTCTTTTGCTCATTTGCTCATTTGCTCATTTGCTCATTTGCTCATTTGCTCATCTGCTCTCATTTGCTCATTTGCTCATTTGCTCATCTGCTCTCATTTGCTCATTTGCTCATTTGCTCATTTGCTCTCATTTGCTCATTTGCTCATTTGCTCATTTGCTAATTTGCTCATTTGCTCATTTCCTCATTTGCTCATTTCCTCATTTGCTCTCATTTGCTCTCATTTGCTCTCATTTGCTCTCATTTGCTCTCATTTGCTCATTTGCTCATTTGCTCATTTGCTCATTTGCTCATTTGCTCATCTGCTCTCATTTGCTCATTTGCTCATTTGCTCATCTGCTCTCATTTGCTCATTTGCTCATTTGCTCATTTGCTCATTTGCTCATTTGCTCATTTGCTCATTTGCTCATTTGCTCATTTGCTCATTTGCTCATTTGCTCATTTGCTTATTTGTTTATTTGCTCATTTGCTCATTTGCTCATTTGCTCATTTGCTCATTTGCTCATTTGCTCATTTGCTCATTTGTTTATTTGCTCACTTGCTCTCATTTGCTCATTTGCTCATTTGCTCATCTGCTCTCATTTGCTCATTTGCTCATTTGCTCATCTGCTCATTTGCTCATGTGCTCATGTGCTCATTTGCGCATTTGCTCATTTCCTCTCATTTCCTCTCATTTCCTCTCATTTCCTCTCATTTGCTCATTTGCGCTCATTTGTGCTCATTTGCGCTCATTTGCGCTCATTTGCTCATTAGCTCATTTGCTCATTTGCTCATTTGCTAATTTGCTCATTTGCTCATTTGCTCATTTGCTCATTTGCTCATTTGCTCATTTGCTCATTTGCTCATTTGATCATTTGCTCATTTGCTCATTTGCTCATTTGCTCATTTGCGCTCATTTGCTCTCATTTGCTCATTTGCTCATTTGCTCATTTGCTCATTTGCTCATTTGCTCATTTGCTCATTTGCTCTCATTTGCTCTCATTTGCTCTCATTTGCTCTCATTTGCTCTCATTTGCTCTCATTTGCTCTCATTTGCTCATTTGCTCTCATTTGCTCATTTGCTCATTTGCTCATTTGCTCATTTGCTCATTTGCTCATTTGCTCATTTGCTCATTTGCTCTCATTTGCTTTCATTTGCTCTTTTGCTCATTTGCTCATTTGCTCATTTGCTCAGGTGCTCATGTGCTCATTTGCTCATTTGCTCTCATTTGCTCTCATTTGCTCATTTGCTCATTTGCTCATTTGCTCATTTGCTCATTTGCTCATTTGCTCATTTGCTCATTTGC
This sequence comes from Crossaster papposus, assembly GCA_037893245.1. NCBI lineage: Eukaryota > Metazoa > Echinodermata > Asteroidea > Velatida > Solasteridae > Crossaster > Crossaster papposus. The sequence continues at coordinate 22,407 of JBAIAA010000016.1, forward strand.
TCATTTGCTCATTTGCTCATTTGCTCATTTGCTCATTTGCTCATTTGCGCTCATTTGCGCTCATTTGCTCTCATTTGCTCATTTGCTCATTTGCTCATTTGCTCATTTCCTCATTTCCTCATTTGCTCTCATTTGCTCTCATTTGCTCTCATTTGCTCTCATTTGCTCTCATTTGCTCTCATTTGCTCTCATTTGCTCTCATTTGCTCTCATTTGCTCTCATTTGCTCTTTTGCTCATTTGCTCATTTGCTCATTTGCTCAGGTGCTCATGTGCTCATTTGCTCATTTGCTCTCATTTGCTCTCATTTGCTCATTTGCTCATTTGCTCATTTGCTCATTTGCTCATTTGCTCATTTGCTCATTTGCTCATTTGCTCATTTGCTCATTTCCTCATTTGCTCTCATTTGCTCTCATTTGCTCTCATTTGCTTTCATTTGCTCTCATTTGCTCTCATTTGCTCTCTTTTGCTCATTTGCTCATTTGCTCATTTGCTCATTTGCTCATTTGCTCATCTGCTCTCATTTGCTCATTTGCTCATTTGCTCATCTGCTCTCATTTGCTCATTTGCTCATTTGCTCATTTGCTCATTTGCTCATTTGCTCATTTGCTCATTTCCTCATTTGCTCTCATTTGCTCTCATTTGCTCTCATTTGCTCTCATTTGCTCTCATTTGCTCATTTGCTCATTTGCTCATTTGCTCATTTGCTCATTTGCTCATCTGCTCTCATTTGCTCATTTGCTCATTTGCTCATCTGCTCTCATTTGCTCATTTGCTCATTTGCTCATTTGCTCATTTGCTCATTTGCTCATTTGCTCATTTGCTCATTTGCTCATTTGCTCATTTGCTCATTTGCTCATTTGCTTATTTGTTTATTTGCTCATTTGCTCATTTGCTCATTTGCTCATTTGCTCATTTGCTCATTTGCTCATTTGCTCATTTGTTTATTTGCTCACTTGCTCTCATTTGCTCATTTGCTCATTTGCTCATCTGCTCTCATTTGCTCATTTGCTCATTTGCTCATCTGCTCTCATTTGCTCATTTGCTCATTTGCTCATGTGCTCATGTGCTCATTTGCGCATTTGCTCATTTCCTCTCATTTCCTCTCATTTCCTCTCATTTGCTCATTTCCTCATTTCCTCATTTGCTCTCATTTGCTCTCATTTGCTCTCATTTGCTCTCATTTGCTCTCATTTGCTCTCATTTGCTCTCATTTGCTCTCATTTGCTCTCATTTGCTCTTTTGCTCATTTGCTCATTTGCTCATTTGCTCAGGTGCTCATGTGCTCATTTGCTCATTTGCTCTCATTTGCTCTCATTTGCTCATTTGCTCATTTGCTCATTTGCTCATTTGCTCATTTGCTCATTTGCTCATTTGCTCATTTGCTCATTTGCTCATTTGCTCATTTGCTCATTTGCGCTCATTTGCTCTCATTTGCTCATTTGCTCATTTGCTCATTTGCTCATTTGCTCATTTCCTCATTTGCTCTCATTTGCTCTCATTTGCTCTCATTTGCTCTCATTTGCTCTCATTTGCTCTCATTTGCTCTCATTTGCTCTCATTTGCTCTCATTTGCTCATTTGCTCATTTGCTCATTTGCTCATTTGCTTATTTGCTCATCTGCTCTCATTTGCTCATTTGCTCATTTGCTCATCTGCTCTCATTTGCTCATTTGCTCATTTGCTCATTTGCTCTCATTTGCTCATTTGCTCATTTGCTCATTTGCTCATTTGCTCATTTGCTCATTTGCTCATTTGCTCATCTGCTCTCATTTGCTCATTTGCTCATTTGCTCATCTGCTCATCTGCTCTCATTTGCTCATTTGCTCATTTGCTCATCTGCTCTCATTTGCTCATTTGCTCATTTGCTCATTTGCTCTCATTTGCTCATTTGCTCATTTGCTCATTTGCTCATTTGCTCATTTGCTCATTTGCTCATTTGCTCATTTCCTCATTTGCTCTCATTTGCTCTCATTTGCTCTCATTTGCTCTCATTTGCTCTCATTTGCTCATTTGCTCATTTGCTCATTTGCTCATTTGCTCATTTGCTCATCTGCTCTCATTTGCTCATTTGCTCATTTGCTCATCTGCTCTCATTTGCTCATTTGCTCATTTGCTCATTTGCTCATTTGCTCATTTGCTCATTTGCTCATTTGCTCATTTGCTCATTTGCTCATTTGCTCATTTGCTCATTTGCTTATTTGTTTATTTGCTCATTTGCTCATTTGCTCATTTGCTCATTTGCTCATTTGCTCATTTGCTCATTTGCTCATTTGTTTATTTGCTCACTTGCTCTCATTTGCTCATTTGCTCATTTGCTCATCTGCTCTCATTTGCTCATTTGCTCATTTGCTCATCTGCTCTCATTTGCTCATTTGCTCATTTGCTCATGTGCTCATGTGCTCATTTGCGCATTTGCTCATTTCCTCTCATTTCCTCTCATTTCCTCTCATTTGCTCATTTCCTCATTTCCTCATTTGCTCTCATTTGCTCTCATTTGCTCTCATTTGCTCTCATTTGCTCTCATTTGCTCTCATTTGCTCTCATTTGCTCTCATTTGCTCTCATTTGCTCTCATTTGCTCTCATTTGCTCTCATTTGCTCATTTGCTCATTTGCTCATTTGCTCATTTGCTCATTTGCTCATTTGCTCATTTGCTCATTTGCTCATTTTTTTATTTGCTCATTTGCTCATTTGCTCATTTGCTCATTTGCTCATTGGCTTATTTGCTCATTTGCTCATTTGCTCATTTGTTTATTTGCTCATTTGCTCATTTGCTCAGGTGCTCATGTGCTCATTTGCTCATTTGCTCTCATTTGCTCTCATTTGCTCATTTGCTCATTTGCTCATTTGCTCATTTGCTCATTTGCTCATTTGCTCATTTGCTCATTTGCTCATTTGCTCATTTGCTCATTTGCGCTCATTTGCTCTCATTTGCTCATTTGCTCATTTGCTCATTTGCTCATTTGCTCATTTCCTCATTTGCTCTCATTTGCTCTCATTTGCTCTCATTTGCTCATTTGCTCATTTGCTCATTTGCTCATTTGCTCATTTGCTCATTTGCTCATTTGCTCATTTGCTCATTTGCTCATTTGCTCATTTGCGCTCATTTGCGCTCATTTGCTCTCATTTGCTCATTTGCTCATTTGCTCATTTGCTCATTTGCTCATTTGCTCATTTGCTCTCATTTGCTCTCATTTGCTCTCATTTGCTCTCATTTGCTCTCATTTGCTCTCATTTGCTCTCATTTGCTCTCATTTGCTCATTTGCTCATTTGCTCATTTGCTCATTTGCTCATTTGCTCATCTGCTCTCATTTGCTCATTTGCTCATTTGCTCATCTGCTCTCATTTGCTCATTTGCTCATTTGCTCATTTGCTCTCATTTGCTCATTTGCTCATTTGCTCATTTGCTCATTTGCTCATTTGCTCATTTGCTCATTTGCTCATTTCCTCATTTGCTCTCATTTGCTCTCATTTGCTCTCATTTGCTCTCATTTGCTCTCATTTGCTCATTTGCTCATTTGCTCATTTGCTCATTTGCTCATTTGCTCATCTGCTCTCATTTGCTCATTTGCTCATTTGCTCATCTGCTCTCATTTGCTCATTTGCTCATTTGCTCATTTGCTCATTTGCTCATTTGCTCATTTGCTCATTTGCTCATTTGCTCATTTGCTCATTTCCTCATTTGCTCTCATTTGCTCTCATTTGCTCTCATTTGCTCTCATTTGCTCTCATTTGCTCATTTGCTCATTTGCTCATTTGCTCATTTGCTCATTTGCTCATCTGCTCTCATTTGCTCATTTGCTCATTTGCTCATCTGCTCTCATTTGCTCATTTGCTTAATTGCTCATTTGCTCATTTGCTCATTTGCTCATTTGCTCATTTGCTCATTTGCTCATTTGCTCATTTGCTCATTTGCTCATTTGCTCATTGGTTTATTTGCTCATTTGCTCATTTGCTCATTTGCTCATTTGCTCATTTGCTCATCTGCTCTCATTTGCTCATTTGCTCATTTGCTCATCTGCTCTCATTTGCTCATTTGCTCATTTGCTCATGTGCTCATGTGCTCATTTGCGCATTTGCTCATTTCCTCTCATTTCCTCTCATTTCCTCTCATTTCCTCTCATTTGCTCATTTGCGCTCATTTGTGCTCATTTGCGCTCATTTGCGCTCATTTGCTCATTAGCTCATTTGCTCATTTGCTCATTTGCTAATTTGCTCATTTGCTCATTTGCTCTTTTCCTCTTTTCCTCATTTCCTCTCATTTGCTCATTTGCTCATTTGCTCATTTGCTCATTTGCTCATTTGCTCATTTGCTCTCATTTGCTCATTTGCTCATTTGCTCATTTGCTCATTTGCTCATTTGCTCATTTGATCATTTGCTCATTTGCTCATTTGCTCATTTGCTCTCATTTGCTCATTTGCTCATTTGCTCATTTGCTCATTTGCTCATTTGCTCATTTGCGCTCATTTGCGCTCATTTGCTCTCATTTGCTCATTTGCTCATTTGCTCATTTGCTCATTTGCTCATTTCCTCATTTGCTCTCATTTGCTCTCATTTGCTCTCATTTGCTCTCATTTGCTCTCATTTGCTCTCATTTGCACTCATTTGCTCATCTGCTCTCATTTGCTCATTGGCTCATTTGCTCATTTGCTCATTTGCTCATTTGCTCATATGCTCTCATTTGCTCATTTGCTCATTTGCTCATTTGCTCATTTGCTCATTTGCTCATTTGCTCATTTGCTCATTTGTTCATTTGCTCATTTGCTCTCATTTGCTCTCATTTGCTCTTTTGCTCATTTGCTCATTTGCTCATTTGCTCATGTGCTCATGTGCTCATTTGCTCTCATTTGCTCTCATTTGCTCTCATTTGCTCATTTGCTCATTTGCTCATTTGCTCATTTGCTCATTTGCTCATTTGCTCATTTGCTCATTTGCTCATTTGCTCATTTGCGCTCATTTGCGCTCATTTGCTCTCATTTGCTCATTTGCTCATTTGCTCATTTGCTCATTTCCTCATTTGCTCTCATTTGCTCTCATTTGCTCTCATTTGCTCTCATTTGCTCTCATTTGCTCTCATTTGCTCTCATTTGCTCTCATTTGCTCTCATTTGCTCTCATTTGCTCTCATTTGCTCTCATTTGCTCTCATTTGCTCTCATTTGCTCTCATTTGCTCTCATTTGCTCTCATTTGCTCTCATTTGCTCATTTGCTCATTCGCTCATTTGCTCATTTGCTCATCTGCTCTCATTTGCTCATTTGCTCATTTGCTCATCTGCTCTCATTTGCTCATTTGCTCATTTGCTCATTTGCTCATTTGCTCATTTGCTCATTTGCTCATTTGTTCATTTGCTCATTTGTTTATTTGCTCATTTGCTCTCATTTGCTCATTTGCTCATTTGCTCATTTGCTCATTTGCTCATTTGCTCATTTGCTCATTTGCTCATTTGCTCATTTGCTCATTTGTTTATTTGCTCATTTGCTCTCATTTGCTCATTTGCTCATTTGCTCATTTGCTCATTTGCTCATCTGCTCTCATTTGCTCATTTGCTCATTTGCTCATCTGCTCTCATTTGCTCATTTGCTCATTTGCTCATCTGCTCTCATTTGCTCATTTGCTCATTTGCTCATTTGCTCATTTGCTCATTTGCTCATTTGCTCATTTGTTCATTTGCTCATTTGTTTATTTGCTCATTTGCTCTCATTTGCTCATTTGCTCATTTGCTCATTTGCTCATTTGCTCATTTCCTCATTTCCTCATTTCCTCATTTGCTCTCATTTGCTCTCATTTGCTCTCATTTGCTCATTTGCTCATTTGCTCATTTGCTCATTTGCTCATTTGTTTATTTGCTCATTTGCTCTCATTTGCTCATTTGCTCATTTGCTCATTTGCTCATTTGCTCATCTGCTCTCATTTGCTCATTTGCTCATTTGCTCATCTGCTCTCATTTGCTCATTTGCTCATTTGCTCATCTGCTCTCATTTGCTCATTTGCTCATTTGCTCATGTGCTCATGTGCTCATTTGCGCATTTGCTCATTTCCTCTCATTTCCTCTCATTTCCTCTCATTTCCTCTCATTTGCTCATTTGCGCTCATTTGTCCTCATTTGCGCTCATTTGCGCTCATTTGCTCATTAGCTCATTTGCTCATTTGCTCATTTGCTAATTTGCTCATTTGCTCATTTGCTCTTTTCCTCTTTTCCTCATTTCCTCTCATTTGCTCATTTGCTCATTTGCTCATTTGCTCATTTGCTCATTTGCTCTCATTTGCTCATTTGCTCATTTGCTCATTTGCTCATTTGCTCATTTGCTCATTTGATCATTTGCTCATTTGCTCATTTGCTCATTTGCTCTCATTTGCTCATTTGCTCATTTGCTCATTTGCTCATTTGCTCATCTGCTCTCATTTGCTCATTTGCTCATTTGCTCATCTGCTCTCATTTGCTCATTTGCTCATTTGCTCATGTGCTCATGTGCTCATTTGCGCATTTGCTCATTTCCTCTCATTTCCTCTCATTTCCTCTCATTTCCTCTCATTTGCTCATTTGCGCTCATTTGTGCTCATTTGCGCTCATTTGCGCTCATTTGCTCATTAGCTCATTTGCTCATTTGCTCATTTGCTAATTTGCTCATTTGCTCATTTGCTCTTTTCCTCTTTTCCTCATTTCCTCTCATTTGCTCATTTGCTCATTTGCTCATTTGCTCATTTGCTCATTTGCTCATTTGCTCATTTGCTCATTTGTTCATTTGCTCATTTGCTCATTTGCTCATTTGCTCATTTGCTCTCATTTGCTCTCATTTGCTCTTTTGCTCATTTGCTCATTTGCTCATTTGCTCATGTGCTCATGTGCTCATTTGCTCATTTGCTCTCATTTGCTCTCATTTGCTCATTTGCTCATTTGCTCATTTGCTCATTTGCTCATTTGCTCATTTGCTCATTTGCTCATTTGCTCATTTGCTCATTTGCTCATTTGCGCTCATTTGCGCTCATTTGCTCTCATTTGCTCTCATTTGCTCTCATTTGCTCTCATTTGCTCTCATTTGCTCTCATTTGCTCTCATTTGCTCTCATTTGCTCTCATTTGCTCTCATTTGCTCATTTGCTCATTTGCTCATTTGCTCATTTGCTCATCTGCTCTCATTTGCTCATTTGCTCATTTGCTCATCTGCTCTCATTTGCTCATTTGCTCATTTGCTCATTTGCTCATTTGCTCATTTGCTCATTTGCTCATTTGTTCATTTGCTCATTTGTTTATTTGCTCATTTGCTCTCATTTGCTCATTTGCTCATTTGCTCATTTGCTCATTTGCTCATTTGCTCATTTGCTCATTTCCTCAGTTGCTCTCATTTGCTCTCATTTGCTCTCATTTGCTCTCATTTGCTCTCATTTGCTCATTTGCTCATTTGCTCATTTGCTCATTTGCTCTCATTTGCTCATTTGCTCATTTGTTTATTTGCTCATTTGCTCTCATTTGCTCATTTGCTCATTTGCTCATTTGCTCATTTGCTCATCTGCTCTCATTTGCTCATTTGCTCATTTGCTCATTTGCTCATTTGCTCATTTGCTCATTTGCTCATTTGTTCATTTGCTCATTTGTTTATTTGCTCATTTGCTCCCATTTGCTCATTTGCTCATTTGCTCATTTGCTCATTTGCTCATTTGCTCATTTGCTCATTTCCTCAGTTGCTCTCATTTGCTCTCATTTGCTCTCATTTGCTCTCATTTGCTCTCATTTGCTCATTTGCTCATTTGCTCATTTGCTCATTTGCTCATTTGCTCATTTCCTCATTTCCTCATTTGCTCTCATTTGCTCTCATTTGCTCTCATTTGCTCTCATTTGCTCTCATTTGCTCTCATTTGCTCTCATTTGCTCTCATTTGATCTCATTTGCTCTCATTTGCTCTCATTTGCTCATTTGCTCATTTGCTCATTTGCTCATTTGCTCATCTGCTCTCATTTGCTCATTTGCTCATTTGCTCATCTGCTCTCATTTGCTCATTTGCTCATTTGCTCATTTGCTCATTTGCTCATTTGCTCATTTGCTCATTTGCTCATTTCCTCATTTGCTCTCATTTGCTCTCATTTGCTCTCATTTGCTCTCATTTGCTCTCATTTGCTCATTTGCTCATTTGCTCATTTGCTCATTTGCTCATTTGCTCATCTGCTCTCATTTGCTCATTTGCTCATTTGCTCATCTGCTCTCATTTGCTCATTTGCTTAATTGCTCATTTGCTCATTTGCTCATTTGCTCATTTGCTCATTTGCTCATTTGCTCATTTGCTCATTTGCTCATTTGCTCATTTGCTCATTGGTTTATTTGCTCATTTGCTCATTTGCTCATTTGCTCATTTGCTCATTTGCTCATCTGCTCTCATTTGCTCATTTGCTCATTTGCTCATCTGCTCTCATTTGCTCATTTGCTCATTTGCTCATGTGCTCATGTGCTCATTTGCGCATTTGCTCATTTCCTCTCATTTCCTCTCATTTCCTCTCATTTCCTCTCATTTGCTCATTTGCGCTCATTTGTGCTCATTTGCGCTCATTTGCGCTCATTTGCTCATTAGCTCATTTGCTCATTTGCTCATTTGCTAATTTGCTCATTTGCTCATTTGCTCTTTTCCTCTTTTCCTCATTTCCTCTCATTTGCTCATTTGCTCATTTGCTCATTTGCTCATTTGCTCATTTGCTCATTTGCTCTCATTTGCTCATTTGCTCATTTGCTCATTTGCTCATTTGCTCATTTGCTCATTTGATCATTTGCTCATTTGCTCATTTGCTCATTTGCTCTCATTTGCTCATTTGCTCATTTGCTCATTTGCTCATTTGCTCATTTGCTCATTTGCGCTCATTTGCGCTCATTTGCTCTCATTTGCTCATTTGCTCATTTGCTCATTTGCTCATTTGCTCATTTCCTCATTTGCTCTCATTTGCTCTCATTTGCTCTCATTTGCTCTCATTTGCTCTCATTTGCTCTCATTTGCACTCATTTGCTCATCTGCTCTCATTTGCTCATTGGCTCATTTGCTCATTTGCTCATTTGCTCATTTGCTCATATGCTCTCATTTGCTCATTTGCTCATTTGCTCATTTGCTCATTTGCTCATTTGCTCATTTGCTCATTTGCTCATTTGTTCATTTGCTCATTTGCTCTCATTTGCTCTCATTTGCTCTTTTGCTCATTTGCTCATGTGCTCATGTGCTCATTTGCTCATTTGCTCTCATTTGCTCTCATTTGCTCATTTGCTCATTTGCTCATTTGCTCATTTGCTCATTTGCTCATTTGCTCATTTGCTCATTTGCTCATTTGCTCATTTGCGCTCATTTGCGCTCATTTGCTCTCATTTGCTCATTTGCTCATTTGCTCATTTGCTCATTTGCTCATTTCCTCATTTGCTCTCATTTGCTCTCATTTGCTCTCATTTGCTCTCATTTGCTCTCATTTGCTCTCATTTGCTCTCATTTGCTCTCATTTGCTCTCATTTGCTCTCATTTGCTCTCATTTGCTCTCATTTGCTCTCATTTGCTCTCATTTGCTCTCATTTGCTCTCATTTGCTCTCATTTGCTCTCATTTGCTCTCATTTGCTCATTTGCTCATTCGCTCATTTGCTCATTTGCTCATCTGCTCTCATTTGCTCATTTGCTCATTTGCTCATCTGCTCTCATTTGCTCATTTGCTCATTTGCTCATTTGCTCATTTGCTCATTTGCTCATTTGCTCATTTGTTCATTTGCTCATTTGTTTATTTGCTCATTTGCTCTCATTTGCTCATTTGCTCATTTGCTCATTTGCTCATTTGCTCATTTGCTCATTTGCTCATTTGCTCATTTGCTCATTTGCTCATTTGTTTATTTGCTCATTTGCTCTCATTTGCTCATTTGCTCATTTGCTCATTTGCTCATTTGCTCATCTGCTCTCATTTGCTCATTTGCTCATTTGCTCATCTGCTCTCATTTGCTCATTTGCTCATTTGCTCATGTGCTCATGTGCTCATTTGCGCATTTGCTCATTTCCTCTCATTTCCTCTCATTTCCTCTCATTTCCTCTCATTTGCTCATTTGCGCTCATTTGTGCTCATTTGCGCTCATTTGCGCTCATTTGCTCATTAGCTCATTTGCTCATTTGCTCATTTGCTAATTTGCTCATTTGCTCATTTGCTCTTTTCCTCTTTTCCTCATTTCCTCTCATTTGCTCATTTGCTCATTTGCTCATTTGCTCATTTGCTCATTTGCTCATTTGCTCATTTGCTCATTTGCTCATTTGCTCATTTGCTCATTTGTTCATTTGCTCATTTGCTCATTTGCTTATTTGCTCATTTGCTCTCATTTGCTCTCATTTGCTCTTTTGCTCATTTGCTCATTTGCTCATTTGCTCATGTGCTCATGTGCTCATTTGCTCATTTGCTCTCATTTGCTCTCATTTGCTCATTTGCTCATTTGCTCATTTGCTCATTTGCTCATTTGCTCATTTGCTCATTTGCTCATTTGCTCATTTGCTCATTTGCTCATTTGCGCTCATTTGCGCTCATTTGCTCTCATTTGCTCATTTGCTCATTTGCTCATTTGCTCATTTCCTCATTTGCTCTCATTTGCTCTCATTTGCTCTCATTTGCTCTCATTTGCTCTCATTTGCTCTCATTTGCTCTCATTTGCTCTCATTTGATCTCATTTGCTCTCATTTGCTCTCATTTGCTCATTTGCTCATTTGCTCATTTGCTCATTTGCTCATCTGCTCTCATTTGCTCATTTGCTCATTTGCTCATCTGCTCTCATTTGCTCATTTGCTCATTTGCTCATTTGCTCATTTGCTCATTTGCTCATTTGCTCATTTGCTCATTTGTTCATTTGCTCATTTGTTTATTTGCTCATTTGCTCTCATTTGCTCATTTGCTCATTTGCTCATTTGCTCATTTGCTCATTTCCTCATTTCCTCATTTCCTCATTTGCTCTCATTTGCTCTCATTTGCTCTCATTTGCTCATTTGCTCATTTCCTCATTTGCTCATTTGCTCATTTGTTTATTTGCTCATTTGCTCTCATTTGCTCATTTGCTCATTTGCTCATTTGCTCATTTGCTCATCTGCTCTCATTTGCTCATTTGCTCATTTGCTCATCTGCTCTCATTTGCTCATTTGCTCATTTGCTCATGTGCTCATGTGCTCATTTGCGCATTTGCTCATTTCCTCTCATTTCCTCTCATTTCCTCTCATTTCCTCTCATTTGCTCATTTGCGCTCATTTGTCCTCATTTGCGCTCATTTGCGCTCATTTGCTCATTAGCTCATTTGCTCATTTGCTCATTTGCTAATTTGCTCATTTGCTCATTTGCTCTTTTCCTCTTTTCCTCATTTCCTCTCATTTGCTCATTTGCTCATTTGCTCATTTGCTCATTTGCTCATTTGCTCTCATTTGCTCATTTGCTCATTTGCTCATTTGCTCATTTGCTCATTTGCTCATTTGATCATTTGCTCATTTGCTCATTTGCTCATTTGCTCTCATTTGCTCATTTGCTCATTTGCTCATTTGCTCATTTGCTCATCTGCTCTCATTTGCTCATTTGCTCATTTGCTCATCTGCTCTCATTTGCTCATTTGCTCATTTGCTCATGTGCTCATGTGCTCATTTGCGCATTTGCTCATTTCCTCTCATTTCCTCTCATTTCCTCTCATTTCCTCTCATTTGCTCATTTGCGCTCATTTGTGCTCATTTGCGCTCATTTGCGCTCATTTGCTCATTAGCTCATTTGCTCATTTGCTCATTTGCTAATTTGCTCATTTGCTAATTTGCTCTTTTCCTCTTTTCCTCATTTCCTCTCATTTGCTCATTTGCTCATTTGCTCATTTGCTCATTTGCTCATTTGCTCATTTGCTCATTTGCTCATTTGCTCATTTGATCATTTGCTCATTTGCTCATTTGCTCATTTGCTCTCATTTGCTCATTTGCTCATTTGCTCATTTGCTCATTTGCTCATTTGCTCATTTGCGCTCATTTGCGCTCATTTGCTCTCATTTGCTCATTTGCTCATTTGCTCATTTGCTCATTTGCTCATTTCCTCATTTGCTCTCATTTGCTCTCATTTGCTCTCATTTGCTCTCATTTGCTCTCATTTGCTCTCATTTGCACTCATTTGTTCATCTGCTCTCATTTGCTCATTGGCTCATTTGCTCATTTGCTCATTTGCTCATTTGCTCATATGCTCTCATTTGCTCATTTGCTCATTTGCTCATTTGCTCATTTGCTCATTTGCTCATTTGCTCATTTGCTCATTTGTTCATTTGCTCATTTGCTCTCATTTGCTCTCATTTGCTCTTTTGCTCATTTGCTCATTTGCTCATTTGCTCATGTGCTCATGTGCTCATTTGCTCATTTGCTCTCATTTGCTCTCATTTGCTCATTTGCTCATTTGCTCATTTGCTCATTTGCTCATTTGCTCATTTGCTCATTTGCTCATTTGCTCATTTGCTCATTTGCGCTCATTTGCGCTCATTTGCTCTCATTTGCTCATTTGCTCATTTGCTCATTTGCTCATTTGCTCATTTCCTCATTTGCTCTCATTTGCTCTCATTTGCTCTCATTTGCTCTCATTTGCTCTCATTTGCTCTCATTTGCTCTCATTTGCTCTCATTTGCTCTCATTTGCTCTCATTTGCTCTCATTTGCTCATTTGCTCATTCGCTCATTTGCTCATTTGCTCATCTGCTCTCATTTGCTCATTTGCTCATTTGCTCATCTGCTCTCATTTGCTCATTTGCTCATTTGCTCATTTGCTCATTTGCTCATTTGCTCATTTGCTCATTTGTTCATTTGCTCATTTGTTTATTTGCTCATTTGCTCTCATTTGCTCATTTGCTCATTTGCTCATTTGCTCATTTGCTCATTTGCTCATTTGCTCATTTGCTCATTTGCTCATTTGCTCATTTGTTTATTTGCTCATTTGCTCTCATTTGCTCATTTGCTCATTTGCTTATTTGCTCATTTGCTCATCTGCTCTCATTTGCTCATTTGCTCATTTGCTCATCTGCTCTCATTTGCTCATTTGCTCATTTGCTCATGTGCTCATGTGCTCATTTGCGCATTTGCTCATTTCCTCTCATTTCCTCTCATTTCCTCTCATTTCCTCTCATTTGCTCATTTGCGCTCATTTGTGCTCATTTGCGCTCATTTGCGCTCATTTGCTCATTAGCTCATTTGCTCATTTGCTCATTTGCTAATTTGCTCATTTGCTCATTTGCTCTTTTCCTCTTTTCCTCATTTCCTCTCATTTGCTCATTTGCTCATTTGCTCATTTGCTCATTTGCTCATTTGCTCATTTGCTCATTTGCTCATTTGCTCATTTGCTCATTTGCTCATTTGTTCATTTGCTCATTTGCTCATTTGCTTATTTGCTCATTTGCTCTCATTTGCTCTCATTTGCTCTTTTGCTCATTTGCTCATTTGCTCATTTGCTCATGTGCTCATGTGCTCATTTGCTCATTTGCTCTCATTTGCTCTCATTTGCTCATTTGCTCATTTGCTCATTTGCTCATTTGCTCATTTGCTCATTTGCTCATTTGCTCATTTGCTCATTTGCTCATTTGCTCATTTGCGCTCATTTGCGCTCATTTGCTCTCATTTGCTCATTTGCTCATTTGCTCATTTGCTCATTTCCTCATTTGCTCTCATTTGCTCTCATTTGCTCTCATTTGCTCTCATTTGCTCTCATTTGCTCTCATTTGCTCTCATTTGCTCTCATTTGATCTCATTTGCTCTCATTTGCTCTCATTTGGTCATTTGCTCATTTGCTCATTTGCTCATTTGCTCATCTGCTCTCATTTGCTCATTTGCTCATTTGCTCATCTGCTCTCATTTGCTCATTTGCTCATTTGCTCATTTGCTCATTTGCTCATTTGCTCATTTGCTCATTTGCTCATTTGTTCATTTGCTCATTTGTTTATTTGCTCATTTGCTCTCATTTGCTCATTTGCTCATTTGCTCATTTGCTCATTTGCTCATTTCCTCATTTCCTCATTTCCTCATTTGCTCTCATTTGCTCTCATTTGCTCTCATTTGCTCATTTGCTCATTTGCTCATTTGCTCATTTGCTCATTTGTTTATTTGCTCATTTGCTCTCATTTGCTCATTTGCTCATTTGCTCATTTGCTCATTTGCTCATCTGCTCTCATTTGCTCATTTGCTCATTTGCTCATCTGCTCTCATTTGCTCATTTGCTCATTTGCTCATGTGCTCATGTGCTCATTTGCGCATTTGCTCATTTCCTCTCATTTCCTCTCATTTCCTCTCATTTCCTCTCATTTGCTCATTTGCGCTCATTTGTCCTCATTTGCGCTCATTTGCGCTCATTTGCTCATTAGCTCATTTGCTCATTTGCTCATTTGCTAATTTGCTCATTTGCTCATTTGCTCTTTTCCTCTTTTCCTCATTTCCTCTCATTTGCTCATTTGCTCATTTGCTCATTTGCTCATTTGCTCATTTGCTCTCATTTGCTCATTTGCTCATTTGCTCATTTGCTCATTTGCTCATTTGCTCATTTGATCATTTGCTCATTTGCTCATTTGCTCATTTGCTCTCATTTGCTCATTTGCTCATTTGCTCATTTGCTCATTTGCTCATCTGCTCTCATTTGCTCATTTGCTCATTTGCTCATCTGCTCTCATTTGCTCATTTGCTCATTTGCTCATGTGCTCATGTGCTCATTTGCGCATTTGCTCATTTCCTCTCATTTCCTCTCATTTCCTCTCATTTCCTCTCATTTGCTCATTTGCGCTCATTTGTGCTCATTTGCGCTCATTTGCGCTCATTTGCTCATTAGCTCATTTGCTCATTTGCTCATTTGCTAATTTGCTCATTTGCTCATTTGCTCTTTTCCTCTTTTCCTCATTTCCTCTCATTTGCTCATTTGCTCATTTGCTCATTTGCTCATTTGCTCATTTGCTCATTTGCTCATTTGCTCATTTGTTCATTTGCTCATTTGCTCATTTGCTCATTTGCTCATTTGCTCTCATTTGCTCTCATTTGCTCTTTTGCTCATTTGCTCATTTGCTCATTTGCTCATGTGCTCATGTGCTCATTTGCTCATTTGCTCTCATTTGCTCTCATTTGCTCATTTGCTCATTTGCTCATTTGCTCATTTGCTCATTTGCTCATTTGCTCATTTGCTCATTTGCTCATTTGCTCATTTGCTCATTTGCGCTCATTTGCGCTCATTTGCTCTCATTTGCTCTCATTTGCTCTCATTTGCTCTCATTTGCTCTCATTTGCTCTCATTTGCTCTCATTTGCTCTCATTTGCTCTCATTTGCTCTCATTTGCTCATTTGCTCATTTGCTCATTTGCTCATTTGCTCATCTGCTCTCATTTGCTCATTTGCTCATTTGCTCATCTGCTCTCATTTGCTCATTTGCTCATTTGCTCATTTGCTCATTTGCTCATTTGCTCATTTGCTCATTTGTTCATTTGCTCATTTGTTTATTTGCTCATTTGCTCTCATTTGCTCATTTGCTCATTTGCTCATTTGCTCATTTGCTCATTTGCTCATTTGCTCATTTCCTCAGTTGCTCTCATTTGCTCTCATTTGCTCTCATTTGCTCTCATTTGCTCTCATTTGCTCATTTGCTCATTTGCTCATTTGCTCATTTGCTCTCATTTGCTCATTTGCTCATTTGTTTATTTGCTCATTTGCTCTCATTTGCTCATTTGCTCATTTGCTCATTTGCTCATTTGCTCATCTGCTCTCATTTGCTCATTTGCTCATTTGCTCATTTGCTCATTTGCTCATTTGCTCATTTGCTCATTTGCTCATTTGTTCATTTGCTCATTTGTTTATTTGCTCATTTGCTCCCATTTGCTCATTTGCTCATTTGCTCATTTGCTCATTTGCTCATTTGCTCATTTGCTCATTTCCTCAGTTGCTCTCATTTGCTCTCATTTGCTCTCATTTGCTCTCATTTGCTCTCATTTGCTCATTTGCTCATTTGCTCATTTGCTCATTTGCTCATTTGCTCATTTGCTCATTTCCTCATTTGCTCTCATTTGCTCTCATTTGCTCTCATTTGCTCTCATTTGCTCTCATTTGCTCTCATTTGCTCTCATTTGCTCTCATTTGATCTCATTTGCTCTCATTTGCTCTCATTTGCTCATTTGCTCATTTGCTCATTTGCTCATTTGCTCATCTGCTCTCATTTGCTCATTTGCTCATTTGCTCATCTGCTCTCATTTGCTCATTTGCTCATTTGCTCATTTGCTCATTTGCTCATTTGCTCATTTGCTCATTTGTTCATTTGCTCATTTGTTTATTTGCTCATTTGCTCTCATTTGCTCATTTGCTCATTTGCTCATTTGCTCATTTGCTCATTTCCTCATTTCCTCATTTCCTCATTTGCTCTCATTTGCTCTCATTTGCTCTCATTTGCTCATTTGCTCATTTGCTCATTTGCTCATTTGCTCATTTGCTCATTTGCTCATTTGCTCATTTGTTTATTTGCTCATTTGCTCTCATTTGCTCATTTGCTCATTTGCTCATTTGCTCATTTGCTCATCTGCTCTCATTTGCTCATTTGCTCATTTGCTCATCTGCTCTCATTTGCTCATTTGCTCATTTGCTCATGTGCTCATGTGCTCATTTGCGCATTTGCTCATTTCCTCTCATTTCCTCTCATTTCCTCTCATTTCCTCTCATTTGCTCATTTGCGCTCATTTGTCCTCATTTGCGCTCATTTGCGCTCATTTGCTCATTAGCTCATTTGCTCATTTGCTCATTTGCTAATTTGCTCATTTGCTCATTTGCTCTTTTCCTCTTTTCCTCATTTCCTCTCATTTGCTCATTTGCTCATTTGCTCATTTGCTCATTTGCTCTCATTTGCTCATTTGCTCATTTGCTCATGTGCTCATGTGCTCATTTGCGCATTTGCTCATTTCCTCTCATTTCCTCTCATTTCCTCTCATTTCCTCTCATTTGCTCATTTGCGCTCATTTGTGCTCATTTGCGCTCATTTGCGCTCATTTGCTCATTAGCTCATTTGCTCATTTGCTCATTTGCTAATTTGCTCATTTGCTCATTTGCTCTTTTCCTCTTTTCCTCATTTCCTCTCATTTGCTCATTTGCTCATTTGCTCATTTGCTCATTTGCTCATTTGCTCATTTGCTCATTTGCTCATTTGTTCATTTGCTCATTTGCTCATTTGCTCATTTGCTCATTTGCTCATTTGCTCTCATTTGCTCTCATTTGCTCTTTTGCTCATTTGCTCATTTGCTCATTTGCTCATGTGCTCATGTGCTCATTTGCTCATTTGCTCTCATTTGCTCTCATTTGCTCATTTGCTCATTTGCTCATTTGCTCATTTGCTCATTTGCTCATTTGCTCATTTGCTCATTTGCTCATTTGCTCATTTGCTCATTTGCGCTCATTTGCGCTCATTTGCTCTCATTTGCTCATTTGCTCATTTGCTCATTTGCTCATTTGCTCATTTCCTCATTTGCTCTCATTTGCTCTCATTTGCTCTCATTTGCTCTCATTTGCTCTCATTTGCTCTCATTTGCTCTCATTTGCTCTCATTTGCTCTCATTTGCTCTCATTTGCTCTTTTGCTCATTTGCTCATTTGCTCATTTGCTCATGTGCTCATGTGCTCATTTGCTCATTTGCTCTCATTTGCTCTCATTTGCTCATTTGCTCATTTGCTCATTTGCTCATTTGCTCATTTGCTCATTTGCTCATTTGCTCATTTGCTCATTTGCTCATTTGCTCATTTGCGCTCATTTGCGCTCATTTGCTCTCATTTGCTCATTTGCTCATTTGCTCATTTGCTCATTTGCTCATTTGCTCATTTGCTCTCATTTGCTCTCATTTGCTCTCATTTGCTCTCATTTGCTCTCATTTGCTCTCATTTGCTCTCATTTGCTCTCATTTGCTCTCATTTGCTCATTTGCTCATTTGCTCATTTGCTCATTTGCTCATCTGCTCTCATTTGCTCATTTGCTCATTTGCTCATTTGCTCATTTGCTCATTTGCTCATTTGCTCATTTGCTCATTTGTTCATTTGCTCATTTGTTTATTTGCTCATTTGCTCTCATTTGCTCATTTGCTCATTTGCTCATTTGCTCATTTGCTCATTTGCTCATTTGCTCATTTCCTCAGTTGCTCTCATTTGCTCTCATTTGCTCTCATTTGCTCTCATTTGCTCTCATTTGCTCATTTGCTCATTTGCTCATTTGCTCATTTGCTCATTTGCTCATTTGCTCATTTGCTCATTTGCTCATCTGCTCTCATTTGCTCATTTGCTCATTTGCTCATCTGCTCTCATTTGCTCATTTGCTCATTTGCTCATGTGCTCATGTGCTCATTTGCGCATTTGCTCATTTCCTCTCATTTCCTCTCATTTCCTCTCATTTCCTCTCATTTGCTCATTTGCGCTCATTTGTGCTCATTTGCGCTCATTTGCGCTCATTTGCTCATTAGCTCATTTGCTCATTTGCTCATTTGCTAATTTGCTCATTTGCTCATTTGCTCTTTTCCTCTTTTCCTCATTTCCTCTCATTTGCTCATTTGCTCATTTGCTCATTTGCTCATTTGCTCATTTGCTCATTTGCTCATTTGCTCATTTGTTCATTTGCTCATTTGCTCATTTGCTCATTTGCTCATTTGCTCTCATTTGCTCTCATTTGCTCTTTTGCTCATTTGCTCATTTGCTCATTTGCTCATGTGCTCATGTGCTCATTTGCTCATTTGCTCTCATTTGCTCTCATTTGCTCATTTGCTCATTTGCTCATTTGCTCATTTGCTCATTTGCTCATTTGCTCATTTGCTCATTTGCTCATTTGCTCATTTGCTCATTTGCGCTCATTTGCGCTCATTTGCTCTCATTTGCTCATTTGCTCATTTGCTCATTTGCTCATTTGCTCATTTGCTCATTTGCTCTCATTTGCTCTCATTTGCTCTCATTTGCTCTCATTTGCTCTCATTTGCTCTCATTTGCTCTCATTTGCTCTCATTTGATCTCATTTGCTCTCATTTGCTCTCATTTGCTCATTTGCTCATTTGCTCATTTGCTCATTTGCTCATTTGCTCATCTGCTCTCATTTGCTCATTTGCTCATTTGCTCATCTGCTCTCATTTGCTCATTTGCTCATTTGCTCATTTGCTCATTTGCTCATTTGCTCATTTGCTCATTTGTTCATTTGCTCATTTGTTTATTTGCTCATTTGCTCATTTGCTCATTTGCTCATTTGCTCATTTGCTCATTTGCTCATTTGCTCATTTCCTCATTTCCTCATTTGCTCTCATTTGCTCTCATTTGCTCTCATTTGCTCATTTGCTCATTTGCTCATGTGCTCATGTGCTCATTTGCGCATTTGCTCATTTCCTCTCATTTCCTCTCATTTCCTCTCATTTCCTCTCATTTGCTCATTTGCGCTCATTTGTGCTCATTTGCGCTCATTTGCGCTCATTTGCTCATTAGCTCATTTGCTCATTTGCTCATTTGCTCATTTGCTCATTTGCTCATTTGCTCATTTGCTCTTTTCCTCTTTTCCTCATTTCCTCTCATTTGCTCATTTGCTCATTTGCTCATTTGCTCATTTGCTCATTTGCTCTCATTTGCTCATTTGCTCATTTGCTCATTTGCTCATTTGCTCATTTGCTCATTTGATCATTTGCTCATTTGCTCATTTGCTCATTTGCTCATTTGTTTATTTGCTCATTTGCTCTCATTTGCTCATTTGCTCATTTGCTCATTTGCTCATTTGCTCATCTGCTCTCATTTGCTCATTTGCTCATTTGCTCATCTGCTCTCATTTGCTCATTTGCTCATTTGCTCATGTGCTCATGTGCTCATTTGCGCATTTGCTCATTTCCTCTCATTTCCTCTCATTTCCTCTCATTTCCTCTCATTTCCTCATTTGCGCTCATTTGTCCTCATTTGCGCTCATTTGCGCTCATTTGCTCATTAGCTCATTTGCTCATTTGCTCATTTGCTAATTTGCTCATTTGCTCATTTGCTCTTTTCCTCTTTTCCTCATTTCCTCTCATTTGCTCATTTGCTCATTTGCTCATTTGCTCATTTGCTCATTTGCTCTCATTTGCTCATTTGCTCATTTGCTCATGTGCTCATGTGCTCATTTGCGCATTTGCTCATTTCCTCTCATTTCCTCTCATTTCCTCTCATTTCCTCTCATTTGCTCATTTGCGCTCATTTGTGCTCATTTGCGCTCATTTGCGCTCATTTGCTCATTAGCTCATTTGCTCATTTGCTCATTTGCTAATTTGCTCATTTGCTCATTTGCTCTTTTCCTCTTTTCCTCATTTCCTCTCATTTGCTCATTTGCTCATTTGCTCATTTGCTCATTTGCTCATTTGCTCATTTGCTCATTTGCTCATTTGTTCATTTGCTCATTTGCTCATTTGCTCATTTGCTCATTTGCTCTCATTTGCTCTCATTTGCTCTTTTGCTCATTTGCTCATTTGCTCATTTGCTCATGTGCTCATGTGCTCATTTGCTCATTTGCTCTCATTTGCTCTCATTTGCTCATTTGCTCATTTGCTCATTTGCTCATTTGCTCATTTGCTCATTTGCTCATTTGCTCATTTGCTCATTTGCTCATTTGCTCATTTGCGCTCATTTGCGCTCATTTGCTCTCATTTGCTCATTTGCTCATTTGCTCATTTGCTCATTTGCTCATTTCCTCATTTGCTCTCATTTGCTCTCATTTGCTCTCATTTGCTCTCATTTGCTCTCATTTGCTCTCATTTGCTCTCATTTGCTCTCATTTGCTCTCATTTGCTCTCATTTGCTCTCATTTGCTCATTTGCTCATTTGCTCATTTGCTCATTTGCTCATCTGCTCTCATTTGCTCATTTTCTCATTTGCTCATCTGCTCTCATTTGCTCATTTGCTCATTTGCTCATTTGCTCATTTGCTCATTTGCTCATTTGCTCATTTGTTCATTTGCTCATTTGTTTATTTGCTCATTTGCTCTCATTTGCTCATTTGCTCATTTGCTCATTTGCTCATTTGCTCATTTGCTCATTTGCTCATTTCCTCAGTTGCTCTCATTTGCTCTCATTTGCTCTCATTTGCTCTCATTTGCTCTCATTTGCTCATTTGCTCATTTGCTCATTTGCTCATTTGCTCATTTGCTCATTTGCTCATTTGTTTATTTGCTCATTTGCTCTCATTTGCTCATTTGCTCATTTGCTCATTTGCTCATCTGCTCTCATTTGCTCATTTGCTCATTTGCTCATCTGCTCTCATTTGCTCATTTGCTCATTTGCTCATGTGCTCATGTGCTCATTTGCGCATTTGCTCATTTCCTCTCATTTCCTCTCATTTCCTCTCATTTCCTCTCATTTGCTCATTTGCGCTCATTTGTGCTCATTTGCCCTCATTTGCGCTCATTTGCTCATTAGCTCATTTGCTCATTTGCTCATTTGCTAATTTGCTCATTTGCTCATTTGCTCTTTTCCTCTTTTCCTCATTTCCTCTCATTTGCTCATTTGCTCATTTGCTCATTTGCTCATTTGCTCATTTGCTCATTTGCTCATTTGCTCATTTGTTCATTTGCTCATTTGCTCATTTGCTCATTTGCTCATTTGCTCTCATTTGCTCTCATTTGCTCATTTGCTCATTTGCTCATTTGCTCATTTGCTCATGTGCTCATGTGCTCATTTGCTCATTTGCTCTCATTTGCTCTCATTTGCTCATTTGCTCATTTGCTCATTTGCTCATTTGCTCATTTGCTCATTTGCTCATTTGCTCATTTGCTCATTTGCTCATTTGCTCATTTGCGCTCATTTGCGCTCATTTGCTCTCATTTGCTCATTTGCTCATTTGCTCATTTGCTCATTTGCTCATTTCCTCATTTGCTCTCATTTGCTCTCATTTGCTCTCATTTGCTCTCATTTGCTCTCATTTGCTCTCATTTGCTCTCATTTGCTCTCATTTGATCTCATTTGCTCTCATTTGCTCTCATTTGCTCATTTGCTCATTTGCTCATTTGCTCATTTGCTCATTTGCTCATCTGCTCTCATTTGCTCATTTGCTCATTTGCTCATCTGCTCTCATTTGCTCATTTGCTCATTTGCTCATTTGCTCATTTGCTCATTTGCTCATTTGCTCATTTGTTCATTTGCTCATTTGTTTATTTGCTCATTTGCTCTCATTTGCTCATTTGCTCATTTGCTCATTTGCTCATTTGCTCATTTGCTCATTTCCTCATTTCCTCATTTGCTCTCATTTGCTCTCATTTGCTCTCATTTGCTCATTTGCTCATTTGCTCATTTGCTCATTTGCTCATTTGCTCATTTGCTCATTTGTTTATTTGCTCATTTGCTCTCATTTGCTCATTTGCTCATTTGCTCATTTGCTCATTTGCTCATCTGCTCTCATTTGCTCATTTGCTCATTTGCTCATCTGCTCTCATTTGCTCATTTGCTCATTTGCTCATGTGCTCATGTGCTCATTTGCGCATTTGCTCATTTCCTCTCATTTCCTCTCATTTCCTCTCATTTCCTCTCATTTGCTCATTTGCGCTCATTTGTGCTCATTTGCGCTCATTTGCGCTCATTTGCTCATTAGCTCATTTGCTCATTTGCTCATTTGCTAATTTGCTCATTTGCTCATTTGCTCTTTTCCTCTTTTCCTCATTTCCTCTCATTTGCTCATTTGCTCATTTGCTCATTTGCTCATTTGCTCATTTGCTCTCATTTGCTCATTTGCTCATTTGCTCATTTGCTCATTTGCTCATCTGCTCTCATTTGCTCATTTGCTCATTTGCTCATCTGCTCTCATTTGCTCATTTGCTCATTTGCTCATGTGCTCATGTGCTCATTTGCGCATTTGCTCATTTCCTCTCATTTCCTCTCATTTCCTCTCATTTCCTCTCATTTGCTCATTTGCGCTCATTTGTGCTCATTTGCGCTTATTTGCGCTCATTTGCTCATTAGCTCATTTGCTCATTTGCTCATTTGCTAATTTGCTCATTTGCTCATTTGCTCTTTTCCTCTTTTCCTCATTTCCACTCATTTGCTCATTTGCTCATTTGCTCATTTGCTCATTTGCTCATTTGCTCATTTGCTCATTTGCTCATTTGCTCATTTGATCATTTGCTCATTTGCTCATTTGCTCATTTGCTCATTTGCGCTCATTTGCTCTCATTTGCTCTCATTTGCTCATTTGCTCATTTGCTCATTTGCTCATTTGCTCATTTCCTTATTTGCTCTCATTTGCTCTCATTTGCTCTCATTTGCTCTCATTTGCTCTCATTTGCTCTCATTTGCTCTCATTTGCTCATCTGCTCTCATTTGCTCATTGGCTCATTTGCTCATTTGCTCATTTGCTCATTTGCTCATATGCTCTCATTTGCTCATTTGCTCATTTGCTCATTTGCTCATTTGCTCATTTGCTCATTTGCTCATTTGCTCATTTGTTCATTTGCTCATTTGCTCATTTGCTCATTTGCTCATTTGCTCTCATTTGCTCTTATTTGCTCTTTTGCTCATTTGCTCATTTGCTCATTTGCTCATGTGCTCATGTGCTCATTTGCTCATTTGCTCTCATTTGCTCTCATTTGCTCATTTGCTCATTTGCTCATTTGCTCATTTGCTCATTTGCTCATTTGCTCATTTGCTCATTTGCTCATTTGCTCATTTGCTCATTTGCGCTCATTTGCGCTCATTTGCTCTCATTTGCTCATTTGCTCATTTGCTCATTTGCTCATTTGCTCTCATTTGCTCTCATTTGCTCTCATTTGCTCTCATTTGCTCTCATTTGCTCTCATTTGCTCTCATTTGCTCTCATTTGCTCTCATTTGCTCATTTGCTCATTTGCTCATTTGCTCATTTGCTCATTTGCTCATCTGCTCTCATTTGCTCATTTGCTCATTTGCTCATCTGCTCTCATTTGCTCATTTGCTCATTTGCTCATTTGCTCATTTGCTCATTTGCTCATTTGTTCATTTGCTCATTTGTTTATTTTCTCATTTGCTCTCATTTGCTCATTTGCTCATTTGCTCATTTGCTCATTTGCTCATTTGCTCATTGGCTCATTTGCTCATTTGCTCATTTGCTCATTTGCTCATTTGCTCATTTGCTCTCATTTGCTCATTTGCTCATTTGCTCATTTGCTCATATGCTCATTTGCTCATTTGCTCATTTGCTCATTTGCTCATTTGATCATTTGATCATTTGCTCATTTGCTCATTTGCTCATTTGCGCTCATTTGCGCTCATTTGCTCATTTGCTCATTTGCTCATTTGCTCATTTGCTCATTTGCTCATTTGCTCATTTGCTCATTTCCTCATTTGCTCATTTGCTCTCATTTGCTCTCATTTGCTCTCATTTGCTCTCATTTGCTCTCATTTGCTCTCATTTGCTCATTTGCTCATCTGCTCTCATTTGCTCATTGGCTCATTTGCTCATTTGCTCATTTGCTCATTTGCTCATTTGCTCATATGCTCTCATTTGCTCATTTGCTCATTTGCTCATTTGCTCATTTGCTCATTTGCTCATTTGCTCATTTGCTCATTTGCTCATTTGTACATTTGCTCATTTGCTCATTTGCTCATTTGCTCATTTGCTCATTTGCTCATGTGCTCATGTGCTCATTTGCTCATATGCTCTCATTTGCTCTCATTTGCTCATTTGCTCATTTGCTCATTTTCTCATTTGCTCATTTGCTCATTTGCTCATTTGCTCATTTGCTCATTTGCTCATTTGCTCATTTGCTCATTTGCGCTCATTTGCGCTCATTTGCTCTCATTTGCTCTCATTTGCTCTCATTTGCTCTCATTTGCTCTCATTTGCTCTCATTTGCTCATTTGCTCATTTGCTCATTTGCTCATTTGCTCATTTGCTCATTTGCTCATCTGTTCTCATTTGCTCATTTGCTCATTTGCTCATCTGCTCTCATTTGCTCATTTGCTCATTTGCTCATTTGCTCATTTGCTCATTTGCTCATTTGCTCATTTGCTCATTTGCTCATTTGCTCATTTGTTTATTTGCTCATTTGCTCATTTGCTCATTTGCTCATTTGCTCATTTGCTCATTTGCTCTCATCTGCTCATTTGCTCATCTGCTCTCATCTGCTCTCATTTGCTCATTTGCTCATTTGCTCATTTGCTCATTTGCTCATTTGCTCATTTGCTCATTTGCTCATTTGCTCATTTGCTCATTTGCTCATTTGCTCATTTGCTCATTTGCTCATTTGTTTATTTGCTCATTTGCTCATTTGCTCATTTGCTCATTTGCTCATTGGCTCATTTGCTCATTTGCTCATTTGCTCATTTGCTCATTTGCTCATTTGCTCTCATTTGCTCATTTGCTCATTTGCTCATTTGCTCATTTGCTCATTTGCTCATCTGCTCTCATTTGCTCATTTGCTCATTTGCTCATCTGCTCTCATTTGCTCATTTGCTCATTTGCTCATTTGCTCATTTGCTCATTTGCTCATTTGCTCATTTGCTCATTTGCTCATTGGCTCATTTGCTCATTTGCTCATTTGTTTATTTGCTCATTTGCTCATTTGCTCATTTGCTCATTTGCTCATTTGCTCATTTGCTCATTTGCTCATTGGCTCATTTGCTCATTTGCTCATTTGCTCATTTGTTTATTTGCTCATTTGCTCTCATTTGCTCATTTGCTCATTTGCTCATTTGCTCATTTGCTCATTTGCTCATTTGCTCATTTGCGCTCATTTGCGCTCATTTGCTCATTTGCTCATTTGCTCATCTGCTCTCATTTGCTCATTTGCTCATTTGCTCATTTGCTCATTTGCTCATTTGTTTATTTGCTCATTTGCTCTCATTTGCTCATTTGCTCATTTGCTCATTTGCTCATTTGCTCAGTTGCTCATTTGCTCATTTGCTCATTTTCTCATTTGCTCATTTGCTCATTTGCGCTCATTTGCGCTCATTTGCGCTCATTTGCTCATTTGCTCATTTGCTCTCATTTGCTCTCATTTGCTCTCATTTGCTCTCATTTGCTCTCATTTGCTCATTTGCTCATTTGCTCATTTGCTCATTTGCTCATTTGCTCATTTGTTCATTTGCTCATTTGTTCATTTGCTCATTTGCTCTCATTTGCTCATTTGCTCATTTGCTCATTTGCTCATTTGCTCATTGGCTCATTTGCTCATTTGCTCATTTGCTCATTTGCTCATTTGTTTATTTGCTCATTTGCTCTCATTTGCTCTCATTTGCTCTCATTTGCTCTCATTTGCTCTCATTTGCTCTCATTTGCTCATTTGCACATTTGCTCATTTGCTCATTTGCTCATTTGATCATTGGCTCATTTGCTCATTTGCTCATTTGCTCATTTGCTCATTTGCTCATTTGCTCATTTGCTCATTTGCTCATTTGCTCATTTGCTTTTTTGCTCATTTGCTCATTTGCTCATTTGATCATGTGCTCATGTGCTCATTTGATCATTTGCTCATTTGCTCATTTGCTCTCATTTGCTCTCACTTGCTCTCATTTGCTCTCATTTGCTCTCATTTGCTCTCATTTGCTCTCATTTGCACATTTGCTCATTTGCTCATTTGCTCATCTGCTCTCATTTGCTCATTTGCTCATTTGCTCATTTGCTCATTTGATCATGTGCTCATGTGCTCATTTGATCATTTGCTCATTTGCTCATTTGCTCTCATTTGCTCTCACTTGCTCTCATTTGCTCTCATTTGTTCATTTGCTCATTTGCTCATTTGCTCATTTGCTCATTTGCTCATTTGCTCATTTGTTTATTTGCTCTCATTTGCTCATTTGCTCATTTGATCATTTGCTCATTTGTTCATTTGCTCATTTGCTCATTTGCTCATTTGCTCATTTGCTCATTTGCTCATTTGTTTATTTGCTCTCATTTGCTCATTTGCTCATTTGATCATTTGCTCATTTGCTCATTTGCTCATTTGCTCATTTGTTTATTTGCTCATTTGCTCATTTGCTCATTTGCTCATCTGCTCTCATTTGCTCATTTGCTCATTTGCTCATGTGCTCATGTGCTCATTTGCGCATTTGCTCATTTCCTCTCATTTCCTCTCATTTCCTCTCATTTCCTCTCATTTGCTCATTTGCGCTCATTTGTGCTCATTTGCGCTCATTTGCGCTCATTTGCTCATTAGCTCATTTGCTCATTTGCTCATTTGCTAATTTGCTCATTTGCTCATTTGCTCTTTTCCTCTTTTCCTCATTTCCTCTCATTTGCTCATTTGCTCATTTGCTCATTTGCTCATTTGCTCATTTGCTCATTTGCTCATTTGCTCATTTGTTCATTTGCTCATTTGCTCATTTGCTCATTTGCTCATTTGCTCTCATTTGCTCTCATTTGCTCTTTTGCTCATTTGCTCATTTGCTCATTTGCTCATGTGCTCATGTGCTCATTTGCTCATTTGCTCTCATTTGCTCTCATTTGCTCATTTGCTCATTTGCTCATTTGCTCATTTGCTCATTTGCTCATTTGCTCATTTGCTTATTTGCTCATTTGCTCATTTGCTCATTTGCGCTCATTTGCGCTCATTTGCTCTCATTTGCTCATTTGCTCATTTGCTCATTTGCTCATTTGCTCATTTGCTCATTTGCTCTCATTTGCTCTCATTTGCTCTCATTTGCTCTCATTTGCTCTCATTTGCTCTCATTTGCTCTCATTTGCTCTCATTTGATCTCATTTGCTCTCATTTGCTCTCATTTGCTCATTTGCTCATTTGCTCATTTGCTCATTTGCTCATTTGCTCATCTGCTCTCATTTGCTCATTTGCTCATTTGCTCATCTGCTCTCATTTGCTCATTTGCTCATTTGCTCATTTGCTCATTTGCTCATTTGCTCATTTGCTCATTTGTTCATTTGCTCATTTGTTTATTTGCTCATTTGCTCTCATTTGCTCATTTGCTCATCTGCTCTCATTTGCTCATTTGCTCATTTGCTCATCTGCTCTCATTTGCTCATTTGCTCATTTGCTCATGTGCTCATGTGCTCATTTGCGCATTTGCTCATTTCCTCTCATTTCCTCTCATTTCCTCTCATTTCCTCTCATTTGCTCATTTGCGCTCATTTGTGCTCATTTGCGCTTATTTGCGCTCATTTGCTCATTAGCTCATTTGCTCATTTGCTCATTTGCTAATTTGCTCATTTGCTCATTTGCTCTTTTCCTCTTTTCCTCATTTCCACTCATTTGCTCATTTGCTCATTTGCTCATTTGCTCATTTGCTCATTTGCTCATTTGCTCATTTGCTCATTTGCTCATTTGATCATTTGCTCATTTGCTCATTTGCTCATTTGCTCATTTGCGCTCATTTGCTCTCATTTGCTCTCATTTGCTCATTTGCTCATTTGCTCATTTGCTCATTTGCTCATTTCCTTATTTGCTCTCATTTGCTCTCATTTGCTCTCATTTGCTCTCATTTGCTCTCATTTGCTCTCATTTGCTCTCATTTGCTCATCTGCTCTCATTTGCTCATTGGCTCATTTGCTCATTTGCTCATTTGCTCATTTGCTCATATGCTCTCATTTGCTCATTTGCTCATTTGCTCATTTGCTCATTTGCTCATTTGCTCATTTGCTCATTTGCTCATTTGTTCATTTGCTCATTTGCTCATTTGCTCATTTGCTCATTTGCTCTCATTTGCTCTTATTTGCTCTTTTGCTCATTTGCTCATTTGCTCATTTGCTCATGTGCTCATGTGCTCATTTGCTCATTTGCTCTCATTTGCTCTCATTTGCTCATTTGCTCATTTGCTCATTTGCTCATTTGCTCATTTGCTCATTTGCTCATTTGCTCATTTGCTCATTTGCTCATTTGCTCATTTGCGCTCATTTGCGCTCATTTGCTCTCATTTGCTCATTTGCTCATTTGCTCATTTGCTCATTTGCTCTCATTTGCTCTCATTTGCTCTCATTTGCTCTCATTTGCTCTCATTTGCTCTCATTTGCTCTCATTTGCTCTCATTTGCTCTCATTTGCTCATTTGCTCATTTGCTCATTTGCTCATTTGCTCATTTGCTCATCTGCTCTCATTTGCTCATTTGCTCATTTGCTCATCTGCTCTCATTTGCTCATTTGCTCATTTGCTCATTTGCTCATTTGCTCATTTGCTCATTTGTTCATTTGCTCATTTGTTTATTTTCTCATTTGCTCTCATTTGCTCATTTGCTCATTTGCTCATTTGCTCATTTGCTCATTTGCTCATTGGCTCATTGGCTCATTTGCTCATTTGCTCATTTGCTCATTTGCTCATTTGCTCTCATTTGCTCATTTGCTCATTTGCTCATTTGCTCATATGCTCATTTGCTCATTTGCTCATTTGCTCATTTGCTCATTTGATCATTTGATCATTTGCTCATTTGCTCATTTGCTCATTTGCGCTCATTTGCGCTCATTTGCTCATTTGCTCATTTGCTCATTTGCTCATTTGCTCATTTGCTCATTTGCTCATTTGCTCATTTCCTCATTTGCTCATTTGCTCTCATTTGCTCTCATTTGCTCTCATTTGCTCTCATTTGCTCTCATTTGCTCTCATTTGCTCATTTGCTCATCTGCTCTCATTTGCTCATTGGCTCATTTGCTCATTTGCTCATTTGCTCATTTGCTCATTTGCTCATATGCTCTCATTTGCTCATTTGCTCATTTGCTCATTTGCTCATTTGCTCATTTGCTCATTTGCTCATTTGCTCATTTGCTCATTTGTACATTTGCTCATTTGCTCATTTGCTCATTTGCTCATTTGCTCATTTGTTTATTTGCTCATTTGCTCTCATTTGCTCTCATTTGCTCTCATTTGCTCTCATTTGCTCTCATTTGCTCTCATTTGCTCATTTGCACATTTGCTCATTTGCTCATTTGCTCATTTGATCATTGGCTCATTTGCTCATTTGCTCATTTGCTCATTTGCTCATTTGCTCATTTGCTCATTTGCTCATTTGCTCATTTGCTCATTTGCTTTTTTGCTCATTTGCTCATTTGCTCATTTGATCATGTGCTCATGTGCTCATTTGATCATTTGCTCATTTGCTCATTTGCTCTCATTTGCTCTCACTTGCTCTCATTTGCTCTCATTTGCTCTCATTTGCTCTCATTTGCTCTCATTTGCACATTTGCTCATTTGCTCATTTGCTCATCTGCTCTCATTTGCTCATTTGCTCATTTGCTCATTTGCTCATTTGATCATGTGCTCATGTGCTCATTTGATCATTTGATCATTTGCTCATTTGCTCTCATTTGCTCTCACTTGCTCTCATTTGCTCTCATTTGTTCATTTGCTCATTTGCTCATTTGCTCATTTGCTCATTTGCTCATTTGCTCATTTGTTTATTTGCTCTCATTTGCTCATTTGCTCATTTGATCATTTGCTCATTTGCTCATTTGCTCATTTGCGCTCATTTGCGCTCATTTGCGCTCATTTGCTCATTTGCTCATTTGCTCATTTGCTCATTTGCTCATTTGTTTATTTGCTCATTTGCTCATTTGCTCATTTGCTCATCTGCTCTCATTTGCTCATTTGCTCATTTGCTCATGTGCTCATGTGCTCATTTGCGCATTTGCTCATTTCCTCTCATTTCCTCTCATTTCCTCTCATTTCCTCTCATTTGCTCATTTGCGCTCATTTGTGCTCATTTGCGCTCATTTGCGCTCATTTGCTCATTAGCTCATTTGCTCATTTGCTCATTTGCTAATTTGCTCATTTGCTCATTTGCTCTTTTCCTCTTTTCCTCATTTCCTCTCATTTGCTCATTTGCTCATTTGCTCATTTGCTCATTTGCTCATTTGCTCATTTGCTCATTTGCTCATTTGTTCATTTGCTCATTTGCTCATTTGCTCATTTGCTCATTTGCTCTCATTTGCTCTCATTTGCTCTTTTGCTCATTTGCTCATTTGCTCATTTGCTCATGTGCTCATGTGCTCATTTGCTCATTTGCTCTCATTTGCTCTCATTTGCTCATTTGCTCATTTGCTCATTTGCTCATTTGCTCATTTGCTCATTTGCTCATTTGCTCATTTGCTCATTTGCTCATTTGCTCATTTGCGCTCATTTGCGCTCATTTGCTCTCATTTGCTCATTTGCTCATTTGCTCATTTGCTCATTTGCTCATTTGCTCATTTGCTCTCATTTGCTCTCATTTGCTCTCATTTGCTCTCATTTGCTCTCATTTGCTCTCATTTGCTCTCATTTGCTCTCATTTGATCTCATTTGCTCTCATTTGCTCTCATTTGCTCATTTGCTCATTTGCTCATTTGCTCATTTGCTCATTTGCTCATCTGCTCTCATTTGCTCATTTGCTCATTTGCTCATCTGCTCTCATTTGCTCATTTGCTCATTTGCTCATTTGCTCATTTGCTCATTTGCTCATTTGCTCATTTGTTCATTTGCTCATTTGTTTATTTGCTCATTTGCTCTCATTTGCTCATTTGCTCATCTGCTCTCATTTGCTCATTTGCTCATTTGCTCATCTGCTCTCATTTGCTCATTTGCTCATTTGCTCATGTGCTCATGTGCTCATTTGCGCATTTGCTCATTTCCTCTCATTTCCTCTCATTTCCTCTCATTTCCTCTCATTTGCTCATTTGCGCTCATTTGTGCTCATTTGCGCTTATTTGCGCTCATTTGCTCATTAGCTCATTTGCTCATTTGCTCATTTGCTAATTTGCTCATTTGCTCATTTGCTCTTTTCCTCTTTTCCTCATTTCCACTCATTTGCTCATTTGCTCATTTGCTCATTTGCTCATTTGCTCATTTGCTCATTTGCTCATTTGCTCATTTGCTCATTTGATCATTTGCTCATTTGCTCATTTGCTCATTTGCTCATTTGCGCTCATTTGCTCTCATTTGCTCTCATTTGCTCATTTGCTCATTTGCTCATTTGCTCATTTGCTCATTTCCTTATTTGCTCTCATTTGCTCTCATTTGCTCTCATTTGCTCTCATTTGCTCTCATTTGCTCTCATTTGCTCTCATTTGCTCATCTGCTCTCATTTGCTCATTGGCTCATTTGCTCATTTGCTCATTTGCTCATTTGCTCATATGCTCTCATTTGCTCATTTGCTCATTTGCTCATTTGCTCATTTGCTCATTTGCTCATTTGCTCATTTGCTCATTTGTTCATTTGCTCATTTGCTCATTTGCTCATTTGCTCATTTGCTCTCATTTGCTCTTATTTGCTCTTTTGCTCATTTGCTCATTTGCTCATTTGCTCATGTGCTCATGTGCTCATTTGCTCATTTGCTCTCATTTGCTCTCATTTGCTCATTTGCTCATTTGCTCATTTGCTCATTTGCTCATTTGCTCATTTGCTCATTTGCTCATTTGCTCATTTGCTCATTTGCGCTCATTTGCGCTCATTTGCTCTCATTTGCTCATTTGCTCATTTGCTCATTTGCTCATTTGCTCTCATTTGCTCTCATTTGCTCTCATTTGCTCTCATTTGCTCTCATTTGCTCTCATTTGCTCTCATTTGCTCTCATTTGCTCTCATTTGCTCATTTGCTCATTTGCTCATTTGCTCATTTGCTCATTTGCTCATCTGCTCTCATTTGCTCATTTGCTCATTTGCTCATCTGCTCTCATTTGCTCATTTGCTCATTTGCTCATTTGCTCATTTGCTCATTTGCTCATTTGTTCATTTGCTCATTTGTTTATTTTCTCATTTGCTCTCATTTGCTCATTTGCTCATTTGCTCATTTGCTCATTTGCTCATTTGCTCATTGGCTCATTGGCTCATTTGCTCATTTGCTCATTTGCTCATTTGCTCATTTGCTCTCATTTGCTCATTTGCTCATTTGCTCATTTGCTCATATGCTCATTTGCTCATTTGCTCATTTGCTCATTTGCTCATTTGATCATTTGATCATTTGCTCATTTGCTCATTTGCTCATTTGCGCTCATTTGCGCTCATTTGCTCATTTGCTCATTTGCTCATTTGCTCATTTGCTCATTTGCTCATTTGCTCATTTGCTCATTTCCTCATTTGCTCATTTGCTCTCATTTGCTCTCATTTGCTCTCATTTGCTCTCATTTGCTCTCATTTGCTCTCATTTGCTCATTTGCTCATCTGCTCTCATTTGCTCATTGGCTCATTTGCTCATTTGCTCATTTGCTCATTTGCTCATTTGCTCATATGCTCTCATTTGCTCATTTGCTCATTTGCTCATTTGCTCATTTGCTCATTTGCTCATTTGCTCATTTGCTCATTTGCTCATTTGTACATTTGCTCATTTGCTCATTTGCTCATTTGCTCATTTGCTCATTTGCTCATGTGCTCATGTGCTCATTTGCTCATATGCTCTCATTTGCTCTCATTTGCTCATTTGCTCATTTGCTCATTTTCTCATTTGCTCATTTGCTCATTTGCTCATTTGCTCATTTGCTCATTTGCTCATTTGCTCATTTGCTCATTTGCGCTCATTTGCGCTCATTTGCTCTCATTTGCTCTCATTTGCTCTCATTTGCTCTCATTTGCTCTCATTTGCTCTCATTTGCTCATTTGCTCATTTGCTCATTTGCTCATTTGCTCATTTGCTCATTTGCTCATCTGTTCTCATTTGCTCATTTGCTCATTTGCTCATCTGCTCTCATTTGCTCATTTGCTCATTTGCTCATTTGCTCATTTGCTCATTTGCTCATTTGCTCATTTGCTCATTTGCTCATTTGCTCATTTGTTTATTTGCTCATTTGCTCATTTGCTCATTTGCTCATTTGCTCATTTGCTCATTTGCTCATTTGCTCATTTGCTCATTTGTTTATTTGCTCATTTGCTCATTTGCTCATTTGCTCATTTGCTCATTTGCTCATTTTCTCATTTGCTCATTTGCTCATTTGCTCATTTGCTCATTTGCCCATTTGCTCATTTGCTCATTTGCTCATTTGCGCTCATTTGCGCTCATTTGCTCTCATTTGCTCATTTGCTCATTTGCTCATTTGCTCATTTGCTCATTTGCTCATTTGCTCTCATTTGCTCTCATTTGCTCTCATTTGCTCTCATTTGCTCTCATTTGCTCTCATTTGCTCTCATTTGCTCTCATTTGCTCATTTGCTCATTTGCTCATTTGCTCATTTGCTCATTTGCTCATTTGCTCATTTGCTCATTTGCTCATCTGCTCTCATCTGCTCATTTGCTCATTTGCTCATCTGCTCTCATTTGCTCATTTGCTCATTTGCTCATTTGCTCATTTGCTCATTTGCTCATTTGCTCATTTGCTCATTTGCTCATTTGCTCATTTGCTCATTTGTTTATTTGCTCATTTGCTCATTTGCTCATTTGCTCATTTGCTCATTGGCTCATTTGCTCATTTGCTCATTTGCTCATTTGCTCATTTGCTCATTTGCTCTCATTTGCTCATTTGCTCATTTGCTCATTTGCTCATTTGCTCATTTGCTCATCTGCTCTCATTTGCTCATTTGCTCATTTGCTCATCTGCTCTCATTTGCTCATTTGCTCATTTGCTCATTTGCTCATTTGCTCATTTGCTCATTTGCTCATTTGCTCATTTGCTCATTGGCTCATTTGCTCATTTGCTCATTTGTTTATTTGCTCATTTGCTCATTTGCTCATTTGCTCATTTGCTCATTTGCTCATTTGCTCATTTGCTCATTGGCTCATTTGCTCATTTGCTCATTTGCTCATTTGTTTATTTGCTCATTTGCTCTCATTTGCTCATTTGCTCATTTGCTCATTTGCTCATTTGCTCATTTGCTCATTTGCTCAGTTGCTCATTTGCTCATTTGCTCATTTTCTCATTTGCTCATTTGCTCATTTGCGCTCATTTGCGCTCATTTGCGCTCATTTGCTCATTTGCTCATTTGCTCTCATTTGCTCTCATTTGCTCTCATTTGCTCTCATTTGCTCTCATTTGCTCATTTGCTCATTTGCTCATTTGCTCATTTGCTCATTTGCTCATTTGTTCATTTGCTCATTTGTTAATTTGCTCATTTGCTCTCATTTGCTCATTTGCTCATTTGCTCATTTGCTCATTTGCTCATTTGCTCATTGGCTCATTTGCTCATTTGCTCATTTGCTCATTTGCTCATTTGTTTATTTGCTCATTTGCTCTCATTTGCTCTCATTTGCTCTCATTTGCTCTCATTTGCTCTCATTTGCTCTCATTTGCTCATTTGCACATTTGCTCATTTGCTCATTTGCTCATTTGATCATTGGCTCATTTGCTCATTTGCTCATTTGCTCATTTGCTCATTTGCTCATTTGCTCATTTGCTCATTTGCTCATTTGCTCATTTGCTTTTTTGCTCATTTGCTCATTTGCTCATTTGATCATGTGCTCATGTGCTCATTTGATCATTTGCTCATTTGCTCATTTGCTCTCATTTGCTCTCACTTGCTCTCATTTGCTCTCATTTGCTCTCATTTGCTCTCATTTGCTCTCATTTGCACATTTGCTCATTTGCTCATTTGCTCATCTGCTCTCATTTGCTCATTTGCTCATTTGCTCATTTGCTCATTTGATCATGTGCTCATGTGCTCATTTGATCATTTGCTCATTTGCTCATTTGCTCTCATTTGCTCTCACTTGCTCTCATTTGCTCTCATTTGTTCATTTGCTCATTTGCTCATTTGCTCATTTGCTCATTTGCTCATTTGCTCATTTGTTTATTTGCTCTCATTTGCTCATTTGCTCATTTGATCATTTGCTCATTTGCTCATTTGCTCATTTGCGCTCATTTGCGCTCATTTGCGCTCATTTGCTCATTTGCTCATTTGCTCATTTGCTCATTTGCTCATTTGTTTATTTGCTCATTTGCTCATTTGCTCATGTGCTCATGTGCTCATTTGCGCATTTGCTCATTTCCTCTCATTTCCTCTCATTTCCTCTCATTTCCTCTCATTTGCTCATTTGCGCTCATTTGTGCTCATTTGCGCTCATTTGCGCTCATTTGCTCATTAGCTCATTTGCTCATTTGCTCATTTGCTAATTTGCTCATTTGCTCATTTGCTCTTTTCCTCTTTTCCTCATTTCCTCTCATTTGCTCATTTGCTCATTTGCTCATTTGCTCATTTGCTCATTTGCTCATTTGCTCATTTGCTCATTTGTTCATTTGCTCATTTGCTCATTTGCTCATTTGCTCATTTGCTCTCATTTGCTCTCATTTGCTCTTTTGCTCATTTGCTCATTTGCTCATTTGCTCATGTGCTCATGTGCTCATTTGCTCATTTGCTCTCATTTGCTCATTTGCTCATTTGCTCATTTGCTCATTTGCTCATTTGCTCATTTGCTCATTTGCTCATTTGCGCTCATTTGCGCTCATTTGCTCTCATTTGCTCATTTGCTCATTTGCTCATTTGCTCATTTGCTCATTTGCTCTCATTTGCTCTCATTTGCTCTTTTGCTCATTTGCTCATTTGCTCATTTGCTCATGTGCTCATGTGCTCATTTGCTCATTTGCTCTCATTTGCTCTCATTTGCTCATTTGCTCATTTGCTCATTTGCTCATTTGCTCATTTGCTCATTTGCTCATTTGCTCATTTGCTCATCTGCTCTCATTTGCTCATTTGCTCATTTGCTCATTTGCTCATTTGCTCATTTGCTCATTTGCTCATATGCTCTCATTTGCTCATTTGCTCATTTGCTCATTTGCTCATTTGCTCATTTGCTCATTTGCTCATTTGCTCATTTGCTCATTTGTACATTTGCTCATTTGCTCATTTGCTCATTTGCTCATTTGCTCATTTGCTCATGTGCTCATGTGCTCATTTGCTCATATGCTCTCATTTGCTCTCATTTGCTCATTTGCTCATTTGCTCATTTTCTCATTTGCTCATTTGCTCATTTGCTCATTTGCTCATTTGCTCATTTGCTCATTTGCTCATTTGCTCATTTGCTCATTTGCGCTCATTTGCGCTCATTTGCTCTCATTTGCTCTCATTTGCTCTCATTTGCTCTCATTTGCTCTCATTTGCTCTCATTTGCTCATTTGCTCATTTGCTCATTTGCTCATTTGCTCATTTGCTCATTTGCTCATTTGCTCATCTGTTCTCATTTGCTCATTTGCTCATTTGCTCATCTGCTCTCATTTGCTCATTTGCTCATTTGCTCATTTGCTCATTTGCTCATTTGCTCATTTGCTCATTTGCTCATTTGCTCATTTGCTCATTTGTTTATTTGCTCATTTGCTCATTTGCTCATTTGCTCATTTGCTCATTTGCTCATTTGCTCATTTGCTCATTTGCTCATTTGTTTATTTGCTCATTTGCTCATTTGCTCATTTGCTCATTTGCTCATTTGCTCATTTTCTCATTTGCTCATTTGCTCATTTGCTCATTTGCTCATTTGCTCATTTGCTCATTTGCTCATTTGCTCATTTGCGCTCATTTGCGCTCATTTGCTCTCATTTGCTCATTTGCTCATTTGCTCATTTGCTCATTTGCTCATTTGCTCTCATTTGCTCTCATTTGCTCTCATTTGCTCTCATTTGCTCTCATTTGCTCTCATTTGCTCTCATTTGCTCTCATTTGCTCATTTGCTCATTTGCTCATTTGCTCATTTGCTCATTTGCTCATTTGCTCATTTGCTCATTTGCTCATCTGCTCTCATCTGCTCATTTGCTCATTTGCTCATCTGCTCTCATTTGCTCATTTGCTCATTTGCTCATTTGCTCATTTGCTCATTTGCTCATTTGCTCATTTGCTCATTTGCTCATTTGCTCATTTGCTCATTTGTTTATTTGCTCATTTGCTCATTTGCTCATTTGCTCATTTGCTCATTGGCTCATTTGCTCATTTGCTCATTTGCTCATTTGCTCATTTGCTCATTTGCTCTCATTTGCTCATTTGCTCATTTGCTCATTTGCTCATTTGCTCATTTGCTCATCTGCTCTCATTTGCTCATTTGCTCATTTGCTCATCTGCTCTCATTTGCTCATTTGCTCATTTGCTCATTTGCTCATTTGCTCATTTGCTCATTTGCTCATTTGCTCATTGGCTCATTTGCTCATTTGCTCATTTGTTTATTTGCTCATTTGCTCATTTGCTCATTTGCTCATTTGCTCATTTGCTCATTTGCTCATTTGCTCATTGGCTCATTTGCTCATTTGCTCATTTGCTCATTTGTTTATTTGCTCATTTGCTCTCATTTGCTCATTTGCTCATTTGCTCATTTGCTCATTTGCTCATTTGCTCATTTGCTCATTTGATCATTTGCTCATTTGCTCATTTGCGCTCATTTGCGCTCATTTGCTCATTTGCTCATTTGCTCATCTGCTCTCATTTGCTCATTTGCTCATTTGCTCATTTGCTCATTTGCTCATTTGTTTATTTGCTCATTTGCTCTCATTTGCTCATTTGCTCATTTGCTCATTTGCTCATTTGCTCAGTTGCTCATTTGCTCATTTGCTCATTTTCTCATTTGCTCATTTGCTCATTTGCGCTCATTTGCGCTCATTTGCGCTCATTTGCTCATTTGCTCATTTGCTCTCATTTGCTCTCATTTGCTCTCATTTGCTCTCATTTGCTCTCATTTGCTCATTTGCTCATTTGCTCATTTGCTCATTTGCTCATTTGCTCATTTGTTCATTTGCTCATTTGTTAATTTGCTCATTTGCTCTCATTTGCTCATTTGCTCATTTGCTCATTTGCTCATTTGCTCATTTGCTCATTGGCTCATTTGCTCATTTGCTCATTTGCTCATTTGCTCATTTGTTTATTTGCTCATTTGCTCTCATTTGCTCTCATTTGCTCTCATTTGCTCTCATTTGCTCTCATTTGCTCTCATTTGCTCATTTGCACATTTGCTCATTTGCTCATTTGCTCAATTGATCATTGGCTCATTTGCTCATTTGCTCATTTGCTCATTTGCTCATTTGCTCATTTGCTCATTTGCTCATTTGCTCATTTGCTCATTTGCTTTTTTGCTCATTTGCTCATTTGCTCATTTGATCATGTGCTCATGTGCTCATTTGATCATTTGCTCATTTGCTCATTTGCTCTCATTTGCTCTCACTTGCTCTCATTTGCTCTCATTTGCTCTCATTTGCTCTCATTTGCTCTCATTTGCACATTTGCTCATTTGCTCATTTGCTCATCTGCTCTCATTTGCTCATTTGCTCATTTGCTCATTTGCTCATTTGATCATGTGCTCATGTGCTCATTTGATCATTTGCTCATTTGCTCATTTGCTCTCATTTGCTCTCACTTGCTCTCATTTGCTCTCATTTGTTCATTTGCTCATTTGCTCATTTGCTCATTTGCTCATTTGCTCATTTGCTCATTTGTTTATTTGCTCTCATTTGCTCATTTGCTCATTTGATCATTTGCTCATTTGCTCATTTGCTCATTTGCGCTCATTTGCGCTCATTTGCGCTCATTTGCTCATTTGCTCATTTGCTCATTTGCTCATTTGCTCATTTGTTTATTTGCTCATTTGCTCATTTGCTCATTTGCTCATCTGCTCTCATTTGCTCATTTGCTCATTTGCTCATGTGCTCATGTGCTCATTTGCGCATTTGCTCATTTCCTCTCATTTCCTCTCATTTCCTCTCATTTCCTCTCATTTGCTCATTTGCGCTCATTTGTGCTCATTTGCGCTCATTTGCGCTCATTTGCTCATTAGCTCATTTGCTCATTTGCTCATTTGCTAATTTGCTCATTTGCTCATTTGCTCTTTTCCTCTTTTCCTCATTTCCTCTCATTTGCTCATTTGCTCATTTGCTCATTTGCTCATTTGCTCATTTGCTCATTTGCTCATTTGCTCATTTGTTCATTTGCTCATTTGCTCATTTGCTCATTTGCTCATTTGCTCTCATTTGCTCTCATTTGCTCTTTTGCTCATTTGCTCATTTGCTCATTTGCTCATGTGCTCATGTGCTCATTTGCTCATTTGCTCTCATTTGCTCTCATTTGCTCATTTGCTCATTTGCTCATTTGCTCATTTGCTCATTTGCTCATTTGCTCATTTGCTCATTTGCTCAT
The DNA here is from genome assembly GCA_037893245.1 of Crossaster papposus. Lineage (NCBI taxonomy): Eukaryota > Metazoa > Echinodermata > Asteroidea > Velatida > Solasteridae > Crossaster > Crossaster papposus. Next base: position 62,279 of record JBAIAA010000016.1, read on the forward strand.
TTGCTCATTTGCTCATTTGCGCTCATTTGCGCTCATTTGCTCTCATTTGCTCATTTGCTCATTTGCTCATTTGCTCATTTGCTCATTTGCTCATTTGCTCTCATTTGCTCTCATTTGCTCTCATTTGCTCTCATTTGCTCTCATTTGCTCTCATTTGCTCTCATTTGCTCTCATTTGATCTCATTTGCTCTCATTTGCTCTCATTTGCTCATTTGCTCATTTGCTCATTTGCTCATTTGCTCATTTGCTCATCTGCTCTCATTTGCTCATTTGCTCATTTGCTCATCTGCTCTCATTTGCTCATTTGCTCATTTGCTCATTTGCTCATTTGCTCATTTGCTCATTTGCTCATTTGTTCATTTGCTCATTTGTTTATTTGCTCATTTGCTCTCATTTGCTCATTTGCTCATTTGCTCATTTGCTCATTTGCTCATTTGCTCATTTCCTCATTTCCTCATTTGCTCTCATTTGCTCTCATTTGCTCTCATTTGCTCATTTGCTCATTTGCTCATTTGCTCATTTGCTCATTTGCTCATTTGCTCATTTGTTTATTTGCTCATTTGCTCTCATTTGCTCATTTGCTCATTTGCTCATTTGCTCATTTGCTCATCTGCTCTCATTTGCTCATTTGCTCATTTGCTCATCTGCTCTCATTTGCTCATTTGCTCATTTGCTCATGTGCTCATGTGCTCATTTGCGCATTTGCTCATTTCCTCTCATTTCCTCTCATTTCCTCTCATTTCCTCTCATTTGCTCATTTGCGCTCATTTGTGCTCATTTGCGCTCATTTGCGCTCATTTGCTCATTAGCTCATTTGCTCATTTGCTCATTTGCTCATTTGCTCATTTGCTCATTTGCTCATTTGCTCTTTTCCTCTTTTCCTCATTTCCTCTCATTTGCTCATTTGCTCATTTGCTCATTTGCTCATTTGCTCATTTGCTCTCATTTGCTCATTTGCTCATTTGCTCATTTGCTCATTTGCTCATTTGCTCATTTGATCATTTGCTCATTTGCTCATTTGCTCATTTGCTCATTTGTTTATTTGCTCATTTGCTCTCATTTGCTCATTTGCTCATTTGCTCATTTGCTCATTTGCTCATCTGCTCTCATTTGCTCATTTGCTCATTTGCTCATCTGCTCTCATTTGCTCATTTGCTCATTTGCTCATGTGCTCATGTGCTCATTTGCGCATTTGCTCATTTCCTCTCATTTCCTCTCATTTCCTCTCATTTCCTCTCATTTCCTCATTTGCGCTCATTTGTCCTCATTTGCGCTCATTTGCGCTCATTTGCTCATTAGCTCATTTGCTCATTTGCTCATTTGCTAATTTGCTCATTTGCTCATTTGCTCTTTTCCTCTTTTCCTCATTTCCTCTCATTTGCTCATTTGCTCATTTGCTCATTTGCTCATTTGCTCATTTGCTCTCATTTGCTCATTTGCTCATTTGCTCATGTGCTCATGTGCTCATTTGCGCATTTGCTCATTTCCTCTCATTTCCTCTCATTTCCTCTCATTTCCTCTCATTTGCTCATTTGCGCTCATTTGTGCTCATTTGCGCTCATTTGCGCTCATTTGCTCATTAGCTCATTTGCTCATTTGCTCATTTGCTAATTTGCTCATTTGCTCATTTGCTCTTTTCCTCTTTTCCTCATTTCCTCTCATTTGCTCATTTGCTCATTTGCTCATTTGCTCATTTGCTCATTTGCTCATTTGCTCATTTGCTCATTTGTTCATTTGCTCATTTGCTCATTTGCTCATTTGCTCATTTGCTCTCATTTGCTCTCATTTGCTCTTTTGCTCATTTGCTCATTTGCTCATTTGCTCATGTGCTCATGTGCTCATTTGCTCATTTGCTCTCATTTGCTCTCATTTGCTCATTTGCTCATTTGCTCATTTGCTCATTTGCTCATTTGCTCATTTGCTCATTTGCTCATTTGCTCATTTGCTCATTTGCTCATTTGCGCTCATTTGCGCTCATTTGCTCTCATTTGCTCATTTGCTCATTTGCTCATTTGCTCATTTGCTCATTTCCTCATTTGCTCTCATTTGCTCTCATTTGCTCTCATTTGCTCTCATTTGCTCTCATTTGCTCTCATTTGCTCTCATTTGCTCTCATTTGATCTCATTTGCTCTCATTTGCTCTCATTTGCTCATTTGCTCATTTGCTCATTTGCTCATTTGCTCATTTGCTCATCTGCTCTCATTTGCTCATTTGCTCATTTGCTCATCTGCTCTCATTTGCTCATTTGCTCATTTGCTCATTTGCTCATTTGCTCATTTGCTCATTTGCTCATTTGTTCATTTGCTCATTTGTTTATTTGCTCATTTGCTCTCATTTGCTCATTTGCTCATTTGCTCATTTGCTCATTTGCTCATTTGCTCATTTCCTCATTTCCTCATTTGCTCTCATTTGCTCTCATTTGCTCTCATTTGCTCATTTGCTCATTTGCTCATTTGCTCATTTGCTCATTTGCTCATTTGCTCATTTGTTTATTTGCTCATTTGCTCTCATTTGCTCATTTGCTCATTTGCTCATTTGCTCATTTGCTCATCTGCTCTCATTTGCTCATTTGCTCATTTGCTCATTTGCTCATTTGCTCATTTGTTCATTTGCTCATTTGCTCATTTGCTCATTTGCTCATTTGCTCTCATTTGCTCTCATTTGCTCTTTTGCTCATTTGCTCATTTGCTCATTTGCTCATGTGCTCATGTGCTCATTTGCTCATTTGCTCTCATTTGCTCTCATTTGCTCATTTGCTCATTTGCTCATTTGCTCATTTGCTCATTTGCTCATTTGCTCATTTGCTCATTTGCTCATTTGCTCATTTGCTCATTTGCGCTCATTTGCGCTCATTTGCTCTCATTTGCTCATTTGCTCATTTGCTCATTTGCTCATTTGCTCATTTCCTCATTTGCTCTCATTTGCTCTCATTTGCTCTCATTTGCTCTCATTTGCTCTCATTTGCTCTCATTTGCTCTCATTTGCTCTCATTTGATCTCATTTGCTCTCATTTGCTCTCATTTGCTCATTTGCTCATTTGCTCATTTGCTCATTTGCTCATTTGCTCATCTGCTCTCATTTGCTCATTTGCTCATTTGCTCATCTGCTCTCATTTGCTCATTTGCTCATTTGCTCATTTGCTCATTTGCTCATTTGCTCATTTGCTCATTTGTTCATTTGCTCATTTGTTTATTTGCTCATTTGCTCTCATTTGCTCATTTGCTCATTTGCTCATTTGCTCATTTGCTCATTTGCTCATTTCCTCATTTCCTCATTTGCTCTCATTTGCTCTCATTTGCTCTCATTTGCTCATTTGCTCATTTGCTCATTTGCTCATTTGCTCATTTGCTCATTTGCTCATTTGTTTATTTGCTCATTTGCTCTCATTTGCTCATTTGCTCATTTGCTCATTTGCTCATTTGCTCATCTGCTCTCATTTGCTCATTTGCTCATTTGCTCATCTGCTCTCATTTGCTCATTTGCTCATTTGCTCATGTGCTCATTTGCGCATTTGCTCATTTCCTCTCATTTCCTCTCATTTCCTCTCATTTCCTCTCATTTGCTCATTTGCGCTCATTTGTGCTCATTTGCGCTCATTTGCGCTCATTTGCTCATTAGCTCATTTGCTCATTTGCTCATTTGCTAATTTGCTCATTTGCTCATTTGCTCTTTTCCTCTTTTCCTCATTTCCTCTCATTTGCTCATTTGCTCATTTGCTCATTTGCTCATTTGCTCATTTGCTCTCATTTGCTCATTTGCTCATTTGCTCATTTGCTCATTTGCTCATTTGCTCATTTGATCATTTGCTCATTTGCTCATTTGCTCATTTGCTCTCATTTGCTCATTTGCTCATTTGCTCATTTGCTCATTTGCTCATCTGCTCTCATTTGCTCATTTGCTCATTTGCTCATCTGCTCTCATTTGCTCATTTGCTCATTTGCTCATGTGCTCATGTGCTCATTTGCGCATTTGCTCATTTCCTCTCATTTCCTCTCATTTCCTCTCATTTCCTCTCATTTGCTCATTTGCGCTCATTTGTGCTCATTTGCGCTTATTTGCGCTCATTTGCTCATTAGCTCATTTGCTCATTTGCTCATTTGCTCATTTGCTCATTTGCTCATTTGCTCTTTTCCTCTTTTCCTCATTTCCACTCATTTGCTCATTTGCTCATTTGCTCATTTGCTCATTTGCTCATTTGCTCATTTGCTCATTTGCTCATTTGCTCATTTGATCATTTGCTCATTTGCTCATTTGCTCATTTGCTCATTTGCGCTCATTTGCTCTCATTTGCTCTCATTTGCTCATTTGCTCATTTGCTCATTTGCTCATTTGCTCATTTCCTTATTTGCTCTCATTTGCTCTCATTTGCTCTCATTTGCTCTCATTTGCTCTCATTTGCTCTCATTTGCTCTCATTTGCTCATCTGCTCTCATTTGCTCATTGGCTCATTTGCTCATTTGCTCATTTGCTCATTTGCTCATATTCTCTCATTTGCTCATTTGCTCATTTGCTCATTTGCTCATTTGCTCATTTGCTCATTTGCTCATTTGCTCATTTGTTCATTTGCTCATTTGCTCATTTGCTCATTTGCGCTCATTTGCGCTCATTTGCTCTCATTTGCTCATTTGCTCATTTGCTCATTTGCTCATTTGCTCATTTGCTCATCTGCTCTCATTTGCTCATTTGCTCATTTGCTCATCTGCTCTCATTTGCTCATTTGCTCATTTGCTCATTTGCTCATTTGCTCATTTGCTCATTTGTTCATTTGCTCATTTGTTTATTTTCTCATTTGCTCTCATTTGCTCATTTGCTCATTTGCTCATTTGCTCATTTGCTCATTTGCTCATTGGCTCATTTGCTCATTTGCTCATTTGCTCATTTGTTTATTTGCTCATTTGCTCTCATTTGCTCATTTGCTCATTTGCTCATTTGCTCATATGCTCATTTGCTCATTTGCTCATTTGCTCATTTGCTCATTTGATCATTTGATCATTTGCTCATTTGCTCATTTGCTCATTTGCGCTCATTTGCGCTCATTTGCTCATTTGCTCATTTGCTCATTTGCTCATTTGCTCATTTGCTCATTTGCTCATTTGCTCATTTGCTCATTTCCTCATTTGCTCATTTGCTCTCATTTGCTCTCATTTGCTCTCATTTGCTCTCATTTGCTCTCATTTGCTCTCATTTGCTCATTTGCTCATCTGCTCTCATTTGCTCATTGGCTCATTTGCTCATTTGCTCATTTGCTCATTTGCTCATTTGCTCATATGCTCTCATTTGCTCATTTGCTCATTTGCTCATTTGCTCATTTGCTCATTTGCTCATTTGCTCATTTGCTCATTTGCTCATTTGTACATTTGCTCATTTGCTCATTTGCTCATTTGCTCATTTGCTCATTTGCTCATGTGCTCATGTGCTCATTTGCTCATATGCTCTCATTTGCTCTCATTTGCTCATTTGCTCATTTGCTCATTTTCTCATTTGCTCATTTGCTCATTTGCTCATTTGCTCATTTGCTCATTTGCTCATTTGCTCATTTGCTCATTTGCGCTCATTTGCGCTCATTTGCTCTCATTTGCTCTCATTTGCTCTCATTTGCTCTCATTTGCTCTCATTTGCTCTCATTTGCTCATTTGCTCATTTGCTCATTTGCTCATTTGCTCATTTGCTCATTTGCTCATTTGCTCATCTGTTCTCATTTGCTCATTTGCTCATTTGCTCATTTGTTTATTTGCTCATTTGCTCATTTGCTCATTTGCTCATTTGCTCATTTGCTCATTTGCTCATTTGCTCATTTGCTCATTTGTTTATTTGCTCATTTGCTCATTTGCTCATTTGCTCATTTGCTCATTTGCTCATTTTCTCATTTGCTCATTTGCTCATTTGCTCATTTGCTCATTTGCTCATTTGCTCATTTGCTCATTTGCTCATTTGCTCTCATTTGCTCTCATTTGCTCTCATTTGCTCTCATTTGCTCTCATTTGCTCTCATTTGCTCTCATTTGCTCATTTGCTCATTTGCTCATTTGCTCATTTGCTCATTTGCTCATTTGCTCATTTGCTCATTTGCTCATCTGCTCTCATCTCCTCATTTGCTCATTTGCTCATCTGCTCTCATTTGCTCATTTGCTCATTTGCTCATTTGCTCATTTGCTCATTTGCTCATTTGCTCATTTGCTCATTTGCTCATTTGCTCATTTGCTCATTTGCTCATTTGTTTATTTGCTCATTTGCTCATTTGCTCATTTGCTCATTTGCTCATTGGCTCATTTGCTCATTTGCTCATTTGCTCATTTGCTCATTTGCTCATTTGCTCTCATTTGCTCATTTGCTCATTTGCTCATTTGCTCATTTGCTCATTTGCTCATCTGCTCTCATTTGCTCATTTGCTCATTTGCTCATCTGCTCTCATTTGCTCATTTGCTCATTTGCTCATTTGCTCATTTGCTCATTTGCTCATTTGCTCATTTGCTCATTTGCTCATTGGCTCATTTGCTCATTTGCTCATTTGTTTATTTGCTCATTTGCTCATTTGCTCATTTGCTCATTTGCTCATTTGCTCATTTGCTCATTTGCTCATTTGCTCATTGGCTCATTTGCTCATTTGCTCATTTGCTCATTTGTTTATTTGCTCATTTGCTCTCATTTGCTCATTTGCTCATTTGCTCATTTGCTCATTTGCTCATTTGCTCATTTGCTCATTTGATCATTTGCTCATTTGCTCATTTGCGCTCATTTGCGCTCATTTGCTCATTTGCTCATTTGCTCATCTGCTCTCATTTGCTCATTTGCTCATTTGCTCATTTGCTCATTTGCTCATTTGTTTATTTGCTCATTTGCTCTCATTTGCTCATTTGTTCATTTGCTCATTTGCTCATTTGCTCAGTTGCTCATTTGCTCATTTGCTCATTTTCTCATTTGCTCATTTGCTCATTTGCGCTCATTTGCGCTCATTTGCGCTCATTTGCTCATTTGCTCATTTGCTCTCATTTGCTCTCATTTGCTCTCATTTGCTCTCATTTGCTCTCATTTGCTCATTTGCTCATTTGCTCATTTGCTCATTTGCTCATTTGCTCATTGGCTCATTTGCTCATTTGCTCATTTGCTCATTTGCTCATTTGTTTATTTGCTCATTTGCTCTCATTTGCTCTCATTTGCTCTCATTTGCTCTCATTTGCTCTCATTTGCTCTCATTTGCTCATTTGCACATTTGCTCATTTGCTCATTTGATCATTGGCTCATTTGCTCATTTGCTCATTTGCTCATTTGCTCATTTGCTCATTTGCTCATTTGCTCATTTGCTCATTTGCTCATTTGCTTTTTTGCTCATTTGCTCATTTGCTCATTTGATCATGTGCTCATGTGCTCATTTGATCATTTGCTCATTTGCTCATTTGCTCTCATTTGCTCTCACTTGCTCTCATTTGCTCTCATTTGCTCTCATTTGCTCTCATTTGCTCTCATTTGCACATTTGCTCATTTGCTCATTTGCTCATCTGCTCTCATTTGCTCATTTGCTCATTTGCTCATTTGCTCATTTGATCATGTGCTCATGTGCTCATTTGATCATTTGCTCATTTGCTCATTTGCTCTCATTTGCTCTCACTTGCTCTCATTTGCTCTCATTTGTTCATTTGCTCATTTGCTCATTTGCTCATTTGCTCATTTGCTCATTTGCTCATTTGTTTATTTGCTCTCATTTGCTCATTTGCTCATTTGATCATTTGCTCATTTGCTCATTTGCTCATTTGCGCTCATTTGCGCTCATTTGCGCTCATTTGCTCATTTGCTCATTTGCTCATTTGCTCATTTGCTCATTTGTTTATTTGCTCATTTGCTCATTTGCTCTCATTTGCTCTCATTTGCTCTCATTTGCTCTCATTTGCTCTCATTTGCTCTCATTTGCTCTCATTTGCACATTTGCTCATTTGCTCATTTGCTCATCTGCTCTCATTTGCTCATTTGCTCATTTGCTCATCTGCTCTCATTTGCTCATTTGCTCATTTGCTCATTTGCTCATTTGCTCATTTGCTCATTTGCTCATTTGTTCATTTGCTCATTTGTTTATTTGCTCATTTGCTCTCATTTGCTCATTTGCTCATTTGCTCATTTGCTCATTTGCTCATTTGCTCATTTCCTCATTTCCTCATTTGCTCTCATTTGCTCTCATTTGCTCTCATTTGCTCATTTGCTCATTTGCTCATTTGCTCATTTGCTCATTTGCTCATTTGCTCATTTGCTCTCATTTGCTCATTTGCTCATTTGCTCATTTGCTCATTTGCTCATCTGCTCTCATTTGCTCATTTGCTCATTTGCTCATCTGCTCTCATTTGCTCATTTGCTCATTTGCTCATTTGCTCATGTGCTCATGTGCTCATTTGCGCATTTGCGCATTTGCTCATTTCCTCTCATTTCCTCTCATTTCCTCTCATTTCCTCTCATTTGCTCATTTGCGCTCATTTGTGCTCATTTGCGCTCATTTGCGCTCATTTGCTCATTAGCTCATTTGCTCATTTGCTCATTTGCTAATTTGCTCATTTGCTCATTTGCTCTTTTCCTCTTTTCCTCATTTCCTCTCATTTGCTCATTTGCTCATTTGCTCATTTGCTCATTTGCTCATTTGCTCTCATTTGCTCATTTGCTCATTTGCTCATTTGCTCATTTGCTCATTTGCTCATTTGATCATTTGCTCATTTGCTCATTTGCTCATTTGCTCTCATTTGCTCATTTGCTCATTTGCTCATTTGCTCATTTGCTCATCTGCTCTCATTTGCTCATTTGCTCATTTGCTCATCTGCTCTCATTTGCTCATTTGCTCATTTGCTCATGTGCTCATGTGCTCATTTGCGCATTTGCTCATTTCCTCTCATTTCCTCTCATTTCCTCTCATTTCCTCTCATTTGCTCATTTGCGCTCATTTGTGCTCATTTGCGCTCATTTGCGCTCATTTGCTCATTAGCTCATTTGCTCATTTGCTCATTTGCTAATTTGCTCATTTGCTCATTTGCTCTTTTCCTCTTTTCCTCATTTCCTCTCATTTGCTCATTTGCTCATTTGCTCATTTGCTCATTTGCTCATTTGCTCATTTGCTCATTTGCTCATTTGCTCATTTGATCATTTGCTCATTTGCTCATTTGCTCATTTGCTCATTTGCGCTCATTTGCTCTCATTTGCTCTCATTTGCTCTCATTTGCTCTCATTTGCTCATCTGCTCTCATTTGCTCATTGGCTCATTTGCTCATTTGCTCATTTGCTCATTTGCTCATTTGCTCATTTGCTCATTTGCTCATTTGCTCATTTGTTCATTTGCTCATTTGCTCATTTGCTCATTTGCTCATTTGATCTCATTTGCTCTTATTTGCTCTTTTGCTCATTTGCTCATTTGCTCATTTGCTCATGTGCTCATGTGCTCATTTGCTCATTTGCTCTCATTTGCTCTCATTTGCTCATTTGCTCATTTGCTCTTATTTGCTCATTTGCTCATTTGCTCATTTGCTCATTTGCTCATTTGCTCATTTGCTCATTTGCTCATTTGCGCTCATTTGCGCTCATTTGCTCTCATTTGCTCATTTGCTCATTTGCTCATTTGCTCATTTGCTCATTTGCTCATTTGCTCTCATTTGCTCTCATTTGCTCTCATTTGCTCTCATTTGCTCTCATTTGCTCTCATTTGCTCTCATTTGCTCTCATTTGCTCTCATTTGCTCATTTGCTCATTTGCTCATTTGCTCATTTGCTCATTTGCTCATCTGCTCTCATTTGCTCATTTGCTCATTTGATCATTTGCTCATTTGCTCATTTGCGCTCATTTGCGCTCATTTGCTCATTTGCTCATTTGCTCATCTGCTCTCATTTGCTCATTTGCTCATTTGCTCATTTGCTCATTTGCTCATTTGTTTATTTGCTCATTTGCTCTCATTTGCTCATTTGTTCATTTGCTCATTTGCTCATTTGCTCAGTTGCTCATTTGCTCATTTGCTCATTTTCTCATTTGCTCATTTGCTCATTTGCGCTCATTTGCGCTCATTTGCGCTCATTTGCTCATTTGCTCATTTGCTCTCATTTGCTCTCATTTGCTCTCATTTGCTCTCATTTGCTCTCATTTGCTCATTTGCTCATTTGCTCATTTGCTCATTTGCTCATTTGCTCATTTGTTCATTTGCTCATTTGTTCATTTGCTCATTTGCTCTCATTTGCTCATTTGCTCATTTGCTCATTTGCTCATTTGCTCATTTGCTCATTGGCTCATTTGCTCATTTGCTCATTTGCTCATTTGCTCATTTGTTTATTTGCTCATTTGCTCTCATTTGCTCTCATTTGCTCTCATTTGCTCATTTGCACATTTGCTCATTTGCTCATTTGATCATTGGCTCATTTGCTCATTTGCTCATTTGCTCATTTGCTCATTTGCTCATTTGCTCATTTGCTCATTTGCTCATTTGCTCATTTGCTTTTTTGCTCATTTGCTCATTTGCTCATTTGATCATGTGCTCATGTGCTCATTTGATCATTTGCTCATTTGCTCATTTGCTCTCATTTGCTCTCACTTGCTCTCATTTGCTCTCATTTGCTCTCATTTGCTCTCATTTGCTCTCATTTGCACATTTGCTCATTTGCTCATTTGCTCATCTGCTCTCATTTGCTCATTTGCTCATTTGCTCATTTGCTCATTTGATCATGTGCTCATGTGCTCATTTGATCATTTGCTCATTTGCTCATTTGCTCTCATTTGCTCTCACTTGCTCTCATTTGCTCTCATTTGTTCATTTGCTCATTTGCTCATTTGCTCATTTGCTCATTTGCTCATTTGCTCATTTGTTTATTTGCTCTCATTTGCTCATTTGCTCATTTGATCATTTGCTCATTTGCTCATTTGCTCATTTGCGCTCATTTGCGCTCATTTGCGCTCATTTGCTCATTTGCTCATTTGCTCATTTGCTCATTTGCTCATTTGTTTATTTGCTCATTTGCTCATTTGCTCTCATTTGCTCTCATTTGCTCTCATTTGCTCTCATTTGCTCTCATTTGCTCTCATTTGCTCTCATTTGCACATTTGCTCATTTGCTCATTTGCTCATCTGCTCTCATTTGCTCATTTGCTCATTTGCTCATCTGCTCTCATTTGCTCATTTGCTCATTTGCTCATTTGCTCATTTGCTCATTTGCTCATTTGCTCATTTGTTCATTTGCTCATTTGTTTATTTGCTCATTTGCTCTCATTTGCTCATTTGCTCAATTGCTCATTTGCTCATTTGCTCATTTGCTCATTTCCTCATTTCCTCATTTGCTCTCATTTGCTCTCATTTGCTCTCATTTGCTCATTTGCTCATTTGCTCATTTGCTCATTTGCTCATTTGCTCATTTGCTCATTTGCTCATTTGCTCATTTGCTCTCATTTGCTCATTTGCTCATTTGCTCATTTGCTCATTTGCTCATCTGCTCTCATTTGCTCATTTGCTCATTTGCTCATCTGCTCTCATTTGCTCATTTGCTCATTTGCTCATTTGCTCATGTGCTCATGTGCTCATTTGCGCATTTGCTCATTTCCTCTCATTTCCTCTCATTTCCTCTCATTTCCTCTCATTTGCTCATTTGCGCTCATTTGTGCTCATTTGCGCTCATTTGCGCTCATTTGCTCATTAGCTCATTTGCTCATTTGCTCATTTGCTAATTTGCTCATTTGCTCATTTGCTCTTTTCCTCTTTTCCTCATTTCCTCTCATTTGCTCATTTGCTCATTTGCTCATTTGCTCATTTGCTCATTTGCTCTCATTTGCTCATTTGCTCATTTGCTCATTTGCTCATTTGCTCATTTGCTCATTTGATCATTTGCTCATTTGCTCATTTGCTCATTTGCTCTCATTTGCTCATTTGCTCATTTGCTCATTTGCTCATTTGCTCATCTGCTCTCATTTGCTCATTTGCTCATTTGCTCATCTGCTCTCATTTGCTCATTTGCTCATTTGCTCATGTGCTCATGTGCTCATTTGCGCATTTGCTCATTTCCTCTCATTTCCTCTCATTTCCTCTCATTTCCTCTCATTTGCTCATTTGCGCTCATTTGTGCTCATTTGCGCTCATTTGCGCTCATTTGCTCATTAGCTCATTTGCTCATTTGCTCATTTGCTAATTTGCTCATTTGCTCATTTGCTCTTTTCCTCTTTTCCTCATTTCCTCTCATTTGCTCATTTGCTCATTTGCTCATTTGCTCATTTGCTCATTTGCTCATTTGCTCATTTGCTCATTTGCTCATTTGATCATTTGCTCATTTGCTCATTTGCTCATTTGCTCATTTGCGCTCATTTGCTCTCATTTGCTCTCATTTGCTCATTTGCTCATTTGCTCATTTGCTCATTTCCTCATTTCCTCATTTGCTCTCATTTGCTCTCATTTGCTCTCATTTGCTCTCATTTGCTCTCATTTGCTCTCATTTGCTCTCATTTGCTCATCTGCTCTCATTTGCTCATTGGCTCATTTGCTCATTTGCTCATTTGCTCATTTGCTCATATGCTCTCATTTGCTCATTTGCTCATTTGCTCATTTGCTCATTTGCTCATTTGCTCATTTGCTCATTTGCTCATTTGTTCATTTGCTCATTTGCTCATTTGCTCATTTGCTCATTTGATCTCATTTGCTCTTATTTGCTCTTTTGCTCATTTGCTCATTTGCTCATTTGCTCATGTGCTCATGTGCTCATTTGCTCATTTGCTCTCATTTGCTCTCATTTGCTCATTTGCTCATTTGCTCTTATTTGCTCATTTGCTCATTTGCTCATTTGCTCATTTGCTCATTTGCTCATTTGCTCATTTGCTCATTTGCTCATTTGCTCATTTGCGCTCATTTGCGCTCATTTGCTCTCATTTGCTCATTTGCTCATTTGCTCATTTGCTCATTTGCTCATTTGCTCATTTGCTCTCATTTGCTCTCATTTGCTCTCATTTGCTCTCATTTGCTCTCATTTGCTCTCATTTGCTCTCATTTGCTCTCATTTGCTCTCATTTGCTCATTTGCTCATTTGCTCATTTGCTCATTTGCTCATTTGCTCATCTGCTCTCATTTGCTCATTTGCTCATTTGTTCATTTGCTCATTTGTTTATTTTCTCATTTGCTCTCATTTGCTCATTTGCTCATTTGCTCATTTGCTCATTTGCTCATTTGCTCATTGGCTCATTTGCTCATTTGCTCATTTGCTCATTTGTTTATTTGCTCATTTGCGCTCATTTGCTCTCATTTGCTCATTTGCTCATTTGCTCATATGCTCATTTGCTCATTTGCTCATTTGCTCATTTGCTCATTTGATCATTTGATCATTTGCTCATTTGCTCATTTGCTCATTTGCGCTCATTTGCGCTCATTTGCTCATTTGCTCATTTGCTCATTTGCTCATTTGCTCAATTGCTTATTTGCTCATTTGCGCTCATTTGCGCTCATTTGCTCTCATTTGCTCATTTGCTCATTTGCTCATTTGCTCATTTGCTTATTTGCTCATTTGCGCTCATTTGCGCTCATTTGCTCTCATTTGCTCATTTGCTCATTTGCTCATTTGCTCATTTGCTCATTTCCTCATTTGCTCATTTGCTCTCATTTGCTCTCATTTGCTCTCATTTGCTCTCATTTGCTCTCATTTGCTCTCATTTGCTCTCATTTGCTCATTTGCTCTCATTTGCTCATTGGCTCATTTGCTCATTTGCTCATTTGCTCATTTGCTCATTTGCTCATATGCTCTCATTTGCTCATTTGCTCATTTGCTCATTTGCTCATTTGCTCATTTGCTCATTTGCTCATGTGCTCATGTGCTCATTTGCTCATTTGCTCTCATTTGCTCTCATTTGCTCATTTGCTCATTTGCTCATTTTCTCATTTGCTCATTTGCTCATTTGCTCATTTGCTCATTTGCTCATTTGCTCATTTGCTCATTTGCTCATTTGCGCTCATTTGCGCTCATTTGCTCTCATTTGCTCTCATTTGCTCTCATTTGCTCTCATTTGCTCTCATTTGCTCTCATTTGCTCATTTGCTCATTTGCTCATTTGCTCATTTGCTCATTTGCTCATTTGCTCATCTGTTCTCATTTGCTCATTTGCTCATTTGCTCATCTGCTCTCATTTGCTCATTTGCTCATTTGCTCATTTGCTCATTTGCTCATTTGCTCATTTGCTCATTTGCTCATTTGCTCATTTGCTCATTTGCTCATTTCCTCATTTCCTCATTTGCTCTCATTTGCTCTCATTTGCTCTCATTTGCTCATTTGCTCATTTGCTCATTTGCTCATTTGCTCATTTGCTCATTTGCTCATTTGTTTATTTGCTCATTTGCTCTCATTTGCTCATTTGCTCATTTGCTCATTTGCTCATTTGCTCATCTGCTCTCATTTGCTCATTTGCTCATTTTCTCATCTGCTCTCATTTGCTCATTTGCTCATTTGCTCATGTGCTCATGTGCTCATTTGCGCATTTGCTCATTTCCTCTCATTTCCTCTCATTTCCTCTCATTTCCTCTCATTTGCTCATTTGCGCTCATTTGTGCTCATTTGCGCTCATTTGCGCTCATTTGCTCATTAGCTCATTTGCTCATTTGCTCATTTGCTAATTTGCTCATTTGCTCATTTGCTCTTTTCCTCTTTTCCTCATTTCCTCTCATTTGCTCATTTGCTCATTTGCTCATTTGCTCATTTGCTCATTTGCTCTCATTTGCTCATTTGCTCATTTGCTCATTTGCTCATTTGCTCATTTGCTCATTTGATCATTTGCTCATTTGCTCATTTGCTCATTTGCTCTCATTTGCTCATTTGCTCATTTGCTCATTTGCTCATTTGCTCATCTGCTCTCATTTGCTCATTTGCTCATTTGCTCATCTGCTCTCATTTGCTCATTTGCTCATTTGCTCATGTGCTCATGTGCTCATTTGCGCATTTGCTCATTTCCTCTCATTTCCTCTCATTTCCTCTCATTTCCTCTCATTTGCTCATTTGCGCTCATTTGTGCTCATTTGCGCTCATTTGCGCTCATTTGCTCATTAGCTCATTTGCTCATTTGCTCATTTGCTAATTTGCTCATTTGCTCATTTGCTCTTTTCCTCTTTTCCTCATTTCCTCTCATTTGCTCATTTGCTCATTTGCTCATTTGCTCATTTGCTCATTTGCTCATTTGCTCATTTGCTCATTTGATCATTTGATCATTTGCTCATTTGCTCATTTGCTCATTTGCTCATTTGCGCTCATTTGCTCTCATTTGCTCTCATTTGCTCATTTGCTCATTTGCTCATTTGC
The DNA here is from genome assembly GCA_037893245.1 of Crossaster papposus. Classification (NCBI taxonomy): domain Eukaryota; kingdom Metazoa; phylum Echinodermata; class Asteroidea; order Velatida; family Solasteridae; genus Crossaster; species Crossaster papposus. The sequence continues at coordinate 77,543 of JBAIAA010000016.1, forward strand.
TCATTTGCTCATTTCCTCATTTGCTCTCATTTGCTCTCATTTGCTCTCATTTGCTCTCATTTGCTCTCATTTGCTCTCATTTGCTCTCATTTGCTCATCTGCTCTCATTTGCTCATTGGCTCATTTGCTCATTTGCTCATTTGCTCATTTGCTCATATGCTCTCATTTGCTCATTTGCTCATTTGCTCATTTGCTCATTTGCTCATTTGCTCATTTGCTCATTTGTTCATTTGCTCATTTGCTCATTTGCTCATTTGCTCATTTGCTCTCATTTGCTCTTATTTGCTCTTTTGCTCATTTGCTCATTTGCTCATTTGCTCATGTGCTCATGTGCTCATTTGCTCATTTGCTCTCATTTGCTCTCATTTGCTCATTTGCTCATTTGCTCATTTGCTCATTTTCTCATTTGCTCATTTGCTCATTTGCTCATTTGCTCATTTGCTCATTTGCTCATTTGCTCATTTGCTCATTTGCGCTCATTTGCGCTCATTTGCTCTCATTTGCTCTCATTTGCTCTCATTTGCTCTCATTTGCTCTCATTTGCTCTCATTTGCTCATTTGCTCATTTGCTCATTTGCTCATTTGCTCATTTGCTCATTTGCTCATCTGTTCTCATTTGCTCATTTGCTCATTTGCTCATCTGCTCTCATTTGCTCATTTGCTCATTTGCTCATTTGCTCATTTGCTCATTTGCTCATTTGCTCATTTGCTCATTTGCTCATTTGCTCATTTGCTCATTTGCTCATTTGTTTATTTGCTCATTTGCTCTCATTTGCTCATTTGCTCATTTGCTCATTTGCTCATTTGCTCATTTGCTCATTTCCTCATTTCCTCATTTGCTCTCATTTGCTCTCATTTGCTCTCATTTGCTCATTTGCTCATTTGCTCATTTGCTCATTTGCTCATTTGCTCATTTGCTCATTTGTTTATTTGCTCATTTGCTCTCATTTGCTCTCATTTGCTCATTTGCTCATTTGCTCATTTGCTCATCTGCTCTCATTTGCTCATTTGCTCATTTGCTCATCTGCTCTCATTTGCTCATTTGCTCATTTGCTCATGTGCTCATGTGCTCATTTGCGCATTTGCTCATTTCCTCTCATTTCCTCTCATTTCCTCTCATTTCCTCTCATTTGCTCATTTGCGCTCATTTGTGCTCATTTGCGCTCATTTGCGCTCATTTGCTCATTAGCTCATTTGCTCATTTGCTCATTTGCTAATTTGCTCATTTGCTCATTTGCTCTTTTCCTCTTTTCCTCATTTCCTCTCATTTGCTCATTTGCTCATTTGCTCATTTGCTCATTTGCTCATTTGCTCTCATTTGCTCATTTGCTCATTTGCTCATATGCTCATTTGCTCATTTGCTCATTTGATCATTTGCTCATTTGCTCATTTGCTCATTTGCTCTCATTTGCTCATTTGCTCATTTGCTCATTTGCTCATTTGCTCATCTGCTCTCATTTGCTCATTTGCTCATTTGCTCATCTGCTCTCATTTGCTCATTTGCTCATTTGCTCATGTGCTCATGTGCTCATTTGCGCATTTGCTCATTTCCTCTCATTTCCTCTCATTTCCTCTCATTTCCTCTCATTTGCTCATTTGCGCTCATTTGTGCTCATTTGCGCTCATTTGCGCTCATTTGCTCATTAGCTCATTTGCTCATTTGCTCATTTGCTAATTTGCTCATTTGCTCATTTGCTCTTTTCCTCTTTTCCTCATTTCCTCTCATTTGCTCATTTGCTCATTTGCTCATTTGCTCATTTGCTCATTTGCTCATTTGCTCATTTGCTCATTTGATCATTTGATCATTTGCTCATTTGCTCATTTGCTCATTTGCTCATTTGCGCTCATTTGCTCTCATTTGCTCTCATTTGCTCATTTGCTCATTTGCTCATTTGCTCATTTGCTCATTTCCTCATTTGCTCTCATTTGCTCTCATTTGCTCTCATTTGCTCTCATTTGCTCTCATTTGCTCTCATTTGCTCTCATTTGCTCATCTGCTCTCATTTGCTCATTGGCTCATTTGCTCATTTGCTCATTTGCTCATTTGCTCATATGCTCTCATTTGCTCATTTGCTCATTTGCTCATTTGCTCATTTGCTCATTTGCTCATTTGCTCATTTGCTCATTTGTTCATTTGCTCATTTGCTCATTTGCTCATTTGCTCATTTGCTCTCATTTGCTCTTATTTGCTCTTTTGCTCATTTGCTCATTTGCTCATTTGCTCATGTGCTCATGTGCTCATTTGCTCATTTGCTCTCATTTGCTCTCATTTGCTCATTTGCTCATTTGCTCTTATTTGCTCATTTGCTCATTTGCTCATTTGCTCATTTGCTCATTTGCTCATTTGCTCATTTGCTCATTTGCGCTCATTTGCGCTCATTTGCTCTCATTTGCTCATTTGCTCATTTGCTCATTTGCTCATTTGCTCATTTGCTCATTTGCTCTCATTTGCTCTCATTTGCTCTCATTTGCTCTCATTTGCTCTCATTTGCTCTCATTTGCTCTCATTTGCTCTCATTTGCTCATTTGCTCATTTGCTCATTTGCTCATTTGCTCATTTGCTCATTTGCTCATCTGCTCTCATTTGCTCATTTGCTCATTTGTTCATTTGCTCATTTGTTTATTTTCTCATTTGCTCTCATTTGCTCATTTGCTCATTTGCTCATTTGCTCATTTGCTCATTTGCTCATCTGCTCTCATTTGCTCATTTGCTCATTTGTTCATTTGCTCATTTGTTTATTTTCTCATTTGCTCTCATTTGCTCATTTGCTCATTGGCTCATTTGCTCATTTGCTCATTTGCTCATTTGTTTATTTGCTCATTTGCTCTCATTTGCTCATTTGCTCATTTGCTCATTTGCTCATATGCTCATTTGCTCATTTGCTCATTTGCTCATTTGCTCTTTTGATCATTTGATCATTTGCTCATTTGCTCATTTGCTCATTTGCGCTCATTTGCGCTCATTTGCTCATTTGCTCATTTGCTCATTTGCTCATTTGCTCATTTGCTTATTTGCTCATTTGCGCTCATTTGCGCTCATTTGCTCTCATTTGCTCATTTGCTCATTTGCTCATTTGCTCATTTGCTTATTTGCTCATTTGCGCTCATTTGCGCTCATTTGCTCTCATTTGCTCATTTGCTCATTTGCTCATTTGCTCATTTGCTCATTTCCTCATTTGCTCATTTGCTCTCATTTGCTCTCATTTGCTCTCATTTGCTCTCATTTGCTCTCATTTGCTCTCATTTGCTCATTTGCTCATCTGCTCTCATTTGCTCATTGGCTCATTTGCTCATTTGCTCATTTGCTCATTTGCTCATTTGCTCATATGCTCTCATTTGCTCATTTGCTCATTTGCTCATTTGCTCATTTGCTCATTTGCTCATTTGCTCATGTGCTCATGTGCTCATTTGCTCATTTGCTCTCATTTGCTCTCATTTGCTCATTTGCTCATTTGCTCATTTTCTCATTTGCTCATTTGCTCATTTGCTCATTTGCTCATTTGCTCATTTGCTCATTTGCTCATTTGCTCATTTGCGCTCATTTGCGCTCATTTGCTCTCATTTGCTCTCATTTGCTCTCATTTGCTCTCATTTGCTCTCATTTGCTCTCATTTGCTCATTTGCTCATTTGCTCATTTTTCTCATTTGCTCATTTGCTCATTTGCTCATCTGTTCTCATTTGCTCATTTGCTCATTTGCTCATCTGCTCTCATTTGCTCATTTGCTCATTTGCTCATTTGCTCATTTGCTCATTTGCTCCTTTGCTCATTTGCTCATTTGCTCATTTGCTCATTTGCTCATTTGTTTATTTGCTCATTTGCTCATTTGCTCATTTGCTCATTTGCTCATTTGCTCATTTTCTCATTTGCTCATTTGCTCATTTGCTCATTTGCTCATTTGCTCATTTGCTCATTTGCTCATTTGCTCATTTGCGCTCATTTGCGCTCATTTGCTCTCATTTGCTCATTTGCTCATTTGCTCATTTGCTCATTTGCTCATTTGGTCTCATTTGCTCTCATTTGCTCTCATTTGCTCTCATTTGCTCTCATTTGCTCTCATTTGCTCTCATTTGCTCTCATTTGCTCATTTGCTCATTTGCTCATTTGCTCATTTGCTCATTTGCTCATTTGCTCATTTGCTCATTTGCTCATCTGCTCTCATCTGCTCATTTGCTCATTTGCTCATCTGCTCTCATTTGCTCATTTGCTCATTTGCTCATTTGCTCATTTGCTCATTTGCTCATTTGCTCATTTGCTCATTTGCTCATTTGCTCATTTGCTCATTTGTTTATTTGCTCATTTGCTCATTTGCTCATTTGCTCATTTGCTCATTGGCTCATTTGCTCATTTGCTCATTTGCTCATTTGTTTATTTGCTCATTTGCTCTCATTTGCTCATTTGCTCATTTGCTCATTTGCTCATTTGCTCATTTGCTCATCTGCTCTCATTTGCTCATTTGCTCATTTGCTCATCTGCTCTCATTTGCTCATTTGCTCATTTGATCATTTGCTCATTTGCTCATTTGCTCATTTGCTCATTTGCTCATTTGCTCATTTGCTCATTTGCTCATTTGCTCATTTGTTTATTTGCTCATTTGCTCATTTGCTCATTTGCTCATTTGCTCATTTGATCATTGGCTCATTTGCTCATTTGCTCATTTGCTCATTTGCTCATTTGCTCATTTGTTTATTTGCTCATTTGCTCATTTGCTCATTTGCTCTCATTTGCTCTCATTTGCTCTCATTTGCTCTCATTTGCTCTCATTTGCTCTCATTTGCTCATTTGCACATTTGCTCATTTGCTCATTTGCTCATTTGATCATTGGCTCATTTGCTCATTTGCTCATTTGCTCATTTGCTCATTTGCTCATTTGTTTATTTGCTCATTTGCTCATTTGCTCATTTGCTCATTTGCTCATTTGCTCATTTGTTTATTTGCTTATTTGCGCTCATTTGCGCTCATTTGCGCTCATTTGCTCATTTGCTCATTTGCTCATTTGCTCATTTGCTCATTTGCTCATTTGCTCATTTGCTCATTTGCGCTCATTTGCTCTCATTTGCTCTCATTTGCTCATTTGCTCATTTGCTCATTTGCTCATTTGCTCATATGCTCTCATTTGCTCATTTGCTCATTTGCTCATTTGCTCATTTGCTCATTTGCTCATTTGATCATTGGCTCATTTGCTCATTTGCTCATTTGCTCATTTGCTCATTTGCTCATTTGTTTATTTGCTCATTTGCTCATTTGCTCATTTGCTCATTTGCTCATTTGCTCATTTGCTCATTTGCGCTCATTTGCTCTCATTTGCTCTCATTTGCTCATTTGCTCATTTGCTCATTTGCTCATTTGCTCATTTCCTCATTTGCTCTCATTTGCTCTCATTTGCTCTCATTTGCTCTCATTTGCTCTCATTTGCTCTCATTTGCTCTCATTTGCTCATCTGCTCTCATTTGCTCATTGGCTCATTTGCTCATTTGCTCATTTGCTCATTTGCTCATATGCTCTCATTTGCTCATTTGCTCATTTGCTCATTTGCTCATTTGCTCATTTGCTCATTTGTTCATTTGCTCATTTGCTCATTTGCTCATTTGCTCATTTGATCTCATTTGCTCTCATTTGCTCTCATTTGCTCATTTGCTCATTTGCTCATTTGCTCATTTGCTCATTTCCTCATTTGCTCTCATTTGCTCTCATTTGCTCTCATTTGCTCTCATTTGCTCTCATTTGCTCTCATTTGCTCTCATTTGCTCATCTGCTCTCATTTGCTCATTGGCTCATTTGCTCATTTGCTCATTTGTTTATTTGCTTATTTGCGCTCATTTGCGCTCATTTGCGCTCATTTGCTCATTTGCTCATTTGCTCATTTGCTCATTTGCTCATTTGCTCATTTGCTCATTTGCTCATTTGCGCTCATTTGCTCTCATTTGCTCTCATTTGCTCATTTGCTCATTTGCTCATTTGCTCATTTGCTCATTTCCTCATTTGCTCTCATTTGCTCTCATTTGCTCTCATTTGCTCTCATTTGCTCTCATTTGCTCTCATTTGCTCTCATTTGCTCATCTGCTCTCATTTGCTCATTGGCTCATTTGCTCATTTGCTCATTTGCTCATTTGCTCATATGCTCTCATTTGCTCATTTGCTCATTTGCTCATTTGCTCATTTGCTCATTTGCTCATTTGCTCATTTGTTCATTTGCTCATTTGCTCATTTGCTCATTTGCTCATTTGATCTCATTTGCTCTTATTTGCTCTTTTGCTCATTTGCTCATTTGCTCATTTGCTCATGTGCTCATGTGCTCATTTGCTCATTTGCTCTCATTTGCTCTCATTTGCTCATTTGCTCATTTGCTCTTATTTGCTCATTTGCTCATTTGCTCATTTGCTCATTTGCTCATTTGCTCATTTGCTCATTTGCTCATTTGCGCTCATTTGCGCTCATTTGCTCTCATTTGCTCATTTGCTCATTTGCTCATTTGCTCATTTGCTTATTTGCTCATTTGCTCTCATTTGCTCTCATTTGCTCTCATTTGCTCTCATTTGCTCTCATTTGCTCTCATTTGCTCTCATTTGCTCTCATTTGCTCTCATTTGCTCATTTGCTCATTTGCTCATTTGCTCATTTGCTCATTTGCTCATCTGCTCTCATTTGCTAATTTGCTCATTTGTTCATTTGCTCATTTGTTTATTTTCTCATTTGCTCTCATTTGCTCATTTGCTCATTTGCTCATTTGCTCATTTGCTCATTTGCTCATTGGCTCATTTGCTCATTTGCTCATTTGCTCATTTGTTTATTTGCTCATTTGCTCTCATTTGCTCATTTGCTCATTTGCTCATTTGCTCATATGCTCATTTGCTCATTTGCTCATTTGCTCATTTGCTCATTTGATCATTTGATCATTTGCTCATTTGCTCATTTGCTCATTTGCGCTCATTTGCGCTCATTTGCTCATTTGCTCATTTGCTCATTTGCTCATTTGCTCAATTGCTTATTTGCTCATTTGCGCTCATTTGCGCTCATTTGCTCTCATTTTTCATTTGCTCATTTGCTCATTTGCTCATTTGCTTATTTGCTCATTTGCGCTCATTTGCTCATTTGCTCATTTGCTCATTTGCTCATTTGCTCATTTCCTCATTTGCTCATTTGCTCTCATTTGCTCTCATTTGCTCTCATTTGCTCTCATTTGCTCTCATTTGCTCTCATTTGCTCATTTGCTCTCATTTGCTCATTGGCTCATTTGCTCATTTGCTCATTTGCTCATTTGCTCATTTGCTCATATGCTCTCATTTGCTCATTTGCTCATTTGCTCATTTGCTCATTTGCTCATTTGCTCATTTGCTCATTTGCTCATTTGCTCATTTGCTCATTTGCTTATTTGCTCATTTGCGCTCATTTGCTCTCATTTGCTCATTTGCTCATTTGCTCATTTGCTCATTTGCTTATTTGCTCATTTGCGCTCATTTGCGCTCATTTGCTCTCATTTGCTCATTTGCTCATTTGCTCATTTGCTCATTTGCTCATTTCCTCATTTGCTCATTTGCTCTCATTTGCTCTCATTTGCTCTCATTTGCTCTCATTTGCTCTCATTTGCTCTCATTTGCTCATTTGCTCATCTGCTCTCATTTGCTCATTGGCTCATTTGCTCATTTGCTCATTTGCTCATTTGCTCATTTGCTCATATGCTCTCATTTGCTCATTTGCTCATTTGCTCATTTGCTCATTTGCTCATTTGCTCATTTGCTCATGTGCTCATGTGCTCATTTGCTCATTTGCTCTCATTTGCTCTCATTTGCTCATTTGCTCATTTGCTCATTTTCTCATTTGCTCATTTGCTCATTTGCTCATTTGCTCATTTGCTCATTTGCTCATTTGCTCATTTGCTCATTTGCGCTCATTTGCGCTCATTTGCTCTCATTTGCTCTCATTTGCTCTCATTTGCTCTCATTTGCTCTCATTTGCTCTCATTTGCTCATTTGCTCATTTGCTCATTTGCTCATTTGCTCATTTGCTCATTTGCTCATCTGTTCTCATTTGCTCATTTGCTCATTTGCTCATCTGCTCTCATTTGCTCATTTGCTCATTTGCTCATTTGCTCATTTGCTCATTTGCTCATTTGCTCATTTGCTCATTTGCTCATTTGCTCATTTGCTCATTTGTTTATTTGCTCATTTGCTCATTTGCTCATTTGCTCATTTGCTCATTTGCTCATTTTCTCATTTGCTCATTTGCTCATTTGCTCATTTGCTCATTTGCTCATTTGCTCATTTGCTCATTTGCTCATTTGCGCTCATTTGCGCTCATTTGCTCTCATTTGCTCATTTGCTCATTTGCTCATTTGCTCATTTGCTCATTTGGTCTCATTTGCTCTCATTTGCTCTCATTTGCTCTCATTTGCTCTCATTTGCTCTCATTTGCTCTCATTTGCTCTCATTTGCTCATTTGCTCATTTGCTCATTTGCTCATTTGCTCATTTGCTCATTTGCTCATTTGCTCATTTGCTCATCTGCTCTCATCTGCTCTTTTGCTCATTTGCTCATCTGCTCTCATTTGCTCATTTGCTCATTTGCTCATTTGCTCATTTGCTCATTTGCTCATTTGCTCATTTGCTCATTTGCTCATTTGCTCATTTGCTCATTTGTTTATTTGCTCATTTGCTCATTTGCTCATTTGCTCATTTGCTCATTGGCTCATTTGCTCATTTGCTCATTTGCTCATTTGTTTATTTGCTCATTTGCTCTCATTTGCTCATTTGCTCATTTGCTCATTTGCTCATTTGCTCATTTGCTCATTTGCTCATTTGCTCATTTGTTCATTTGCTCATTTGCTCATTTGCTCATTTGCTCATTTGATCTCATTTGCTCTTATTTGCTCTTTTGCTCATTTGCTCATTTGCTCATTTGCTCATGTGCTCATGTGCTCATTTGCTCATTTGCTCTCATTTGCTCTCATTTGCTCATTTGCTCATTTGCTCTTATTTGCTCATTTGCTCATTTGCTCATTTGCTCATTTGCTCATTTGCTCATTTGCTCATTTGCTCATTTGCGCTCATTTGCGCTCATTTGCTCTCATTTGCTCATTTGCTCATTTGCTCATTTGCTCATTTGCTCATTTGCTCATTTGCTCTCATTTGCTCTCATTTGCTCTCATTTGCTCTCATTTGCTCTCATTTGCTCTCATTTGCTCTCATTTGCTCTCATTTGCTCTCATTTGCTCATTTGCTCATTTGCTCATTTGCTCATTTGCTCATATGCTCTCATTTGCTCATTTGCTCATTTGCTCATATGCTCTCATTTGCTCATTTGCTCATTTGCTCATTTGCTCATTTGCTCATTTGCTCATTTGATCATTGGCTCATTTGCTCATTTGCTCATTTGCTCATTTGCTCATTTGCTCATTTGTTTATTTGCTCATTTGCTCATTTGCTCATTTGCTCATTTGCTCATTTGCTCATTTGCTCATTTGCGCTCATTTGCTCTCATTTGCTCTCATTTGCTCATTTGCTCATTTGCTCATTTGCTCATTTGCTCATTTCCTCATTTGCTCTCATTTGCTCTCATTTGCTCTCATTTGCTCTCATTTGCTCTCATTTGCTCTCATTTGCTCTCATTTGCTCATCTGCTCTCATTTGCTCATTGGCTCATTTGCTCATTTGCTCATTTGCTCATTTGCTCATATGCTCTCATTTGCTCATTTGCTCATTTGCTCATTTGCTCATTTGCTCATTTGCTCATTTGCTCATTTGCTCATTTGTTCATTTGCTCATTTGCTCATTTGCTCATTTGCTCATTTGATCTCATTTGCTCTCATTTGCTCTCATTTGCTCATTTGCTCATTTGCTCATTTGCTCATTTGCTCATTTCCTCATTTGCTCTCATTTGCTCTCATTTGCTCTCATTTGCTCTCATTTGCTCTCATTTGCTCTCATTTGCTCTCATTTGCTCATCTGCTCTCATTTGCTCATTGGCTCATTTGCTCATTTGCTCATTTGTTTATTTGCTTATTTGCGCTCATTTGCGCTCATTTGCGCTCATTTGCTCATTTGCTCATTTGCTCATTTGCTCATTTGCTCATTTGCTCATTTGCTCATTTGCTCATTTGCGCTCATTTGCTCTCATTTGCTCTCATTTGCTCATTTGCTCATTTGCTCATTTGCTCATTTGCTCATTTCCTCATTTGCTCTCATTTGCTCTCATTTGCTCTCATTTGCTCTCATTTGCTCTCATTTGCTCTCATTTGCTCTCATTTGCTCTCATTTGCTCATCTGCTCTCATTTGCTCATTGGCTCATTTGCTCATTTGCTCATTTGCTCATTTGCTCATATGCTCTCATTTGCTCATTTGCTCATTTGCTCATTTGCTCATTTGCTCATTTGCTCGTTTGCTCATTTGCTCATTTGTTCATTTGCTCATTTGCTCATTTGCTCATTTGCTCATTTGATCTCATTTGCTCTTATTTGCTCTTTTGCTCATTTGCTCATTTGCTCATTTGCTCATGTGCTCATGTGCTCATTTGCTCATTTGCTCTCATTTGCTCTCATTTGCTCATTTGCTCTCATTTGCTCTCATTTGCTCTCATTTGCTCTCATTTGCTCTCATTTGCTCTCATTTGCTCTCATTTGCTCTCATTTGCTCATTTGCTCATTTGCTCATTTGCTCATTTGCTCATTTGCTCTCATTTGCTCTCATTTGCTCATTTGCTCATTTGCTCTCATTTGCTCTCATTTGCTCTCATTTGCTCTCATTTGCTCTCATTTGCTCTCATTTGCTCTCATTTTCTCATTTGCTCATTTGCTCATTTGCTCATTTGCTCATTTGCTCATTTGCTCATTTGCTCATTTGCTCATTTGCGCTCATTTGCGCTCATTTGCTCTCATTTGCTCATTTGCTCATTTGCTCATTTGCTCATTTGCTCATTTGGTCTCATTTGCTCTCATTTGCTCTCATTTGCTCTCATTTGCTCTCATTTGCTCTCATTTGCTCTCATTTGCTCTCATTTGCTCATTTGCTCATTTGCTCATTTGCTCATTTGCTCATTTGCTCATTTGCTCATTTGCTCATTTGCTCATCTGCTCTCATCTGCTCTTTTGCTCATTTGCTCATCTGCTCTCATTTGCTCATTTGCTCATTTGCTCATTTGCTCATTTGCTCATTTGCTCATTTGCTCATTTGCTCATTTGCTCATTTGCTCATTTGCTCATTTGTTTATTTGCTCATTTGCTCATTTGCTCATTTGCTCATTTGCTCATTGGCTCATTTGCTCATTTGCTCATTTGCTCATTTGTTTATTTGCTCATTTGCTCTCATTTGCTCATTTGCTCATTTGCTCATTTGCTCATTTGCTCATTTGCTCATTTGCTCATTTGCTCATTTGTTCATTTGCTCATTTGCTCATTTGCTCATTTGCTCATTTGATCTCATTTGCTCTTATTTGCTCTTTTGCTCATTTGCTCATTTGCTCATTTGCTCATGTGCTCATGTGCTCATTTGCTCATTTGCTCTCATTTGCTCTCATTTGCTCATTTGCTCATTTGCTCTTATTTGCTCATTTGCTCATTTGCTCATTTGCTCATTTGCTCATTTGCTCATTTGCTCATTTGCTCATTTGCGCTCATTTGCGCTCATTTGCTCTCATTTGCTCATTTGCTCATTTGCTCATTTGCTCATTTGCTCATTTGCTCATTTGCTCTCATTTGCTCTCATTTGCTCTCATTTGCTCTCATTTGCTCTCATTTGCTCTCATTTGCTCTCATTTGCTCTCATTTGCTCTCATTTGCTCATTTGCTCATTTGCTCATTTGCTCATTTGCTCATATGCTCTCATTTGCTCATTTGCTCATTTGCTCATATGCTCTCATTTGCTCATTTGCTCATTTGCTCATTTGCTCATTTGCTCATTTGCTCATTTGATCATTGGCTCATTTGCTCATTTGCTCATTTGCTCATTTGCTCATTTGCTCATTTGTTTATTTGCTCATTTGCTCATTTGCTCATTTGCTCATTTGCTCATTTGCTCATTTGCTCATTTGCGCTCATTTGCTCTCATTTGCTCTCATTTGCTCATTTGCTCATTTGCTCATTTGCTCATTTGCTCATTTCCTCATTTGCTCTCATTTGCTCTCATTTGCTCTCATTTGCTCTCATTTGCTCTCATTTGCTCTCATTTGCTCTCATTTGCTCATCTGCTCTCATTTGCTCATTGGCTCATTTGCTCATTTGCTCATTTGCTCATTTGCTCATATGCTCTCATTTGCTCATTTGCTCATTTGCTCATTTGCTCATTTGCTCATTTGCTCATTTGCTCATTTGCTCATTTGTTCATTTGCTCATTTGCTCATTTGCTCATTTGCTCATTTGATCTCATTTGCTCTCATTTGCTCTCATTTGCTCATTTGCTCATTTGCTCATTTGCTCATTTGCTCATTTCCTCATTTGCTCTCATTTGCTCTCATTTGCTCTCATTTGCTCTCATTTGCTCTCATTTGCTCTCATTTGCTCTCATTTGCTCATCTGCTCTCATTTGCTCATTGGCTCATTTGCTCATTTGCTCATTTGTTTATTTGCTTATTTGCGCTCATTTGCGCTCATTTGCGCTCATTTGCTCATTTGCTCATTTGCTCATTTGCTCATTTGCTCATTTGCTCATTTGCTCATTTGCTCATTTGCGCTCATTTGCTCTCATTTGCTCTCATTTGCTCATTTGCTCATTTGCTCATTTGCTCATTTGCTCATTTCCTCATTTGCTCTCATTTGCTCTCATTTGCTCTCATTTGCTCTCATTTGCTCTCATTTGCTCTCATTTGCTCTCATTTGCTCTCATTTGCTCATCTGCTCTCATTTGCTCATTGGCTCATTTGCTCATTTGCTCATTTGCTCATTTGCTCATATGCTCTCATTTGCTCATTTGCTCATTTGCTCATTTGCTCATTTGCTCATTTGCTCGTTTGCTCATTTGCTCATTTGTTCATTTGCTCATTTGCTCATTTGCTCATTTGCTCATTTGATCTCATTTGCTCTTATTTGCTCTTTTGCTCATTTGCTCATTTGCTCATTTGCTCATGTGCTCATGTGCTCATTTGCTCATTTGCTCTCATTTGCTCTCATTTGCTCATTTGCTCTCATTTGCTCTCATTTGCTCTCATTTGCTCTCATTTGCTCTCATTTGCTCTCATTTGCTCTCATTTGCTCTCATTTGCTCATTTGCTCATTTGCTCATTTGCTCATTTGCTCATTTGCTCTCATTTGCTCTCATTTGCTCATTTGCTCATTTGCTCTCATTTGCTCTCATTTGCTCTCATTTGCTCTCATTTGCTCTCATTTGCTCTCATTTGCTCTCATTTGCTCATTTGCTCATTTGCTCATTTGCTCATTTGCTCATTTGCTCATCTGCTCTCATTTGCTCATTTGCTCATTTGTTCATTTGCTCATTTGTTTATTTTCTCATTTGCTCTCATTTGCTCATTTGCTCAATTGCTTATTTGCTCATTTGCGCTCATTTGCGCTCATTTGCTCTCATTTGCTCATTTGCTCATTTGCTCATTTGCTCATTTGCTTATTTGCTCATTTGCGCTCATTTGCTCATTTGCTCATTTGCTCATTTGCTCATTTGCTCATTTCCTCATTTGCTCATTTGCTCTCATTTGCTCTCATTTGCTCTCATTTGCTCTCATTTGCTCTCATTTGCTCTCATTTGCTCTCATTTGCTCATTTGCTCTCATTTGCTCATTGGCTCATTTGCTCATTTGCTCATTTGCTCATTTGCTCATTTGCTCATATGCTCTCATTTGCTCATTTGCTCATTTGCTCATTTGCTCATTTGCTCATTTGCTCATTTGCTCATGTGCTCATGTGCTCATTTGCTCATTTGCTCTCATTTGCTCTCATTTGCTCATTTGCTCATTTGCTCATTTTCTCATTTGCTCATTTGCTCATTTGCTCATTTGCTCATTTGCTCATTTGCTCATTTGCTCATTTGCTCATTTGCGCTCATTTGCGCTCATTTGCTCTCATTTGCTCTCATTTGCTCTCATTTGCTCTCATTTGCTCTCATTTGCTCTCATTTGCTCATTTGCTCATTTGCTCATTTGCTCATTTGCTCATTTGCTCATTTGCTCATCTGTTCTCATTTGCTCATTTGCTCATTTGCTCATCTGCTCTCATTTGCTCATTTGCTCATTTGCTCATTTGCTCATTTGCTCATTTGCTCATTTGCTCATTTGCTCATTTGCTCATTTGCTCATTTGCTCATTTGCTCATTTGTTTATTTGCTCATTTGCTCTCATTTGCTCATTTGCTCATTTGCTCATTTGCTCATTTGCTCATTTGCTCATTTGCTCATTTCCTCATTTCCTCATTTGCTCTCATTTGCTCTCATTTGCTCTCATTTGCTCATTTGCTCATTTGCTCATTTGCTCATTTGCTCATTTGCTCATTTGCTCATTTGTTTATTTGCTCATTTGCTCTCATTTGCTCATTTGCTCATTTGCTCATTTGCTCATTTGCTCATCTGCTCTCATTTGCTCATTTGCTCATTTGCTCATCTGCTCTCATTTGCTCATTTGCTCATTTGCTCATGTGCTCATGTGCTCATTTGCGCATTTGCTCATTTCCTCTCATTTCCTCTCATTTCCTCTAATTTCCTCTCATTTGCTCATTTGCGCTCATTTGTGCTCATTTGCGCTCATTTGCGCTCATTTGCTCATTAGCTCATTTGCTCATTTGCTCATTTGCTAATTTGCTCATTTGCTCATTTGCTCTTTTCCTCTTTTCCTCATTTCCTCTCATTTGCTCATTTGCTCATTTGCTCATTTGCTCATTTGCTCATTTGCTCTCATTTGCTCATTTGCTCATTTGCTCATTTGCTCATTTGCTCATTTGCTCATTTGATCATTTGCTCATTTGCTCATTTGCTCATTTGCTCTCATTTGCTCATTTGCTCATTTGCTCATTTGCTCATTTGCTCATCTGCTCTCATTTGCTCATTTGCTCATTTGCTCATCTGCTCTCATTTGCTCATTTGCTCATTTGCTCATGTGCTCATGTGCTCATTTGCGCATTTGCTCATTTCCTCTCATTTCCTCTCATTTCCTCTCATTTCCTCTCATTTGCTCATTTGCGCTCATTTGTGCTCATTTGCGCTCATTTGCGCTCATTTGCTCATTAGCTCATTTGCTCATTTGCTCATTTGCTAATTTGCTCATTTGCTCATTTGCTCTTTTCCTCTTTTCCTCATTTCCTCTCATTTGCTCATTTGCTCATTTGCTCATTTGCTCATTTGCTCATTTGCGCTCATTTGCTCTCATTTGCTCTCATTTGCTCATTTGCTCATTTGCTCATTTGCTCATTTGCTCATTTCCTCATTTGCTCTCATTTGCTCTCATTTGCTCTCATTTGCTCTCATTTGCTCTCATTTGCTCTCATTTGCTCTCATTTGCTCATCTGCTCTCATTTGCTCATTGGCTCATTTGCTCATTTGCTCATTTGCTCATTTGCTCATATGCTCTCATTTGCTCATTTGCTCATTTGCTCATTTGCTCATTTGCTCATTTGCTCATTTGCTCATTTGCTCATTTGTTCATTTGCTCATTTGCTCATTTGCTCATTTGCTCATTTGCTCTCATTTGCTCTTATTTGCTCTTTTGCTCATTTGCTCATTTGCTCATTTGCTCATGTGCTCATGTGCTCATTTGCTCATTTGCTCTCATTTGCTCTCATTTGCTCATTTGCTCATTTGCTCTTATTTGCTCATTTGCTCATTTGCTCATTTGCTCATTTGCTCATTTGCTCATTTGCTCATTTGCTCATTTGCGCTCATTTGCGCTAATTTGCTCTCATTTGCTCATTTGCTCATTTGCTCATTTGCTCATTTGCTCATTTGCTCATTTGCTCTCATTTGCTCTCATTTGCTCTCATTTGCTCTCATTTGCTCTCATTTGCTCTCATTTGCTCTCATTTGCTCTCATTTGCTCTCATTTGCTCATTTGCTCATTTGCTCATTTGCTCATTTGCTCATTTGCTCATCTGCTCTCATTTGCTCATTTGCTCATTTGTTCATTTGCTCATTTGTTTATTTTCTCATTTGCTCTCATTTGCTCATTTGCTCATTTGCTCATTTGCTCATTTGCTCATTTGCTCATTGGCTCATTTGCTCATTTGCTCATTTGCTCATTTGTTTATTTGCTCATTTGCTCTCATTTGCTCATTTGCTCATTTGCTCATTTGCTCATATGCTCATTTGCTCATTTGCTCATTTGCTCATTTGCTCTTTTGATCATTTGATCATTTGCTCATTTGCTCATTTGCTCATTTGCGCTCATTTGCGCTCATTTGCTCATTTGCTCATTTGCTCATTTGCTCATTTGCTCATTTGCTTATTTGCTCATTTGCGCTCATTTGCGCTCATTTGCTCTCATTTGCTCATTTGCTCATTTGCTCATTTGCTCATTTGCTTATTTGCTCATTTGCGCTCATTTGCGCTCATTTGCTCTCATTTGCTCATTTGCTCATTTGCTCATTTGCTCATTTGCTCATTTCCTCATTTGCTCATTTGCTCTCATTTGCTCTCATTTGCTCTCATTTGCTCTCATTTGCTCTCATTTGCTCTCATTTGCTCATTTGCTCATCTGCTCTCATTTGCTCATTGGCTCATTTGCTCATTTGCTCATTTGCTCATTTGCTCATTTGCTCATATGCTCTCATTTGCTCATTTGCTCATTTGCTCATTTGCTCATTTGCTCATTTGCTCATTTGCTCATGTGCTCATGTGCTCATTTGCTCATTTGCTCTCATTTGCTCTCATTTGCTCATTTGCTCATTTGCTCATTTTCTCATTTGCTCATTTGCTCATTTGCTCATTTGCTCATTTGCTCATTTGCTCATTTGCTCATTTGCTCATTTGCGCTCATTTGCGCTCATTTGCTCTCATTTGCTCTCATTTGCTCTCATTTGCTCTCATTTGCTCTCATTTGCTCTCATTTGCTCATTTGCTCATTTGCTCATTTGCTCATTTGCTCATTTGCTCATTTGCTCATCTGTTCTCATTTGCTCATTTGCTCATTTGCTCATCTGCTCTCATTTGCTCATTTGCTCATTTGCTCATTTGCTCATTTGCTCATTTGCTCATTTGCTCATTTGCTCATTTGCTCATTTGCTCATTTGCTCATTTGTTTATTTGCTCATTTGCTCATTTGCTCATTTGCTCATTTGCTCATTTGCTCATTTTCTCATTTGCTCATTTGCTCATTTGCTCATTTGCTCATTTGCTCATTTGCTCATTTGCTCATTTGCTCATTTGCGCTCATTTGCGCTCATTTGCTCTCATTTGCTCATTTGCTCATTTGCTCATTTGCTCATTTGCTCATTTGGTCTCATTTGCTCTCATTTGCTCTCATTTGCTCTCATTTGCTCTCATTTGCTCTCATTTGCTCTCATTTGCTCTCATTTGCTCATTTGCTCATTTGCTCATTTGCTCATTTGCTCATTTGCTCATTTGCTCATTTGCTCATTTGCTCATCTGCTCTCATCTGCTCTTTTGCTCATTTGCTCATCTGCTCTCATTTGCTCATTTGCTCATTTGCTCATTTGCTCATTTGCTCATTTGCTCATTTGCTCATTTGCTCATTTGCTCATTTGCTCATTTGCTCATTTGTTTATTTGCTCATTTGCTCATTTGCTCATTTGCTCATTTGCTCATTGGCTCATTTGCTCATTTGCTCATTTGCTCATTTGTTTATTTGCTCATTTGCTCTCATTTGCTCATTTGCTCATTTGCTCATTTGCTCATTTGCTCATTTGCTCATCTGCTCTCATTTGCTCATTTGCTCATTTGCTCATCTGCTCTCATTTGCTCATTTGCTCATTTGATCATTTGCTCATTTGCTCATTTGCTCATTTGCTCATTTGCTAATTTGCTCATTTGCTCATTTGCTCATTTGCTCATTTGTTTATTTGCTCATTTGCTCATTTGCTCATTTGCTCATTTGCTCATTTGATCATTGGCTCATTTGCTCATTTGCTCATTTGCTCATTTGCTCATTTGCTCATTTGTTTATTTGCTCATTTGCTCATTTGCTCATTTGCTCTCATTTGCTCTCATTTGCTCTCATTTGCTCTCATTTGCTCTCATTTGCTCTCATTTGCTCATTTGCACATTTGCTCATTTGCTCATTTGCTCATTTGATCATTGGCTCATTTGCTCATTTGCTCATTTGCTCATTTGCTCATTTGCTCATTTGTTTATTTGCTCATTTGCTCATTTGCTCATTTGCTCATTTGCTCATTTGCTCATTTGTTTATTTGCTTATTTGCGCTCATTTGCGCTCATTTGCGCTCATTTGCTCATTTGCTCATTTGCTCATTTGCTCATTTGCTCATTTGCTCATTTGCTCATTTGCTCATTTGCTCATTTTCTCATTTGCTCATTTGCTCTCATTTGCTCTCACTTGCTCTCATTTGCTCTCATTTGTTCATTTGCTCATTTGCTCATTTGCTCATTTGCTCATTTGCTCATTTGCTCATTTGTTTATTTGCTCATTTGCTCTCATTTGCTCATTTGCTCATTTGATCATTTGCTCATTTGCTTATTTGCTCATTTGCGCTCATTTGCGCTCATTTGCGCTCATTTGCTCATTTGCTCATTTGCTCATTTGCTCATTTGCTCATTTGCTCATTTGCTCATTTGCTCTCATTTGCTCTCATTTGCTCTCATTTGCTCTCATTTGCTCTCATTTGCTCTCATTTGCTCTCATTTGATCATTTGATCATTTGATCATTTGCTCATTTGCTCATTTGCTCATTTGCTCATTTGCTCATTTGCTCATTTGCGCTCATTTGCGCTCATTTGCGCTCATTTGCTCATTTGCTCATTTGCTCTCATTTGCTCTCATTTGCTCTCATTTGCTCTCATTTGCTCTCATTTGCTCATTTGCTCATTTGCTCATTTGCTCATTTGCTCATTTGCTCATTTGCTCATTTGTTCATTTGCTCATTTGTTCATTTGCTCATTTGCTCTCATTTGCTCATTTGCTCATTTGCTCATTTGCTCATTTGCTCATTTGCTCATTGGCTCATTTGCTCATTTGCTCATTTGCTCATTTGTTTATTTGCTCATTTGCTCTCATTTGCTCTCATTTGCTCTCATTTGCTCTCATTTGCTCTCATTTGCTCTCATTTGCTCATTTGCACATTTGCTCATTTGCTCATTTGCTCATTTGATCATTGGCTCATTTGCTCATTTGCTCATTTGCTCATTTGCTCATTTGCTCATTTGCTCATTTGCTCATTTGCTCATTTGCTTTTTTGCTCATTTGCTCATTTGCTCATTTGATCATGTGCTCATGTGCTCATTTGATCATTTGCTCATTTGCTCATTTGCTCATTTGCTCATTTGCTCTTTTGCTCATTTGCTCATTTGCGCTCATTTGCGCTCATTTGCGCTCATTTGCTCATTTGCTCATTTGCTCATTTGCTCATTTGCTCATTTGCTCATTTGCTCATTTGCTCATTTGCTCATTTGCTCTCATTTGCTCTCACTTGCTCTCATTTGCTCTCATTTGTTCATTTGCTCATTTGCTCATTTGCTCATTTGCTCATTTGCTCATTTGCTCATTTGTTTATTTGATCTCATTTGCTCATTTGCTCATTTGATCATTTGCTCATTTGCTCATTTGCTCATTTGCGCTCATTTGCGCTCATTTGCGCTCATTTGCTCATTTGCTCATTTGCTCATTTGCTCATTTGCTCATTTGTTTATTTGCTCATTTGCTCATTTGCTCTCATTTGCTCTCATTTGCTCTCATTTGCTCTCATTTGCTCTCATTTGCTCTCATTTGCTCTCATTTGCACATTTGCACATTTGCTCATTTGCTCATTTGCTCATTTGCTCATTTGCTCATTTGCTCATTTGCTCATTTGCTCATTTGCTCATTTTCTCATTTGCTCCTTTGCTCTCATTTGCTCTCACTATCTCTCATTTGCTCTCATTTGCTCATTTGCTCATTTGCTCATTTGCTCTCATTTGCTCTCATTTGCTCTCATTTGCTCTCATTTGCTCTCATTTGCTCTCATTTGCTCTCATTTGCTCATTTGCTCATTTGCTCATTTGCTCATCTGCTCTCATTTGCTCATTTGCTCATTTGCTCATCTGCTCTCATTTGCTCATTTGCTCATTTGCTCATTTGTTTATTTGCTCATTTGCTCTCATTTGCTCTCATTTGCTCTCATTTGCTCTCATTTGCTCTCATTTGCTCTCATTTGCTCATTTGCACATTTGCTCATTTGCTCATTTGCTCATTTGATCATTTGCTCATTTGCTCATTTGCTCATTTGCTCATTTGCTCATTTGCTCATTTGCTCATTTGCTCATTTGCTCATTTGCTCATTTGCTTTTTTGCTCATTTGCTCTCATTTGCTCATTTGCTCATGTGCTCATGTGCTCATTTGATCATTTCCTCATTTCCTCATTTGCTCTCATTTGCTCTCATTTGCTCTCATTTGCTCTCATTTGCTCTCATTTGCTCTCATTTGCTCATTTGCTCATCTGCTCTCATTTGCTCATTTGCTCATTTGCTCATTTGCTCATTTGCTCATTTGCTCATATGCTCTCATTTGCTCATTTGCTCATTTGCTCATTTGCTCATTTGCTCATTTGCTCATTTGCTCATTTGCTCATTTGCTCATTTGCTCATTTGCTCATTTGCTCATGTGCTCATGTGCTCATTTGCTCATTTGCTCTCATTTGCTCTCATTTGCTCATTTGCTCATTTGCTCATTTGCTCATTTGCTCATTTGCTCATTTGCTCATTTGCTCCTTTGCTCATTTGCTCATTTGCGCTCATTTGCGCTCATTTGCTCTCATTTGCTCATTTGCTCATTTGCTCATTTGCTCATTTGCGCTCATTTGCTCTCATTTGCTCATTTGCTCTCATTTGCTCTCATTTGCTCTCATTTGCTCTCATTTGCTCTCATTTGCTCTCATTTGCTCTCATTTGCTCTCATTTGCTTTCATTTGCTCATTTGCTCATTTGCTCATTTGCTCATTTGCTCATTGGCTCATTTGCTCATTTGCTCATTTGCTCATTTGTTTATTTGCTCATTTGCTCTCATTTGCTCATTTGCTCATTTGCTCATTTGCTCATTTGCTCATTTGATCATTTGCTCATTTGCTCATTTGCGCTCATTTGCGCTCATTTGCGCTCATTTGCGCTCATTTGCGCTCATTTGCTCATTTGCTCATTTGCTCATTTGCTCATTTGCTCATTTGCTCATTTGCGCTCATTTGCGCTCATTTGCTCATTTGCTCATTTGCTCTCATTTGCTCTCATTTGCTCTCATTTGCTCTCATTTGCTCTCATTTGCTCTCATTTGCTCTCATTTGCTCATTTGCACATTTGCTCATTTGCTCATTTGCTCATTTGATCATTGGCTCATTTGCTCATTTGCTCATTTGCTCATTTGCTCATTTGCTCATTTGCTCATTTGCTCATTTGCTCATTTGCTCATTTGCTTTTTTGCTCATTTGCTCATTTGCTCATTTGATCATGTGCTCATGTGCTCATTTGATCATTTGCTCATTTGCTCATTTGCTCATTTGCTCTTTTGCTCATTTGCTCATTTGCGCTCATTTGCGCTCATTTGCGCTCATTTGCTCATTTGCTCATTTGCTCATTTGCTCATTTGCTCATTTGTTTATTTGCTCATTTGCTCATTTGCTCATTTGCTCATTTGCTCATTTGCTCATTTGTTTATTTGCTTATTTGCTCTCATTTGCTCATTTGATCATTTGATCATTTGCTCATTTGCTCATTTGCTCATTTGCTCATTTGCTCATTTGCTCATTTGCTCATTTGCTCATTTTCTCATTTGCTCATTTGCTCTCATTTGCTCTCACTTGCTCTCATTTGCTCTCATTTGTTCATTTGCTCATTTGCTCATTTGTTTATTTGCTCATTTGCTCTCATTTGCTCATTTGCTCATTTGATCATTTGCTCATTTGCTCATTTGCTCATTTGCGCTCATTTGCGCTCATTTGCGCTCATTTGCTCATTTGCTCATTTGCTCATTTGCTCATTTGCTCATTTGTTTATTTGCTCATTTGCTCATTTGCTCATTTTCTCATTTGCTCCTTTGCTCTCATTTGCTCTCACTTGCTCTCATTTGCTCTCATTTGCTCATTTGCTCATTTGCTCAATATTTTCATTTGCTCTCATTTGCTCTCATTTGCTCTCATTTGCTCTCATTTGCTCTCATTTGCTCTCATTTGCTCTCATTTGCTCTGATTTGCTCATTTGCTCATTTGCTCATTTGCTCATTTGCTCATTTGCTCATTTGCTCATTTGCTCATCTGCTCTCATTTGCTCATTTGCTCATTTGCTCATTTGCTCATTTGCTCATTTGCTCATCTGCTCTCATTTGCTCATTTGCTCATTTGCTCATTTGCTCATTTGCTCATTTGCTCATTTGATCATTTGCTCATTTCCTCATTTGCCCATTTGCTCATTTGCTCATGTGCTCATGTGCTCATTTGCGCATTTGCTCTTATTTGCTCTCATTTCCTCTCATTTCCTCTCATTTCCTCTCATTTCCTCTCATTTCCTCATTTGCGCTCATTTGTGCTCATTTGCGCTCATTTGCGCTCATTTGCTCATTTGCTCATTTGCTAATTTCCTAATTTGCTCATTTGCTCATTTGCTCTTTTCCTCATTTCCTCTCATTTGCTCATTTGCTCATTTGCTCATTTGCTCATTTGCTCATTTGCTCATTTGCGCTCATTTGCTCTCATTTGCTCATTTGCTAATTTGCTCATTTGCTCATTTGCTCATTTGCTCTCATTTGCTCATTTGCTCATTTGCTCATTTGATCATTTGCTCATTTGCTCATTTGCTCATTTGCTCATTTGCTCATTTGCTCATTTGTTTATTTGCTCATTTGCTCATTTGCTCATTTGCTCATTTGCTCATTTGCTCATTTGTTTATTTGCTTATTTGCTCTCATTTGCTCATTTGATCATTTGCTCATTTGCTCATTTGCTCATTTGCTCATTTGCTCATTTGCTCATTTGCGCTCATTTGCGCTCATTTGCGCTCATTTGCTCATTTGCTCATTTGCTCATTTGCTCATTTTCTCATTTGCTCATTTGCTCTCATTTGCTCTCACTTGCTCTCATTTGTTCATTTGTTCATTTGCTCATTTGCTCATTTGCTCATTTGCTCATTTGCTCATTTGTTTATTTGCTCATTTGCTCTCATTTGCTCATTTGCTCATTTGATCATTTGATCATTTGCTCATTTGCTCATTTGCGCTCATTTGCGCTCATTTGCGCTCATTTGCTCATTTGCTCATTTGCTCATTTGTTTATTTGCTCATTTGCTCATTTGCTCATTTGCTCATTTTCTCATTTGCTCCTTTGCTCTCATTTGCTCTCACTTGCTCTCATTTGCTCTCATTTGCTCATTTGCTCATTTGCTCATTTGCTCATTTGCTCATTTGTTTATTTGCTTATTTGCTCTCATTTGATCATTTGATCATTTGATCATTTGCTCATTTGCTCATTTGCTCATTTGCGCTCATTTGCGCTCATTTGCGCTTATTTGCTCATTTGCTCATTTGCTCATTTGCTCATTTGCTCATTTGCTCATTTTCTCATTTGCTCATTTGCTCTCATTTGCTCTCACTTGCTCTCATTTGCTCTCATTTGTTCATTTGCTCATTTGCTCATTTGCTCATTTGCTCATTTGCGCTCATTTGCGCTCATTTTCTCATTTGCTCATTTGCTCATTTGCTCATTTCCTCATTTGCTCTCATTTTCTCTCATTTGCTCTCATTTGCTCTCATTTGCTCTCATTTGCTCTCATTTGCTCTCATTTGCTCTCATTTGCTCTCATTTGCTCTCATTTGCTCATTTGCTCATTTGCTCATTTGCTCATTTGCTCATTTGCTCATTTGCTCATTTGCTCATTTGCTCATTTGCTCATTTGCTCATTTGCTCATTTGCTCATTTGCTCATTTGCTCATTTGCTCATTTGATCATTTGATCATTTGCTCATTTGCTCATTTGCTCATGTGCTCATTTGCGCATTTGCTCATTTGCTCTCATTTGCTCTCATTTGCTCTCATTTCCTCTCATTTCCTCTCATTTCCTCTCATTTGCTCATTTGCGCTCATTTGTGCTCATTTGCGCTCATTTGCGCTCATTTGCTCATTTGCTCATTTGCTCATTTGCTCATTTGCTCATTTGCTCATTTGATCATTTGCTCATTTGCTCATTTGCTCATTTGCTCATTTGCGCTCATTTGCGCTCATTTGCTCATTTGCTCATTTGCTCATTTGCTCATTTGCTCATTTGCTCATTTGCTCATTTGCGCTCATTTGCGCTCATTTGCTCTCATTTGCTCATTTGCTCATTTGCTCATTTGCTCATTTGCTCATTTGCTCTCATTTGCTCTCAATTGCTCTCATTTGCTCTCATTTGCTCTCATTTGCTCTCATTTGCTCTCATTTGCTCATTTGCTCATTTGATCATTTGCTCATTTGCTCATTTGCTCATCTGCTCTCATTTGCTCATTGGCTCATTTGCTCATTTGCTCATTTGCTCATTTGCTCATATGCTCTCATTTGCTCATTTGCTCATTTGCTCATTTGCTCATTTGCTCATTTTCTCATTTGTTCATTTGCTCATGTGCTCATTTGCTCATTTGCTCATGTGCTCATGTGCTCATTTGCTCATTTGCTCTTTTGCTCATTTGCTCATTTGCTCATTTGCTCATGTGCTCATGTGCTCATTTGCGCTCATTTGCGCTCATTTGCTCTCATTTGCTCATTTGCGCTCATTTGCGCTCATTTGCGCTCTTTTTGCTCATTTGTTCATTTGCTCATTTCCTCATTTCCTCATTTCCTCATTTCCTCATTTCCTCATTTCCTCTCATTTGCTCATTTGCTCATTTGCTCATTTGCTCATTTGCTCATTTGCTCATCTGCTCTCATTTGCTCATTTGCTCATTTGCTCATTTGCTCATTTGCTCATTTGCTCATCTGCTCTCATTTGCTCATTTGCTCATTTGCTCATTTGCTCATTTGCTCATTTGCTCATTTGCTCATTTGCTCATTTGCTCATTTGCTCATTTGTTTATTTGCTTATTTGCTCTCATTTGCTCATTTGATCATTTGATCATTTGCTCATTTGCTCATTTGCTCATTTGCTCATTTGCTCATTTGCGCTCATTTGCGCTCATTTGCGCTCATTTGCTCATTTGCTCATTTGCTCATTTGCTCATTTTCTCATTTGCTCATTTGCTCTCATTTGCTCTCACTTGCTCTCATTTGCTCTCATTTGTTCATTTGCTCATTTGCTCATTTGTTTATTTGCTCATTTGCTCTCATTTGCTCATTTGCTCATTTGATCATTTGCTCATTTGCTCATTTGCTCATTTGCGCTCATTTGCGCTCATTTGCGCTCATTTGCTCATTTGCTCATTTGCTCATTTGCTCATTTGCTCATTTGTTTATTTGCTCATTTGCTCATTTGCTCATTTTCTCATTTGCTCCTTTGCTCTCATTTGCTCTCACTTGCTCTCATTTGCTCTCATTTGCTCATTTGCTCATTTGCTCAATATTTTCATTTGCTCTCATTTGCTCTCATTTGCTCTCATTTGCTCTCATTTGCTCTCATTTGCTCTCATTTGCTCTCATTTGCTCTCATTTGCTCATTTGCTCATTTGCTCATTTGCTCATTTGCTCATTTGCTCATTTGCTCATTTGCTCATCTGCTCTCATTTGCTCATTTGCTCATTTGCTCATTTGCTCATTTGCTCATTTGCTCATCTGCTCTCATTTGCTCATTTGCTCATTTGCTCATTTGCTCATTTGCTCATTTGCTCATTTGATCATTTGCTCATTTCCTCATTTGCCCATTTGCTCATTTGCTCATGTGCTCATGTGCTCATTTGCGCATTTGCTCTTATTTGCTCTCATTTCCTCTCATTTCCTCTCATTTCCTCTCATTTCCTCTCATTTGCTCATTTGCGCTCATTTGTGCTCATTTGCGCTCATTTGCGCTCATTTGCTCATTTGCTCATTTGCTAATTTCCTAATTTGCTCATTTGCTCATTTGCTCTTTTCCTCATTTCCTCTCATTTGCTCATTTGCTCATTTGCTCATTTGCTCATTTGCTCATTTGCTCATTTGCGCTCATTTGCTCTCATTTGCTCATTTGCTAATTTGCTCATTTGCTCATTTGCTCATTTGCTCTCATTTGCTCGTTTGCTCATTTGCTCATTTGATCATTTGCTCATTTGCTCATTTGCTCATTTGCTCATTTGCTCATTTGCTCATTTGTTTATTTGCTCATTTGCTCATTTGCTCATTTGCTCATTTGCTCATTTGCTCATTTGTTTATTTGTTTATTTGCTCATTTGCGCTCATTTGCGCTCATTTGCGCTCATTTGCTCATTTGCTCATTTGCTCATTTGCTAATTTGCTCATTTGCTCATTTGCTCATTTGCTCTCATTTGCTCGTTTGCTCATTTGCTCATTTGATCATTTGCTCATTTGCTCATTTGCTCATTTGCTCATTTGCTCATTTGCTCATTTGCTTATTTGCTCTCATTTGCTCATTTGATCATTTGCTCATTTGCTCATTTGCTCATTTGCTCATTTGCTCATTTGCTCATTTGCGCTCATTTGCGCTCATTTGCGCTCATTTGCTCATTTGCTCATTTGCTCATTTGCTCATTTTCTCATTTGCTCATTTGCTCTCATTTGCTCTCACTTGCTCTCATTTGTTCATTTGTTCATTTGCTCATTTGCTCATTTGCTCATTTGCTCATTTGCTCATTTGTTTATTTGCTCATTTGCTCTCATTTGCTCATTTGCTCATTTGATCATTTGATCATTTGCTCATTTGCTCATTTGCGCTCATTTGCGCTCATTTGCGCTCATTTGCTCATTTGCTCATTTGCTCATTTGTTTATTTGCTCATTTGCTCATTTGCTCATTTTCTCATTTGCTCCTTTGCTCTCATTTGCTCTCACTTGCTCTCATTTGCTCTCATTTGCTCATTTGCTCATTTGCTCATTTGCTCATTTGCTCATTTGTTTATTTGCTTATTTGCTCTCATTTGATCATTTGATCATTTGATCATTTGCTCATTTGCTCATTTGCTCATTTGCGCTCATTTGCGCTCATTTGCGCTTATTTGCTCATTTGCTCATTTGCTCATTTGCTCATTTGCTCATTTGCTCATTTTCTCATTTGCTCATTTGCTCTCATTTGCTCTCACTTGCTCTCATTTGCTCTCATTTGTTCATTTGCTCATTTGCTCATTTGCTCATTTGCTCATTTGCGCTCATTTGCGCTCATTTTCTCATTTGCTCATTTGCTCATTTGCTCATTTCCTCATTTGCTCTCATTTTCTCTCATTTGCTCTCATTTGCTCTCATTTGCTCTCATTTGCTCTCATTTGCTCTCATTTGCTCTCATTTGCTCTCATTTGCTCTCATTTGCTCATTTGCTCATTTGCTCATTTGCTCATTTGCTCATTTGCTCATTTGCTCATTTGCTCATTTGCTCATTTGCTCATTTGCTCATTTGCTCATTTGCTCATTTGCTCATTTGCTCATTTGCTCATTTGATCATTTGATCATTTGCTCATTTGCTCATTTGCTCATGTGCTCATTTGCGCATTTGCTCATTTGCTCTCATTTGCTCTCATTTGCTCTCATTTCCTCTCATTTCCTCTCATTTCCTCTCATTTGCTCATTTGCGCTCATTTGTGCTCATTTGCGCTCATTTGCGCTCATTTGCTCATTTGCTCATTTGCTCATTTGCTCATTTGCTCATTTGCTCATTTGATCATTTGCTCATTTTCTCATTTGCTCATTTGCTCATTTGCGCTCATTTGCGCTCATTTGCTCATTTGCTCATTTGCTCATTTGCTCATTTGCTCATTTGCTCATTTGCGCTCATTTGCGCTCATTTGCTCTCATTTGCTCATTTGCTCATTTGCTCATTTGCTCATTTGCTCATTTGCTCTCATTTGCTCTCAATTGCTCTCATTTGCTCTCATTTGCTCTCATTTGCTCTCATTTGCTCTCATTTGCTCATTTGCTCATTTGCTCATTTGCTCATTTGCTCATTTGCTCATCTGCTCTCATTTGCTCATTGGCTCATTTGCTCATTTGCTCATTTGCTCATTTGCTCATATGCTCTCATTTGCTCATTTGCTCATTTGCTCATTTGCTCATTTGCTCATTTTCTCATTTGTTCATTTGCTCATGTGCTCATTTGCTCATTTGCTCATGTGCTCATGTGCTCATTTGCTCATTTGCTCTTTTGCTCATTTGCTCATTTGCTCATTTGCTCATGTGCTCATGTGCTCATTTGCGCTCATTTGCGCTCATTTGCTCTCATTTGCTCTCATTTGCGCTCATTTGCGCTCATTTGCGCTCTTTTTGCTCATTTGTTCATTTGCTCATTTCCTCATTTCCTCATTTCCTCATTTCCTCATTTCCTCATTTCCTCTCATTTGCTCATTTGCTCATTTGCTCATTTGCTCATTTGCTCATTTGCTCATCTGCTCTCATTTGCTCATTTGCTCATTTGCTCATTTGCTCATTTGCTCATTTGCTCATTTGCTCATATGCTCTCATTTGCTCATTTGCTCATTTGCTCATTTGCTCATTTGCTCATTTTCTCATTTGTTCATTTGCTCATGTGCTCATTTGCTCATTTGCTCATGTGCTCATGTGCTCATTTGCTCATTTGCTCTTTTGCTCATTTGCTCATTTGCTCATTTGCTCATGTGCTCATGTGCTCATTTGCGCTCATTTGCGCTCATTTGCTCTCATTTGCTCATTTGCGCTCATTTGCGCTCATTTGCGCTCTTTTTGCTCATTTGTTCATTTGCTCATTTCCTCATTTCCTCATTTCCTCATTTCCTCATTTCCTCATTTCCTCTCATTTGCTCATTTGCTCATTTGCTCATTTGCTCATTTGCTCATTTGCTCATCTGCTCTCATTTGCTCATTTGCTCATTTGCTCATTTGCTCATTTGCTCATTTGCTCATCTGCTCTCATTTGCTCATTTGCTCATTTGCTCATTTGCTCATTTGCTCATTTGCTCATTTGCTCATTTTCTCATTTGCTCATTTTCTCATTTGCTCATTTGATCATTTGCTCATTTGCTCATTTGCTCATTTGCTCATTTGCTCATGTGCTCATGTGCTCATTTGCGCATTTGCTCATTTGCTCTTATTTGCTCTCATTTTCTCTCATTTCCTCTCATTTGCTCATTTGCGCTCATTTGTGCTCATTTGCGCTCATTTGCGCTCATTTGCTCATTTGCTCATTTGCTCATTTGCTCATTTGCTCATTTGCTCATTTGCTCATTTGCTCATTTGCTCATTTGCTAATTTGCTAATTTGCTCATTTGCTCATTTGCTCTTTTCCTCATTTCCTCTCATTTGCTCATTTGCTCATTTGCTCATTTGCTCATTTGCTCATTTGCTCTCATTTGCTCATTTGCTCATTTGCTCATTTGCTCATTTGCTCTCATTTGCTCATTTGCTCATTTGCTCATTTGCTCATTTGCTCATTTGATCATTTGCTCATTTGCTCATTTGCTCATTTGCTCATTTGCGCTCATTTGCGCTCATTTGCTCATTTGCTCATTTGCTCATTTGCTCATTTGCTCATTTGTTTATTTGCTCATTTGCTCATTTGCTCATTTGCTCATTTGCTCATTTGCTCATTTGTTTATTTGCTTATTTGCTCTCATTTGCTCATTTGATCATTTGCTCATTTGCTCATTTGCTCATTTGCTCATTTGCGCTCATTTGCGCTCATTTGCTCATTTGCTCATTTGCTCATTTGCTCATTTGCTCATTTGTTTATTTGCTCATTTGCTCATTTGCTCATTTGCTCATTTGCTCATTTTCTCATTTGCTCATTTGCTCTCATTTGCTCTCACTTGCTCTCATTTGCTCTCATTTGTTCATTTGCTCATTTGCTCATTTGTTTATTTGCTCATTTGCTCTCATTTGCTCATTTGCTCATTTGATCATTTGCTCATTTGCTCATTTGCTCATTTGCGCTCATTTGCGCTCATTTGCGCTCATTTGCTCATTTGCTCATTTGCTCATTTGCTCATTTGCTCATTTGTTTATTTGCTCATTTGCTCATTTGCTCATTTTCTCATTTGCTCCTTTGCTCTCATTTGCTCTCACTTGCTCTCATTTGCTCTCATTTGCTCATTTGCTCATTTGCTCAATATTTTCATTTGCTCTCATTTGCTCTCATTTGCTCTCATTTGCTCTCATTTGCTCTCATTTGCTCTCATTTGCTCTCATTTGCTCTGATTTGCTCATTTGCTCATTTGCTCATTTGCTCATTTGCTCATTTGCTCATTTGCTCATTTGCTCATCTGCTCTCATTTGCTCATTTGCTCATTTGCTCATTTGCTCATTTGCTCATTTGCTCATCTGCTCTCATTTGCTCATTTGCTCATTTGCTCATTTGCTCATTTGCTCATTTGCTCATTTGATCATTTGCTCATTTCCTCATTTGCCCATTTGCTCATTTGCTCATGTGCTCATGTGCTCATTTGCGCATTTGCTCTTATTTGCTCTCATTTCCTCTCATTTCCTCTCATTTCCTCTCATTTCCTCTCATTTGCTCATTTGCGCTCATTTGTGCTCATTTGCGCTCATTTGCGCTCATTTGCTCATTTGCTCATTTGCTAATTTCCTAATTTGCTCATTTGCTCATTTGCTCTTTTCCTCATTTCCTCTCATTTGCTCATTTGCTCATTTGCTCATTTGCTCATTTGCTCATTTTCTCATTTGCTCATTTGCTCTCATTTGCTCATTTGCTAATTTGCTCATTTGTTCATTTGCTCATTTGCTCATTTGCTCATTTGCTCATTTGCTCATTTGTTTATTTGCTTATTTGCTCTCATTTGCTCATTTGATCATTTGATCATTTGCTCATTTGCTCATTTGCTCATTTGCTCATTTGCTCATTTGCGCTCATTTGCGCTCATTTGCGCTCATTTGCTCATTTGCTCATTTGCTCATTTGCTCATTTTCTCATTTGCTCATTTGCTCTTATTTGCTCTCACTTGCTCTCATTTGCTCTCATTTGTTCATTTGCTCAGTGCTCATTTGCTCATTTGCTCATTTGCTCATTTGTTTATTTGCTCATTTGCTCTCATTTGCTCATTTGCTAATTTGCTCATTTGCTCATTTGCTCTTTTCCTCATTTCCTCTCATTTGCTCATTTGCTCATTTGCTCATTTGCTCATTTGCTCATTTGCTCATTTGCGCTCATTTGCTCTCATTTGCTCATTTGCTAATTTCCTCATTTGCTCATTTGCTCATTTGTTTATTTGCTCATTTGCTCATTTGCTCATTTGCTCATTTGCTCATTTGCTCATTTGTTTATTTGCTTATTTGCTCTCATTTGCTCATTTGATCATTTGATCATTTGCTCATTTGCTCATTTGCTCATTTGCTCATTTGTTTATTTGCTTATTTGCTCTCATTTGATCATTTGATCATTTGATCATTTGCTCATTTGCTCATTTGCTCATTTGCGCTCATTTGCGCTCATTTGCGCTTATTTGCTCATTTGCTCATTTGCTCATTTGCTCATTTGCTCATTTGCTCATTTTCTCATTTGCTCATTTGCTCTCATTTGCTCTCACTTGCTCTCATTTGCTCTCATTTGTTCATTTGCTCATTTGCTCATTTGCTCATTTGCTCATTTGCGCTCATTTGCGCTCATTTGCTCATTTGCTCATTTGCTCATTTGCTCATTTCCTCATTTGCTCTCATTTTCTCTCATTTGCTCTCATTTGCTCTCATTTGCTCTCATTTGCTCTCATTTGCTCTCATTTGCTCTCATTTGCTCTCATTTGCTCTCATTTGCTCATTTGCTCATTTGCTCATTTGCTCATTTGCTCATTTGCTCATTTGCTCATTTGCTCATTTGCTCATTTGCTCATTTGCTCATTTGCTCATTTGCTCATTTGCTCATTTGCTCATTTGCTCATTTGCTCATTTGATCATTTGATCATTTGCTCATTTGCTCATTTGCTCATGTGCTCATTTGCGCATTTGCTCATTTGCTCTCATTTGCTCTCATTTGCTCTCATTTCCTCTCATTTCCTCTCATTTCCTCTCATTTGCTCATTTGCGCTCATTTGTGCTCATTTGCGCTCATTTGCGCTCATTTGCTCATTTGCTCATTTGCTCATTTGCTCATTTGCTCATTTGATCATTTGCTCATTTGCTCATTTGCTCATTTGCTCATTTGCGCTCATTTGCGCTCATTTGCTCATTTGCTCATTTGCTCATTTGCTCATTTGCTCATTTGCTCATTTGCTCATTTGCGCTCATTTGCGCTCATTTGCTCTCATTTGCTCATTTGCTCATTTGCTCATTTGCTCATTTGCTCATTTGCTCTCATTTGCTCTCAATTGCTCTCATTTGCTCTCATTTGCTCTCATTTGCTCTCATTTGCTCTCATTTGCTCATTTGCTCATTTGCTCATTTGCTCATTTGCTCATTTGCTCATCTGCTCTCATTTGCTCATTGGCTCATTTGCTCATTTGCTCATTTGCTCATTTGCTCATATGCTCTCATTTGCTCATTTGCTCATTTGCTCATTTGCTCATTTGCTCATTTTCTCATTTGTTCATTTGCTCATGTGCTCATTTGCTCATTTGCTCATGTGCTCATGTGCTCATTTGCTCATTTGCTCTTTTGCTCATTTGCTCATTTGCTCATTTGCTCATGTGCTCATGTGCTCATTTGCGCTCATTTGCGCTCATTTGCTCTCATTTGCTCATTTGCGCTCATTTGCGCTCATTTGCGCTCTTTTTGCTCATTTGTTCATTTGCTCATTTCCTCATTTCCTCATTTCCTCATTTCCTCATTTCCTCATTTCCTCTCATTTGCTCATTTGCTCATTTGCTCATTTGCTCATTTGCTCATCTGCTCTCATTTGCTCATTTGCTCATTTGCTCATTTGCTCATTTGCTCATTTGCTCATCTGCTCTCATTTGCTCATTTGCTCATTTGCTCATTTGCTCATTTGCTCATTTGCTCATTTGCTCATTTGCTCATTTGCTCATTTGCTCATTTTCTCATTTGCTCATTTGATCATTTGCTCATTTGCTCATTTGCTCATTTGCTCATTTGCTCATGTGCTCATGTGCTCATTTGCGCATTTGCTCATTTGCTCTTATTTGCTCTCATTTTCTCTCATTTCCTCTCATTTGCTCATTTGCGCTCATTTGTGCTCATTTGCGCTCATTTGCGCTCATTTGCTCATTTGCTCATTTGCTCATTTGCTCATTTGCTAATTTGCTAATTTGCTCATTTGCTCATTTGCTCTTTTCCTCATTTCCTCTCATTTGCTCATTTGCTCATTTGCTCATTTGCTCATTTGCTCATTTGCTCTCATTTGCTCATTTGCTCATTTGCTCATTTGCTCATTTGCTCTCATTTGCTCATTTGCTCATTTGCTCATTTGCTCATTTGCTCATTTGATCATTTGCTCATTTGCTCATTTGCTCATTTGCTCATTTGTTTATTTGCTCATTTGCTCATTTGCTCATTTTCTCATTTGCTCCTTTGCTCTCATTTGCTCTCACTTGCTCTCATTTGCTCTCATTTGCTCATTTGCTCATTTGCTCATTTGCTCATTTGCTCATTTGTTTATTTGCTTATTTGCTCTCATTTGATCATTTGATCATTTGATCATTTGCTCATTTGCTCATTTGCTCATTTGCGCTCATTTGCGCTCATTTGCGCTTATTTGCTCATTTGCTCATTTGCTCATTTGCTCATTTGCTCATTTGCTCATTTTCTCATTTGCTCATTTGCTCTCATTTGCTCTCACTTGCTCTCATTTGCTCTCATTTGTTCATTTGCTCATTTGCTCATTTGCTCATTTGCTCATTTGCGCTCATTTGCGCTCATTTTCTCATTTGCTCATTTGCTCATTTGCTCATTTCCTCATTTGCTCTCATTTTCTCTCATTTGCTCTCATTTGCTCTCATTTGCTCTCATTTGCTCTCATTTGCTCTCATTTGCTCTCATTTGCTCTCATTTGCTCTCATTTGCTCATTTGCTCATTTGCTCATTTGCTCATTTGCTCATTTGCTCATTTGCTCATTTGCTCATTTGCTCATTTGCTCATTTGCTCATTTGCTCATTTGCTCATTTGCTCATTTGCTCATTTGCTCATTTGCTCATTTGATCATTTGATCATTTGCTCATTTGCTCATTTGCTCATGTGCTCATTTGCGCATTTGCTCATTTGCTCTCATTTGCTCTCATTTGCTCTCATTTCCTCTCATTTCCTCTCATTTCCTCTCATTTGCTCATTTGCGCTCATTTGTGCTCATTTGCGCTCATTTGCGCTCATTTGCTCATTTGCTCATTTGCTCATTTGCTCATTTGCTCATTTGATCATTTGCTCATTTGCTCATTTGCTCATTTGCTCATTTGCGCTCATTTGCGCTCATTTGCTCATTTGCTCATTTGCTCATTTGCTCATTTGCTCATTTGCTCATTTGCTCATTTGCGCTCATTTGCGCTCATTTGCTCTCATTTGCTCATTTGCTCATTTGCTCATTTGCTCATTTGCTCATTTGCTCTCATTTGCTCTCAATTGCTCTCATTTGCTCTCATTTGCTCTCATTTGCTCTCATTTGCTCTCATTTGCTCATTTGCTCATTTGCTCATTTGCTCATTTGCTCATTTGCTCATCTGCTCTCATTTGCTCATTGGCTCATTTGCTCATTTGCTCATTTGCTCATTTGCTCATATGCTCTCATTTGCTCATTTGCTCATTTGCTCATTTGCTCATTTGCTCATTTTCTCATTTGTTCATTTGCTCATGTGCTCATTTGCTCATTTGCTCATGTGCTCATGTGCTCATTTGCTCATTTGCTCTTTTGCTCATTTGCTCATTTGCTCATTTGCTCATGTGCTCATGTGCTCATTTGCGCTCATTTGCGCTCATTTGCTCTCATTTGCTCATTTGCGCTCATTTGCGCTCATTTGCGCTCTTTTTGCTCATTTGTTCATTTGCTCATTTCCTCATTTCCTCATTTCCTCATTTCCTCATTTCCTCATTTCCTCTCATTTGCTCATTTGCTCATTTGCTCATTTGCTCATTTGCTCATCTGCTCTCATTTGCTCATTTGCTCATTTGCTCATTTGCTCATTTGCTCATTTGCTCATCTGCTCTCATTTGCTCATTTGCTCATTTGCTCATTTGCTCATTTGCTCATTTGCTCATTTGCTCATTTGCTCATTTGCTCATTTGCTCATTTTCTCATTTGCTCATTTGATCATTTGCTCATTTGCTCATTTGCTCATTTGCTCATTTGCTCATGTGCTCATGTGCTCATTTGCGCATTTGCTCATTTGCTCTTATTTGCTCTCATTTTCTCTCATTTCCTCTCATTTGCTCATTTGCGCTCATTTGTGCTCATTTGCGCTCATTTGCGCTCATTTGCTCATTTGCTCATTTGCTCATTTGCTCATTTGCTAATTTGCTAATTTGCTCATTTGCTCATTTGCTCTTTTCCTCATTTCCTCTCATTTGCTCATTTGCTCATTTGCTCATTTGCTCATTTGCTCATTTGCTCTCATTTGCTCATTTGCTCATTTGCTCATTTGCTCATTTGCTCTCATTTGCTCATTTGCTCATTTGCTCATTTGCTCATTTGCTCATTTGATCATTTGCTCATTTGCTCATTTGCTCATTTGCTCATTTGCGCTCATTTGCGCTCATTTGCTCATTTGCTCATTTGCTCATTTGCTCATTTGCTCATTTGCTCATTTGTTTATTTGCTCATTTGCTCATTTGCTCATTTGCTCATTTGCTCATTTGCTCATTTGTTTATTTGCTTATTTGCTCTCATTTGCTCATTTGATCATTTGATCATTTGCTCATTTGCTCATTTGCTCATTTGCTCATTTGCTCATTTGCGCTCATTTGCGCTCATTTGCGCTCATTTGCTCATTTGCTCATTTGCTCATTTGCTCATTTTCTCATTTGCTCATTTGCTCTTATTTGCTCTCACTTGCTCTCATTTGCTCTCATTTGTTCATTTGCTCAGTGCTCATTTGCTCATTTGCTCATTTGCTCATTTGTTTATTTGCTCATTTGCTCTCATTTGCTCATTTGCTAATTTGCTCATTTGCTCATTTGCTCTTTTCCTCATTTCCTCTCATTTGCTCATTTGCTCATTTGCTCATTTGCTCATTTGCTCATTTGCTCATTTGCGCTCATTTGCTCTCATTTGCTCATTTGCTAATTTCCTCATTTGCTCATTTGCTCATTTGTTTATTTGCTCATTTGCTCATTTGCTCATTTGCTCATTTGCTCATTTGCTCATTTGTTTATTTGCTTATTTGCTCTCATTTGCTCATTTGATCATTTGATCATTTGCTCATTTGCTCATTTGCTCATTTGCTCATTTGCTCATTTGCGCTCATTTGCGCTCATTTGCGCTCATTTGCTCATTTGCTCATTTGCTCATTTGCTCATTTTCTCATTTGCTCATTTGCTCTCATTTGCTCTCACTTGCTCTCATTTGCTCTCATTTGTTCATTTGCTCAGTGCTCATTTGCTCATTTGCTCATTTGCTCATTTGTTTATTTGCTCATTTGCTCTCATTTGCTCATTTGCTCATTTGATCATTTGCTCATTTGCTCATTTGCTCATTTGCGCTCATTTGCGCTCATTTGCGCTCATTTGCTCATTTGCTCATTTGCTCATTTGCTCATTTGCTCATTTGTTTATTTGCTCATTTGCTCATTTGCTCATTTTCTCATTTGCTCCTTTGCTCTCATTTGCTCTCACTTGCTCTCATTTGCTCTCATTTGCTCATTTGCTCATTTGCTCATTTGCTCATTTGCTCATTTGCTCATTTGCTCATTTGCTCATTTGCTCATTTGCTCAATATTTTTATTTGCTCTCATTTGCTCTCATTTGCTCTCATTTGCTCTCATTTGCTCTCATTTGCTCTCATTTGCGCTCATTTGCGCTCATTTGCTCATTTGCTCATTTGCTCATTTGCTCATTTTCTCATTTGCTCATTTGCTCATTTGCTCATTTGCTCATTTGTTTATTTGCTCATTTGCTCTCATTTGCTCATTTGCTCATTTGATCATTTGCTCATTTGCTCATTTGCTCATTTGCGCTCATTTGCGCTCATTTGCGCTCATTTGCACATTTGCACATTTGCTCATTTGCTCATTTGCTCATTTGCTCATTTGCTCATTTGCTCATTTGCTCATTTGCTCATTTGCTCATTTTCTCATTTGCTCCTTTGCTCTCATTTGCTCTCACTTGCTCTCATTTGCTCTCATTTGCTCTCATTTGCTCATTTGCTCATTTGCTCATTTGCTCATGTGCTCATTTGCTCATTTGCTCATTTGTTTATTTGCTCATTTGCTCATTTGCTCATTTGCTCATTTGCTCATTTGCTCATTTGTTTATTTGCTTATTTGCTCTCATTTGCTCATTTGATCATTTGATCATTTGCTCATTTGCTCATTTGCTCATTTGCTCATTTGCTCATTTGCTCATTTGCTCATTTGCTCATTTGCGCTCATTTGCGCTCATTTGCGCTCATTTGCTCATTTGCTCATTTGCTCATTTGCTCATTTGCTCATTTGCTCTCATTTGCTCTCATTTGCTCTCATTTGCTCTCACTTGCTCTCATTTGCTCTCATTTGCTCATTTGCTCATTTGCTCATTTGCTCATTTGCTCATTTGCGCTCATTTGCGCTCATTTTCTCATTTGCTCATTTGCTCATTTGCTCAATATTTTCATTTGCTCTCATTTGCTCTCATTTGCTCTCATTTGCTCTCATTTGCTCTCATTTCCTCTCATTTGCTCATTTGCGCTCATTTGTGCTCATTTGCGCTCATTTGCGCTCATTTGCTCATTTGCTCATTTGCTCATTTGCTCATTTGCTCATTTGCTCATTTGCTCATTTGCTCATTTGCTCATTTGCTCATTTGCTCATTTGCGCTCATTTGCGCTCATTTGCTCATTTGCTCATTTGCTCATTTGCTCATTTGCTCATTTGCTCATTTGCTCATTTGCGCTCATTTGCGCTCATTTGCTCTCATTTGCTCATTTGCTCATTTGCTCATTTGCTCATTTGCTCATTTGCTCTCATTTGCTCTCAATTGCTCTCATTTGCTCTCATTTGCTCTCATTTGCTCTCATTTGCTCTCATTTGCTCATTTGCTCATTTGCTCATTTGCTCATTTGCTCATTTGCTCATCTGCTCTCATTTGCTCATTGGCTCATTTGCTCATTTGCTCATTTGCTCATTTGCTCATATGCTCTCATTTGCTTATTTGCTCATTTGCTCATTTGCTCATTTGCTCATTTTCTCATTTGTTCATTTGCTCATGTGCTCATTTGCTCATTTGCTCATGTGCTCATTTGCTCATTTGCTCTTTTGCTCATTTGCTCATTTGCTCATTTGCTCATGTGCTCATGTGCTCATTTGCGCTCATTTGCGCTCATTTGCTCTCATTTGCTCATTTGCGCTCATTTGCGCTCATTTGCGCTCTTTTTGCTCATTTGTTCATTTGCTCATTTCCTCATTTCCTCATTTCCTCATTTCCTCATTTCCTCATTTCCTCATTTCCTCTCATTTGCTCATTTGCTCATTTGCTCATTTGCTCATTTGCTCATTTGCTCATCTGCTCTCATTTGCTCATTTGCTCATTTGCTCATTTGCTCATTTGCTCATTTGCTCATCTGCTCTCATTTGCTCATTTGCTCATTTGCTCATTTGCTCATTTGCTCATTTGCTCATTTGCTCATTTTCTCATTTGCGCATTTGCTCATTTGCTCTTATTTGCTCTCATTTCCTCTCATTTCCTCTCATTTGCTCATATGCGCTCATTTGTGCTCATTTGCGCTCATTTGCGCTCATTTGCTCATTTGCTCATTTGCTCATTTGCTCATTTGCTAATTTGCTAATTTGCTAATTTGCTCATTTGCTCTTTTCCTCATTTCCTCTCATTTGCTCATTTGCTCATTTGCTCATTTGCTCATTTGCTCATTTGCTCATTTGCGCTCATTTGCTCTCATTTGCTCATTTGCTAATTTCCTCATTTGCTCATTTGCTCATTTGCTCTCATTTGCTCATTTGCTCATTTGCTCATTTGCTCATTTGCTCATTTGATCATTTGCTCATTTGCTCATTTGCTCATTTGCTCATTTGCGCTCATTTGCGCTCA
This sequence comes from Crossaster papposus, assembly GCA_037893245.1. Lineage (NCBI taxonomy): Eukaryota > Metazoa > Echinodermata > Asteroidea > Velatida > Solasteridae > Crossaster > Crossaster papposus. The sequence continues at coordinate 116,812 of JBAIAA010000016.1, forward strand.
TTTGCTCATTTGCTCATTTGCTCATTTGCTCATTTGCTCATTTGCTCATTTGCGTTCATTTGCGCTCATTTGCGCTCATTTGCTCATTTGCTCATTTGCTCATTTGCTCATTTGCTCATTTGTTTATTTGCTCATTTGCTCATTTGCTCATTTTCTCATTTGCTCCTTTGTTCTCATTTGCTCTCACTTGCTCTCATTTGCTCTCATTTGCTCATTTGCTCATTTGCTCAATATTTTCATTTGCTCTCATTTGCTCTCATTTGCTCTCATTTGCTCTCATTTGCTCTCATTTGCTCTCATTTGCTCTCATTTGCTCTGATTTGCTCATTTGCTCATTTGCTCATTTGCTCATTTGCTCATTTGCTCATTTGCTCATTTGCTCATCTGCTCTCATTTGCTCATTTGCTCATTTGCTCATTTGCTCATTTGCTCTCATTTGCTCTCACTTGCTCTCATTTGCTCTCATTTGTTCATTTGCTCATTTGCTCATTTGCTCATTTGCTCATTTGCTCATTTGCTCATTTGTTTATTTGCTCTCATTTGCTCATTTGCTCATTTGATCATTTGCTCATTTGCTCATTTGCTCATTTGCGCTCATTTGCGCTCATTTGCGCTCATTTGCGCTCATTTGCTCATTTGCTCATTTGCTCATTTGCTCATTTGCTCATTTGTTTATTTGCTCATTTGCTCATTTGCTCTCATTTGCTCTCATTTGCTCTCATTTGCTCTCATTTGCTCTCATTTGCTCTCATTTGCTCTCATTTGCACATTTGCACATTTGCTCATTTGCTCATTTGCTCATTTGCTCATTTGCTCATTTGCTCATTTGCTCATTTGCTCATTTGCTCATTTTCTCATTTGCTCCTTTGCTCTCATTTGCTCTCACTATCTCTCATTTGCTCTCATTTGCTCATTTGCTCATTTGCTCATTTGCTCTCATTTGCTCTCATTTGCTCTCATTTGCTCTCATTTGCTCTCATTTGCTCTCATTTGCTCTCATTTGCTCATTTGCTCATTTGCTCATTTGCTCATCTGCTCTCATTTGCTCATTTGCTCATTTGCTCATCTGCTCTCATTTGCTCATTTGCTCATTTGCTCATTTGTTTATTTGCTCATTTGCTCTCATTTGCTCTCATTTGCTCTCATTTGCTCTCATTTGCTCTCATTTGCTCTCATTTGCTCATTTGCACATTTGCTCATTTGCTCATTTGCTCATTTGATCATTTGCTCATTTGCTCATTTGCTCATTTGCTCATTTGCTCATTTGCTCATTTGCTCATTTGCTCATTTGCTCATTTGCTCATTTGCTTTTTTGCTCATTTGCTCTCATTTGCTCATTTGCTCATGTGCTCATGTGCTCATTTGATCATTTCCTCATTTCCTCATTTGCTCTCATTTGCTCTCATTTGCTCTCATTTGCTCTCATTTGCTCTCATTTGCTCTCATTTGCTCATTTGCTCATCTGCTCTCATTTGCTCATTGGCTCATTTGCTCATTTGCTCATTTGCTCATTTGCTCATATGCTCTCATTTGCTCATTTGCTCATTTGCTCATTTGCTCATTTGCTCATTTGCTCATTTGCTCATTTGCTCATTTGCTCATTTGCTCATTTGCTCATTTGCTCATGTGCTCATGTGCTCATTTGCTCCTTTGCTCTCATTTGCTCTCATTTGCTCATTTGCTCATTTGCTCATTTGCTCATTTGCTCATTTGCTCATTTGCTCATTTGCTCCTTTGCTCATTTGCTCATTTGCGCTCATTTGCGCTCATTTGCTCTCATTTGCTCATTTGCTCATTTGCTCATTTGCTCATTTGCTCATTTGCTCATTTGCTCTCATTTGCTCTCATTTGCTCTCATTTGCTCTCATTTGCTCTCATTTGCTCTCATTTGCTCTCATTTGCTCTCATTTGCTTTCATTTGCTCATTTGCTCATTTGCTCATTTGCTCATTTGCTCTCATTTGCTCTCATTTGCTCTCATTTGCTCTCATTTGCTCTCATTTGCTCTCATTTGCTCTCATTTGCTCATTTGCTCATTTGCTCATTTGCTCATCTGCTCTCATTTGCTCATTTGCTCATTTGCTCATCTGCTCTCATTTGCTCATTTGCTCATTTGTTTATTTGCTCATTTGCTCTCATTTGCTCTCATTTGCTCTCATTTGCTCTCATTTGCTCTCATTTGCTCTCATTTGCTCATTTGCACATTTGCTCATTTGCTCATTTGCTCATTTGATCATTTGCTCATTTGCTCATTTGCTCATTTGCTCATTTGCTCATTTGCTCATTTGCTCATTTGCTCATTTGCTCATTTGCTCATTTGCTCATTTGCTTTTTTGCTCATTTGCTCTCATTTGCTCATTTGCTCATGTGCTCATGTGCTCATTTGATCATTTCCTCATTTCCTCATTTGCTCTCATTTGCTCTCATTTGCTCTCATTTGCTCTCATTTGCTCTCATTTGCTCTCATTTGCTCTCATTTGCTCTCATTTGCTCATTGGCTCATTTGCTCATTTGCTCATTTGCTCATTTGCTCATATGCTCTCATTTGCTCATTTGCTCATTTGCTCATTTGCTCATTTGCTCATTTGCTCATTTGCTCATTTGCTCATTTGCTCATTTGCTCATTTGCTCATTTGCTCATGTGCTCATGTGCTCATTTGCTCATTTGCTCTCATTTGCTCTCATTTGCTCATTTGCTCATTTGCTCATTTGCTCATTTGCTCATTTGCTCATTTGCTCATTTGCTCCTTTGCTCATTTGCTCATTTGCGCTCATTTGCGCTCATTTGCTCTCATTTGCTCATTTGCTCATTTGCTCATTTGCTCATTTGCTCTCATTTGCTCTCATTTGCTCTCATTTGCTCTCATTTGCTCTCATTTGCTCTCATTTGCTCTCATTTGCTCTCATTTGCTTTCATTTGCTCATTTGCTCATTTGCTCATTTGCTCATTTGCTCATTGGCTCATTTGCTCATTTGCTCATTTGCTCATTTGTTTATTTGCTCATTTGCTCTCATTTGCTCTCATTTGCTCATTTGCTCATTTGCTCATTTGCTCATTTGCTCATTTGCTCATTTGCTCATTTGCTCATTTGCTCCTTTGCTCATTTGCTCATTTGCGCTCATTTGCGCTCATTTGCTCTCATTTGCTCATTTGCTCATTTGCTCATTTGCTCATTTGCTCTCATTTGCTCTCATTTGCTCTCATTTGCTCTCATTTGCTCTCATTTGCTCTCATTTGCTCTCATTTGCTCTCATTTGCTCTCATTTGCTTTCATTTGCTCATTTGCTCATTTGCTCATTTGATCATTTGCTCATTTGCTCATTTGCGCTCATTTGCGCTCATTTGCGCTCATTTGCGCTCATTTGCGCTCATTTGCTCATTTGCTCATTTGCTCATTTGCTCATTTGCTCATTTGCGCTCATTTGCGCTCATTTGCTCATTTGCTCATTTGCTCTCATTTGCTCTCATTTGCTCTCATTTGCTCTCATTTGCTCTCATTTGCTCTCATTTGCTCTCATTTGCTCATTTGCACATTTGCTCATTTGCTCATTTGCTCATTTGATCATTGGCTCATTTGCTCATTTGCTCATTTGCTCATTTGCTCATTTGCTCATTTGCTCATTTGCTCAATATTTTCATTTGCTCTCATTTGCTCTCATTTGCTCTCATCTGCTCTCATTTGCTCTCATTTCCTCTCATTTGCTCATTTGCGCTCATTTGTGCTCATTTGCGCTCATTTGCGCTCATTTGCTCATTTGCTCATTTGCTCATTTGCTCATTTGCTCATTTGTTTATTTGCTTATTTGCTCTCATTTGCTCATTTGATCATTTGATCATTTGCTCATTTGCTCATTTGCTCATTTGCTCATTTGCTCATTTGCTCATTTGCTCATTTGCTCATTTGCGCTCATTTGCGCTCATTTGCGCTCATTTGCTCATTTGCTCATTTGCTCATTTGCTCATTTGCTCATTTGCTCTCATTTGCTCTCATTTGCTCTCATTTGCTCTCACTTGCTCTCATTTGCTCTCATTTGCTCATTTGCTCATTTGCTCATTTGCTCATTTGCTCATTTGCGCTCATTTGCGCTCATTTTCTCATTTGCTCATTTGCTCATTTGCTCAATATTTTCATTTGCTCTCATTTGCTCTCATTTGCTCTCATTTGCTCTCATTTGCTCTCATTTCCTCTCATTTGCTCATTTGCGCTCATTTGTGCTCATTTGCGCTCATTTGCGCTCATTTGCTCATTTGCTCATTTGCTCATTTGCTCATTTGCTCATTTGCTCATTTGCTCATTTGCTCATTTGCTCATTTGCTCATTTGCTCATTTGCGCTCATTTGCGCTCATTTGCTCATTTGCTCATTTGCTCATTTGCTCATTTGCTCATTTGCGCTCATTTGCGCTCATTTGCTCTCATTTGCTCATTTGCTCATTTGCTCATTTGCTCATTTGCTCATTTGCTCTCATTTGCTCTCAATTGCTCTCATTTGCTCTCATTTGCTCTCATTTGCTCTCATTTGCTCTCATTTGCTCATTTGCTCATTTGCTCATTTGCTCATTTGCTCATTTGCTCATCTGCTCTCATTTGCTCATTGGCTCATTTGCTCATTTGCTCATTTGCTCATTTGCTCATATGCTCTCATTTGCTTATTTGCTCATTTGCTCATTTGCTCATTTGCTCATTTTCTCATTTGTTCATTTGCTCATGTGCTCATTTGCTCATTTGCTCATGTGCTCATTTGCTCATTTGCTCTTTTGCTCATTTGCTCATTTGCTCATTTGCTCATGTGCTCATGTGCTCATTTGCGCTCATTTGCGCTCATTTGCTCTCATTTGCTCATTTGCGCTCATTTGCGCTCATTTGCGCTCTTTTTGCTCATTTGTTCATTTGCTCATTTCCTCATTTCCTCATTTCCTCATTTCCTCTCATTTGCTCATTTGCTCATTTGCTCATTTGCTCATTTGCTCATTTGCTCATCTGCTCTCATTTGCTCATTTGCTCATTTGCTCATTTGCTCATTTGCTCATTTGCTCATCTGCTCTCATTTGCTCATTTGCTCATTTGCTCATTTGCTCATTTGCTCATTTGCTCATTTGCTCATTTTCTCATTTGCGCATTTGCTCATTTGCTCTTATTTGCTCTCATTTCCTCTCATTTCCTCTCATTTGCTCATTTGCGCTCATTTGTGCTCATTTGCGCTCATTTGCGCTCATTTGCTCATTTGCTCATTTGCTCATTTGCTCATTTGCTAATTTGCTAATTTGCTCATTTGCTCATTTGCTCTTTTCCTCATTTCCTCTCATTTGCTCATTTGCTCATTTGCTCATTTGCTCATTTGCTCATTTGCTCATTTGCGCTCATTTGCTCTCATTTGCTCATTTGCTAATTTGCTCATTTGCTCATTTGCTCATTTGCTCTCATTTGCTCATTTGCTCATTTGCTCATTTGCTCATTTGCTCATTTGATCATTTGCTCATTTGCTCATTTGCTCATTTGCTCATTTGCGCTCATTTGCGCTCATTTGCTCATTTGCTCATTTGCTCATTTGCTCATTTGCTCATTTGCTCATTTGCGCTCATTTGCGCTCATTTGCGCTCATTTGCTCATTTGCTCATTTGCTCATTTGCTCATTTGCTCATTTGTTTATTTGCTCATTTGCTCATTTGCTCATTTTCTCATTTGCTCCTTTGTTCTCATTTGCTCTCACTTGCTCTCATTTGCTCTCATTTGCTCATTTGCTCATTTGCTCAATATTTTCATTTGCTCTCATTTGCTCTCATTTGCTCTCATTTGCTCTCATTTGCTCTCATTTGCTCTCATTTGCTCTCATTTGCTCTGATTTGCTCATTTGCTCATTTGCTCATTTGCTCATTTGCTCATTTGCTCATTTGCTCATTTGCTCATCTGCTCTCATTTGCTCATTTGCTCATTTGCTCATTTGCTCATTTGCTCTCATTTGCTCTCACTTGCTCTCATTTGCTCTCATTTGTTCATTTGCTCATTTGCTCATTTGCTCATTTGCTCATTTGCTCATTTGCTCATTTGTTTATTTGCTCTCATTTGCTCATTTGCTCATTTGATCATTTGCTCATTTGCTCATTTGCTCATTTGCGCTCATTTGCGCTCATTTGCGCTCATTTGCTCATTTGCTCATTTGCTCATTTGCTCATTTGCTCATTTGTTTATTTGCTCATTTGCTCATTTGCTCTCATTTGCTCTCATTTGCTCTCATTTGCTCTCATTTGCTCTCATTTGCTCTCATTTGCTCTCATTTGCACATTTGCACATTTGCTCATTTGCTCATTTGCTCATTTGCTCATTTGCTCATTTGCTCATTTGCTCATTTGCTCATTTGCTCATTTTCTCATTTGCTCCTTTGCTCTCATTTGCTCTCACTATCTCTCATTTGCTCTCATTTGCTCATTTGCTCATTTGCTCATTTGCTCTCATTTGCTCTCATTTGCTCTCATTTGCTCTCATTTGCTCTCATTTGCTCTCATTTGCTCTCATTTGCTCATTTGCTCATTTGCTCATTTGCTCATCTGCTCTCATTTGCTCATTTGCTCATTTGCTCATCTGCTCTCATTTGCTCATTTGCTCATTTGCTCATTTGTTTATTTGCTCATTTGCTCTCATTTGCTCTCATTTGCTCTCATTTGCTCTCATTTGCTCTCATTTGCTCTCATTTGCTCATTTGCACATTTGCTCATTTGCTCATTTGCTCATTTGATCATTTGCTCATTTGCTCATTTGCTCATTTGCTCATTTGCTCATTTGCTCATTTGCTCATTTGCTCATTTGCTCATTTGCTCATTTGCTTTTTTGCTCATTTGCTCTCATTTGCTCATTTGCTCATGTGCTCATGTGCTCATTTGATCATTTCCTCATTTCCTCATTTGCTCTCATTTGCTCTCATTTGCTCTCATTTGCTCTCATTTGCTCTCATTTGCTCATTTGCTCATTTGCTCATCTGCTCTCATTTGCTCATTGGCTCATTTGCTCATTTGCTCATTTGCTCATTTGCTCATATGCTCTCATTTGCTCATTTGCTCATTTGCTCATTTGCTCATTTGCTCATTTGCTCATTTGCTCATTTGCTCATTTGCTCATTTGCTCATTTGCTCATTTGCTCATGTGCTCATGTGCTCATTTGCTCCTTTGCTCTCATTTGCTCTCATTTGCTCATTTGCTCATTTGCTCATTTGCTCATTTGCTCATTTGCTCATTTGCTCATTTGCTCCTTTGCTCATTTGCTCATTTGCGCTCATTTGCGCTCATTTGCTCTCATTTGCTCATTTGCTCATTTGCTCATTTGCTCATTTGCTCATTTGCTCATTTGCTCTCATTTGCTCTCATTTGCTCTCATTTGCTCTCATTTGCTCTCATTTGCTCTCATTTGCTCTCATTTGCTCTCATTTGCTTTCATTTGCTCATTTGCTCATTTGCTCATTTGCTCATTTGCTCTCATTTGCTCTCATTTGCTCTCATTTGCTCTCATTTGCTCTCATTTGCTCTCATTTGCTCTCATTTGCTCATTTGCTCATTTGCTCATTTGCTCATCTGCTCTCATTTGCTCATTTGCTCATTTGCTCATCTGCTCTCATTTGCTCATTTGCTCATTTGCTCATTTGTTTATTTGCTCATTTGCTCTCATTTGCTCTCATTTGCTCTCATTTGCTCTCATTTGCTCTCATTTGCTCTCATTTGCTCATTTGCACATTTGCTCATTTGCTCATTTGCTCATTTGATCATTTGCTCATTTGCTCATTTGCTCATTTGCTCATTTGCTCATTTGCTCATTTGCTCATTTGCTCATTTGCTCATTTGCTCATTTGCTCATTTGCTTTTTTGCTCATTTGCTCTCATTTGCTCATTTGCTCATGTGCTCATGTGCTCATTTGATCATTTCCTCATTTCCTCATTTGCTCTCATTTGCTCTCATTTGCTCTCATTTGCTCTCATTTGCTCTCATTTGCTCTCATTTGCTCTCATTTGCTCTCATTTGCTCATTGGCTCATTTGCTCATTTGCTCATTTGCTCATTTGCTCATATGCTCTCATTTGCTCATTTGCTCATTTGCTCATTTGCTCATTTGCTCATTTGCTCATTTGCTCATTTGCTCATTTGCTCATTTGCTCATTTGCTCATTTGCTCATGTGCTCATGTGCTCATTTGCTCATTTGCTCTCATTTGCTCTCATTTGCTCATTTGCTCATTTGCTCATTTGCTCATTTGCTCATTTGCTCATTTGCTCATTTGCTCCTTTGCTCATTTGCTCATTTGCGCTCATTTGCGCTCATTTGCTCTCATTTGCTCATTTGCTCATTTGCTCATTTGCTCATTTGCTCATTTGCTCATTTGCTCTCATTTGCTCTCATTTGCTCTCATTTGCTCTCATTTACTCTCATTTGCTCATTTGCACATTTGCTCATTTGCTCATTTGCTCATTTGATCATTTGCTCATTTGCTCATTTGCTCATTTGCTCATTTGCTCATTTGCTCATTTGCTCATTTGCTCATTTGCTTTTTTGCTCATTTGCTCTCATTTGCTCATTTGCTCATGTGCTCATGTGCTCATTTGATCATTTCCTCATTTCCTCATTTGCTCTCATTTGCTCTCATTTGCTCTCATTTGCTCTCATTTGCTCTCATTTGCTCTCATTTGCTCATTTGCTCATCTGCTCTCATTTGCTCATTGGCTCATTTGCTCATTTGCTCATTTGCTCATTTGCTCATATGCTCTCATTTGCTCATTTGCTCATTTGCTCATTTGCTCATTTGCTCATTTGCTCATTTGCTCATTTGCTCATTTGCTCATTTGCTCATTTGCTCATTTGCTCATGTGCTCATGTGCTCATTTGCTCCTTTGCTCTCATTTGCTCTCATTTGCTCATTTGCTCATTTGCTCATTTGCTCATTTGCTCATTTGCTCATTTGCTCATTTGCTCCTTTGCTCATTTGCTCATTTGCGCTCATTTGCGCTCATTTGCTCTCATTTGCTCATTTGCTCATTTGCTCATTTGCTCATTTGCTCATTTGCTCATTTGCTCTCATTTGCTCTCATTTGCTCTCATTTGCTCTCATTTGCTCTCATTTGCTCTCATTTGCTCTCATTTGCTCTCATTTGCTTTCATTTGCTCATTTGCTCATTTGCTCATTTGCTCATTTGCTCTCATTTGCTCTCATTTGCTCTCATTTGCTCTCATTTGCTCTCATTTGCTCTCATTTGCTCTCATTTGCTCATTTGCTCATTTGCTCATTTGCTCATCTGCTCTCATTTGCTCATTTGCTCATTTGCTCATCTGCTCTCATTTGCTCATTTGCTCATTTGCTCATTTGTTTATTTGCTCATTTGCTCTCATTTGCTCTCATTTGCTCTCATTTGCTCTCATTTGCTCTCATTTGCTCTCATTTGCTCATTTGCACATTTGCTCATTTGCTCATTTGCTCATTTGATCATTTGCTCATTTGCTCATTTGCTCATTTGCTCATTTGCTCATTTGCTCATTTGCTCATTTGCTCATTTGCTCATTTGCTCATTTGCTCATTTGCTTTTTTGCTCATTTGCTCTCATTTGCTCATTTGCTCATGTGCTCATGTGCTCATTTGATCATTTCCTCATTTCCTCATTTGCTCTCATTTGCTCTCATTTGCTCTCATTTGCTCTCATTTGCTCTCATTTGCTCTCATTTGCTCTCATTTGCTCTCATTTGCTCATTGGCTCATTTGCTCATTTGCTCATTTGCTCATTTGCTCATATGCTCTCATTTGCTCATTTGCTCATTTGCTCATTTGCTCATTTGCTCATTTGCTCATTTGCTCATTTGCTCATTTGCTCATTTGCTCATTTGCTCATTTGCTCATGTGCTCATGTGCTCATTTGCTCATTTGCTCTCATTTGCTCTCATTTGCTCATTTGCTCATTTGCTCATTTGCTCATTTGCTCATTTGCTCATTTGCTCATTTGCTCCTTTGCTCATTTGCTCATTTGCTCATTTGCGCTCATTTGCGCTCATTTGCTCTCATTTGCTCATTTGCTCATTTGCTCATTTGCTCATTTGCTCATTTGCTCATTTGCTCTCATTTGCTCTCATTTGCTCTCATTTGCTCTCATTTGCTCTCATTTGCTCTCATTTGCTCTCATTTGCGCTCATTTGCTCTCATTTGCTCATTTGCTCATTTGCTCATTTGCTCATTTGCTCATTTGCTCATTTGATCATTTGCTCATTTGCTCATTTGCGCTCATTTGCGCTCATTTGCGCTCATTTGCGCTCATTTGCGCTCATTTGCTCATTTGCTCATTTGCTCATTTGCTCATTTGCTCATTTGCGCTCATTTGCGCTCATTTGCTCATTTGCTCATTTGCTCTCATTTGCTCTCATTTGCTCTCATTTGCTCTCATTTGCTCTCATTTGCTCTCATTTGCTCTCATTTGCTCATTTGCACATTTGCTCATTTGCTCATTTGCTCATTTGATCATTGGCTCATTTGCTCATTTGCTCATTTGCTCATTTGCTCATTTGCTCATTTGCTCATTTGCTCATTTGCTCATTTGCTCATTTGCTTTTTTGCTCATTTGCTCATTTGCTCATTTGATCATGTGCTCATGTGCTCATTTGATCATTTGCTCATTTGCTCATTTGCTCATTTGCTCTTTTGCTCATTTGCTCATTTGTGCTCATTTGCGCTCATTTGCGCTCATTTGCTCATTTGCTCATTTGCTCATTTGCTCATTTGCTCATTTGTTTATTTGCTCATTTGCTCATTTGCTCATTTGCTCATTTGCTCATTTGCTCATTTGTTTATTTGCTTATTTGCTCTCATTTGCTCATTTGATCATTTGATCATTTGCTCATTTGCTCATTTGCTCATTTGCTCATTTGCTCATTTGCGCTCATTTGCGCTCATTTGCGCTCATTTGCTCATTTGCTCATTTGCTCATTTGCTCATTTTCTCATTTGCTCATTTGCTCTCATTTGCTCTCACTTGCTCTCATTTGCTCTCATTTGTTCATTTGCTCATTTGCTCATTTGTTTATTTGCTCATTTGCTCTCATTTGCTCATTTGCTCATTTGATCATTTGCTCATTTGCTCATTTGCTCATTTGCGCTCATTTGCGCTCATTTGCGCTCATTTGCTCATTTGCTCATTTGCTCATTTGCTCATTTGCTCATTTGTTTATTTGCTCATTTGCTCATTTGCTCATTTTCTCATTTGCTCCTTTGCTCTCATTTGCTCTCACTTGCTCTCATTTGCTCTCATTTGCTCATTTGCTCATTTGCTCAATATTTTCATTTGCTCTCATTTGCTCTCATTTGCTCTCATTTGCTCTCATTTGCTCTCATTTGCTCTCATTTGCTCTCATTTGCTCTGATTTGCTCATTTGCTCATTTGCTCATTTGCTCATTTGCTCATTTGCTCATTTGCTCATTTGCTCATCTGCTCTCATTTGCTCATTTGCTCATTTGCTCATTTGCTCATTTGCTCATTTGCTCATCTGCTCTCATTTGCTCATTTGCTCATTTGCTCATTTGCTCATTTGCTCATTTGCTCATTTGATCATTTGCTCATTTCCTCATTTGCCCATTTGCTCATTTGCTCATGTGCTCATGTGCTCATTTGCGCATTTGCTCTTATTTGCTCTCATTTCCTCTCATTTCCTCTCATTTCCTCTCATTTCCTCTCATTTGCTCATTTGCGCTCATTTGTGCTCATTTGCGCTCATTTGCGCTCATTTGCTCATTTGCTCATTTGCTAATTTCCTAATTTGCTCATTTGCTCATTTGCTCTTTTCCTCATTTCCTCTCATTTGCTCATTTGCTCATTTGCTCATTTGCTCATTTGCTCATTTGCTCATTTGCGCTCATTTGCTCTCATTTGCTCATTTGCTAATTTGCTCATTTGCTCATTTGCTCATTTGCTCTCATTTGCTCATTTGCTCATTTGCTCATTTGATCATTTGATCATTTGCTCATTTGCTCATTTGCTCATTTGCTCATTTGCTCATTTGTTTATTTGCTCATTTGCTCATTTGCTCATTTGCTCATTTGCTCATTTGCTCATTTGTTTATTTGCTTATTTGCTCTCATTTGCTCATTTGATCATTTGCTCATTTGCTCATTTGCTCATTTGCTCATTTGCTCATTTGCTCATTTGCGCTCATTTGCGCTCATTTGCGCTCATTTGCTCATTTGCTCATTTGCTCATTTGCTCATTTTCTCATTTGCTCATTTGCTCTCATTTGCTCTCACTTGCTCTCATTTGTTCATTTGTTCATGTGCTCATTTGCTCATTTGCTCATTTGCTCATTTGCTCATTTGTTTATTTGCTCATTTGCTCTCATTTGCTCATTTGCTCATTTGATCATTTGATCATTTGCTCATTTGCTCATTTGCGCTCATTTGCGCTCATTTGCGCTCATTTGCGCTCATTTGCTCATTTGCTCATTTGCTCATTTGTTTATTTGCTCATTTGCTCATTTGCTCATTTTCTCATTTGCTCCTTTGCTCTCATTTGCTCTCACTTGCTCTCATTTGCTCTCATTTGCTCATTTGCTCATTTGCTCATTTGCTCATTTGCTCATTTGTTTATTTGCTTATTTGCTCTCATTTGATCATTTGATCATTTGACATCTCATTTGCTCATTTGCCATTTGCTCGTTTGCCTCATTTTGCGCTATTTGCTCTCCATTTGCCTCATTTGTCTTACCTATGTCTATTTGAATCTCTTATTATTCATTCTGTTCATTTGACCTCATTTGCTTCATTTAGCCTCATTTGCCTCATCTAGCTTATTTGAGCTCATTTAGCATCCTATTTTATCATTGTATTTGCGCTTATTTGCTCATTTGCTCATTTGCTCATTTGCTCATTTGCTCATTTGCTCATTTTCTCATTTGCTCATTTGCTCTCATTTGCTCTCACTTGCTCTCATTTGCTCTCATTTGTTCATTTGCTCATTTGCTCATTTGCTCATTTGCTCATTTGCGCTCATTTGCGCTCATTTTCTCATTTGCTCATTTGCTCATTTGCTCATTTCCTCATTTGCTCTCATTTTCTCTCATTTGCTCTCATTTGCTCTCATTTGCTCTCATTTGCTCTTATTTGCTCTCATTTGCTCTCATTTGCTCTCATTTGCTCTCATTTGCTCTCATTTGCTCTCATTTGCTCATTTGCTCATTTGCTCATTTGCTCATTTGCTCATTTGCTCATTTGCTCATTTGCTCATTTGCTCATTTGCTCATTTGCTCATTTGCTCATTTGCTCATTTGCTCATTTGCTCATTTGATCATTTGATCATTTGCTCATTTGCTCATTTGCTCATGTGCTCATTTGCGCATTTGCTCATTTGCTCTCATTTGCTCTCATTTCCTCTCATTTCCTCTCATTTCCTCTCATTTCCTCTCATTTGCTCATTTGCGCTCATTTGTGCTCATTTGCGCTCATTTGCGCTCATTTGCTCATTTGCTCATTTGCTCATTTGCTCATTTGCTCATTTGCTCATTTGATCATTTGCTCATTTGCTCATTTGCTCATTTGCTCATTTGCGCTCATTTGCGCTCATTTGCTCATTTGCTCATTTGCTCATTTGCTCATTTGCTCATTTGCTCATTTGCTCATTTGCGCTCATTTGCGCTCATTTGCTCTCATTTGCTCATTTGCTCATTTGCTCATTTGCTCATTTGCTCATTTGCTCTCATTTGCTCTCAATTGCTCTCATTTGCTCTCATTTGCTCTCATTTGCTCTCATTTGCTCTCATTTGCTCATTTGCTCATTTGCTCATTTGCTCATTTGCTCATTTGCTCATCTGCTCTCATTTGCTCATTGGCTCATTTGCTCATTTGCTCATTTGCTCATTTGCTCATATGCTCTCATTTGCTCATTTGCTCATTTGCTCATTTGCTCATTTGCTCATTTTCTCATTTGTTCATTTGCTCATGTGCTCATTTGCTCATTTGCTCATGTGCTCATGTGCTCATTTGCTCATTTGCTCTTTTGCTCATTTGCTCATTTGCTCATTTTCTCATTTGCTCATTTGATCATTTGCTCATTTGCTCATTTGCTCATTTGCTCATTTGCTCATGTGCTCATGTGCTCATTTGCGCATTTGCTCATTTGCTCTTATTTGCTCTCATTTTCTCTCATTTCCTCTCATTTGCTCATTTGCGCTCATTTGTGCTCATTTGCGCTCATTTGCGCTCATTTGCTCATTTGCGCTCATTTGCGCTCATTTGCGCTCTTTTTGCTCATTTGTTCATTTGCTCATTTCCTCATTTCCTCATTTCCTCATTTCCTCATTTCCTCATTTCCTCTCATTTGCTCATTTGCTCATTTGCTCATTTGCTCATTTGCTCATTTGCTCATCTGCTCTCATTTGCTCATTTGCTCATTTGCTCATTTGCTCATTTGCTCATTTGCTCATCTGCTCTCATTTGCTCATTTGCTCATTTGCTCATTTGCTCATTTGCTCATTTGCTCATTTGCTCATTTGCTCATTTGCTCATTTTCTCATTTGCTCATTTGATCATTTGCTCATTTGCTCATTTGCTCATTTGCTCATTTGCTCATGTGCTCATGTGCTCATTTGCGCATTTGCTCATTTGCTCTTATTTGCTCTCATTTTCTCTCATTTCCTCTCATTTGCTCATTTGCGCTCATTTGTGCTCATTTGCGCTCATTTGCGCTCATTTGCTCATTTGCTCATTTGCTCATTTGCTCATTTGCTAATTTGCTAATTTGCTCATTTGCTCATTTGCTCTTTTCCTCATTTCCTCTCATTTGCTCATTTGCTCATTTGCTCATTTGCTCATTTGCTCATTTGCTCTCATTTGCTCATTTGCTCATTTGCTCATTTGCTCATTTGCTCTCATTTGCTCATTTGCTCATTTGCTCATTTGCTCATTTGCTCATTTGATCATTTGCTCATTTGCTCATTTGCTCATTTGCTCATTTGCTCATTTGTTTATTTGCTTATTTGCTCTCATTTGCTCATTTGATCATTTGATCATTTGCTCATTTGCTCATTTGCTCATTTGCTCATTTGCTCATTTGCTCATTTGCTCATTTGCTCATTTGCGCTCATTTGCGCTCATTTGCGCTCATTTGCTCATTTGCTCATTTGCTCATTTGCTCATTTGATCATTTGCTCATTTGCTCATTTGCTCATTTGCTCATTTGCGCTCATTTGCGCTCATTTGCTCATTTGCTCATTTGCTCATTTGCTCATTTGTTTATTTGCTCATTTGCTCATTTGCTCATTTGCTCATTTGCTCATTTGCTCATTTGCTCATTTGTTTATTTGCTTATTTGCTCTCATTTGCTCATTTGATCATTTGATCATTTGCTCATTTGCTCATTTGCTCATTTGCTCATTTGCTCATTTGCGCTCATTTGCGCTCATTTGCGCTCATTTGCTCATTTGCTCATTTGCTCATTTGCTCATTTTCTCATTTGCTCATTTGCTCTTATTTGCTCTCACTTGCTCTCATTTGCTCTCATTTGTTCATTTGCTCAGTGCTCATTTGCTCATTTGCTCATTTGCTCATTTGTTTATTTGCTCATTTGCTCTCATTTGCTCATTTGCTAATTTGCTCATTTGCTCATTTGCTCTTTTCCTCATTTCCTCTCATTTGCTCATTTGCTCATTTGCTCATTTGCTCATTTGCTCATTTGCTCATTTGCGCTCATTTGCTCTCATTTGCTCATTTGCTAATTTCCTCATTTGCTCATTTGCTCATTTGTTTATTTGCTCATTTGCTCATTTGCTCATTTGCTCATTTGCTCATTTGCTCATTTGTTTATTTGCTTATTTGCTCTCATTTGCTCATTTGATCATTTGATCATTTGCTCATTTGCTCATTTGCTCATTTGCTCATTTGCTCATTTGCGCTCATTTGCGCTCATTTGCGCTCATTTGCTCATTTGCTCATTTGCTCATTTGCTCATTTTCTCATTTGCTCATTTGCTCTCATTTGCTCTCACTTGCTCTCATTTGCTCTCATTTGTTCATTTGCTCAGTGCTCATTTGCTCATTTGCTCATTTGCTCATTTGTTTATTTGCTCATTTGCTCTCATTTGCTCATTTGCTCATTTGATCATTTGCTCATTTGCTCATTTGCTCATTTGCGCTCATTTGCGCTCATTTGCGCTCATTTGCTCATTTGCTCATTTGCTCATTTGCTCATTTGCTCATTTGTTTATTTGCTCATTTGCTCATTTGCTCATTTTCTCATTTGCTCCTTTGCTCTCATTTGCTCTCACTTGCTCTCATTTGCTCTCATTTGCTCATTTGCTCATTTGCTCATTTGCTCATTTGCTCATTTGCTCATTTGCTCATTTGCTCATTTGCTCATTTGCTCATTTGCTCAATATTTTTATTTGCTCTCATTTGCTCTCATTTGCTCTCATTTGCTCTCATTTGCTCTCATTTGCTCTCATTTGCGCTCATTTGCGCTCATTTGCTCATTTGCTCATTTGCTCATTTGCTCATTTGCTCATTTGCTCATTTGCTCATTTGCTCATTTGCTCTCATTTGCTCTCACTTGCTCTCATTTGCTCTCATTTGTTCATTTGCTCATTTGCTCATTTGCTCATTTGCTCATTTGCTCATTTGTTTATTTGCTCATTTGCTCTCATTTGCTCATTTGCTCATTTGATCATTTGCTCATTTGCTCATTTGCTCATTTGCGCTCATTTGCGCTCATTTGCGCTCATTTGCACATTTGCACATTTGCTCATTTGCTCATTTGCTCATTTGCTCATTTGCTCATTTGCTCATTTGCTCATTTGCTCATTTGCTCATTTTCTCATTTGCTCCTTTGCTCTCATTTGCTCTCACTTGCTCTCATTTGCTCTCATTTGCTCTCATTTGCTCATTTGCTCATTTGCTCATTTGCTCATGTGCTCATTTGCTCATTTGCTCATTTGTTTATTTGCTCATTTGCTCATTTGCTCATTTGCTCATTTGCTCATTTGCTCATTTGTTTATTTGCTTATTTGCTCTCATTTGCTCATTTGATCATTTGATCATTTGCTCATTTGCTCATTTGCTCATTTGCTCATTTGCTCATTTGCTCATTTGCTCATTTGCTCATTTGCGCTCATTTGCGCTCATTTGCGCTCATTTGCTCATTTGCTCATTTGCTCATTTGCTCATTTGCTCATTTGCTCATTTGCTCTCATTTGCTCTCATTTGCTCTCATTTGCTCTCACTTGCTCTCATTTGCGCTCATTTTCTCATTTGCTCATTTGCTCATTTGCTCAATATTTTCATTTGCTCTCATTTGCTCTCATTTGCTCTCATTTGCTCTCATTTGCTCTCATTTGCTCTCATTTGCTCATTTGCGCTCATTTGTGCTCATTTGCGCTCATTTGCGCTCATTTGCTCATTTGCTCATTTGCTCATTTGCTCATTTGCTCATTTGCTCATTTGCTCATTTGCTCATTTGCTCATTTGCTCATTTGCTCATTTGCGCTCATTTGCGCTCATTTGCTCATTTGCTCATTTGCTCATTTGCTCATTTGCTCATTTGCTCATTTGCGCTCATTTGCGCTCATTTGCTCTCATTTGCTCATTTGCTCATTTGCTCATTTGCTCATTTGCTCATTTGCTCTCATTTGCTCCCAATTGCTCTCATTTGCTCTCATTTGCTCTCATTTGCTCTCATTTGCTCTCATTTGCTCATTTGCTCATTTGCTCATTTGCTCATTTGCTCATTTGCTCATCTGCTCTCATTTGCTCATTGGCTCATTTGCTCATTTGCTCATTTGCTCATTTGCTCATATGCTCTCATTTGCTTATTTGCTCATTTGCTCATTTGCTCATTTGCTCATTTTCTCATTTGTTCATTTGCTCATGTGCTCATTTGCTCATTTGCTCATGTGCTCATTTGCTCATTTGCTCTTTTGCTCATTTGCTCATTTGCTCATTTGCTCATGTGCTCATGTGCTCATTTGCGCTCATTTGCGCTCATTTGCTCTCATTTGCTCATTTGCGCTCATTTGCGCTCATTTGCGCTCTTTTTGCTCATTTGTTCATTTGCTCATTTCCTCATTTCCTCATTTCCTCATTTCCTCATTTCCTCATTTCCTCATTTCCTCTCATTTGCTCATTTGCTCATTTGCTCATTTGCTCATTTGCTCATTTGCTCATCTGCTCTCATTTGCTCATTTGCTCATTTGCTCATTTGCTCATTTGCTCATTTGCTCATCTGCTCTCATTTGCTCATTCGCTCATTTGCTCATTTGCTCATTTGCTCATTTGCTCATTTGCTCATTTGCTCATTTGCGCATTTGCTCATTTGCTCTTATTTGCTCTCATTTCCTCTCATTTCCTCTCATTTGCTCATTTGCGCTCATTTGTGCTCATTTGCGCTCATTTGCGCTCATTTGCTCATTTGCTCATTTGCTCATTTGCTCATTTGCTAATTTGCTAATTTGCTCATTTGCTCATTTGCTCTTTTCCTCATTTCCTCTCATTTGCTCATTTGCTCATTTGCTCATTTGCTCATTTGCTCATTTGCTCATTTGCGCTCATTTGCTCTCATTTGCTCATTTGCTAATTTCCTCATTTGCTCATTTGCTCATTTGCTCTCATTTGCTCATTTGCTCATTTGCTCATTTGCTCATTTGCTCATTTGATCATTTGCTCATTTGCTCATTTGCTCATTTGCTCATTTGCGCTCATTTGCGCTCATTTGCTCATTTGCTCATTTGCTCATTTGCTCATTTGCTCATTTGCGCTCATTTGCGCTCATTTGCGCTCATTTTCTCATTTGCTCCTTTGCTCTCATTTGCTCTCACTTGCTCTCATTTGCTCTCATTTGCTCATTTGCTCATTTGCTCAATATTTTCATTTGCTCTCATTTGCTCTCATTTGCTCTCATTTGCTCTCATTTGCTCTCATTTGCTCTCATTTGCTCTCATTTGCTCTGATTTGCTCATTTGCTCATTTGCTCATTTGCTCATTTGCTCATTTGCTCATTTGCTCATTTGCTCATCTGCTCTCATTTGCTCATTTGCTCATTTGCTCATTTGCTCATTTGCTCATTTGCTCATCTGCTCTCATTTGCTCATTTGCTCATTTGCTCATTTGCTCATTTGCTCATTTGCTCATTTGATCATTTGCTCATTTCCTCATTTGCCCATTTGCTCATTTGCTCATGTGCTCATGTGCTCATTTGCGCATTTGCTCTTATTTGCTCTCATTTCCTCTCATTTCCTCTCATTTCCTCTCATTTCCTCTCATTTGCTCATTTGCGCTCATTTGTGCTCATTTGCGATCATTTGCGCTCATTTGCTCATTTGCTCATTTGCTAATTTCCTAATTTGCTCATTTGCTCATTTGCTCTTTTCCTCATTTCCTCTCATTTGCTCATTTGCTCATTTGCTCATTTGCTCATTTGCTCATTTGCTCATTTGCGCTCATTTGCTCTCATTTGCTCATTTGCTAATTTGCTCATTTGCTCATTTGCTCATTTGCTCTCATTTGCTCATTTGCTCATTTGCTCATTTGATCATTTGCTCATTTGCTCATTTGCTCATTTGCTCATTTGCTCATTTGCTCATTTGTTTATTTGCTCATTTGCTCATTTGCTCATTTGCTCATTTGCTCATTTGCTCATTTGTTTATTTGCTTATTTGCTCTCATTTGCTCATTCGATCATTTGCTCATTTGCTCATTTGCTCATTTGCTCATTTGCTCATTTGCTCATTTGCGCTCATTTGCGCTCATTTGCGCTCATTTGCTCATTTGCTCATTTGCTCATTTGCTCATTTTCTCATTTGCTCATTTGCTCTCATTTGCTCTCACTTGCTCTCATTTGTTCATTTGTTCATTTGCTCATTTGCTCATTTGCTCATTTGCTCATTTGCTCATTTGTTTATTTGCTCATTTGCTCTCATTTGCTCATTTGCTCATTTGATCATTTGATCATTTGCTCATTTGCTCATTTGCGCTCATTTGCGCTCATTTGCGCTCATTTGCTCATTTGCTCATTTGCTCATTTGTTTATTTGCTCATTTGCTCATTTGCTCATTTTCTCATTTGCTCCTTTGCTCTCATTTGCTCTCACTTGCTCTCATTTGCTCTCATATGCTCATTTGCTCATTTGCTCATTTGCTCATTTGCTCATTTGTTTATTTGCTTATTTGCTCTCATTTGATCATTTGATCATTTGATCATTTGCTCATTTGCTCATTTGCTCATTTGCGCTCATTTGCGCTCATTTGCGCTTATTTGCTCATTTGCTCATTTGCTCATTTGCTCATTTGCTCATATGCTCATTTTCTCATTTGCTCATTTGCTCTCATTTGCTCTCACTTGCTCTCATTTGCTCTCATTTGTTCATTTGCTCATTTGCTCATTTGCTCATTTGCTCATTTGCGCTCATTTGCGCTCATTTTCTCATTTGCTCATTTGCTCATTTGCTCATTTCCTCATTTGCTCTCATTTTCTCTCATTTGCTCTCATTTGCTCTCATTTGCTCTCATTTGCTCTCATTTGCTCTCATTTGCTCTCATTTGCTCTCATTTGCTCATTTGCTCATTTGCTCATTTGCTCATTTGCTCATTTGCTCATTTGCTCATTTGCTCATTTGCTCATTTGCTCATTTGCTCATTTGCTCATTTGCTCATTTGCTCATTTGCTCATTTGCTCATTTGATCATTTGATCATTTGCTCATTTGCTCATTTGCTCATGTGCTCATTTGCGCATTTGCTCATTTGCTCTCATTTGCTCTCATTTGCTCTCATTTCCTCTCATTTCCTCTCATTTCCTCTCATTTGCTCATTTGCGCTCATTTGTGCTCATTTGCGCTCATTTGCGCTCATTTGCTCATTTGCTCATTTGCTCATTTGCTCATTTGCTCATTTGCTCATTTGCTCATTTGCTCATTTGCTCATTTGCTCATTTGCTCATTTGCGCTCATTTGCGCTCATTTGCTCATTTGCTCATTTGCTCATTTGCTCATTTGCTCATTTGCTCATTTGCTCATTTGCGCTCATTTGCGCTCATTTGCTCTCATTTGCTCATTTGCTCATTTGCTCATTTGCTCATTTGCTCATTTGCTCTCATTTGCTCTCAATTGCTCTCATTTGCTCTCATTTGCTCTCATTTGCTCTCATTTGCTCTCATTTGCTCATTTGCTCATTTGCTCATTTGCTCATTTGCTCATTTGCTCATCTGCTCTCATTTGCTCATTGGCTCATTTGCTCATTTGCTCATTTGCTCATTTGCTCATATGCTCTCATTTGCTTATTTGCTCATTTGCTCATTTGCTCATTTGCTCATTTTCTCATTTGTTCATTTGCTCATGTGCTCATTTGCTCATTTGCTCATGTGCTCATTTGCTCATTTGCTCTTTTGCTCATTTGCTCATTTGCTCATTTGCTCATGTGCTCATGTGCTCATTTGCGCTCATTTGCGCTCATTTGCTCTCATTTGCTCATTTGCGCTCATTTGCGCTCATTTGCGCTCTTTTTGCTCATTTGTTCATTTGCTCATTTCCTCATTTCCTCATTTCCTCATTTCCTCATTTCCTCATTTCCTCATTTCCTCTCATTTGCTCATTTGCTCATTTGCTCATTTGCTCATTTGCTCATTTGCTCATTTGCTCATCTGCTCTCATTTGCTCATTTGCTCATTTGCTCATTTGCTCATTTGCTCATTTGCTCATCTGCTCTCATTTGCTCATTTGCTCATTTGCTCATTTGCTCATTTGCTCATTTGCTCATTTGCTCATTTGCTCATTTGCGCATTTGCTCATTTGCTCTTATTTGCTCTCATTTCCTCTCATTTCCTCTCATTTGCTCATTTGCGCTCATTTGTGCTCATTTGCGCTCATTTGCGCTCATTTGCTCATTTGCTCATTTGCTCATTTGCTCATTTGCTAATTTGCTAATTTGCTCATTTGCTCATTTGCTCTTTTCCTCATTTCCTCTCATTTGCTCATTTGCTCATTTGCTCATTTGCTCATTTGCTCATTTGCTCATTTGCGCTCATTTGCTCTCATTTGCTCATTTGCTAATTTCCTCATTTGCTCATTTGCTCATTTGCTCTCATTTGCTCATTTGCTCATTTGCTCATTTGCTCATTTGCTCATTTGATCATTTGCTCATTTGCTCATTTGCTCATTTGCTCATTTGCGCTCATTTGCGCTCATTTGCTCATTTGCTCATTTGCTCATTTGCTCATTTGCTCATTTGCTCATTTGCGCTCATTTGCGCTCATTTGCGCTCATTTGCTCATTTGCTCATTTGCTCATTTGCTCATTTGCTCATTTGTTTATTTGCTCATTTGCTCATTTGCTCATTTTCTCATTTGCTCCTTTGCTCTCATTTGCTCTCACTTGCTCTCATTTGCTCTCATTTGCTCATTTGCTCATTTGCTCAATATTTTCATTTGCTCTCATTTGCTCTCATTTGCTCTTATTTGCTCTCATTTGCTCTCATTTGCTCTCATTTGCTCTCATTTGCTCTGATTTGCTCATTTGCTCATTTGCTCATTTGCTCATTTGCTCATTTGCTCATTTGCTCATTTGCTCATCTGCTCTCATTTGCTCATTTGCTCATTTGCTCATTTGCTCATTTGCTCATTTGCTCATCTGCTCTCATTTGCTCATTTGCTCATTTGCTCATTTGCTCATTTGCTCATTTGCTCATTTGATCATTTGCTCATTTCCTCATTTGCCCATTTGCTCATTTGCTCATGTGCTCATGTGCTCATTTGCGCATTTGCTCTTATTTGCTCTCATTTCCTCTCATTTCCTCTCATTTCCTCTCATTTCCTCTCATTTGCTCATTTGCGCTCATTTGTGCTCATTTGCGCTCATTTGCGCTCATTTGCTCATTTGCTCATTTGCTAATTTCCTAATTTGCTCATTTGCTCATTTGCTCTTTTCCTCATTTCCTCTCATTTGCTCATTTGCTCATTTGCTCATTTGCTCATTTGCTCATTTGCTCATTTGCGCTCATTTGCTCTCATTTGCTCATTTGCTAATTTGCTCATTTGCTCATTTGCTCATTTGCTCTCATTTGCTCATTTGCTCATTTGCTCATTTGATCATTTGCTCATTTGCTCATTTGCTCATTTGCTCATTTGCTCATTTGCTCATTTGTTTATTTGCTCATTTGCTCATTTGCTCATTTGCTCATTTGCTCATTTGCTCATTTGTTTATTTGCTTATTTGCTCTCATTTGCTCATTTGATCATTTGCTCATTTGCTCATTTGCTCATTTGCTCATTTGCTCATTTGCTCATTTGCGCTCATTTGCGCTCATTTGCGCTCATTTGCTCATTTGCTCATTTGCTCATTTGCTCATTTTCTCATTTGCTCATTTGCTCTCATTTGCTCTCACTTGCTCTCATTTGTTCATTTGTTCATTTGCTCATTTGCTCATTTGCTCATTTGCTCATTTGCTCATTTGTTTATTTGCTCATTTGCTCTCATTTGCTCATTTGCTCATTTGATCATTTGATCATTTGCTCATTTGCTCATTTGCGCTCATTTGCGCTCATTTGCGCTCATTTGCTCATTTGCTCATTTGCTCATTTGTTTATTTGCTCATTTGCTCATTTGCTCATTTTCTCATTTGCTCCTTTGCTCTCATTTGCTCTCACTTGCTCTCATTTGCTCTCATTTGCTCATTTGCTCATTTGCTCATTTGCTCATTTGCTCATTTGTTTATTTGCTTATTTGCTCTCATTTGATCATTTGATCATTTGATCATTTGCTCATTTGCTCATTTGCTCATTTGCGCTCATTTGCGCTCATTTGCGCTTATTTGCTCATTTGCTCATTTGCTCATTTGCTCATTTGCTCATTTGCTCATTTTCTCATTTGCTCATTTGCTCTCATTTGCTCTCACTTGCTCTCATTTGCTCTCATTTGTTCATTTGCTCATTTGCTCATTTGCTCATTTGCTCATTTGCGCTCATTTGCGCTCATTTTCTCATTTGCTCATTTGCTCATTTGCTCATTTCCTCATTTGCTCTCATTTTCTCTCATTTGCTCTCATTTGCTCTCATTTGCTCTCATTTGCTCTCATTTGCTCTCATTTGCTCTCATTTGCTCATTTGCTCATTTGCTCATTTGCTCATTTGCTCATTTGCTCATTTGCTCATTTGCTCATTTGCTCATTTGCTCATTTGCTCATTTGCTCATTTGCTCATTTGCTCATTTGCTCATTTGCTCATTTGCTCATTTGCTCATTTGATCATTTGATCATTTGCTCATTTGCTCATTTGCTCATGTGCTCATTTGCGCATTTGCTCATTTGCTCTCATTTGCTCTCATTTGCTCTCATTTCCTCTCATTTCCTCTCATTTCCTCTCATTTGCTCATTTGCGCTCATTTGTGCTCATTTGCGCTCATTTGCGCTCATTTGCTCATTTGCTCATTTGCTCATTTGCTCATTTGCTCATTTGCTCATTTGATCATTTGCTCATTTGCTCATTTGCTCATTTGCGCTCATTTGCGCTCATTTGCTCATTTGCTCATTTGCTCATTTGCTCATTTGCTCATTTGCTCATTTGCTCATTTGCGCTCATTTGCGCTCATTTGCTCTCATTTGCTCATTTGCTCATTTGCTCATTTGCTCATTTGCTCATTTGCTCTCATTTGCTCTCAATTGCTCTCATTTGCTCTCATTTGCTCTCATTTGCTCTCATTTGCTCTCATTTGCTCATTTGCTCATTTGCTCATTTGCTCATTTGCTCATTTGCTCATCTGCTCTCATTTGCTCATTGGCTCATTTGCTCATTTGCTCATTTGCTCATTTGCTCATATGCTCTCATTTGCTCATTTGCTCATTTGCTCATTTGCTCATTTGCTCATTTTCTCATTTGTTCATTTGCTCATGTGCTCATTTGCTCATTTGCTCATGTGCTCATGTGCTCATTTGCTCATTTGCTCTTTTGCTCATTTGCTCATTTGCTCATTTGCTCATGTGCTCATGTGCTCATTTGCGCTCATTTGCGCTCATTTGCTCTCATTTGCTCATTTGCGCTCATTTGCGCTCATTTGCGCTCTTTTTGCTCATTTGTTCATTTGCTCATTTCCTCATTTCCTCATTTCCTCATTTCCTCATTTCCTCATTTCCTCTCATTTGCTCATTTGCTCATTTGCTCATTTGCTCATTTGCTCATTTGCTCATCTGCTCTCATTTGCTCATTTGCTCATTTGCTCATTTGCTCATTTGCTCATTTGCTCATCTGCTCTCATTTGCTCATTTGCTCATTTGCTCATTTGCTCATTTGCTCATTTGCTCATTTGCTCATTTGCTCATTTGCTCATTTTCTCATTTGCTCATTTGATCATTTGCTCATTTGCTCATTTGCTCATTTGCTCATTTGCTCATGTGCTCATGTGCTCATTTGCGCATTTGCTCATTTGCTCTTATTTGCTCTCATTTTCTCTCATTTCCTCTCATTTGCTCATTTGCGCTCATTTGTGCTCATTTGCGCTCATTTGCGCTCATTTGCTCATTTGCTCATTTGCTCATTTGCTCATTTGCTAATTTGCTAATTTGCTCATTTGCTCATTTGCTCTTTTCCTCATTTCCTCTCATTTGCTCATTTGCTCATTTGCTCATTTGCTCATTTGCTCATTTGCTCTCATTTGCTCATTTGCTCATTTGCTCATTTGCTCATTTGCTCTCATTTGCTCATTTGCTCATTTGCTCATTTGCTCATTTGCTCATTTGATCATTTGCTCATTTGCTCATTTGCTCATTTGCTCATTTGCGCTCATTTGCGCTCATTTGCTCATTTGCTCATTTGCTCATTTGCTCATTTGCTCATTTGCTCATTTGTTTATTTGCTCATTTGCTCATTTGCTCATTTGCTCATTTGCTCATTTGCTCATTTGTTTATTTGCTTATTTGCTCTCATTTGCTCATTTGATCATTTGATCATTTGCTCATTTGCTCATTTGCTCATTTGCTCATTTGCTCATTTGCGCTCATTTGCGCTCATTTGCGCTCATTTGCTCATTTGCTCATTTGCTCATTTGCTCATTTTCTCATTTGCTCATTTGCTCTTATTTGCTCTCACTTGCTCTCATTTGCTCTCATTTGTTCATTTGCTCAGTGCTCATTTGCTCATTTGCTCATTTGCTCATTTGTTTATTTGCTCATTTGCTCTCATTTGCTCATTTGCTAATTTGCTCATTTGCTCATTTGCTCTTTTCCTCATTTCCTCTCATTTGCTCATTTGCTCATTTGCTCATTTGCTCATTTGCTCATTTGCTCATTTGTTTATTTGCTCATTTGCTCATTTGCTCATTTGCTCATTTGCTCATTTGCTCATTTGTTTATTTGCTTATTTGCTCTCATTTGCTCATTTGATCATTTGATCATTTGCTCATTTGCTCATTTGCTCATTTGCTCATTTGCTCATTTGCGCTCATTTGCGCTCATTTGCGCTCATTTGCTCATTTGCTCATTTGCTCATTTGCTCATTTTCTCATTTGCTCATTTGCTCTCATTTGCTCTCACTTGCTCTCATTTGCTCTCATTTGTTCATTTGCTCAGTGCTCATTTGCTCATTTGCTCATTTGCTCATTTGTTTATTTGCTCATTTGCTCTCATTTGCTCATTTGCTCATTTGATCATTTGCTCATTTGCTCATTTGCTCATTTGCGCTCATTTGCGCTCATTTGCGCTCATTTGCTCATTTGCTCATTTGCTCATTTGCTCATTTGCTCATTTGTTTATTTGCTCATTTGCTCATTTGCTCATTTTCTCATTTGCTCCTTTGCTCTCATTTGCTCTCACTTGCTCTCATTTGCTCTCATTTGCTCATTTGCTCATTTGCTCATTTGCTCATTTGCTCATTTGCTCATTTGCTCATTTGCTCATTTGCTCATTTGCTCAATATTTTTATTTGCTCTCATTTGCTCTCATTTGCTCTCATTTGCTCTCATTTGCTCTCATTTGCTCTCATTTGCGCTCATTTGCGCTCATTTGCTCATTTGCTCATTTGCTCATTTGCTCATTTGCTCATTTGCTCATTTGCTCATTTGCTCATTTGCTCTCATTTGCTCTCACTTGCTCTCATTTGCTCTCATTTGTTCATTTGCTCATTTGCTCATTTGCTCATTTGCTCATTTGCTCATTTGTTTATTTGCTCATTTGCTCTCATTTGCTCATTTGCTCATTTGATCATTTGCTCATTTGCTCATTTGCTCATTTGCGCTCATTTGCGCTCATTTGCGCTCATTTGCACATTTGCACATTTGCTCATTTGCTCATTTGCTCATTTGCTCATTTGCTCATTTGCTCATTTGCTCATTTGCTCATTTGCTCATTTTCTCATTTGCTCCTTTGCTCTCATTTGCTCTCACTTGCTCTCATTTGCTCTCATTTGCTCTCATTTGCTCATTTGCTCATTTGCTCATTTGCTCATGTGCTCATTTGCTCATTTGCTCATTTGTTTATTTGCTCATTTGCTCATTTGCTCATTTGCTCATTTGCTCATTTGCTCATTTGTTTATTTGCTTATTTGCTCTCATTTGCTCATTTGATCATTTGATCATTTGCTCATTTGCTCATTTGCTCATTTGCTCATTTGCTCATTTGCTCATTTGCTCATTTGCTCATTTGCGCTCATTTGCGCTCATTTGCGCTCATTTGCTCATTTGCTCATTTGCTCATTTGCTCATTTGCTCATTTGCTCTCATTTGCTCTCATTTGCTCTCATTTGCTCTCACTTGCTCTCATTTGCTCTCATTTGCTCATTTGCTCATTTGCTCATTTGCTCATTTGCTCATTTGCGCTCATTTGCGCTCATTTTCTCATTTGCTCATTTGCTCATTTGCTCAATATTTTCATTTGCTCTCATTTGCTCTCATTTGCTCTCATTTGCTCTCATTTGCTCTCATTTCCTCTCATTTGCTCATTTGCGCTCATTTGTGCTCATTTGCGCTCATTTGCGCTCATTTGCTCATTTGCTCATTTGCTCATTTGCTCATTTGCTCATTTGCTCATTTGCTCATTTGCTCATTTGCTCATTTGCTCATTCTCTCATTTGCGCTCATTTGCGCTCATTTGCTCATTTGCTCATTTGCTCATTTGCTCATTTGCTCATTTGCTCATTTGCTCATTTGCCCTCATTTGCGCTCATTTGCTCTCATTTGCTCATTTGCTCATTTGCTCATTTGCTCATTTGCTCATTTGCTCTCATTTGCTCTCAATTGCTCTCATTTGCTCTCATTTGCTCTCATTTGCTCTCATTTGCTCTCATTTGCTCATTTGCTCATTTGCTCATTTGCTCATTTGCTCATTTGCTCATCTGCTCTCATTTGCTCATTGGCTCATTTGCTCATTTGCTCATTTGCTCATATGCTCTCATTTGCTTATTTGCTCATTTGCTCATTTGCTCATTTGCTCATTTTCTCATTTGTTCATTTGCTCATGTGCTCATTTGCTCATTTGCTCATGTGCTCATTTGCTCATTTGCTCTTTTGCTCATTTGCTCATTTGCTCATTTGCTCATGTGCTCATGTGCTCATTTGCGCTCATTTGCGCTCATTTGCTCTCATTTGCTCATTTGCGCTCATTTGCGCTCATTTGCGCTCTTTTTGCTCATTTGTTCATTTGCTCATTTCCTCATTTCCTCATTTCCTCATTTCCTCATTTCCTCATTTCCTCATTTCCTCTCATTTGCTCATTTGCTCATTTGCTCATTTGCTCATTTGCTCATTTGCTCATCTGCTCTCATTTGCTCATTTGCTCATTTGCTCATTTGCTCATTTGCTCATTTGCTCATCTGCTCTCATTTGCTCATTTGCTCATTTGCTCATTTGCTCATTTGCTCATTTGCTCATTTGCTCATTTGCTCATTTTCTCATTTGCGCATTTGCTCATTTGCTCTTATTTGCTCTCATTTCCTCTCATTTCCTCTCATTTGCTCATTTGCGCTCATTTGTGCTCATTTGCGCTCATTTGCGCTCATTTGCTCATTTGCTCATTTGCTCATTTGCTCATTTGCTAATTTGCTAATTTGCTCATTTGCTCATTTGCTCTTTTCCTCATTTCCTCTCATTTGCTCATTTGCTCATTTGCTCATTTGCTCATTTGCTCATTTGCTCATTTGCGCTCATTTGCTCTCATTTGCTCATTTGCTAATTTCCTCATTTGCTCATTTGCTCATTTGCTCTCATTTGCTCATTTGCTCATTTGCTCATTTGCTCATTTGCTCATTTGATCATTTGCTCATTTGCTCATTTGCTCATTTGCTCATTTGCGCTCATTTGCGCTCATTTGCTCATTTGCTCATTTGCTCATTTGCTCATTTGCTCATTTGCTCATTTGTTTATTTGCTCATTTGCTCATTTGCTCATTTGCTCATTTGCTCATTTGCTCATTTGTTTATTTGCTTATTTGCTCTCATTTGCTCATTTGATCATTTGATCATTTGCTCATTTGCTCATTTGCTCATTTGCTCATTTGCTCATTTGCGCTCATTTGCGCTCATTTGCGCTCATTTGCTCATTTGCTCATTTGCTCATTTGCTCATTTTCTCATTTGCTCATTTGCTCTCATTTGCTCTCACTTGCTCTCATTTGCTCTCATTTGTTCATTTGCTCAGTGCTCATTTGCTCATTTGCTCATTTGCTCATTTGTTTATTTGCTCATTTGCTCTCATTTGCTCATTTGCTCATTTGATCATTTGCTCATTTGCTCATTTGCTCATTTGCGCTCATTTGCGCTCATTTGCGCTCATTTGCTCATTTGCTCATTTGCTCATTTGCTCATTTGCTCATTTGTTTATTTGCTCATTTGCTCATTTGCTCATTTTCTCATTTGCTCCTTTGCTCTCATTTGCTCTCACTCGCTCTCATTTGCTCTCATTTGCTCATTTGCTCATTTGCTCATTTGCTCATTTGCTCATTTGCTCATGTGCTCATTTGCTCATTTGCTCTCATTTGCTCTCATTTGCTCTCATTTGCTCTCATTTGCTCTCATTTGCTCTCATTTGCGCTCATTTGCGCTCATTTGCTCATTTGCTCATTTGCTCATTTGCTCATTTGCTCATTTGCTCATTTGCTCATTTGCTCATTTGCTCATTTGCTCTCATTTGCTCTCATTTGCTCTCATTTGCTCTCATTTGTTCATTTGCTCATTTGCTCATTTGCTCATTTGCTCATTTGCTCATTTGTTTATTTGCTAATTTGCTCTCATTTGCTCATTTGCTCATTTGATCATTTGCTCATTTGCTCATTTGCTCATTTGCGCTCATTTGCGCTCATTTGCGCTCATTTGCACATTTGCACATTTGCTCATTTGCTCATTTGCTCATTTGCTCATTTGCTCATTTGCTCATTTGCTCATTTGCTCATTTTCTCATTTTCTCATTTGCTCCTTTGCTCTCATTTGCTCTCACTTGCTCTCATTTGCTCTCATTTGCTCTCATTTGCTCATTTGCTCATTTGCTCATTTGCTCATGTGCTCATTTGCTCATTTGCTCATTTGTTTATTTGCTCATTTGCTCATTTGCTCATTTGCTCATTTGCTCATTTGTTTATTTGCTTATTTGCTCTCATTTGCTCATTTGATCATTTGATCATTTGCTCATTTGCTCATTTGCTCATTTGCTCATTTGCTCATTTGCTCATTTGCTCATTTGCTCATTTGCGCTCATTTGCGCTCATTTGCGCTCATTTGCTCATTTGCTCATTTGCTCATTTGCTCATTTGCTCATTTGCTCATTTCCTCATTTGCTCTCATTTGCTCTCATTTGCTCTCATTTGCTCTCACTTGCTCTCATTTGCTCTCATTTGATCATTTGCTCATTTGCTCATTTGCTCATTTGCTCATTTGCGCTCATTTGCGCTCATTTTCTCATTTGCTCATTTGCTCATTTGCTCAATATTTTCATTTGCTCTCATTTGCTCTCATTTGCTCTCATTTGCTCTCATTTGCTCTCATTTGCTCTCATTTGCTCATTTGCTCATTTGCTCATTTGCTCATTTGCTCATTTGCTCATTTGCTCATTTGCTCATCTGCTCTCATTTGCTCATTTGCTCATTTGCTCATTTGCTCATTTGCTCATTTGCTCATCTGCTCTCATTTGCTCATTTGCTCATTTGCTCATTTGCTCATTTGCTCATTTGCTCATTTGCTCATTTGCTCATTTGCTCATTTTCTCATTTGCTCATTTGATCATTTGCTCATTTGCTCATTTGCTCATTTGCTCATTTGCTCATGTGCTCATGTGCTCATTTGCGCATTTGCTCATTTGCTCTTATTTGCTCTCATTTGCTCTCATTTCCTCTCATTTGCTCATTTGCGCTCATTTGTGCTCATTTGCGCTCATTTGCGCTCATTTGCTCATTTGCTCATTTGCTCATTTGCTCATTTGCTCATTTGCTAATTTGCTCATTTGCTCATTTGCTCTTTTCCTCATTTCCTCTCATTTGCTCATTTGCTCATTTGCTCATTTGCTCATTTGCTCATTTGCTCATTTGCGCTCATTTGCTCTCATTTGCTCATTTGCTAATTTGCTCATTTGCTCATTTGCTCATTTGCTCTCATTTGCTCATTTGCTCATTTGCTCATTTGCTCATTTGCTCATTTGATCATTTGCTCATTTGCTCATTTGCTCATTTGCTCATTTGCGCTCATTTGCGCTCATTTGCTCATTTGCTCATTTGCTCATTTGCTCATTTGCTCATTTGCTCATTTGTTTATTTGCTCATTTGCTCATTTGCTCATTTGCTCATTTGCTCATTTGCTCATTTGTTTATTTGCTTATTTGCTCTCATTTGCTCATTTGATCATTTGATCATTTGCTCATTTGCTCATTTGCTCATTTGCTCATTTGCTCATTTGCGCTCATTTGCGCTCATTTGCGCTCATTTGCTCATTTGCTCATTTGCTCATTTGCTCATTTGCTAATTTGCTAATTTGCTCATTTGCTCATTTGCTCTTTTCCTCATTTCCTCTCATTTGCTCATTTGCTCATTTGCTCATTTGCTCATTTGCTCATTTGCTCATTTGCGCTCATTTGCTCTCATTTGCTCATTTGCTAATTTGCTCATTTGCTCATTTGCTCATTTGCTCTCATTTGCTCATTTGCTCATTTGCTCATTTGCTCATTTGCTCATTTGATCATTTGCTCATTTGCTCATTTGCTCATTTGCTCATTTGCGCTCATTTGCGCTCATTTGCTCATTTGCTCATTTGCTCATTTGCTCATTTGCTCATTTGCTCATTTGTTTATTTGCTCATTTGCTCATTTGCTCATTTGCTCATTTGCTCATTTGCTCATTTGTTTATTTGCTTATTTGCTCTCATTTTCTCATTTGATCATTTGATCATTTGCTCATTTGCTCATTTGCTCATTTGCTCATTTGCTCATTTGCGCTCATTTGCGCTCATTTGCGCTCATTTGCTCATTTGCTCATTTGCTCATTTGCTCATTTTCTCATTTGCTCATTTGCTCTCATTTGCTCTCACTTGCTCTCATTTGCTCTCATTTGTTCATTTGCTCATTTGCTCATTTGTTTATTTGCTCATTTGCTCTCATTTGCTCATTTGCTCATTTGATCATTTGCTCATTTGCTCATTTGCTCATTTGCGCTCATTTGCGCTCATTTGCGCTCATTTGCTCATTTGCTCATTCGCTCATTTGCTCATTTGCTCATTTGTTTATTTGCTCATTTGCTCATTTGCTCATTTTCTCATTTGCTCATTTGCTCATTTGCTCATTTGCTCATCTGCTCTCATTTGCTCATTTGCTCATTTGCTCATTTGCTCATTTGCTCATTTGCTCATTTGATCATTTGCTCATTTGCTCATTTGCTCATTTGCTCATTTGCTCATGTGCTCATGTGCTCATTTGCGCATTTGCTCTTATTTGCTCTCATTTCCTCTCATTTCCTCTCATTTCCTCTCATTTCCTCTCATTCCTCTCATTTGCGCTCATTTGTGCTCATTTGCGCTCATTTGCGCTCATTTGCTCATTTGCTCATTTGCTAATTTGCTAATTTGCTCATTTGCTCATTTGCTCTTTTCCTCATTTCCTCTCATTTGCTCATTTGCTCATTTGCTCATTTGCTCATTTGCTCATTTGCGCTCATTTGCTCTCATTTGCTCTCATTTGCTCATTTGCTAATTTGCTCATTTGCTCATTTGCTCATTTGCTCTCATTTGCTCATTTGCTCATTTGCTCATTTGTTTATTTGCTCATTTGCTCATTTGCTCATTTGCTCATTTGCTCATTTGCTCATTTGTTTATTTGCTTATTTGCTCTCATTTGCTCATTTGATCATTTGCTCATTTGCTCATTTGCTCATTTGCTCATTTGCTCATTTGCTCATTTGCGCTCATTTGCGCTCATTTGCGCTCATTTGCTCATTTGCTCATTTGCTCATTTGCTCATTTTCTCATTTGCTCATTTGCTCTCATTTGCTCTCACTTGCTCTCATTTGTTCATTTGTTCATTTGCTCATTTGCTCATTTGCTCATTTGCTCATTTGCTCATTTGTTTATTTGCTCATTTGCTCTCATTTGCTCATTTGCTCATTTGATCATTTGCTCATTTGCTCATTTGCTCATTTGCGCTCATTTGCGCTCATTTGCGCTCATTTGCTCATTTGCTCATTTGCTCATTTGTTTATTTGCTCATTTGCTCATTTGCTCATTTTCTCATTTGCTCCTTTGCTCTCATTTGCTCTCACTTGCTCTCATTTGCTCTCATTTGCTCATTTGCTCATTTGCTCATTTGCTCATTTGCTCATTTGTTTATTTGCTTATTTGCTCTCATTTGATCATTTGATCATTTGATCATTTGCTCATTTGCTCATTTGCTCATTTGCTCATTTGCTCATTTGCTCATTTGCGCTCATTTGCGCTCATTTGCTCATTTGCTCATTTGCTCATTTGCTCATTTGCTCATTTGCTCATTTGTTTATTTGCTCATTTGCTCATTTGCTCATTTGTTTATTTGCTTATTTGCTCTCATTTGCTCATTTGATCATTTGATCATTTGCTCATTTGCTCATTTGCTCATTTGCTCATTTGCTCATTTGCGCTCATTTGCGCTCATTTGCGCTCATTTGCTCATTTGCTCATTTGCTCATTTGCTAATTTGCTAATTTGCTAATTTGCTCATTTGCTCATTTGCTCTTTTCCTCATTTCCTCTCATTTGCTCATTTGCTCATTTGCTCATTTGCTCATTTGCTCATTTCCTCATTTGCGCTCATTTGCTCTCATTTGCTCATTTGCTAATTTGCTCATTTGCTCATTTGCTCATTTGCTCTCATTTGCTCATTTGCTCATTTGCTCATTTGCTCATTTGCTCATTTGATCATTTGCTCATTTGCTCATTTGCTCATTTGCGCTCATTTGCGCTCATTTGCTCATTTGCTCATTTGCTCATTTGCTCATTTGCTCATTTGCTCATTTGTTTATTTGCTCATTTGCTCATTTGCTCATTTGCTCATTTGCTCATTTGCTCATTTGTTTATTTGCTTATTTGCTCTCATTTTCTCATTTGATCATTTGATCATTTGCTCATTTGCTCATTTGCTCATTTGCTCATTTGCTCATTTGCGCTCATTTGCGCTCATTTGCGCTCATTTGCTCATTTGCTCATTTGCTCATTTGCTCATTTGTTTATTTGCTTATTTGCTCTCATTTGCTCATTTGATCATTTGATCATTTGCTCATTTGCTCATTTGCTCATTTGCTCATTTGCTCATTTGCGCTCATTTGCGCTCATTTGCGCTCATTTGCTCATTTGCTCATTTGCTCATTTGCTAATTTGCTAATTTGCTCATTTGCTCATTTGCTCTTTTCCTCATTTCCTCTCATTTGCTCATTTGCTCATTTGCTCATTTGCTCATTTGCTCATTTGCTCATTTGCGCTCATTTGCTCTCATTTGCTCATTTGCTAATTTGCTCATTTGCTCATTTGCTCATTTGCTCTCATTTGCTCATTTGCTCATTTGCTCATTTGCTCATTTGCTCATTTGATCATTTGCTCATTTGCTCATTTGCTCATTTGCTCATTTGCGCTCATTTGCGCTCATTTGCTCATTTGCTCATTTGCTCATTTGCTCATTTGCTCATTTGCTCATTTGTTTATTTGCTCATTTGCTCATTTGCTCATTTGCTCATTTGCTCATTTGCTCATTTGTTTATTTGCTTATTTGCTCTCATTTTCTCATTTGATCATTTGATCATTTGCTCATTTGCTCATTTGCTCATTTGCTCATTTGCTCATTTGCGCTCATTTGCGCTCATTTGCGCTCATTTGCTCATTTGCTCATTTGCTCATTTGCTCATTTGCTCATTTTCTCATTTGCTCATTTGCTCTCATTTGCTCTCACTTGCTCTCATTTGCTCTCATTTGTTCATTTGCTCATTTGCTCATTTGTTTATTTGCTCATTTGCTCTCATTTGCTCATTTGCTCATTTGATCATTTGCTCATTTGCTCATTTGCTCATTTGCGCTCATTTGCGCTCATTTGCGCTCATTTGCTCATTTGCTCATTTGCTCATTTGCTCATTTGCTCATTTGTTTATTTGCTCATTTGCTCATTTGCTCATTTTCTCATTTGCTCCTTTGCTCTCATTTGCTCTCACTTGCTCTCACTTGCTCTCATTTGCTCATTTGCTCATTTGCTCATTTGCTCATTTGCTCATTTGCTCATCTGCTCTCATTTGCTCATTTGCTCATTTGCTCATTTGCTCATTTGCTCATTTGCTCATTTGATCATTTGCTCATTTGCTCATTTGCTCATTTGCTCATTTGCTCATGTGCTCATGTGCTCATTTGCGCATTTGCTCTTATTTGCTCTCATTTCCTCTCATTTCCTCTCATTTCCTCTCATTTCCTCTCATTTCCTCTCATTTGCGCTCATTTGTGCTCATTTGCGCTCATTTGCGCTCATTTGCTCATTTGCTCATTTGCTAATTTGCTAATTTGCTCATTTGCTCATTTGCTCTTTTCCTCATTTCCTCTCATTTGCTCATTTGCTCATTTGCTCATTTGCTCATTTGCTCATTTGCGCTCATTTGCTCTCATTTGCTCATTTGCTAATTTGCTCATTTGCTCATTTGCTCATTTGCTCTCATTTGCTCATTTGCTCATTTGCTCATTTGATCATTTGCTCATTTGCTCATTTGCTCATTTGCTCATTTGCTCATTTGCTCATTTGTTTATTTGCTCATTTGCTCATTTGCTCATTTGCTCATTTGCTCATTTGCTCATTTGTTTATTTGCTTATTTGCTCTCATTTGCTCATTTGATCATTTGCTCATTTGCTCATTTGCTCATTTGCTCATTTGCTCATTTGCTCATTTGCGCTCATTTGCGCTCATTTGCGCTCATTTGCTCATTTGCTCATTTGCTCATTTGCTCATTTTCTCATTTGCTCATTTGCTCTCATTTGCTCTCACTTGCTCTCATTTGTTCATTTGTTCATTTGCTCATTTGCTCATTTGCTCATTTGCTCATTTGCTCATTTGTTTATTTGCTCATTTGCTCTCATTTGCTCATTTGCTCATTTGATCATTTGCTCATTTGCTCATTTGCTCATTTGCGCTCATTTGCGCTCATTTGCGCTCATTTGCTCATTTGCTCATTTGCTCATTTGTTTATTTGCTCATTTGCTCATTTGCTCATTTTCTCATTTGCTCCTTTGCTCTCATTTGCTCTCACTTGCTCTCATTTGCTCTCATTTGCTCATTTGCTCATTTGCTCATTTGCTCATTTGCTCATTTGTTTATTTGCTTATTTGCTCTCATTTGATCATTTGATCATTTGATCATTTGCTCATTTGCTCATTTGCTCATTTGCTCATTTGCTCATTTGCTCATTTGCGCTCATTTGCGCTCATTTGCTCATTTGCTCATTTGCTCATTTGCTCATTTGCTCATTTGCTCATTTGTTTATTTGCTCATTTGCTCATTTGCTCATTTGTTTATTTGCTTATTTGCTCTCATTTGCTCATTTGATCATTTGATCATTTGCTCATTTGCTCATTTGCTCATTTGCTCATTTGCTCATTTGCGCTCATTTGCGCTCATTTGCGCTCATTTGCTCATTTGCTCATTTGCTCATTTGCTCATTTGCTAATTTGCTAATTTGCTCATTTGCTCATTTGCTCTTTTCCTCATTTCCTCTCATTTGCTCATTTGCTCATTTGCTCATTTGCTCATTTGCTCATTTCCTCATTTGCGCTCATTTGCTCTCATTTGCTCATTTGCTAATTTGCTCATTTGCTCATTTGCTCATTTGCTCTCATTTGCTCATTTGCTCATTTGCTCATTTGCTCATTTGCTCATTTGATCATTTGCTCATTTGCTCATTTGCTCATTTGCTCATTTGCGCTCATTTGCGCTCATTTGCTCAATTGCTCATTTGCTCATTTGCTCATTTGCTCATTTGCTCATTTGTTTATTTGCTCATTTGCTCATTTGCTCATTTGCTCATTTGCTCATTTGCTCATTTGTTTATTTGCTTATTTGCTCTCATTTTCTCATTTGATCATTTGATCATTTGCTCATTTGCTCATTTGCTCATTTGCTCATTTGCTCATTTGCGCTCATTTGCGCTCATTTGCGCTCATTTGCTCATTTGCTCATTTGCTCATTTGCTCATTTTCTCATTTGCTCATTTGCTCTCATTTGCTCTCACTTGCTCTCATTTGCTCTCATTTGTTCATTTGCTCATTTGCTCATTTGTTTATTTGCTCATTTGCTCTCATTTGCTCATTTGCTCATTTGATCATTTGCTCATTTGCTCATTTGCTCATTTGCGCTCATTTGCGCTCATTTGCGCTCATTTGCTCATTTGCTCATTTGCTCATTTGCTCATTTGCTCATTTGTTTATTTGCTCATTTGCTCATTTGCTCATTTTCTCATTTGCTCCTTTGCTCTCATTTGCTCTCACTTGCTCTCACTTGCTCTCATTTGCTCATTTGCTCATTTGCTCAATATTTTCATTTGCTCTCATTTGCTCTCATTTGCTCTCATTTGCTCTCATTTGCTCTCATTTGCTCTCATTTGCTCTCATTTGCTCTCATTTGCTCATTTGCTCATTTGCTCATTTGCTCATTTGCTCATTTGCTCATTTGCTCATCTGCTCTTATTTGCTCATTTGCTCATTTGCTCATTTGCTCATTTGCTCATTTGCTCATTTGATCATTTGCTCATTTGCTCATTTGCTCATTTGCTCATTTGCTCATGTGCTCATGTGCTCATTTGCGCATTTGCTCTTATTTGCTCTCATTTCCTCTCATTTCCTCTCATTTCCTCTCATTTCCTCTCATTTGCTCATTTGCGCTCATTTGTGCTCATTTGCGCTCATTTGCGCTCATTTGCTCATTTGCTAATTTGCTAATTTGCTAATTTGCTCATTTGCTCATTTGCTCTTTTCCTCATTTCCTCTCATTTGCTCATTTGCTCATTTGCTCATTTGCTCATTTGCTCATTTGCTCATTTGCGCTCATTTGCTCTCATTTGCTCATTTGCTAATTTGCTCATTTGCTCATTTGCTCATTTGCTCTCATTTGCTCATTTGCTCATTTGCTCATTTGCTCATTTGCTCATTTGCTCATTTGCTCATTTGCTCATTTGCTCATTTGCTCATTTGTTTATTTGCTCATTTGCTCATTTGCTCATTTGCTCATTTGCTCATTTGCTCATTTGTTTATTTGCTTATTTGCTCTCATTTGCTCATTTGATCATTTGCTCATTTGCTCATTTGCTCATTTGCTCATTTGCTCATTTGCTCATTTGCGCTCATTTGCGCTCATTTGCGCTCATTTGCTCATTTGCTCATTTGCTCATTTGCTCATTTTCTCATTTGCTCATTTGCTCTCATTTGCTCTCACTTGCTCTCATTTGTTCATTTGTTCATTTGCTCATTTGCTCATTTGCTCATTTGCTCATTTGCTCATTTGTTTATTTGCTCATTTGCTCTCATTTGCTCATTTGCTCATTTGATCATTTGCTCATTTGCTCATTTGCTCATTTGCGCTCATTTGCGCTCATTTGCGCTCATTTGCGCTCATTTGCTCATTTGCTCATTTGTTTATTTGCTCATTTGCTCATTTGCTCATTTTCTCATTTGCTCCTTTGCTCTCATTTGCTCTCACTTGCTCTCATTTGCTCTCATTTGCTCATTTGCTCATTTGCTCATTTGCTCATTTGCTCATTTGTTTATTTGCTTATTTGCTCTCATTTGATCATTTGCTCATTTCCTCATTTGCTCTCATTTTCTCTCATTTTCTCTCATTTGCTCTCATTTGCTCTCATTTGCTCTCATTTGCTCTCATTTGCTCTCATTTGCTCTCATTTGCTCTCATTTGCTCTCATTTGCTCATTTGCTCATTTGCTCATTTGCTCATTTGCTCATTTGCTCATTTGCTCATTTGCTCATTTGCTCATTTGCTCATTTGCTCATTTGCTCATTTGCTCATTTGCTCATTTGCTCATTTGCTCATTTGCTCATTTGCTCATTTGCTCATTTGCTCATTTGCTCATTTGCTCATTTGATCATTTGATCATTTGCTCATTTGCTCATTTGCTCATTTGCTCATTTGCTCATTTGCTCATTTGCTCATTTGCTCATTTGCTCATTTGCTCATTTGATCATTTGATCATTTGATCATTTGCTCATTTGCTCATGTGCTCATGTGCTCATTTGCGCTCATTTGCGCTCATTTGCTCTCATTTGCTCATTTGCGCTCATTTGCGCTCATTTGCGCTCTTTTTGCTCATTTGTTCATTTGCTCATTTCCTCATTTCCTCATTTCCTCATTTCCTCATTTCCTCATTTCCTCATTTCCTCTCATTTGCTCATTTGCTCATTTGCTCATTTGCTCATTTGCTCATTTGCTCATTTGCTCATCTGCTCTCATTTGCTCATTTGCTCATTTGCTCATTTGCTCATTTGCTCATTTGCTCATCTGCTCTCATTTGCTCATTTGCTCATTTGCTCATTTGCTCATTTGCTCATTTGCTCATTTGCTCATTTGC
The DNA here is from genome assembly GCA_037893245.1 of Crossaster papposus. NCBI lineage: Eukaryota > Metazoa > Echinodermata > Asteroidea > Velatida > Solasteridae > Crossaster > Crossaster papposus. The sequence continues at coordinate 156,807 of JBAIAA010000016.1, forward strand.
TCATTTGCTCATTTTCTCATTTGCTCATTTGATCATTTGCTCATTTGCTCATTTGCTCATTTGCTCATTTGCTCATGTGCTCATGTGCTCATTTGCGCATTTGCTCATTTGCTCTTATTTGCTCTCATTTCCTCTCATTTCCTCTCATTTGCTTATTTGCGCTCATTTGTGCTCATTTGCGCTCATTTGCGCTCATTTGCTCATTTGCTCATTTGCTCATTTGCTCATTTGCTAATTTGCTAATTTGCTCATTTGCTCATTTGCTCTTTTCCTCATTTCCTCTCATTTGCTCATTTGCTCATTTGCTCATTTGCTCATTTGCTCATTTGCTCATTTGCGCTCATTTGCTCTCATTTGCTCATTTGCTAATTTGCTCATTTGCTCATTTGCTCATTTGCTCTCATTTGCTCATTTGCTCATTTGCTCATTTGCTCATTTGATCATTTGCTCATTTGCTCATTTGCTAATTTGCTCATTTGCGCTCATTTGCGCTCATTTGCTCATTTGCTCATTTGCTCATTTGCTCATTTGCTCATTTGCTCATTTGTTTATTTGCTCATTTGCTCATTTGCTCATTTGCTCATTTGCTCATTTGCTCATTTGTTTATTTGCTTATTTGCTCTCATTTGATCATTTGATCATTTGATCATTTGCTCATTTGCTCATTTGCTCATTTGCTCATTTGCTCATTTGCGCTCATTTGCGCTCATTTGCGCTCATTTGCTCATTTGCTCATTTGCTCATTTGCTCATTTTCTCATTTGCTCATTTGCTCTCATTTGCTCTCACTTGCTCTCATTTGCTCTCATTTGTTCATTTGCTCAGTGCTCATTTGCTCATTTGCTCATTTGCTCATTTGTTTATTTGCTCATTTGCTCTCATTTGCTCATTTGCTCATTTGATCATTTGCTCATTTGCTCATTTGCTCATTTGCGCTCATTTGCGCTCATTTGCGCTCATTTGCTCATTTGCTCATTTGCTCATTTGCTCATTTGCTCATTTGCTCATTTTCTCATTTGCTCATTTGCTCTCATTTGCTCTCACTTGCTCTCATTTGCTCTCATTTGTTCATTTGCTCATTTGCTCATTTGCTCATTTGCTCATTTCCTCATTTGCTCTCATTTGCTCTCATTTGCTCTCATTTGCTCTCATTTGCTCTCATTTGCTCTCATTTGCTCTCATTTGCTCTCATTTGCTCTCATTTGCTCTCATTTGCTCTCATTTGCTCATTTGCTCATTTGCTCATTTGCTCATTTGCTCATTTGCTCATTTGCTCATTTGCTCATTTGCTCATTTGCTCATTTGCTCATTTGCTCATTTGCTCATTTGATCATTTGATCATTTGCTCATTTGCTCATTTGCTCATGTGCTCATTTGCGCATTTGCTCATTTGCTCTCATTTCCTCTCATTTCCTCTCATTTCCTCTCATTTGCTCATTTGCGCTCATTTGTGCTCATTTGCGCTCATTTGCGCTCATTTGCTCATTTGCTCATTTGCTCATTTGCTCATTTGATCATTTGATCATTTGCTCATTTGCTCATTTGCTCATTTGCGCTCATTTGCGCTCATTTGCGCTCATTTGCTCATTTGCTCATTTGCTCATTTGCTCATTTGTTTATTTGCTCATTTGCTCATTTGCTCATTTTCTCATTTGCTCCTTTGCTCTCATTTGCTCTCACTTGCTCTCATTTGCTCTCATTTGCTCATTTGCTCATTTGCTCATTTGCTCATTTGCTCATTTGTTTATTTGCTTATTTGCTCTCATTTGATCATTTGATCATTTGATCATTTGCTCATTTGCTCATTTGCTCATTTGCGCTCATTTGCGCTCATTTGCGCTCATTTGCTCATTTGCTCATTTGCTCATTTGCTCATTTGCTCATTTGCTCATTTTCTCATTTGCTCATTTGCTCTCATTTGCTCTCACTTGCTCTCATTTGCTCTCATTTGTTCATTTGCTCATTTGCTCATTTGCTCATTTGCTCATTTCCTCATTTGCTCTCATTTGCTCTCATTTGCTCTCATTTGCTCTCATTTGCTCTCATTTGCTCTCATTTGCTCTCATTTGCTCTCATTTGCTCTCATTTGCTCTCATTTGCTCTCATTTGCTCATTTGCTCATTTGCTCATTTGCTCATTTGCTCATTTGCTCATTTGCTCATTTGCTCATTTGCTCATTTGCTCATTTGCTCATTTGCTCATTTGCTCATTTGCTCATTTGATCATTTGATCATTTGCTCATTTGCTCATGTGCTCATTTGCGCATTTGCTCATTTGCTCTCATTTCCTCTCATTTCCTCTCATTTGCTCTCATTTGCTCTCATTTGCTCTCATTTGCTCTCATTTGCTCTCATTTGCTCTCATTTGCTCTCATTTGCTCTCATTTGCTCTCATTTGCTCTCATTTGCTCATTTGCTCATTTGCTCATTTGCTCATTTGCTCATTTGCTCATTTGCTCATTTGCTCATTTGCTCATTTGCTCATTTGCGCTCATTTGCTCATTTGCTCATTTGCTCATTTGCTCATTTGCTCATTTGCTCATTTGCTCTCATTTGCTCTCAATTGCTCTCATTTGCTCTCATTTGCTCTCATTTGCTCTCATTTGCTCTCATTTGCTCATTTGCTCATTTGCTCATTTGCTCATTTGCTCATTTGCTCATCTGCTCTCATTTGCTCATTGGCTCATTTGCTCATTTGCTCATTTGCTCATTTGCTCATTTGCTCATATGCTCTCATTTGCTCATTTGCTCATTTGCTCATTTGCTCATTTGCTCATTTTCTCATTTGCTCATTTGCTCATGTGCTCATTTGCTCATTTGCTCATGTGCTCATGTGCTCATTTGCTCATTTGCTCATTTGGTCATTTGCTCATTTGCTCATTTGCTAATTTGCTCATTTGCTCATTTGCTCATTTGCTCTCATTTGCTCATTTGCTCATTTGCTCATTTGCTCATTTGCTCATTTGCTCATTTGATCATTTGCTCATTTGCTCATTTGCTCATTTGCTCATTTGCTCATTTGTTTATTTGCTCATTTGCTCATTTGCTCATTTGCTCATTTGCTCATTTGCTCATTTGCTCATTTGCTCATTTGCTCATTTGCTCTCATTTGCTCATTTGCTCATTTGCTCATTTGCTCATTTGCTCATTTGCTCATTTGATCATTTGCTCATTTGCTCATTTGCTCATTTGCTCATTTGCTCATTTGTTTATTTGCTCATTTGCTCATTTGTTTATTTGCTTATTTGCTCTCATTTGCTCATTTGATCATTTGATCATTTGATCATTTGCTCATTTGCTCATTTGCTCATTTGCTCATTTGCGCTCATTTGCGCTCATTTGCGCTCATTTGCTCATTTGCTCATTTGATCATTTGCTCATTTGCTCATTTGCTCATTTGCTCATTTGCTCATTTGCTCATTTGCTCATTTGCGCTCATTTGCGCTCATTTGCGCTCATTTGCTCATTTGCTCATTTGCTCATTTGCTCATTTGCTCATTTGCTCATTTTCTCATTTGCTCATTTGCTCTCATTTGCTCTCACTTGCTCTCATTTGCTCATTTGCTCATTTGCTCATTTGCTCATTTGCTCATTTGCTCATTTGCTCATTTGCGCTCATTTGCGCTCATTTTCTCATTTGCTCATTTGCTCATTTGCTCATTTCCTCATTTGCTCTCATTTGCTCTCATTTGCTCTCATTTGCTCTCATTTGCTCTCATTTGCTCTCATTTGCTCTCATTTGCTCATTTGCTCATTTGTTTATTTGCTCATTTGCTCATTTGCTCATTTGCTCATTTGCTCATTTGCTCATTTGTTTATTTGCTCTCATTTGCTCATTTGATCATTTGATCATTTGCTCATTTGCTCATTTGCTCATTTGCTCATTTGATCATTTGCGCTCATTTGCGCTCATTTGCGCTCATTTGCTCATTTGCTCATTTGCTCATTTGCTCATTTGCTCATTTGCTCATTTGCTCATTTGCTCTCATTTGCTCTCACTTGCTCTCATTTGCTTTCATTTGTTCATTTGCTCATTTGCTCATTTGCTCATTTGCTCATTTGCTCATTTGTTTATTTGCTCATTTGCTCTCATTTGCTCATTTGCTCATTTGATCATTTGCTCATTTGCTCATTTGCTCATTTGCGCTCATTTGCGCTCATTTGCGCTCATTTGCTCATTTGCTCATTTGCTCATTTGTTTATTTGCTCATTTGCTCATTTGCTCTCATTTGCTCTCATTTGCTCTCATTTGCTCTCATTTGCTCTCATTTTCTCTCATTTGCTCTCATTTGCTCATTTGCTCATTTGCTCATTTGCTCATTTGCTCATTTGCTCATGTGCTCATTTGCTCATTTGCTCATTTGTTTATTTGCTCATTTGCTCATTTGCTCATTTGCTCATTTGCTCATTTGTTTATTTGCTTATTTGCTCTCATTTGCTCATTTGATCATTTGATCATTTGCTCATTTGCTCATTTGCTCATTTGCTCATTTGCTCATTTGCTCATTTGCTCATTTGCGCTCATTTGCGCTCATTTGCGCTCATTTGCTCATTTGCTCATTTGCTCATTTGCTCATTTGCTCTCATTTGCTCTCACTTGCTCTCATTTGCTCATTTTCTCATTTGCTCATTTGCTCTCATTTGCTCTCACTTGCTCTCATTTGCTCATTTGCTCATTTGCTCATTTGCTCATTTGCTCATTTGCTCATTTGCTCATTTACGCTCATTTGCGCTCATTTTCTCATTTGCTCATTTGCTCATTTGCTCATTTCCTCATTTGCTCTCATTTGCTCTCATTTGCTCTCATTTGCTCTCATTTGCTCTCATTTGCTCTCATTTGCTCTCATTTGCTCTCATTTGCTCTCATTTGTCTCATTTGCTCATGTGCTCATTTGCTCATTTGCTCATTTGCTCATTTGCTCATTTGCTCATCTGCTCTCATTTGCTCATTTGCTCATTTGCTCATTTGCTCATTTGCTCATTTGTTTATTTGCTTATTTGCTCTCATTTGCTCATTTGATCATTTGATCATTTGCTCATTTGCTCATTTGCTCATTTGCTCATTTGCTCATTTGCTCATTTGCGCTCATTTGCGCTCATTTGCGCTCAATTGCTCATTTGCTCATTTGCTCATTTGCTCATTTGCTCATTTGCTCATTTTCTCATTTGCTCATTTGCTCTCATTTGCTCTCATTTGCTCTCATTTGCTCTCATTTGTCTCATTTGCTCATGTGCTCATTTGCTCATTTGCTCATTTGCTCATTTGCTCATTTGCTCATTTTCTCATTTGCTCATTTGCTCTCATTTGCTCTCACTTGCTCTCATTTGCTCATTTGCTCATTTGCTCATTTGCTCATTTGCTCATTTGCTCATTTGCTCATTTGCTCATTTACGCTCATTTGCGCTCATTTTCTCATTTGCTCATTTGCTCATTTGCTCATTTCCTCATTTGCTCTCATTTGCTCTCATTTGCTCATTTTCTCATTTGCTCATTTGCTCTCATTTGCTCTCACTTGCTCTCATTTGCTCATTTGCTCATTTGCTCATTTGCTCATTTGCTCATTTGCTCATTTGCTCATTTACGCTCATTTGCGCTCATTTTCTCATTTGCTCATTTGCTCATTTGCTCATTTCCTCATTTGCTCTCATTTGCTCTCATTTGCTCTCATTTGCTCTCATTTGCTCTCATTTGCTCTCATTTGCTCTCATTTGCTCTCATTTGCTCTCATTTGTCTCATTTGCTCATGTGCTCATTTGCTCATTTGCTCATTTGCTCATTTGCTCATTTGCTCATCTGCTCTCATTTGCTCATTTGCTCATTTGCTCATTTGCTCATTTGCTCATTTGTTTATTTGCTTATTTGCTCTCATTTGCTCATTTGCTCATTTGCTCATTTGCTCATTTGCTCATTTGCTCATTTGCTCATTTGCTCATTTGCTCATTTGCGCTCATTTGCGCTCATTTGCGCTCAATTGCTCATTTGCTCATTTGCTCATTTGCTCATTTGCTCATTTGCTCATTTTCTCATTTGCTCATTTGCTCTCATTTGCTCTCATTTGCTCTCATTTGCTCTCATTTGTCTCATTTGCTCATGTGCTCATTTGCTCATTTGCTCATTTGCTCATTTGCTCATTTGCTCATTTTCTCATTTGCTCATTTGCTCTCATTTGCTCTCACTTGCTCTCATTTGCTCATTTGCTCATTTGCTCATTTGCTCATTTGCTCATTTGCTCATTTGCTCATTTGCGCTCATTTGCGCTCATTTTCTCATTTGCTCATTTGGTCATTTGCTCATTTCCTCATTTGCTCTCATTTGCTCTCATTTGCTATCATTTGCTCTCATTTGCTCTCATTTGCTCTCATTTGCTCTCATTTGCTCTCATTTGCTCTCATTTGCTCTCATTTGTCTCATTTGCTCATGTGCTCATTTGCTCATTTGCTCATTTGCTCATTTGCTCATTTGCTCATCTGCTCTCATTTGCTCATTTGCTCATTTGCTCATTTGCTCATTTGCTCATTTGTTTATTTGCTTATTTGCTCTCATTTGCTCATTTGATCATTTGCTCATTTGCTCATTTGCTCATTTGCTCATTTGCTCATTTGCTCATTTGCTCATTTGCGCTCATTTGCGCTCATTTGCGCTCAATTGCTCATTTGCTCATTTGCTCATTTGCTCATTTGCTCATTTGCTCATTTTCTCATTTGCTCATTTGCTCTCATTTGCTCTCACTTGCTCTCATTTGCTCTCATTTGTTCATTTGCTCATTTGCTCATTTGCTCATTTGCTCATTTGCTCATTTGTTTATTTGCTCATTTGCTCTCATTTGCTCATTTGCTCATTTGATCATTTGCTCATTTGCTCATTTGCTCATTTGCTCATTTGCTCATTTGCTCATTTGCTCATTTGTTTATTTGCTCTCATTTGCTCATTTGATCATTTGATCATTTGCTCATTTGATCATTTGCGCTCATTTGCGCTCATTTGCGCTCATTTGCTCATTTGCTCATTTGCTCATTTGCTCATTTGCTCATTTGCTCATTTGCTCATTTGCTCATTTGCTCTCATTTGCTCTCACTTGCTCTCATTTGCTCTCATTTGCTCATTTGCTCATTTGCTCATTTGCTCATTTGCTCATTTGCTCATGTGCTCATTTGCTCATTTGCTCATTTGTTTATTTGCTCATTTGCTCATTTGCTCATTTGCTCATTTGCTAATTTGCTAATTTGCTCATTTGCTCATTTGCTCTCATTTGCTCATTTGCTCATTTGCTCATTTGCTCATTTGCTCATTTGTTTATTTGCTCATTTGCTCATTTGCTCATTTGCTCATTTGCTCATTTGCTCATTTGTTTATTTGCTCTCATTTGCTCATTTGATCATTTGATCATTTGCTCATTTGCTCATTTGCTCATTTGCTCATTTGGTCATTTGCGCTCATTTGCGCTCATTTGCGCTCATTTGCTCATTTGCTCATTTGCTCATTTGCTCATTTGCTCATTTGCTCATTTGCTCATTTGCTCATTTGCTCATTTGCTCATTTGCTCATTTGCTCATTTGCTCATTTGCTCATTTGCGCTCATTTGCGCTCATTTGCGCTCATTTGCTCATTTGCTCATTTGCTCATTTGCTCATTTGCTCATTTGCTCATTTTCTCATTTGCTCATTTGCTCTCATTTGCTCTCACTTGCTCTCATTTGCTCATTTGCTCATTTGCTCATTTGCTCATTTGCTCATTTGCTCATTTGCTCATTTGCGCTCATTTGCGCTCATTTTCTCATTTGCTCATTTGCTCATTTGCTCATTTCCTCATTTGCTCTCATTTGCTCTCATTTGCTCTCATTTGCTCTCATTTGCTCTCATTTGCTCTCATTTGCTCTCATTTGCTCATTTGCTCATTTGTTTATTTGCTCATTTGCTCATTTGCTCATTTGCTCATTTGCTCATTTGCTCATTTGCTCATTTGTTTATTTGCTCTCATTTGCTCATTTGATCATTTGATCATTTGCTCATTTGCTCATTTGCTCATTTGCTCATTTGATCATTTGCGCTCATTTGCGCTCATTTGCGCTCATTTGCTCATTTGCTCATTTGCTCATTTGCTCATTTGCTCATTTGCTCATTTGCTCTCATTTGCTCTCACTTGCTCTCATTTGCTCTCATTTGTTCATTTGCTCATTTGCTCATTTGCTCATTTGCTCATTTGCTCATTTGTTTATTTGCTCATTTGCTCTCATTTGCTCATTTGCTCATTTGATCATTTGCTCATTTGCTCATTTGCTCATTTGCGCTCATTTGCGCTCATTTGCGCTCATTTGCTCATTTGCTCATTTGCTCATTTGTTTATTTGCTCATTTGCTCATTTGCTCTCATTTGCTCTCATTTGCTCTCATTTGCTCTCATTTGCTCTCATTTTCTCTCATTTGCTCTCATTTGCTCATTTGCTCATTTGCTCATTTGCTCATTTGCTCATTTGCTCATGTGCTCATTTGCTCATTTGCTCATTTGTTTATTTGCTCATTTGCTCATTTGCTCATTTGCTCATTTGCTCATTTGTTTATTTGCTTATTTGCTCTCATTTGCTCATTTGATCATTTGATCATTTGCTCATTTGCTCATTTGCTCATTTGCTCATTTGCTCATTTGCTCATTTGCTCATTTGCGCTCATTTGCGCTCATTTCCGCTCATTTGCTCATTTGCTCATTTGCTCATTTGCTCATTTGCTCTCATTTGCTCTCACTTGCTCTCATTTGCTCATTTTCTCATTTGCTCATTTGCTCTCATTTGCTCTCACTTGCTCTCATTTGCTCATTTGCTCATTTGCTCATTTGCTCATTTGCTCATTTGCTCATTTGCTCATTTACGCTCATTTGCGCTCATTTTCTCATTTGCTCATTTGCTCATTTGCTCATTTCCTCATTTGCTCTCATTTGCTCTCATTTGCTCTCATTTGCTCTCATTTGCTCTCATTTGCTCTCATTTGCTCTCATTTGCTCTCATTTGCTCTCATTTGTCTCATTTGCTCATGTGCTCATTTGCTCATTTGCTCATTTGCTCATTTGCTCATTTGCTCATCTGCTCTCATTTGCTCATTTGCTCATTTGCTCATTTGCTCATTTGCTCATTTGTTTATTTGCTTATTTGCTCTCATTTGCTCATTTGATCATTTGCTCATTTGCTCATTTGCTCATTTGCTCATTTGCTCATTTGCTCATTTGCTCATTTGCGCTCATTTGCGCTCATTTGCGCTCAATTGCTCATTTGCTCATTTGCTCATTTGCTCATTTGCTCATTTGCTCATTTTCTCATTTGCTCATTTGCTCTCATTTGCTCTCATTTGCTCTCATTTGCTCTCATTTGTCTCATTTGCTCATGTGCTCATTTGCTCATTTGCTCATTTGCTCATTTGCTCATTTGCTCATTTTCTCATTTGCTCATTTGCTCTCATTTGCTCTCACTTGCTCTCATTTGCTCATTTGCTCATTTGCTCATTTGCTCATTTGCTCATTTGCTCATTTGCTCATTTACGCTCATTTGCGCTCATTTTCTCATTTGCTCATTTGCTCATTTGCTCATTTCCTCATTTGCTCTCATTTGCTCTCATTTGCTCATTTTCTCATTTGCTCATTTGCTCTCATTTGCTCTCACTTGCTCTCATTTGCTCATTTGCTCATTTGCTCATTTGCTCATTTGCTCATTTGCTCATTTGCTCATTTACGCTCATTTGCGCTCATTTTCTCATTTGCTCATTTGCTCATTTGCTCATTTCCTCATTTGCTCTCATTTGCTCTCATTTGCTCTCATTTGCTCTCATTTGCTCTCATTTGCTCTCATTTGCTCTCATTTGCTCTCATTTGCTCTCATTTGTCTCATTTGCTCATGTGCTCATTTGCTCATTTGCTCATTTGCTCATTTGCTCATTTGCTCATCTGCTCTCATTTGCTCATTTGCTCATTTGCTCATTTGCTCATTTGCTCATTTGTTTATTTGCTTATTTGCTCTCATTTGCTCATTTGATCATTTGCTCATTTGCTCATTTGCTCATTTGCTCATTTGCTCATTTGCTCATTTGCTCATTTGCGCTCATTTGCGCTCATTTGCGCTCAATTGCTCATTTGCTCATTTGCTCATTTGCTCATTTGCTCATTTGCTCATTTTCTCATTTGCTCATTTGCTCTCATTTGCTCTCATTTGCTCTCATTTGCTCTCATTTGTCTCATTTGCTCATGTGCTCATTTGCTCATTTGCTCATTTGCTCATTTGCTCATTTGCTCATTTTCTCATTTGCTCATTTGCTCTCATTTGCTCTCACTTGCTCTCATTTGCTCATTTGCTCATTTGCTCATTTGCTCATTTGCTCATTTGCTCATTTGCTCATTTGCGCTCATTTGCGCTCATTTTCTCATTTGCTCATTTGGTCATTTGCTCATTTCCTCATTTGCTCTCATTTGCTCTCATTTGCTATCATTTGCTCTCATTTGCTCTCATTTGCTCTCATTTGCTCTCATTTGCTCTCATTTGCTCTCATTTGCTCTCATTTGTCTCATTTGCTCATGTGCTCATTTGCTCATTTGCTCATTTGCTCATTTGCTCATTTGCTCATCTGCTCTCATTTGCTCATTTGCTCATTTGCTCATTTGCTCATTTGCTCATTTGTTTATTTGCTTATTTGCTCTCATTTGCTCATTTGATCATTTGCTCATTTGCTCATTTGCTCATTTGCTCATTTGCTCATTTGCTCATTTGCGCTCATTTGCGCTCATTTGCGCTCAATTGCTCATTTGCTCATTTGCTCATTTGCTCATTTGCTCATTTGCTCATTTTCTCATTTGCTCATTTGCTCTCATTTGCTCTCACTTGCTCTCATTTGCTCTCATTTGTTCATTTGCTCATTTGCTCATTTGCTCATTTGCTCATTTGCTCATTTGTTTATTTGCTCATTTGCTCTCATTTGCTCATTTGCTCATTTGATCATTTGCTCATTTGCTCATTTGCTCATTTGCTCATTTGCTCATTTGCTCATTTGCTCATTTGCTCATTTGCTCTCATTTGCTCATTTGATCATTTGATCATTTGCTCATTTGATCATTTGCGCTCATTTGCGCTCATTTGCGCTCATTTGCTCATTTGCTCATTTGCTCATTTGCTCATTTGCTCATTTGCTCATTTGCTCATTTGCTCATTTGCTCTCATTTGCTCTCACTTGCTCTCATTTGCTCTCATTTGCTCATTTGCTCATTTGCTCATTTGCTCATTTGCTCATTTGCTCATGTGCTCATTTGCTCATTTGCTCATTTGTTTATTTGCTCATTTGCTCATTTGCTCATTTGCTCATTTGCTAATTTGCTAATTTGCTCATTTGCTCATTTGCTCTCATTTGCTCATTTGCTCATTTGCTCATTTGCTCATTTGCTCATTTGTTTATTTGCTCATTTGCTCATTTGCTCATTTGCTCATTTGCTCATTTGTTTATTTGCTCTCATTTGCTCATTTGATCATTTGATCATTTGCTCATTTGCTCATTTGCTCATTTGCTCATTTGATCATTTGCGCTCATTTGCGCTCATTTGCGCTCATTTGCTCATTTGCTCATTTGCTCATTTGCTCATTTGCTCATTTGCTCATTTGCTCATTTGCTCATTTGCTCATTTGCTCATTTGCTCTCATTTGCTCTCACTTGCTCTCATTTGCTCTCATTTGCTCATTTGCTCATTTGCTCATTTGCTCATTTGCTCATTTGCTCATGTGCTCATTTGCTCATTTGCTCATTTGTTTATTTGCTCATTTGCTCATTTGCTCATTTGCTCATTTGCTAATTTGCTCATTTGCTCATTTGCTCATTTGCTCTCATTTGCTCATTTGCTCATTTGCTCATTTGCTCATTTGCTCATTTGCTCATTTGATCATTTGCTCATTTGCTCATTTGCTCATTTGCTCATTTGCTCATTTGTTTATTTGCTCATTTGCTCATTTGTTTATTTGCTTATTTGCTCTCATTTGCTCATTTGATCATTTGATCATTTGATCATTTGCTCATTTGCTCATTTGCTCATTTGCTCATTTGCGCTCATTTGCGCTCATTTGCGCTCATTTGCTCATTTGCTCATTTGATCATTTGCTCATTTGCTCATTTGCTCATTTGCTCATTTGCTCATTTGCTCATTTGCTCATTTGCGCTCATTTGCGCTCATTTGCGCTCATTTGCTCATTTGCTCATTTGCTCATTTGCTCATTTGCTCATTTGCTCATTTTCTCATTTGCTCATTTGCTCTCATTTGCTCTCACTTGCTCTCATTTGCTCATTTGCTCATTTGCTCATTTGCTCATTTGCTCATTTGCTCATTTGCTCATTTGCGCTCATTTGCGCTCATTTTCTCATTTGCTCATTTGCTCATTTGCTCATTTCCTCATTTGCTCTCATTTGCTCTCATTTGCTCTCATTTGCTCTCATTTGCTCTCATTTGCTCTCATTTGCTCTCATTTGCTCATTTGCTCATTTGTTTATTTGCTCATTTGCTCATTTGCTCATTTGCTCATTTGCTCATTTGCTCATTTGTTTATTTGCTCTCATTTGCTCATTTGATCATTTGATCATTTGCTCATTTGCTCATTTGCTCATTTGCTCATTTGATCATTTGCGCTCATTTGCGCTCATTTGCGCTCATTTGCTCATTTGCTCATTTGCTCATTTGCTCATTTGCTCATTTGCTCATTTGCTCATTTGCTCTCATTTGCTCTCACTTGCTCTCATTTGCTCTCATTTGTTCATTTGCTCATTTGCTCATTTGCTCATTTGCTCATTTGCTCATTTGATCATTTGCTCATTTGCTCATTTGCTCATTTGCGCTCATTTGCGCTCATTTGCGCTCATTTGCTCATTTGCTCATTTGCTCATTTGTTTATTTGCTCATTTGCTCATTTGCTCTCATTTGCTCTCATTTGCTCTCATTTGCTCTCATTTGCTCTCATTTTCTCTCATTTGCTCTCATTTGCTCATTTGCTCATTTGCTCATTTGCTCATTTGCTCATTTGCTCATGTGCTCATTTGCTCATTTGCTCATTTGTTTATTTGCTCATTTGCTCATTTGCTCATTTGCTCATTTGCTCATTTGTTTATTTGCTTATTTGCTCTCATTTGCTCATTTGATCATTTGATCATTTGCTCATTTGCTCATTTGCTCATTTGCTCATTTGCTCATTTGCTCATTTGCTCATTTGCGCTCATTTGCGCTCATTTCCGCTCATTTGCTCATTTGCTCATTTGCTCATTTGCTCATTTGCTCATTTGCTCATTTTCTCATTTGCTCATTTGCTCTCATTTGCTCTCACTTGCTCTCATTTGCTCATTTGCTCATTTGCTCATTTGCTCATTTGCTCATTTGCTCATTTGCTCATTTACGCTCATTTGCGCTCATTTTCTCATTTGCTCATTTGCTCATTTGCTCATTTCCTCATTTGCTCTCATTTGCTCTCATTTGCTCTCATTTGCTCTCATTTGCTCTCATTTGCTCTCATTTGCTCTCATTTGCTCTCATTTGCTCTCATTTGCTCTCATTTGTCTCATTTGCTCATGTGCTCATTTGCTCATTTGCTCATTTGCTCATTTGCTCATTTGCTCATCTGCTCTCATTTGCTCATTTGCTCATTTGCTCATTTGCTCATTTGCTCATTTGTTTATTTGCTTATTTGCTCTCATTTGCTCATTTGATCATTTGCTCATTTGCTCATTTGCTCATTTGCTCATTTGCTCATTTGCTCATTTGCTCATTTGCGCTCATTTGCGCTCATTTGCGCTCAATTGCTCATTTGCTCATTTGCTCATTTTCTCATTTGCTCATTTGCTCTCATTTGCTCTCACTTGCTCTCATTTGCTCTCATTTGTTCATTTGCTCATTTGCTCATTTGCTCATTTGCTCATTTGCTCATTTGTTTATTTGCTCATTTGCTCTCATTTGCTCATTTGCTCATTTGATCATTTGCTCATTTGCTCATTTGCTCATTTGCGCTCATTTGCGCTCATTTCCGCTCATTTGCTCATTTGCTCATTTGCTCATTTGCTCATTTGCTCATTTGCTCATTTGCTCTCATTTGCTCTCACTTGCTCTCATTTGCTCTCATTTATTCATTTGCTCATTTGCTCATTTGCTCATTTGCTCATTTGCTCATTTGTTTATTTGCTCATTTGCTCTCATTTGCTCATTTGCTCATTTGATCATTTGCTCATTTGCTCATTTGCTCATTTGCGCTCATTTGCGCTCATTTGCGCTCATTTGCTCATTTGCTCATTTGCTCATTTGCTCATTTGCTCATTTGTTTATTTGCTCATTTGCTCATTTGCTCTCATTTGTTCTCATTTGCTCTCATTTGCACATTTGCACATTTGCTCATTTGCTCATTTGCTCATTTGCTCATTTGCTCATTTGCTCATTTGCTCATTTTCTCATTTGCTCATTTGCTCTCATTTGCTCTCACTTGCTCTCATTTGCTCATTTGCTCATTTGCTCATTTGCTCATTTGCTCATTTGCTCATTTGCTCATTTGCGCTCATTTGCGCTCATTTTCTCATTTGCTCATTTGCTCATTTGCTCATTTCCTCATTTGCTCTCATTTGCTCTCATTTGCTCTCATTTGCTCTCATTTGCTCTCATTTGCTCTCATTTGCTCTCATTTGCTCTCATTTGCTCTCATTTGCTCTCATTTGTCTCATTTGCTCATGTGCTCATTTGCTCATTTGCTCATTTGCTCATTTGCTCATTTGCTCATTTTCTCATTTGCTCATTTGCTCTCATTTGCTCTCACTTGCTCTCATTTGCTCATTTGCTCATTTGCTCATTTGCTCATTTGCTCATTTGCTCATTTGCTCATTTGCGCTCATTTGCGCTCATTTTCTCATTTGCTCATTTGGTCATTTGCTCATTTCCTCATTTGCTCTCATTTGCTCTCATTTGCTATCATTTGCTCTCATTTGCTCTCATTTGCTCTCATTTGCTCTCATTTGCTCTCATTTGCTCTCATTTGCTCTCATTTGTCTCATTTGCTCATGTGCTCATTTGCTCATTTGCTCATTTGCTCATTTGCTCATTTGCTCATCTGCTCTCATTTGCTCATTTGCTCATTTGCTCATTTGCTCATTTGCTCATTTGTTTATTTGCTTATTTGCTCTCATTTGCTCATTTGATCATTTGCTCATTTGCTCATTTGCTCATTTGCTCATTTGCTCATTTGCTCATTTGCTCATTTGCGCTCATTTGCGCTCATTTGCGCTCAATTGCTCATTTGCTCATTTGCTCATTTGCTCATTTGCTCATTTGCTCATTTTCTCATTTGCTCATTTGCTCTCATTTGCTCATTTGCTCATTTGCTCATTTGCTCATTTGCTCATTTGCTCATTTGCTCATTTGCTCATTTGCTCATTTGTTTATTTGCTCATTTGCTCTCATTTGCTCATTTGCTCATTTGATCATTTGCTCATTTGCTCATTTGCTCATTTGCGCTCATTTGCGCTCATTTGCGCTCATTTCCGCTCATTTGCTCATTTGCTCACTTGCTCTCATTTGCTCTCATTTGTTCATTTGCTCATTTGCTCATTTGCTCATTTGCTCATTTGCTCATTTGTTTATTTGCTCATTTGCTCTCATTTGCTCATTTGCTCATTTGATCATTTGCTCATTTGCTCATTTGCTCATTTGCGCTCATTTGCGCTCATTTCCGCTCATTTGCTCATTTGCTCATTTGCTCATTTGCTCATTTGCTCATTTGCTCATTTGCTCTCATTTGCTCTCACTTGCTCTCATTTGCTCTCATTTGCTCATTTGCTCATTTGCTCATTTGCTCATTTGTTTATTTGCTCATTTGCTCTCATTTGCTCATTTGCTCATTTGTTTATTTGCTCATTTGCTCATTTGCTCTCATTTGTTCTCATTTGCTCTCATTTGCACATTTGCACATTTGCTCATTTGCTCATTTGCTCATTTGCTCATTTGCTCATTTGCTCATTTGCTCATTTTCTCATTTGCTCCTTTGCTCTCATTTGCTCTCACTTGCTCTCATTTGCTCTCATTTGCTCATTTGCTCATTTGCTCATTTGCTCATTTGCTCATTTGCTCATGTGCTCATTTGCTCATTTGCTCATTTGTTTATTTGCTCATTTGCTCATTTGCTCATTTGCTCATTTGCTAATTTGCTCATTTGCTCATTTGCTCATTTGCTCTCATTTGCTCATTTGCTCATTTGCTCATTTGCTCATTTGCTCATTTGCTCATTTGATCATTTGATCATTTGATCATTTGCTCATTTGCTCATTTGCTCATTTGCTCATTTGTTTATTTGCTCATTTGCTCATTTGTTTATTTGCTTATTTGCTCTCATTTGCTCATTTGATCATTTTATCATTTGATCATTTGATCATTTGCTCATTTGCTCATTTGCTCATTTGCGCTCATTTGCGCTCATTTGCGCTCATTTGCTCATTTGCTTATTTGCTCATTTGCTCATTTGCTCATTTGCTCATTTGCTCATTTGCTCTCATTTGCTCTCACTTGCTCTCATTTGCTCTCATTTGTTCATTTGCTCATTTGCTCATTTGCTCATTTGCTCATTTGCTCATTTGCGCTCATTTGCGCTCATTTGCGCTCATTTGCTCATTTTCTCATTTGCTCATTTGCTCATTTGCTCATTTGTTTATTTGCTCATTTGCTCATTTGCTCTCATTTGCTCTCATTTGCTCTCATTTGCTCTCATTTTCTCTCATTTGCTCTCATTTGCACATTTGCACATTTGCTCATTTGCTCATTTGCTCATTTGCTCATTTGCTCATTTGCTCATTTGCTCATTTTCTCATTTGCTCCTTTGCTCTCATTTGCTCTCACTTGCTCTCATTTGCTCTCATTTTCTCATTTGCTCATTTGCTCATTTGCTCATTTGCTCATTTGCTCATTTGCTCATTTGTTTATTTGCTCATTTGCTCATTTGCTCATTTGCTCATTTGCTCATTTGCTCATTTGTTTATTTGCTTATTTGCTCTCATTTGCTCATTTGATCATTTGATCATTTGATCGTTTGCTCATTTGCTCATTTGCTCATTTGCTCATTTGCTCATTTGCTCATTTGCTCATTTGCGCTCATTTGCGCTCATTTGCGCTCATTTGCTCATTTGCTCATTTGATCATTTGCTCATTTGCTCATTTGCTCATTTGCTCATTTGCTCATTTGCGCTCATTTGCGCTCATTTGCGCTCATTTGCTCATTTGCTCATTTGCTCATTTGCTCATTTTCTCATTTGCTCATTTGCTCTCATTTGCTCTCACTTGCTCTCATTTGCTCTCATTTGTTCATTTGCTCATTTGCTCATTTGCTCATTTGCTCATTTGCTCATTTGTTCATTTGCTCATTTGCTCTCATTTGCTCATTTGCTCATTTGATCATTTGATCATTTGCTCATTTGCTCATTTGCGCTCATTTGCGCTCATTTGCGCTCATTTGCTCATTTGCTCATTTGCTCATTTGCTCATTTGCTCATTTGTTTATTTGCTCATTTGCTCATTTGCTCATTTTCTCATTTGCTCCTTTGCTCTCATTTGCTCTCACTTGCTCTCATTTGCTCTCATTTGCTCATTTGCTCATTTGCTCATTTGCTCATTTGCTCATTTGCTCATGTGCTCATTTGCTCATTTGCTCATTTGTTTATTTGCTCATTTGCTCATTTGCTCATTTGCTCATTTGCTCATTTGCTCATTTGTTTATTTGCTTATTTGCTCTCATTTGATCATTTGATCATTTTCTCATTTGCTCATTTGCTCTCATTTGCTCTCACTTGCTCTCATTTGCTCTCATTTGTTCATTTGCTCATTTGCTCATTTGCTCATTTGCTCATTTGCGCTCATTTGCGCTCATTTTCTCATTTGCTCATTTCCTCATTTCCTCATTTCCTCATTTGCTCTCATTTGCTCTCATTTGCTCTCATTTGCTCTCATTTGCTCTCATTTGCTCTCATTTGCTCTCATTTGCTCTCATTTGCTCTCATTTGCTCTCATTTGCTCTCATTTGCTCTCATTTGCTCATTTGCTCATTTGCTCATTTGCTCATTTGCTCATTTGCTCATTTGCTCATCTGCTCTCATTTGCTCATTTGCTCATTTGCTCATTTGCTCATTTGCTCATTTGCTCATCTGCTCTCATTTGCTCATTTGCTCATTTGCTCATTTGCTCATTTGCTCATTTGCTCATTTGCTCATTTGCTCATTTGCTCATTTGCTCATTTGCTCATTTGCTCATTTGCTCATTTGCTCATTTGCTCATTTGCTCTCATTTGCTCATTTGCTCATTTGCTCATTTGCTCATTTGCTCATTTGCTCATTTGCTCATTTGCTCATTTGCTCATTTGCTCATTTGCTCATTTGCTCATGTGCTCATTTGCTCATTTGCTCTTTTGCTCATTTGCTCATTTGCTCATTTGCTCATGTGCTCATGTGCTCATTTGCGCTCATTTGCTCATTTGCGCTCATTTGCGCTCATTTGCTCTCATTTGGTCATTTGCGCTCATTTGCGCTCATTTGCGCTCCTTTGCTCATTTGCTCATTTCCTCATTTCCTCATTTCCTCATTTCCTCATTTCCTCATTTCCTCATTTGCTCATTTGCTCATTTGCTCATTTGCTCATTTGCTCATTTGCTCATTTGCTCATTTGCTCATTTGCTCATTTGCTCATTTGCTCATTTGCTCATTTGCGCTCGTTTGCTCTCATTTGCTCATTTGCTCATTTGCTCATTTGCTCATTTGCTCTCATTTGCTCATTTGCTCATTTGCTCATTTGCTCATTTGCTCATTTGCTCATTTGCTCATTTGCTCATTTGCGCTCATTTGCGCTCATTTGCTCATTTGCTCATGTGCTCATTTGCTCATTTGCGCTCATTTGCGCTCATTTGCTCTCATTTGCTCATTTGCTCATTTGCTCATTTGCTCATTTGCTCATTTGCTCATTTGCTCTCATTTGCTCTCATTTGCTCTCATTTGCTCTCATTTGATCTCATTTGCTCTCATTTGCTCATTTGCGCTCATTTGCGCTCATTTGCTCTCATTTGGTCATTTGCGCTCATTTGCGCTCATTTGCGCTCCTTTGCTCATTTCCTCATTTCCTCATTTCCTCATTTCCTCATTTCCTCATTTCCTCATTTCCTCATTTCCTCATTTCCTCATTTCCTCATTTGTTCATTTGCTCATTTGCCCATTTGCTCATTTGCTCATTTGCTCATTTGCTCATTTGCTCATTTGCTCATTTGCTCATTTGCTCATTTGCTCATTTGCTCATTTGCTCATTTGATCATTTGCTCATTTGCTCATTTGCTCATTTGCGCTCATTTGCTCATTTGCTCATTTGCTCATTTGCTCATTTGCTCATTTGCTCATTTGCTCATTTGCTCATTTGCTCATTTGCTCATTTGCTCATTTGCTCATTTGCTCATTTGCTCTTTTGCTCATTTGCTCATTTGCTCATTTGCTCATTTGCTCATTTGCTCATTTGCTCATTTGCTCATTTGCTCATTTGCTCATTTGCTCTTTTGCTCATTTGCTCATTTGCTCATTTGCTCATTTGCTCATTTGCGCTCATTTGCGCTCATTTGCTCATTTGCTCATTTGCTCATTTGCTCATTTGCGCTCATTTGCGCTCATTTGCTCTCATTTGCTCATTTGCTCATTTGCTCATTTGCTCATTTGCTCATTTGCTCATTTCCTCATTTGCTCTCATTTCCTCTCATTTGCTCTAATTTGCTCTCATTTGATCTCATTTGCTCTCATTTGCTCTCATTTGCTCATTTGCTCATTTGCTCATCTGCTCATTTGCTCCTTTGCTCATTTGCCCATTTGCTCATTTGCTCATTTGCTCATTTGCTCATTTGCTCTCATTTGCTCATTTGCTCATTTGCTCATTTGCTCATTTGCTCATTTGATCATTTGCTCATTTGCTCATTTGCTCATTTGCGCTCATTTGCTCATTTGCTCATTTGCTCATTTGCTCATTTGCTCATTTGCTCATTTGCTCATTTGCTCATTTGCTCATTTGCTCATTTGCTCATTTGCTCATTTGCTCATTTGCTCATTTGCTCTTTTGCTCATTTGCTCATTTGCTCATTTGCTCATTTGCGCTCATTTGCGCTCATTTCCTCTCATTTGCTCATTTGCGCTCATTTGCGCTCATTTGCGCTCATTTGCGCTCCTTTGCTCATTTCCTCATTTCCTCATTTCCTCATTTCCTCATTTCCTCATTTCCTCTCATTTGCTCATTTGCTCATTTGCTCATTTGCTCATTTGCTCATTTGCTCATTTGCTCATTTGCTCTCATTTGCTCTCATTTGCTCATTTGCTCATTTGCTCATTTGCTCATTTGCTCATTTGATCATTTGCTCATTTGCTCATTTGCTCTCATTTGCTCTCATTTGCTCTCATTTGCTCTCATTTGCTCTCATTTGCTCTCATTTGCTCTCATTTGCTCATTTGCTCATTTGCTCATTTGCTCATTTGCTCATTTGCTCATTTGCTCATCTGCTCTCATTTGCTCATTGGCTCATTTGCTCATTTGCTCATTTACTCATTTGCTCATATGCTCTCATTTGCTCATTTGCTCATTTGCTCATTTGCTCATTTGCTCATTTGCTCATTTGCTCATTTGCTCATTTGCTCATTTGCTCATTTGCTCATTTGCTCTTTTGCTCATTTGCTCATTTGCTCATTTGCTCATGTGCTCATGTGCTCATTTGCGCTCATTTGCTCATTTGCGCTCATTTGCGCTCATTTGCTCTCATTTGCTCATTTGCGCTCATTTGCGCTCATTTGCGCTCATTTGCTCATTTGCTCATTTACTCATTTGCTCATATGCTCTCATTTGCTCATTTGCTCATTTGCTCATTTGCTCATTTGCTCATTTGCCCATTTGCTCATTTGCTCATTTGCTCATTTGCTCATTTGCTCATTTGCTCATTTGCTCATTTTCTCATTTGCTCATTTGCTCATTTGCTCATTTGATCATTTGCTCATTTGCTCATTTGCTCATTTGCGCTCATTTGCTCATTTGCTCATTTGCTCATTTGCTCATTTGCTCATTTGCTCATTTGCTCATTTGCTCATTTGCTCATTTGCGCTCATTTGCGCTCATTTGCTCATTTGCTCATTTGCTCATTTGCTCATTTGCGCTCATTTGCGCTCATTTGCTCTCATTTGCTCATTTGCTCATTTGCTCATTTGCTCATTTGCTCATTTGCTCATTTCCTCATTTGCTCTCATTTCCTCTCATTTGCTCTAATTTGCTCTCATTTGCTCTCATTTGCTCTCATTTGCTCTCATTTGCTCATTTGCTCATTTGCTCATCTGCTCATTTGCTCCTTTGCTCATTTGCCCATTTGCTCATTTGCTCATTTGCTCATTTGCTCATTTGCTCTCATTTGCTCATTTGCTCATTTGCTCATTTGCTCATTTGCTCATTTGATCATTTGCTCATTTGCTCATTTGCTCATTTGTGCTCATTTGCTCATTTGCTCATTTGCTCATTTGCTCATTTGCTCATTTGCTCATTTGCTCATTTGCTCATTTGCTCATTTGCTCATTTGCTCATTTGCTCATTTGCTCATTTGCTCATTTGCTCTTTTGCTCATTTGCTCATTTGCTCATTTGCTCATTTGCGCTCATTTGCGCTCATTTCCTCTCATTTGCTCATTTGCGCTCATTTGCGCTCATTTGCGCTCATTTGCGCTCCTTTGCTCATTTCCTCATTTCCTCATTTCCTCATTTCCTCATTTCCTCATTTCCTCTCATTTGCTCATTTGCTCATTTGCTCATTTGCTCATTTGCTCATTTGCTCATTTGCTCATTTGCTCTCATTTGCTCTCATTTGCTCATTTGCTCATTTGCTCATTTGCTCATTTGCTCATTTGAACATTTGCTCATTTGCTCATTTGCTCTCATTTGCTCTCATTTGCTCTCATTTGCTCTCATTTGCTCTCATTTGCTCTCATTTGCTCTCATTTGCTCATTTGCTCATTTGCTCATTTGCTCATTTGCTCATTTGCTCATCTGCTCTCATTTGCTCATTGGCTCATTTGCTCATTTGCTCATTTACTCATTTGCTCATATGCTCTCATTTGCTCATTTGCTCATTTGCTCATTTGCTCATTTGCTCATTTGCTCATTTGCTCATTTGCTCATTTGCTCATTTGCTCATTTGCTCATTTGCTCTTTTGCTCATTTGCTCATTTGCTCATTTGCTCATGTGCTCATGTGCTCATTTGCGCTCATTTGCTCATTTGCGCTCATTTGCGCTCATTTGCTCTCATTTGCTCATTTGCGCTCATTTGCGCTCATTTGCGCTCCTTTGCTCATTTGCTCATTTCCTCATTTCCTCATTTCCTCATTTCCTCATTTCCTCATTTCCTCATTTCCTCTCATTTGCTCATTTGCTCATATGCTCATTTGCTCATTTGCTCATTTGCGCTCATTTGCGCTCATTTGCGCTCATTTGCTCATTTGCTTATTTGCTCATTTGCTCATTTGCTCATTTGCTCATTTGCTCATTTGCTCTCATTTGTTCTCACTTGCTCTCATTTGCTCTCATTTGTTCATTTGCTCATTTGCTCATTTGCTCATTTGCTCATTTGCTCATTTGCTCATTTGCTCATTTGCTCATTTGCTCATTTGCTCATTTGCGCTCGTTTGCTCTCATTTGCTCATTTGCTCATTTGCTCATTTGCTCATTTGCTCTCATTTGCTCATTTGCTCATTTGCTCATTTGCTCATTTGCTCATTTGCTCATTTGCTCATTTGCTCATTTGCTCATTTGCTCATTTGCGCTCATTTGCGCTCATTTGCTCATTTGCTCATTTGCTCATTTGCTCATTTGCGCTCATTTGCGCTCATTTGCTCTCATTTGCTCATTTGCTCATTTGCTCATTTGCTCATTTGCTCATTTGCTCATTTGCTCTCATTTGCTCTCATTTGCTCTCATTTGCTCTCATTTGATCTCATTTGCTCTCATTTGCTCATTTGCGCTCATTTGCGCTCATTTGCTCTCATTTGGTCATTTGCGCTCATTTGCGCTCATTTGCGCTCCTTTGCTCATTTGCTCATTTCCTCATTTCCTCATTTCCTCATTTCCTCATTTCCTCATTTCCTCATTTCCTCATTTCCTCATTTGCTCATTTGCTCATTTGCTCATTTGCCCATTTGCTCATTTGCTCATTTGCTCATTTGCTCATTTGCTCATTTGCTCATTTGCTCATTTGCTCATTTGCTCATTTGCTCATTTGC
The DNA here is from genome assembly GCA_037893245.1 of Crossaster papposus. Classification (NCBI taxonomy): domain Eukaryota; kingdom Metazoa; phylum Echinodermata; class Asteroidea; order Velatida; family Solasteridae; genus Crossaster; species Crossaster papposus. Next base: position 180,093 of record JBAIAA010000016.1, read on the forward strand.
TCATTTGATCATTTGATCATTTGCTCATTTGCTCATTTGCGCTCATTTGCTCATTTGCTCATTTGCTCATTTGCTCATTTGCTCATTTGCTCATTTGCTCATTTGCTCATTTGCTCATTTGCTCATTTGCTCATTTGCTCATTTGCTCATTTGCTCATTTGCTCTTTTGCTCATTTGCTCATTTGCTCATTTGCTCATTTCCTCATTTGCTCTCATTTCCTCTCATTTGCTCTAATTTGCTCTCATTTGATCTCATTTGCTCTCATTTGCTCTCATTTGCTCATTTGCTCATTTGCTCATCTGCTCATTTGCTCCTTTGCTCATTTGCCCATTTGCTCATTTGCTCATTTGCTCATTTGCTCATTTGCTCTCATTTGCTCATTTGCTCATTTGCTCATTTGCTCATTTGCTCATTTGATCATTTGCTCATTTGCTCATTTGCTCATTTGCGCTCATTTGCTCATTTGCTCATTTGCTCATTTGCTCATTTGCTCATTTGCTCATTTGCTCATTTGCTCATTTGCTCATTTGCGCTCATTTGCGCTCATTTCCTCTCATTTGCTCATTTGCGCTCATTTGCGCTCATTTGCGCTCATTTGCGCTCCTTTGCTCATTTCCTCATTTCCTCATTTCCTCATTTCCTCATTTCCTCATTTCCTCTCATTTGCTCATTTGCTCATTTGCTCATTTGCTCATTTGCTCATTTGCTCATTTGCTCATTTGCTCTCATTTGCTCATTTGCTCATTTGCTCATTTGCTCATTTGCTCATTTGATCATTTGCTCATTTGCTCATTTGCTCTCATTTGCTCTCATTTGCTCTCATTTGCTCTCATTTGCTCTCATTTGCTCTCATTTGCTCTCATTTGCTCATTTGCTCATTTGCTCATTTGCTCATTTGCTCATTTGCTCATTTGCTCATCTGCTCTCATTTGCTCATTGGCTCATTTGCTCATTTGCTCATTTACTCATTTGCTCATATGCTCTCATTTGCTCATTTGCTCATTTGCTCATTTGCTCATTTGCTCATTTGCTCATTTGCTCATTTGCTCATTTGCTCATTTGCTCATTTGCTCATTTGCTCATTTGCTCTTTTGCTCATTTGCTCATTTGCTCATGTGCTCATGTGCTCATTTGCGCTCATTTGCTCATTTGCGCTCATTTGCGCTCATTTGCTCTCATTTGCTCATTTGCGCTCATTTGCGCTCATTTGCGCTCATTTGCTCATTTGCTCATTTACTCATTTGCTCATATGCTCTCATTTGCTCATTTGCTCATTTGCTCATTTGCTCATTTGCTCATTTGCCCATTTGCTCATTTGCTCATTTGCTCATTTGCTCATTTGCTCATTTGCTCATTTGCTCATTTGCTCATTTGCTCATTTGCTCATTTGCTCATTTGATCATTTGCTCATTTGCTCATTTGCTCATTTGCGCTCATTTGCTCATTTGCTCATTTGCTCATTTGCTCATTTGCTCATTTGCTCATTTGCTCATTTGCTCATTTGCTCATTTGCTCATTTGCTCTTTTGCTCATTTGCTCATTTGCTCATTTGCTCATTTGCTCATTTGCGCTCATTTGCGCTCATTTGCTCATTTGCTCATTTGCTCATTTGCTCATTTGCGCTCATTTGCGCTCATTTGCTCTCATTTGCTCATTTGCTCATTTGCTCATTTGCTCATTTGCTCATTTGCTCATTTCCTCATTTGCTCTCATTTCCTCTCATTTGCTCTAATTTGCTCTCATTTGATCTCATTTGCTCTCATTTGCTCTCATTTGCTCATTTGCTCATTTGCTCATCTGCTCATTTGCTCCTTTGCTCATTTGCCCATTTGCTCATTTGCTCATTTGCTCATTTGCTCATTTGCTCTCATTTGCTCATTTGCTCATTTGCTCATTTGCTCATTTGCTCATTTGATCATTTGCTCATTTGCTCATTTGCTCATTTGTGCTCATTTGCTCATTTGCTCATTTGCTCATTTGCTCATTTGCTCATTTGCTCATTTGCTCATTTGCTCATTTGCTCATTTGCTCATTTGCTCATTTGCTCATTTGCTCATTTGCTCATTTGCTCTTTTGCTCATTTGCTCATTTGCTCATTTGCTCATTTGCGCTCATTTGCGCTCATTTCCTCTCATTTGCTCATTTGCGCTCATTTGCGCTCATTTGCGCTCATTTGCGCTCCTTTGCTCATTTCCTCATTTCCTCATTTCCTCATTTCCTCATTTCCTCATTTCCTCTCATTTGCTCATTTGCTCATTTGCTCATTTGCTCATTTGCTCATTTGCTCATTTGCTCATTTGCTCTCATTTGCTCTCATTTGCTCATTTGCTCATTTGCTCATTTGCTCATTTGCTCATTTGATCATTTGCTCATTTGCTCATTTGCTCTCATTTGCTCTCATTTGCTCTCATTTGCTCTCATTTGCTCTCATTTGCTCTCATTTGCTCTCATTTGCTCATTTGCTCATTTGCTCATTTGCTCATTTGCTCATTTGCTCATCTGCTCTCATTTGCTCATTGGCTCATTTGCTCATTTGCTCATTTACTCATTTGCTCATATGCTCTCATTTGCTCATTTGCTCATTTGCTCATTTGCTCATTTGCTCATTTGCTCATTTGCTCATTTGCTCATTTGCTCATTTGCTCTTTTGCTCATTTGCTCATTTGCTCATTTGCTCATGTGCTCATGTGCTCATTTGCGCTCATTTGCTCATTTGCGCTCATTTGCGCTCATTTGCTCTCATTTGCTCATTTGCGCTCATTTGCGCTCATTTGCGCTCCTTTGCTCATTTGCTCATTTCCTCATTTCCTCATTTCCTCATTTCCTCATTTCCTCATTTCCTCATTTCCTCATTTCCTCTCATTTGCTCATTTGCTCATATGCTCATTTGCTCATTTGCTCATTTGCGCTCATTTGCGCTCATTTGCGCTCATTTGCTCATTTGCTTATTTGCTCATTTGCTCATTTGCTCATTTGCTCATTTGCTCATTTGCTCTCATTTGTTCTCACTTGCTCTCATTTGCTCTCATTTGTTCATTTGCTCATTTGCTCATTTGCTCATTTGCTCATTTGCTCATTTGTTTATTTGCTCATTTGCTCTCATTTGCTCATTTGCTCATTTGATCATTTGCTCATTTGCTCATTTGCTCATTTGCTCATTTGCTCATTTTCTCATTTGCTCCTTTGCTCTCATTTGCTCTCACTTGCTCTCATTTGCTCTCATTTGCTCATTTGCTCATTTGCTCATTTGCTCATTTGCTCATTTGCTCATTTGCTCATTTGCTCATTTGCTCATTTGTTTATTTGCTCATTTGCTCATTTGCTCATTTGCTCATTTGCTCATTTGCTCATTTGTTTATTTGCTTATTTGCTCTCATTTGATCATTTGATCATTTGATCATTTGCTCATTTGCTCATTTGCTCATTTGCTCATTTGCTCATTTGCGCTCATTTGCGCTCATTTGCGCTCATTTGCTCATTTGCTCATTTGCTCATTTGCTCATTTGCTCATTTGCTCATTTTCTCATTTGCGCTCATTTGCGCTCATTTTCTCATTTTCTCATTTGCTCATTTGCTCATTTGCTCATTTGCTCATTTGCGCTCATTTGCGCTCATTTGCGCTCATTTGCTCATTTGCTCATTTGTTCATTTGCTCATTTGCTCATTTGCTCATTTGCTCATTTGCTCATTTGCGCTCATTTGCGCTCATTTGCGCTCATTTGCTCATTTGCTCATTTGATCATTTGATCATTTGCTCATTTGCTCATTTGCTCATTCGCTCTCATTTGCTCTCACTTGCTCTCATTTGCTCTCATTTGTTCATTTGCTCATTTGCTCATTTGCTCATTTGCTCATTTGCTCATTTGTTCATTTGCTCATTTGCTCTCATTTGCTCATTTGCTCATTTGATCATTTGCTCATTTGCTCATTTGCTCATTTGCGCTCATTTGCGCTCATTTGCGCTCATTTGCTCATTTGCTCATTTGCTCATTTGCGCTCATTTGCGCTCATTTGCGCTCATTTGCTCATTTGCTCATTTGCTCATTTGCTCATTTGTTTATTTGCTCATTTGCTCATTTGCTCATTTTCTCATTTGCTCCTTTGCTCTCATTTGCTCTCACTTGCTCTCATTTGCTCTCATTTGCTCATTTGCTCATTTGCTCATTTGCTCATTTGCTCATTTGCTCATTTGCTCATTTGCTCATTTGTTTATTTGCTTATTTGCTCTCATTTGATCATTTGATCATTTGATCATTTGCTCATTTGCTCATTTGCTCATTTGCTCATTTGCTCATTTGCTCATTTGCGCTCATTTGCGCTCATTTGCGCTCATTTGCTCATTTGCTTATTTGCTCATTTGCTCATTTGCTCATTTGCTCATTTGCTCATTTGCTCTCATTTGTTCTCACTTGCTCTCATTTGCTCTCATTTGTTCATTTGCTCATTTGCTCATTTGCTCATTTGCTCATTTGCTCATTTGTTTATTTGCTCATTTGCTCTCATTTGCTCATTTGCTCATTTGATCATTTGCTCATTTGCTCATTTGCTCATTTGCTCATTTGCTCATTTTCTCATTTGCTCCTTTGCTCTCATTTGCTCTCACTTGCTCTCATTTGCTCTCATTTGCTCATTTGCTCATTTGCTCATTTGCTCATTTGCTCATTTGCTCATTTGCTCATTTGCTCATTTGCTCATTTGCTCATTTGTTTATTTGCTCATTTGCTCATTTGCTCATTTGCTCATTTGCTCATTTGCTCATTTGCTCATTTGTTTATTTGCTTATTTGCTCATTTGATCATTTGATCATTTGCTCATTTGCTCATTTGCTCATTTGCTCATTTGCTCATTTGCGCTCATTTGCGCTCATTTGCGCTCATTTGCTCATTTGCTCATTTGCTCATTTGCTCATTTGCTCATTTGCTCATTTTCTCATTTGCGCTCATTTGCGCTCATTTTCTCATTTTCTCATTTGCTCATTTGCTCATTTGCTCATTTGCTCATTTGCGCTCATTTGCGCTCATTTGCTCATTTGCTCATTTGTTCATTTGCTCATTTGCTCATTTGCTCATTTGCTCATTTGCTCATTTGCGCTCATTTGCGCTCATTTGCGCTCATTTGCGCTCATTTGCTCATTTGCTCATTTGATCATTTGCTCATTTGCTCATTTGCTCATTTGCTCATTTGCTCATTTGCGCTCATTTGCGCTCATTTGCGCTCATTTGCTCATTTGCTCATTTGCTCATTTGCTCATTTTCTCATTTGCTCATTTGCTCTCATTTGCTCTCACTTGCTCTCATTTGCTCTCATTTGTTCATTTGCTCATTTGCTCATTTGCTCATTTGCTCATTTGCTCATTTGCTCATTTGTTCATTTGCTCATTTGCTCTCATTTGCTCATTTGCTCATTTGATCATTTGCTCATTTGCTCATTTGCTCATTTGCGCTCATTTGCGCTCATTTGCGCTCATTTGCTCATTTGCTCATTTGCTCATTTGCGCTCATTTGCGCTCATTTGCGCTCATTTGCTCATTTGCTCATTTGCTCATTTGCTCATTTGCTCATTTGTTTATTTGCTCATTTGCTCATTTGCTCATTTTCTCATTTGCTCCTTTGCTCTCATTTGCTCTCACTTGCTCTCATTTGCTCTCATTTGCTCATTTGCTCATTTGCTCATTTGCTCATTTGCTCATTTGCTCATTTGCTCATTTGTTTATTTGCTTATTTGCTCTCATTTGATCATTTGATCATTTGATCATTTGCTCATTTGCTCATTTGCTCATTTGCTCATTTGCTCATTTGCTCATTTGCTCATTTGCGCTCATTTGCGCTCATTTGCGCTCATTTGCTCATTTGCTCATTTGCTCATTTGCTCATTTGCTCATTTTCTCATTTGCTCATTTGCTCTCATTTGCTCTCACTTGCTCTCATTTGCTCTCATTTGTTCATTTGCTCATTTGCTCATTTGCTCATTTGCGCTCATTTGCGCTCATTTTCTCATTTGCTCATTTCCTCATTTCCTCATTTCCTCATTTGCTCTCATTTGCTCTCATTTGCTCTCATTTGCTCTCATTTGCTCTCATTTGCTCTCATTTGCTCTCATTTGCGCTCATTTGCGCTCATTTGCTCATTTGCTCATTTGCTCATTTGCTCATTTGCTCATTTGTTTATTTGCTCATTTGCTCATTTTCTCATTTTCTCATTTGCTCCTTTGCTCTCATTTGCTCTCACTTGCTCTCATTTGCTCTCATTTGCTCATTTGCTCATTTGCTCATTTGCTCATTTGCTCATTTGCTCATGTGCTCATTTGCTCATTTGCTCATTTGCTCATTTGCTCATCTGCTCTCATTTGCTCATTTGCTCATTTGCTCATTTGCTCATTTGCTCATTTGCTCATTTGCTCATTTGCTCATTTGCTCATTTGCTCATTTGCTCATTTGCTCATTTGATCATTTGCTCATTTGCTCATTTGCTCATTTGCTCATTTGCTCATTTGCTCATTTGCTCATTTGCTCATTTGCTCATTTGCTCATTTGCTCATTTGCTCATTTGCTCATTTGCTCATGTGCTCATTTGCTCATTTGCTCATTTGCTCTTTTGCTCATTTGCTCATTTGCTCATTTGCTCATGTGCTCATGTGCTCATTTGCGCTCATTTGCTCATTTGCGCTCATTTGCGCTCATTTGCTCTCATTTGGTCATTTGCGCTCATTTGCGCTCATTTGCGCTCCTTTGCTCATTTGCTCATTTCCTCATTTCCTCATTTCCTCATTTCCTCATTTCCTCATTTCCTCATTTCCTCATTTGCTCATTTGCTCATTTGCTCATTTGCTCATTTGCTCATTTGCTCATTTGCTCATTTGCTCATTTGCTCATTTGCTCATTTGCTCATTTGCTCATTTGCTCATTTGCGCTCATTTGCTCTCATTTGCTCATTTGCTCATTTGCTCATTTGCTCATTTGCTCTCATTTGCTCATTTGCTCATTTGCTCATTTGCTCATTTGCTCATTTGCTCATTTGAACATTTGCTCATTTGCTCATTTGCTCATTTGCTCATTTGCGCTCATTTGCTCATTTGCTCATTTGCTCATTTGCTCATTTGCGCTCATTTGCGCTCATTTGCTCTCATTTGCTCATTTGCTCATTTGCTCATTTGCTCATTTGCTCATTTGCTCTCATTTGCTCTCATTTGCTCTCATTTGCTCTCATTTGCTCTCATTTGATCTCATTTGCTCTCATTTGCTCTCATTTGCTCTCATTTGCTCATTTGCTCATCTGCTCATTTGCTCCTTTGCTCATTTGCCCATTTGCTCATTTGCTCATTTGCTCATTTGCTCATTTGCTCATTTGCTCATTTGCTCATTTGCTCATTTGCTCATTTGCTCATTTGCTCATTTGCTCATTTGCTCATTTGCTCATTTGCTCATTTGCTCATGTGCTCATTTGCTCATTTGCTCTTTTGCTCATTTGCTCATTTGCTCATTTGCTCATGTGCTCATGTGCTCATTTGCGCTCATTTGCTCATTTGCGCTCATTTGCTCATTTGCTCATTTGAACATTTGCTCATTTGATCATTTGATCATTTGCTCATTTGCTCATTTGCTCATTTGCTCATTTGCTCATTTGCGCTCATTTGCGCTCATTTGCGCTCATTTGCTCATTTGCTCATTTGCTCATTTGCTCATTTGCTCATTTGCTCATTTTCTCATTTGCGCTCATTTGCGCTCATTTTCTCATTTTCTCATTTGCTCATTTGCTCATTTGCTCATTTGCTCATTTGCGCTCATTTGCGCTCATTTGCGCTCATTTGCTCATTTGCTCATTTGTTCATTTGCTCATTTGCTCATTTGCTCATTTGCTCATTTGCTCATTTGCGCTCATTTGCGCTCATTTGCGCTCATTTGCTCATTTGCTCATTTGATCATTTGATCATTTGCTCATTTGCTCATTTGCTCATTCGCTCTCATTTGCTCTCACTTGCTCTCATTTGCTCTCATTTGTTCATTTGCTCATTTGCTCATTTGCTCATTTGCTCATTTGCTCATTTGTTCATTTGCTCATTTGCTCTCATTTGCTCATTTGCTCATTTGATCATTTGCTCATTTGCTCATTTGCTCATTTGCGCTCATTTGCGCTCATTTGCGCTCATTTGCTCATTTGCTCATTTGCTCATTTGCGCTCATTTGCGCTCATTTGCGCTCATTTGCTCATTTGCTCATTTGCTCATTTGCTCATTTGTTTATTTGCTCATTTGCTCATTTGCTCATTTTCTCATTTGCTCCTTTGCTCTCATTTGCTCTCACTTGCTCTCATTTGCTCTCATTTGCTCATTTGCTCATTTGCTCATTTGCTCATTTGCTCATTTGCTCATTTGCTCATTTGCTCATTTGTTTATTTGCTTATTTGCTCTCATTTGATCATTTGATCATTTGATCATTTGCTCATTTGCTCATTTGCTCATTTGCTCATTTGCTCATTTGCTCATTTGCGCTCATTTGCGCTCATTTGCGCTCATTTGCGCTCATTTGCTCATTTGCTTATTTGCTCATTTGCTCATTTGCTCATTTGCTCATTTGCTCATTTGCTCTCATTTGTTCTCACTTGCTCTCATTTGCTCTCATTTGTTCATTTGCTCATTTGCTCATTTGCTCATTTGCTCATTTGCTCATTTGTTTATTTGCTCATTTGCTCTCATTTGCTCATTTGCTCATTTGATCATTTGCTCATTTGCTCATTTGCTCATTTGCTCATTTGCTCATTTTCTCATTTGCTCCTTTGCTCTCATTTGCTCTCACTTGCTCTCATTTGCTCTCATTTGCTCATTTGCTCATTTGCTCATTTGCTCATTTGCTCATTTGCTCATTTGCTCATTTGCTCATTTGCTCATTTGCTCATTTGTTTATTTGCTCATTTGCTCATTTGCTCATTTGCTCATTTGCTCATTTGCTCATTTGCTCATTTGTTTATTTGCTTATTTGCTCATTTGATCATTTGATCATTTGCTCATTTGCTCATTTGCTCATTTGCTCATTTGCTCATTTGCGCTCATTTGCGCTCATTTGCGCTCATTTGCTCATTTGCTCATTTGCTCATTTGCTCATTTGCTCATTTGCTCATTTTCTCATTTGCGCTCATTTGCGCTCATTTTCTCATTTTCTCATTTGCTCATTTGCTCATTTGCTCATTTGCTCATTTGCGCTCATTTGCGCTCATTTGCTCATTTGCTCATTTGTTCATTTGCTCATTTGCTCATTTGCTCATTTGCTCATTTGCTCATTTGCGCTCATTTGCGCTCATTTGCGCTCATTTGCGCTCATTTGCTCATTTGCTCATTTGATCATTTGCTCATTTGCTCATTTGCTCATTTGCTCATTTGCTCATTTGCGCTCATTTGCGCTCATTTGCGCTCATTTGCTCATTTGCTCATTTGCTCATTTGCTCATTTTCTCATTTGCTCATTTGCTCTCATTTGCTCTCACTTGCTCTCATTTGCTCTCATTTGTTCATTTGCTCATTTGCTCATTTGCTCATTTGCTCATTTGCTCATTTGCTCATTTGTTCATTTGCTCATTTGCTCTCATTTGCTCATTTGCTCATTTGATCATTTGCTCATTTGCTCATTTGCTCATTTGCGCTCATTTGCGCTCATTTGCGCTCATTTGCTCATTTGCTCATTTGCTCATTTGCGCTCATTTGCGCTCATTTGCGCTCATTTGCTCATTTGCTCATTTGCTCATTTGCTCATTTGCTCATTTGTTTATTTGCTCATTTGCTCATTTGCTCATTTTCTCATTTGCTCCTTTGCTCTCATTTGCTCTCACTTGCTCTCATTTGCTCTCATTTGCTCATTTGCTCATTTGCTCATTTGCTCATTTGCTCATTTGCTCATTTGCTCATTTGTTTATTTGCTTATTTGCTCTCATTTGATCATTTGATCATTTGATCATTTGCTCATTTGCTCATTTGCTCATTTGCTCATTTGCTCATTTGCTCATTTGCTCATTTGCGCTCATTTGCGCTCATTTGCGCTCATTTGCTCATTTGCTCATTTGCTCATTTGCTCATTTGCTCATTTTCTCATTTGCTCATTTGCTCTCATTTGCTCTCACTTGCTCTCATTTGCTCTCATTTGTTCATTTGCTCATTTGCTCATTTGCTCATTTGCGCTCATTTGCGCTCATTTTCTCATTTGCTCATTTCCTCATTTCCTCATTTCCTCATTTGCTCTCATTTGCTCTCATTTGCTCTCATTTGCTCTCATTTGCTCTCATTTGCTCTCATTTGCTCTCATTTGCGCTCATTTGCGCTCATTTGCTCATTTGCTCATTTGCTCATTTGCTCATTTGCTCATTTGTTTATTTGCTCATTTGCTCATTTTCTCATTTTCTCATTTGCTCCTTTGCTCTCATTTGCTCTCACTTGCTCTCATTTGCTCTCATTTGCTCATTTGCTCATTTGCTCATTTGCTCATTTGCTCATTTGCTCATGTGCTCATTTGCTCATTTGCTCATTTGCTCATTTGCTCATCTGCTCTCATTTGCTCATTTGCTCATTTGCTCATTTGCTCATTTGCTCATTTGCTCATTTGCTCATTTGCTCATTTGCTCATTTGCTCATTTGCTCATTTGCTCATTTGATCATTTGCTCATTTGCTCATTTGCTCATTTGCTCATTTGCTCATTTGCTCATTTGCTCATTTGCTCATTTGCGCTCATTTGCGCTCATTTGCGCTCATTTGCTCATTTGCTCATTTGCTCATTTGCTCATTTGCTCATTTGCTCATTTTCTCATTTGCGCTCATTTGCGCTCATTTTCTCATTTTCTCATTTGCTCATTTGCTCATTTGCTCATTTGCTCATTTGCGCTCATTTGCGCTCATTTGCTCATTTGCTCATTTGTTCATTTGCTCATTTGCTCATTTGCTCATTTGCTCATTTGCTCATTTGCGCTCATTTGCGCTCATTTGCGCTCATTTGCGCTCATTTGCTCATTTGCTCATTTGATCATTTGCTCATTTGCTCATTTGCTCATTTGCTCATTTGCTCATTTGCGCTCATTTGCGCTCATTTGCGCTCATTTGCTCATTTGCTCATTTGCTCATTTGCTCATTTTCTCATTTGCTCATTTGCTCTCATTTGCTCTCACTTGCTCTCATTTGCTCTCATTTGTTCATTTGCTCATTTGCTCATTTGCTCATTTGCTCATTTGCTCATTTGCTCATTTGTTCATTTGCTCATTTGCTCTCATTTGCTCATTTGCTCATTTGATCATTTGCTCATTTGCTCATTTGCTCATTTGCGCTCATTTGCGCTCATTTGCGCTCATTTGCTCATTTGCTCATTTGCTCATTTGCGCTCATTTGCGCTCATTTGCGCTCATTTGCTCATTTGCTCATTTGCTCATTTGCTCATTTGCTCATTTGTTTATTTGCTCATTTGCTCATTTGCTCATTTTCTCATTTGCTCCTTTGCTCTCATTTGCTCTCACTTGCTCTCATTTGCTCTCATTTGCTCATTTGCTCATTTGCTCATTTGCTCATTTGCTCATTTGCTCATTTGCTCATTTGTTTATTTGCTTATTTGCTCTCATTTGATCATTTGATCATTTGATCATTTGCTCATTTGCTCATTTGCTCATTTGCTCATTTGCTCATTTGCTCATTTGCTCATTTGCGCTCATTTGCGCTCATTTGCGCTCATTTGCTCATTTGCTCATTTGCTCATTTGCTCATTTGCTCATTTTCTCATTTGCTCATTTGCTCTCATTTGCTCTCACTTGCTCTCATTTGCTCTCATTTGTTCATTTGCTCATTTGCTCATTTGCTCATTTGCGCTCATTTGCGCTCATTTTCTCATTTGCTCATTTCCTCATTTCCTCATTTCCTCATTTGCTCTCATTTGCTCTCATTTGCTCTCATTTGCTCTCATTTGCTCTCATTTGCTCTCATTTGCTCTCATTTGCGCTCATTTGCGCTCATTTGCTCATTTGCTCATTTGCTCATTTGCTCATTTGCTCATTTGTTTATTTGCTCATTTGCTCATTTTCTCATTTTCTCATTTGCTCCTTTGCTCTCATTTGCTCTCACTTGCTCTCATTTGCTCTCATTTGCTCATTTGCTCATTTGCTCATTTGCTCATTTGCTCATTTGCTCATGTGCTCATTTGCTCATTTGCTCATTTGCTCATTTGCTCATCTGCTCTCATTTGCTCATTTGCTCATTTGCTCATTTGCTCATTTGCTCATTTGCTCATTTGCTCATTTGCTCATTTGCTCATTTGCTCATTTGCTCATTTGCTCATTTGATCATTTGCTCATTTGCTCATTTGCTCATTTGCTCATTTGCTCATTTGCTCATTTGCTCATTTGCTCATTTGCTCATTTGCTCATTTGCTCATTTGCTCATTTGCTCATTTGCTCATGTGCTCATTTGCTCATTTGCTCATTTGCTCTTTTGCTCATTTGCTCATTTGCTCATTTGCTCATGTGCTCATGTGCTCATTTGCGCTCATTTGCTCATTTGCGCTCATTTGCGCTCATTTGCTCTCATTTGGTCATTTGCGCTCATTTGCGCTCATTTGCGCTCCTTTGCTCATTTGCTCATTTCCTCATTTCCTCATTTCCTCATTTCCTCATTTCCTCATTTCCTCATTTCCTCATTTCCTCATTTCCTCATTTGCTCATTTGCTCATTTGCTCATTTGCTCATTTGCTCATTTGCTCATTTGCTCATTTGCTCATTTGCTCATTTGCTCATTTGCTCATTTGCGCTCATTTGCTCTCATTTGCTCATTTGCTCATTTGCTCATTTGCTCATTTGCTCTCATTTGCTCATTTGCTCATTTGCTCATTTGCTCATTTGCTCATTTGCTCATTTGAACATTTGCTCATTTGCTCATTTGCTCATTTGCTCATTTGCGCTCATTTGCTCATTTGCTCATTTGCTCATTTGCTCATTTGCGCTCATTTGCGCTCATTTGCTCTCATTTGCTCATTTGCTCATTTGCTCATTTGCTCATTTGCTCATTTGCTCTCATTTGCTCTCATTTGCTCTCATTTGCTCTCATTTGCTCTCATTTGATCTCATTTGCTCTCATTTGCTCTCATTTGCTCTCATTTGCTCATTTGCTCATCTGCTCATTTGCTCCTTTGCTCATTTGCCCATTTGCTCATTTGCTCATTTGCTCATTTGCTCATTTGCTCATTTGCTCATTTGCTCATTTGCTCATTTGCTCATTTGCTCATTTGCTCATTTGCTCATTTGCTCATTTGCTCATTTGCTCATTTGCTCATGTGCTCATTTGCTCATTTGCTCTTTTGCTCATTTGCTCATTTGCTCATTTGCTCATGTGCTCATGTGCTCATTTGCGCTCATTTGCTCATTTGCGCTCATTTGCTCATTTGCTCATTTGAACATTTGCTCATTTGCTCATTTGCTCATTTGCTCATTTGCGCTCATTTGCGCTCATTTGCTCATTTGCTCATTTGCTCATTTGCTCATTTGCGCTCATTTGCGCTCATTTGCTCTCATTTGCTCATTTGCTCATCTGCTCATTTGCTCCTTTGCTCATTTGCCCATTTGCTCATTTGCTCATTTGCTCATTTGCTCATTTGCTCATTTGCGCTCATTTGCGCTCATTTCCTCATTTCCTCATTTCCTCATTTCCTCATTTCCTCATTTGCTCATTTGCTCATTTGCTCATTTGCTCATTTGCTCATTTGCTCATTTGCTCATTTGCTCATTTGCTCATTTGCTCATTTGCTCATTTGCTCATTTGCTCTCATTTGCTCATTTGCTCATTTGCTCATTTGCTCATTTGCTCTCATTTGCTCATTTGCTCATTTGCTCATTTGCTCATTTGCTCATTTGCTCATTTGCTCATTTGAACATTTGCTCATTTGCTCATTTGCTCATTTGCTCATTTGCGCTCATTTGCGCTCATTTGCTCATTTGCTCATTTGCTCATTTGCTCATTTGCGCTCATTTGCGCTCATTTGCTCTCATTTGCTCATTTGCTCATTTGCTCATTTGCTCATTTGCTCATTTGCTCATTTGCTCTCATTTGCTCTCATTTGCTCTCATTTGCTCTCATTTGATCTCATTTGCTCTCATTTGCTCTCATTTGCTCTCATTTGCTCATTTGCTCATCTGCTCATTTGCTCCTTTGCTCATTTGCCCATTTGCTCATTTGCTCATTTGCTCATTTGCTCATTTGCTCATTTGCTCATTTGCTCATTTGCTCATTTGCTCATTTGCTCATTTGCTCATTTGATCATTTGATCATTTGCTCATTTGCTCATTTGCGCTCATTTGCTCATTTGCTCATTTGCTCATTTGCTCATTTGCTCATTTGCTCATTTGCTCATTTGCTCATTTGCTCATTTGCTCATTTGCTCATTTGCTCATTTGCTCATTTGCTCTTTTGCTCTTTTGCTCATTTGCTCATTTGCTCATTTGCTCATTTGCTCATTTGCGCTCATTTGCGCTCATTTGCTCATTTGCTCATTTGCTCATTTGCTCATTTGCGCTCATTTGCGCTCATTTGCTCTCATTTGCTCATTTGCTCATTTGCTCATTTGCTCATTTGCTCATTTCCTCATTTCCTCATTTGCTCTCATTTGCTCTCATTTGCTCTAATTTGCTCTCATTTGATCTCATTTGCTCTCATTTGCTCTCATTTGCTCATTTGCTCATTGGCTCATTTGCTCATTTGCTCATTTGCCCATTTGCTCATTTGCTCATTTGCTCATTTGCTCTCATTTGCTCATTTGCTCATTTGCTCATTTGCTCATTTGCTCATTTGCTCATTTGATCATTTGCTCATTTGCTCATTTGCTCATTTGCGCTCATTTGCTCATTTGCTCATTTGCTCATTTGCTCATTTGCTAATTTGCTCATTTGCTCATTTGCTCATTTGCTCATTTGCTCATTTGCTCATTTGCTCATTTGCTCATTTGCTCATTTGCTCATTTGCTCATTTGCTCTTTTGCTCATTTGCTCATTTGCTCATTTGCTCATTTGCGCTCATTTGCGCTCATTTGCTCTCATTTGCTCATTTGAGCTCATTTGCGCTCATTTGCGCTCATTTGCGCTCCTTTGCTCATTTCCTCATTTCCTCATTTCCTCATTTCCTCATTTCCTCATTTCCTCTCATTTGCTCATTTGCTCATTTGCTCATTTGCTCTCATTTGCTCTCATTTGCTCATTTGCTCATTTGCTCATTTGCTCATTTGCTCATTTGATCATTTGCTCATTTGCTCATTTGCTCTCATTTGCTCTCATTTGCTCTCATTTGCTCTCATTTGCTCTCATTTGCTCTCATTTGCTCTCATTTGCTCATTTGCTCATTTGCTCATTTGCTCATTTGCTCATTTGCTCATTTGCTCATCTGCTCTCATTTGCTCATTGGCTCATTTGCTCATTTGCTCATTTACTCATTTGCTCATATGCTCTCATTTGCTCATTTGCTCATTTGCTCATTTGCGCTCATTTGCGCTCATTTGCTCTCATTTGCTCATTTGCGCTCATTTGCGCTCATTTGCTCATTTCCTCATTTCCTCATTTCCTCATTTCCTCATTTCCTCATTTCCTCATTTCCTCTCATTTGCTCATTTGCTCATATGCTCATTTGCTCATTTGCTCATTTGCGCTCATTTGCGCTCATTTGCGCTCATTTGCTCATTTGCTTATTTGCTCATTTGCTCATTTGCTCATTTGCTCATTTGCTCATTTGCTCTCATTTGTTCTCACTTGCTCTCATTTGCTCTCATTTGTTCATTTGCTCATTTGCTCATTTGCTCATTTGCTCATTTGCTCATTTGTTTATTTGCTCATTTGCTCTCATTTGCTCATTTGCTCATTTGATCATTTGCTCATTTGCTCATTTGCTCATTTGCTCATTTGCTCATTTGCTCATTTTCTCATTTGCTCCTTTGCTCTCATTTGCTCTCACTTGCTCTCATTTGCTCTCATTTGCTCATTTGCTCATTTGCTCATTTGCTCATTTGCTCATTTGCTCATTTGCTCATTTGCTCATTTGCTCATTTGTTTATTTGCTCATTTGCTCATTTGCTCATTTGCTCATTTGCTCATTTGCTTATTTGTTTATTTGCTTATTTGCTCTCATTTGATCATTTGATCATTTGATCATTTGCTCATTTGCTCATTTGCTCATTTGCTCATTTGCTCATTTGCGCTCATTTGCGCTCATTTGCTCATTTGCTCATTTGCTCATTTGCTCATTTGCTCATTTGCTCATTTTCTCATTTGCGCTCATTTGCGCTCATTTTCTCATTTTCTCATTTGCTCATTTGCTCATTTGCTCATTTGCTCATTTGCGCTCATTTGCGCTCATTTGCGCTCATTTTCTCATTTGCTCATTTGCTCATTTGCTCATTTGCTCATTTGCTCATTTGCTCATTTGCTCATTTGCTCATTTGCTCATTTGCTCATTTGCTCATTTGCTCATTTGCTCATTTGCGCTCATTTGCTCATTTGCTCATTTGCTCATTTGCTCATTTGCTCATTTGCTCATTTGCTCATTTGCTCATTTGCTCATTTGCTCATTTGCTCATTTGCTCATTTGCTCATTTGCTCATTTGCTCTTTTGCTCATTTGCTCATTTGCTCATTTGCTCATTTGCGCTCATTTGCGCTCATTTCCTCTCATTTGCTCATTTGCGCTCATTTGCGCTCATTTGCGCTCATTTGCGCTCCTTTGCTCATTTCCTCATTTCCTCATTTCCTCATTTCCTCATTTCCTCATTTCCTCTCATTTGCTCATTTGCTCATTTGCTCATTTGCTCATTTGCTCATTTGCTCATTTGCTCATTTGCTCTCATTTGCTCATTTGCTCATTTGCTCATTTGCTCATTTGCTCATTTGATCATTTGCTCATTTGCTCATTTGCTCTCATTTGCTCTCATTTGCTCTCATTTGCTCTCATTTGCTCTCATTTGCTCTCATTTGCTCTCATTTGCTCATTTGCTCATTTGCTCATTTGCTCATTTGCTCATTTGCTCATTTGCTCATCTGCTCTCATTTGCTCATTGGCTCATTTGCTCATTTGCTCATTTACTCATTTGCTCATATGCTCTCATTTGCTCATTTGCTCATTTGCTCATTTGCTCATTTGCTCATTTGCTCATTTGCTCATTTGCTCATTTGCTCATTTGCTCATTTGCTCATTTGCTCATTTGCTCTTTTGCTCATTTGCTCATTTGCTCATGTGCTCATGTGCTCATTTGCGCTCATTTGCTCATTTGCGCTCATTTGCGCTCATTTGCTCTCATTTGCTCATTTGCGCTCATTTGCGCTCATTTGCGCTCATTTGCTCATTTGCTCATTTACTCATTTGCTCATATGCTCTCATTTGCTCATTTGCTCATTTGCTCATTTGCTCATTTGCTCATTTGCCCATTTGCTCATTTGCTCATTTGCTCATTTGCTCATTTGCTCATTTGCTCATTTGCTCATTTGCTCATTTGCTCATTTGCTCATTTGCTCATTTGATCATTTGCTCATTTGCTCATTTGCTCATTTGCGCTCATTTGCTCATTTGCTCATTTGCTCATTTGCTCATTTGCTCATTTGCTCATTTGCTCATTTGCTCATTTGCTCATTTGCTCATTTGCTCTTTTGCTCATTTGCTCATTTGCTCATTTGCTCATTTGCTCATTTGCGCTCATTTGCGCTCATTTGCTCATTTGCTCATTTGCTCATTTGCTCATTTGCGCTCATTTGCGCTCATTTGCTCTCATTTGCTCATTTGCTCATTTGCTCATTTGCTCATTTGCTCATTTGCTCATTTCCTCATTTGCTCTCATTTCCTCTCATTTGCTCTAATTTGCTCTCATTTGATCTCATTTGCTCTCATTTGCTCTCATTTGCTCATTTGCTCATTTGCTCATTTGCTCATTTGCTCATTTGCTCTCATTTGCTCATTTGCTCATTTGCTCATTTGCTCATTTGCTCTCATTTGCTCATTTGCTCATTTGCTCATTTGCTCATTTGCTCATTTGCTCATTTGAACATTTGCTCATTTGCTCATTTGCTCATTTGCTCATTTGCGCTCATTTGCGCTCATTTGCTCATTTGCTCATTTGCTCATTTGCTCATTTGCGCTCATTTGCGCTCATTTGCTCTCATTTGCTCATTTGCTCATTTGCTCATTTGCTCATTTGCTCATTTGCTCATTTGCTCTCATTTGCTCTCATTTGCTCATTTGCTCATCTGCTCATTTGCTCCTTTGCTCATTTGCCCATTTGCTCATTTGCTCATTTGCTCATTTGCTCATTTGCTCATTTGCTCATTTGCTCATTTGCTCATTTGCTCATTTGCTCATTTGCTCATTTGATCATTTGATCATTTGCTCATTTGCTCATTTGCGCTCATTTGCTCATTTGCTCATTTGCTCATTTGCTCATTTGCTCATTTGCTCATTTGCTCATTTGCTCATTTGCTCATTTGCTCATTTGCTCATTTGCTCATTTGCTCATTTGCTCTTTTGCTCTTTTGCTCATTTGCTCATTTGCTCATTTGCTCATTTGCTCATTTGCGCTCATTTGCGCTCATTTGCTCATTTGCTCATTTGCTCATTTGCTCATTTGCGCTCATTTGCGCTCATTTGCTCTCATTTGCTCATTTGCTCATTTGCTCATTTGCTCATTTGCTCATTTCCTCATTTCCTCATTTGCTCTCATTTGCTCTCATTTGCTCTAATTTGCTCTCATTTGATCTCATTTGCTCTCATTTGCTCTCATTTGCTCATTTGCTCATTGGCTCATTTGCTCATTTGCTCATTTGCCCATTTGCTCATTTGCTCATTTGCTCATTTGCTCTCATTTGCTCATTTGCTCATTTGCTCATTTGCTCATTTGCTCATTTGCTCATTTGATCATTTGCTCATTTGCTCATTTGCTCATTTGCGCTCATTTGCTCATTTGCTCATTTGCTCATTTGCTCATTTGCTAATTTGCTCATTTGCTCATTTGCTCATTTGCTCATTTGCTCATTTGCTCATTTGCTCATTTGCTCATTTGCTCATTTGCTCATTTGCTCATTTGCTCTTTTGCTCATTTGCTCATTTGCTCATTTGCTCATTTGCGCTCATTTGCGCTCATTTGCTCTCATTTGCTCATTTGAGCTCATTTGCGCTCATTTGCGCTCATTTGCGCTCCTTTGCTCATTTCCTCATTTCCTCATTTCCTCATTTCCTCATTTCCTCATTTCCTCTCATTTGCTCATTTGCTCATTTGCTCATTTGCTCTCATTTGCTCTCATTTGCTCATTTGCTCATTTGCTCATTTGCTCATTTGCTCATTTGCTCATTTGATCATTTGCTCATTTGCTCATTTGCTCTCATTTGCTCTCATTTGCTCTCATTTGCTCTCATTTGCTCTCATTTGCTCTCATTTGCTCTCATTTGCTCATTTGCTCATTTGCTCATTTGCTCATTTGCTCATTTGCTCATTTGCTCATCTGCTCTCATTTGCTCATTGGCTCATTTGCTCATTTGCTCATTTACTCATTTGCTCATATGCTCTCATTTGCTCATTTGCTCATTTGCTCATTTGCTCATTTGCTCATTTGCTCATTTGCTCATTTGCTCATTTGCTCATTTGCTCATTTGCTCATTTGCTCATTTGCTCATTTGCTCTTTTGCTCATTTGCTCATTTGCTCATTTGCTCATGTGCTCATGTGCTCATTTGCGCTCATTTGCTCATTTGCGCTCATTTGCGCTCATTTGCTCTCATTTGCTCATTTGCGCTCATTTGCGCTCATTTGCTCATTTCCTCATTTCCTCATTTCCTCATTTCCTCATTTCCTCATTTCCTCATTTCCTCTCATTTGCTCATTTGCTCATATGCTCATTTGCTCATTTGCTCATTTGCGCTCATTTGCGCTCATTTGCGCTCATTTGCTCATTTGCTTATTTGCTCATTTGCTCATTTGCTCATTTGCTCATTTGCTCATTTGCTCTCATTTGTTCTCACTTGCTCTCATTTGCTCTCATTTGTTCATTTGCTCATTTGCTCATTTGCTCATTTGCTCATTTGCTCATTTGTTTATTTGCTCATTTGCTCTCATTTGCTCATTTGCTCATTTGATCATTTGCTCATTTGCTCATTTGCTCATTTGCTCATTTGCTCATTTTCTCATTTGCTCCTTTGCTCTCATTTGCTCTCACTTGCTCTCATTTGCTCTCATTTGCTCATTTGCTCATTTGCTCATTTGCTCATTTGCTCATTTGCTCATTTGCTCATTTGCTCATTTGCTCATTTGTTTATTTGCTCATTTGCTCATTTGCTCATTTGCTCATTTGCTCATTTGCTTATTTGTTTATTTGCTTATTTGCTCTCATTTGATCATTTGATCATTTGATCATTTGCTCATTTGCTCATTTGCTCATTTGCTCATTTGCTCATTTGCGCTCATTTGCGCTCATTTGCGCTCATTTGCTCATTTGCTCATTTGCTCATTTGCTCATTTGCTCATTTGCTCATTTTCTCATTTGCGCTCATTTGCGCTCATTTTCTCATTTTCTCATTTGCTCATTTGCTCATTTGCTCATTTGCTCATTTGCGCTCATTTGCGCTCATTTGCGCTCATTTGCTCATTTGCTCATTTGCTCATTTGCTCATTTGCTCATTTGCTCATTTGCTCATTTGCTCATTTGCTCATTTGCTCATTTGCTCATTTGCTCATTTGCTCATTTGCTCATTTGCGCTCATTTGCTCATTTGCTCATTTGCTCATTTGCTCATTTGCTCATTTGCTCATTTGCTCATTTGCTCATTTGCTCATTTGCTCATTTGCTCATTTGCTCATTTGCTCATTTGCTCATTTGCTCATTTGCTCTTTTGCTCATTTGCTCATTTGCTCATTTGCTCATTTGCGCTCATTTGCGCTCATTTCCTCTCATTTGCTCATTTGCGCTCATTTGCGCTCATTTGCGCTCATTTGCGCTCCTTTGCTCATTTCCTCATTTCCTCATTTCCTCATTTCCTCATTTCCTCATTTCCTCTCATTTGCTCATTTGCTCATTTGCTCATTTGCTCATTTGCTCATTTGCTCATTTGCTCATTTGCTCTCATTTGCTCATTTGCTCATTTGCTCATTTGCTCATTTGCTCATTTGATCATTTGCTCATTTGCTCATTTGCTCTCATTTGCTCTCATTTGCTCTCATTTGCTCTCATTTGCTCTCATTTGCTCTCATTTGCTCTCATTTGCTCATTTGCTCATTTGCTCATTTGCTCATTTGCTCATTTGCTCATTTGCTCATCTGCTCTCATTTGCTCATTGGCTCATTTGCTCATTTGCTCATTTACTCATTTGCTCATATGCTCTCATTTGCTCATTTGCTCATTTGCTCATTTGCTCATTTGCTCATTTGCTCATTTGCTCATTTGCTCATTTGCTCATTTGCTCATTTGCTCATTTGCTCATTTGCTCTTTTGCTCATTTGCTCATTTGCTCATGTGCTCATGTGCTCATTTGCGCTCATTTGCTCATTTGCGCTCATTTGCGCTCATTTGCTCTCATTTGCTCATTTGCGCTCATTTGCGCTCATTTGCGCTCATTTGCTCATTTGCTCATTTACTCATTTGCTCATATGCTCTCATTTGCTCATTTGCTCATTTGCTCATTTGCTCATTTGCTCATTTGCCCATTTGCTCATTTGCTCATTTGCTCATTTGCTCATTTGCTCATTTGCTCATTTGCTCATTTGCTCATTTGCTCATTTGCTCATTTGCTCATTTGATCATTTGCTCATTTGCTCATTTGCTCATTTGCGCTCATTTGCTCATTTGCTCATTTGCTCATTTGCTCATTTGCTCATTTGCTCATTTGCTCATTTGCTCATTTGCTCATTTGCTCATTTGCTCTTTTGCTCATTTGCTCATTTGCTCATTTGCTCATTTGCTCATTTGCGCTCATTTGCGCTCATTTGCTCATTTGCTCATTTGCTCATTTGCTCATTTGCGCTCATTTGCGCTCATTTGCTCTCATTTGCTCATTTGCTCATTTGCTCATTTGCTCATTTGCTCATTTGCTCATTTCCTCATTTGCTCTCATTTCCTCTCATTTGCTCTAATTTGCTCTCATTTGATCTCATTTGCTCTCATTTGCTCTCATTTGCTCATTTGCTCATTTGCTCATCTGCTCATTTGCTCCTTTGCTCATTTGCCCATTTGCTCATTTGCTCATTTGCTCATTTGCTCATTTGCTCTCATTTGCTCATTTGCTCATTTGCTCATTTGCTCATTTGCTCATTTGATCATTTGCTCATTTGCTCATTTGCTCATTTGTGCTCATTTGCTCATTTGCTCATTTGCTCATTTGCTCATTTGCTCATTTGCTCATTTGCTCATTTGCTCATTTGCTCATTTGCTCATTTGCTCATTTGCTCATTTGCTCATTTGCTCATTTGCTCTTTTGCTCATTTGCTCATTTGCTCATTTGCTCATTTGCGCTCATTTGCGCTCATTTCCTCTCATTTGCTCATTTGCGCTCATTTGCGCTCATTTGCGCTCATTTGCGCTCCTTTGCTCATTTCCTCATTTCCTCATTTCCTCATTTCCTCATTTCCTCATTTCCTCTCATTTGCTCATTTGCTCATTTGCTCATTTGCTCATTTGCTCATTTGCTCATTTGCTCATTTGCTCTCATTTGCTCTCATTTGCTCATTTGCTCATTTGCTCATTTGCTCATTTGCTCATTTGATCATTTGCTCATTTGCTCATTTGCTCTCATTTGCTCTCATTTGCTCTCATTTGCTCTCATTTGCTCTCATTTGCTCTCATTTGCTCTCATTTGCTCATTTGCTCATTTGCTCATTTGCTCATTTGCTCATTTGCTCATCTGCTCTCATTTGCTCATTGGCTCATTTGCTCATTTGCTCATTTACTCATTTGCTCATATGCTCTCATTTGCTCATTTGCTCATTTGCTCATTTGCTCATTTGCTCATTTGCTCATTTGCTCATTTGCTCATTTGCTCATTTGCTCTTTTGCTCATTTGCTCATTTGCTCATTTGCTCATGTGCTCATGTGCTCATTTGCGCTCATTTGCTCATTTGCGCTCATTTGCGCTCATTTGCTCTCATTTGCTCATTTGCGCTCATTTGCGCTCATTTGCGCTCCTTTGCTCATTTGCTCATTTCCTCATTTCCTCATTTCCTCATTTCCTCATTTCCTCATTTCCTCATTTCCTCATTTCCTCTCATTTGCTCATTTGCTCATATGCTCATTTGCTCATTTGCTCATTTGCGCTCATTTGCGCTCATTTGCGCTCATTTGCTCATTTGCTTATTTGCTCATTTGCTCATTTGCTCATTTGCTCATTTGCTCATTTGCTCTCATTTGTTCTCACTTGCTCTCATTTGCTCTCATTTGTTCATTTGCTCATTTGCTCATTTGCTCATTTGCTCATTTGCTCATTTGTTTATTTGCTCATTTGCTCTCATTTGCTCATTTGCTCATTTGATCATTTGCTCTCATTTGCTCTCACTTGCTCTCATTTGCTCTCATTTGCTCATTTGCTCATTTGCTCATTTGCTCATTTGCTCATTTGCTCATTTGCTCATTTGCTCATTTGCTCATTTGCTCATTTGTTTATTTGCTCATTTGCTCATTTGCTCATTTGCTCATTTGCTCATTTGCTCATTTGTTTATTTGCTTATTTGCTCTCATTTGATCATTTGATCATTTGATCATTTGCTCATTTGCTCATTTGCTCATTTGCTCATTTGCTCATTTGCGCTCATTTGCGCTCATTTGCGCTCATTTGCTCATTTGCTCATTTGCTCATTTGCTCATTTGCTCATTTGCTCATTTTCTCATTTGCGCTCATTTGCGCTCATTTTCTCATTTTCTCATTTGCTCATTTGCTCATTTGCTCATTTGCTCATTTGCGCTCATTTGCGCTCATTTGCGCTCATTTGCTCATTTGCTCATTTGTTCATTTGCTCATTTGCTCATTTGCTCATTTGCTCATTTGCTCATTTGCGCTCATTTGCGCTCATTTGCGCTCATTTGCGCTCATTTGCTCATTTGCTCATTTGATCATTTGATCATTTGCTCATTTGCTCATTTGCTCATTCGCTCTCATTTGCTCTCACTTGCTCTCATTTGCTCTCATTTGTTCATTTGCTCATTTGCTCATTTGCTCATTTGCTCATTTGCTCATTTGTTCATTTGCTCATTTGCTCTCATTTGCTCATTTGCTCATTTGATCATTTGCTCATTTGCTCATTTGCTCATTTGCGCTCATTTGCGCTCATTTGCGCTCATTTGCTCATTTGCTCATTTGATCATTTGCTCTCATTTGCTCTCACTTGCTCTCATTTGCTCTCATTTGCTCATTTGCTCATTTGCTCATTTGCTCATTTGCTCATTTGCTCATTTGCTCATTTGCTCATTTGCTCATTTGCTCATTTGTTTATTTGCTCATTTGCTCATTTGCTCATTTGCTCATTTGCTCATTTGCTCATTTGTTTATTTGCTTATTTGCTCTCATTTGATCATTTGATCATTTGATCATTTGCTCATTTGCTCATTTGCTCATTTGCTCATTTGCTCATTTGCGCTCATTTGCGCTCATTTGCGCTCATTTGCTCATTTGCTCATTTGCTCATTTGCTCATTTGCTCATTTGCTCATTTTCTCATTTGCGCTCATTTGCGCTCATTTTCTCATTTTCTCATTTGCTCATTTGCTCATTTGCTCATTTGCTCATTTGCGCTCATTTGCGCTCATTTGCGCTCATTTGCTCATTTGCTCATTTGTTCATTTGCTCATTTGCTCATTTGCTCATTTGCTCATTTGCTCATTTGCGCTCATTTGCGCTCATTTGCGCTCATTTGCGCTCATTTGCTCATTTGCTCATTTGATCATTTGATCATTTGCTCATTTGCTCATTTGCTCATTCGCTCTCATTTGCTCTCACTTGCTCTCATTTGCTCTCATTTGTTCATTTGCTCATTTGCTCATTTGCTCATTTGCTCATTTGCTCATTTGTTCATTTGCTCATTTGCTCTCATTTGCTCATTTGCTCATTTGATCATTTGCTCATTTGCTCATTTGCTCATTTGCGCTCATTTGCGCTCATTTGCGCTCATTTGCTCATTTGCTCATTTGCTCATTTGCGCTCATTTGCGCTCATTTGCGCTCATTTGCTCATTTGCTCATTTGCTCATTTGCTCATTTGCTCATTTGTTTATTTGCTCATTTGCTCATTTGCTCATTTTCTCATTTGCTCCTTTGCTCTCATTTGCTCTCACTTGCTCTCATTTGCTCTCATTTGCTCATTTGCTCATTTGCTCATTTGCTCATTTGCTCATTTGCTCATTTGCTCATTTGCTCATTTGTTTATTTGCTTATTTGCTCTCATTTGATCATTTGATCATTTGATCATTTGCTCATTTGCTCATTTGCTCATTTGCTCATTTGCTCATTTGCTCATTTGCGCTCATTTGCGCTCATTTGCGCTCATTTGCGCTCATTTGCTCATTTGCTTATTTGCTCATTTGCTCATTTGCTCATTTGCTCATTTGCTCATTTGCTCTCATTTGTTCTCACTTGCTCTCATTTGCTCTCATTTGTTCATTTGCTCATTTGCTCATTTGCTCATTTGCTCATTTGCTCATTTGTTTATTTGCTCATTTGCTCTCATTTGCTCATTTGCTCATTTGATCATTTGCTCATTTGCTCATTTGCTCATTTGCTCATTTGCTCATTTTCTCATTTGCTCCTTTGCTCTCATTTGCTCTCACTTGCTCTCATTTGCTCTCATTTGCTCATTTGCTCATTTGCTCATTTGCTCATTTGCTCATTTGCTCATTTGCTCATTTGCTCATTTGCTCATTTGCTCATTTGTTTATTTGCTCATTTGCTCATTTGCTCATTTGCTCATTTGCTCATTTGCTCATTTGCTCATTTGTTTATTTGCTTATTTGCTCATTTGATCATTTGATCATTTGCTCATTTGCTCATTTGCTCATTTGCTCATTTGCTCATTTGCGCTCATTTGCGCTCATTTGCGCTCATTTGCTCATTTGCTCATTTGCTCATTTGCTCATTTGCTCATTTGCTCATTTTCTCATTTGCGCTCATTTGCGCTCATTTTCTCATTTTCTCATTTGCTCATTTGCTCATTTGCTCATTTGCTCATTTGCGCTCATTTGCGCTCATTTGCTCATTTGCTCATTTGTTCATTTGCTCATTTGCTCATTTGCTCATTTGCTCATTTGCTCATTTGCGCTCATTTGCGCTCATTTGCGCTCATTTGCGCTCATTTGCTCATTTGCTCATTTGATCATTTGCTCATTTGCTCATTTGCTCATTTGCTCATTTGCTCATTTGCGCTCATTTGCGCTCATTTGCGCTCATTTGCTCATTTGCTCATTTGCTCATTTGCTCATTTTCTCATTTGCTCATTTGCTCTCATTTGCTCTCACTTGCTCTCATTTGCTCTCATTTGTTCATTTGCTCATTTGCTCATTTGCTCATTTGCTCATTTGCTCATTTGTTCATTTGCTCATTTGCTCTCATTTGCTCATTTGCTCATTTGATCATTTGCTCATTTGCTCATTTGCTCATTTGCGCTCATTTGCGCTCATTTGCGCTCATTTGCTCATTTGCTCATTTGCTCATTTGCGCTCATTTGCGCTCATTTGCGCTCATTTGCTCATTTGCTCATTTGCTCATTTGCTCATTTGCTCATTTGTTTATTTGCTCATTTGCTCATTTGCTCATTTTCTCATTTGCTCCTTTGCTCTCATTTGCTCTCACTTGCTCTCATTTGCTCTCATTTGCTCATTTGCTCATTTGCTCATTTGCTCATTTGCTCATTTGCTCATTTGCTCATTTGTTTATTTGCTTATTTGCTCTCATTTGATCATTTGATCATTTGATCATTTGCTCATTTGCTCATTTGCTCATTTGCTCATTTGCTCATTTGCGCTCATTTGCGCTCATTTGCGCTCATTTGCTCATTTGCTCATTTGCTCATTTGCTCATTTGCTCATTTTCTCATTTGCTCATTTGCTCTCATTTGCTCTCACTTGCTCTCATTTGCTCTCATTTGTTCATTTGCTCATTTGCTCATTTGCTCATTTGCGCTCATTTGCGCTCATTTTCTCATTTGCTCATTTCCTCATTTCCTCATTTCCTCATTTGCTCTCATTTGCTCTCATTTGCTCTCATTTGCTCTCATTTGCTCTCATTTGCTCTCATTTGCTCTCATTTGCTCTCATTTGCGCTCATTTGCTCATTTGCTCATTTGCTCATTTGCTCATTTGCTCATTTGTTTATTTGCTCATTTGCTCATTTGCTCATTTTCTCATTTGCTCCTTTGCTCTCATTTGCTCTCACTTGCTCTCATTTGCTCTCATTTGCTCATTTGCTCATTTGCTCATTTGCTCATTTGCTCATTTGCTCATGTGCTCATTTGCTCATTTGCTCATTTGCTCATTTGCTCATCTGCTCTCATTTGCTCATTTGCTCATTTGCTCATTTGCTCATTTGCTCATTTGCTCATTTGCTCATTTGCTCATTTGCTCATTTGCTCATTTGCTCATTTGCTCATTTGATCATTTGCTCATTTGCTCATTTGCTCATTTGCTCATTTGCTCATTTGCTCATTTGCTCATTTGCTCATTTGCTCATTTGCTCATTTGCTCATTTGCTCATTTGCTCATTTGCTCATGTGCTCATTTGCTCATTTGCTCATTTGCTCTTTTGCTCATTTGCTCATTTGCTCATTTGCTCATGTGCTCATGTGCTCATTTGCGCTCATTTGCTCATTTGCGCTCATTTGCGCTCATTTGCTCTCATTTGGTCATTTGCGCTCATTTGCGCTCATTTGCGCTCCTTTGCTCATTTGCTCATTTCCTCATTTCCTCATTTCCTCATTTCCTCATTTCCTCATTTCCTCATTTCCTCATTTCCTCATTTCCTCATTTGCTCATTTGCTCATTTGCTCATTTGCTCATTTGCTCATTTGCTCATTTGCTCATTTGCTCATTTGCTCATTTGCTCATTTGCTCATTTGCTCATTTGCGCTCATTTGCTCTCATTTGCTCATTTGCTCATTTGCTCATTTGCTCATTTGCTCTCATTTGCTCATTTGCTCATTTGCTCATTTGCTCATTTGCTCATTTGCTCATTTGAACATTTGCTCATTTGCTCATTTGCTCATTTGCTCATTTGCGCTCATTTGCTCATTTGCTCATTTGCTCATTTGCTCATTTGCGCTCATTTGCGCTCATTTGCTCTCATTTGCTCATTTGCTCATTTGCTCATTTGCTCATTTGCTCATTTGCTCTCATTTGCTCTCATTTGCTCTCATTTGCTCTCATTTGCTCTCATTTGATCTCATTTGCTCTCATTTGCTCTCATTTGCTCTCATTTGCTCATTTGCTCATCTGCTCATTTGCTCCTTTGCTCATTTGCCCATTTGCTCATTTGCTCATTTGCTCATTTGCTCATTTGCTCATTTGCTCATTTGCTCATTTGCTCATTTGCTCATTTGCTCATTTGCTCATTTGCTCATTTGCTCATTTGCTCATTTGCTCATTTGCTCATGTGCTCATTTGCTCATTTGCTCTTTTGCTCATTTGCTCATTTGCTCATTTGCTCATGTGCTCATGTGCTCATTTGCGCTCATTTGCTCATTTGCGCTCATTTGCTCATTTGCTCATTTGAACATTTGCTCATTTGCTCATTTGCTCATTTGCTCATTTGCGCTCATTTGCGCTCATTTGCTCATTTGCTCATTTGCTCATTTGCTCATTTGCGCTCATTTGCGCTCATTTGCTCTCATTTGCTCATTTGCTCATCTGCTCATTTGCTCCTTTGCTCATTTGCCCATTTGCTCATTTGCTCATTTGCTCATTTGCTCATTTGCTCATTTGCGCTCATTTGCGCTCATTTCCTCATTTCCTCATTTCCTCATTTCCTCATTTCCTCATTTCCTCATTTCCTCATTTGCTCATTTGCTCATTTGCTCATTTGCTCATTTGCTCATTTGCTCATTTGCTCATTTGCTCATTTGCTCATTTGCTCATTTGCTCTCATTTGCTCATTTGCTCATTTGCTCATTTGCTCATTTGCTCTCATTTGCTCATTTGCTCATTTGCTCATTTGCTCATTTGCTCATTTGCTCATTTGAACATTTGCTCATTTGCTCATTTGCTCATTTGCTCATTTGCGCTCATTTGCGCTCATTTGCTCATTTGCTCATTTGCTCATTTGCTCATTTGCGCTCATTTGCGCTCATTTGCTCTCATTTGCTCATTTGCTCATTTGCTCATTTGCTCATTTGCTCATTTGCTCATTTGCTCTCATTTGCTCTCATTTGCTCTCATTTGCTCTCATTTGATCTCATTTGCTCTCATTTGCTCTCATTTGC
This sequence comes from Crossaster papposus, assembly GCA_037893245.1. Classification (NCBI taxonomy): domain Eukaryota; kingdom Metazoa; phylum Echinodermata; class Asteroidea; order Velatida; family Solasteridae; genus Crossaster; species Crossaster papposus. The sequence goes on from JBAIAA010000016.1 coordinate 209,499, forward strand.
TCTCATTTGCTCATTTGCTCATCTGCTCATTTGCTCCTTTGCTCATTTGCCCATTTGCTCATTTGCTCATTTGCTCATTTGCTCATTTGCTCATTTGCTCATTTGCTCATTTGCTCATTTGCTCATTTGCTCATTTGCTCATTTGATCATTTGATCATTTGCTCATTTGCTCATTTGCGCTCATTTGCTCATTTGCTCATTTGCTCATTTGCTCATTTGCTCATTTGCTCATTTGCTCATTTGCTCATTTGCTCATTTGCTCATTTGCTCATTTGCTCATTTGCTCATTTGCTCTTTTGCTCTTTTGCTCATTTGCTCATTTGCTCATTTGCTCATTTGCTCATTTGCGCTCATTTGCGCTCATTTGCTCATTTGCTCATTTGCTCATTTGCTCATTTGCGCTCATTTGCGCTCATTTGCTCTCATTTGCTCATTTGCTCATTTGCTCATTTGCTCATTTGCTCATTTCCTCATTTCCTCATTTGCTCTCATTTGCTCTCATTTGCTCTAATTTGCTCTCATTTGATCTCATTTGCTCTCATTTGCTCTCATTTGCTCATTTGCTCATTGGCTCATTTGCTCATTTGCTCATTTGCCCATTTGCTCATTTGCTCATTTGCTCATTTGCTCTCATTTGCTCATTTGCTCATTTGCTCATTTGCTCATTTGCTCATTTGCTCATTTGATCATTTGCTCATTTGCTCATTTGCTCATTTGCGCTCATTTGCTCATTTGCTCATTTGCTCATTTGCTCATTTGCTAATTTGCTCATTTGCTCATTTGCTCATTTGCTCATTTGCTCATTTGCTCATTTGCTCATTTGCTCATTTGCTCATTTGCTCATTTGCTCATTTGCTCTTTTGCTCATTTGCTCATTTGCTCATTTGCTCATTTGCGCTCATTTGCGCTCATTTGCTCTCATTTGCTCATTTGAGCTCATTTGCGCTCATTTGCGCTCATTTGCGCTCCTTTGCTCATTTCCTCATTTCCTCATTTCCTCATTTCCTCATTTCCTCATTTCCTCTCATTTGCTCATTTGCTCATTTGCTCATTTGCTCTCATTTGCTCTCATTTGCTCATTTGCTCATTTGCTCATTTGCTCATTTGCTCATTTGATCATTTGCTCATTTGCTCATTTGCTCTCATTTGCTCTCATTTGCTCTCATTTGCTCTCATTTGCTCTCATTTGCTCTCATTTGCTCTCATTTGCTCATTTGCTCATTTGCTCATTTGCTCATTTGCTCATTTGCTCATTTGCTCATCTGCTCTCATTTGCTCATTGGCTCATTTGCTCATTTGCTCATTTACTCATTTGCTCATATGCTCTCATTTGCTCATTTGCTCATTTGCTCATTTGCTCATTTGCTCATTTGCTCATTTGCTCATTTGCTCATTTGCTCATTTGCTCATTTGCTCATTTGCTCATTTGCTCATTTGCTCTTTTGCTCATTTGCTCATTTGCTCATTTGCTCATGTGCTCATGTGCTCATTTGCGCTCATTTGCTCATTTGCGCTCATTTGCGCTCATTTGCTCTCATTTGCTCATTTGCGCTCATTTGCGCTCATTTGCTCATTTCCTCATTTCCTCATTTCCTCATTTCCTCATTTCCTCATTTCCTCATTTCCTCTCATTTGCTCATTTGCTCATATGCTCATTTGCTCATTTGCTCATTTGCGCTCATTTGCGCTCATTTGCTCATTTCCTCATTTCCTCATTTCCTCATTTCCTCATTTCCTCATTTCCTCATTTCCTCTCATTTGCTCATTTGCTCATATGCTCATTTGCTCATTTGCTCATTTGCGCTCATTTGCGCTCATTTGCGCTCATTTGCTCATTTGCTTATTTGCTCATTTGCTCATTTGCTCATTTGCTCATTTGCTCATTTGCTCTCATTTGTTCTCACTTGCTCTCATTTGCTCTCATTTGTTCATTTGCTCATTTGCTCATTTGCTCATTTGCTCATTTGCTCATTTGTTTATTTGCTCATTTGCTCTCATTTGCTCATTTGCTCATTTGATCATTTGCTCATTTGCTCATTTGCTCATTTGCTCATTTGCTCATTTTCTCATTTGCTCCTTTGCTCTCATTTGCTCTCACTTGCTCTCATTTGCTCTCATTTGCTCATTTGCTCATTTGCTCATTTGCTCATTTGCTCATTTGCTCATTTGCTCATTTGCTCATTTGCTCATTTGTTTATTTGCTCATTTGCTCATTTGCTCATTTGCTCATTTGCTCATTTGCTTATTTGTTTATTTGCTTATTTGCTCTCATTTGATCATTTGATCATTTGATCATTTGCTCATTTGCTCATTTGCTCATTTGCTCATTTGCTCATTTGCGCTCATTTGCGCTCATTTGCGCTCATTTGCTCATTTGCTCATTTGCTCATTTGCTCATTTGCTCATTTGCTCATTTTCTCATTTGCGCTCATTTGCGCTCATTTTCTCATTTTCTCATTTGCTCATTTGCTCATTTGCTCATTTGCTCATTTGCGCTCATTTGCGCTCATTTGCGCTCATTTGCTCATTTGCTCATTTGCTCATTTGCTCATTTGCTCATTTGCTCATTTGCTCATTTGCTCATTTGCTCATTTGCTCATTTGCTCATTTGCTCATTTGTTTATTTGCTCATTTGCTCTCATTTGCTCATTTGCTCATTTGATCATTTGCTCATTTGCTCATTTGCTCATTTGATCATTTGCGCTCATTTGCTCTCATTTGCACATTTGCTCATTTGTTTATTTGCTCATTTGCTCATTTGCTCTCATTTGCTCTCATTTGCTCTCATTTGCTCTCATTTGCACATTTGCACATTTGCTCATTTGCTCATTTGCTCATTTGCTCATTTGCTCATTTGCTCATTTGCTCATTTGCTCATTTTCTCATTTGCTCCTTTGCTCTCATTTGCTCTCACTTGCTCTCATTTGCTCATTTGCTCATTTGCTCATTTGCTTATTTGCTCATTTGCTCATTTGCTCATGTGCTCATTTGCTCATTTGCTCATTTGTTTATTTGCTCATTTGCTCATTTGCTCATTTGCTCATTTGCTCATTTGCTCATTTGTTTATTTGCTTATTTGCTCTCATTTGATCATTTGATCATTTGATCATTTGATCATTTGCTCATTTGCTCATTTGCTCATTTGCTCATTTGCTCATTTGCGCTCATTTGCGCTCATTTGCGCTCATTTGCTCATTTGCTCATTTGCTCATTTGCTCATTTGCTCATTTGCTCATTTTCTCATTTGCTCATTTGCTCTCATTTGCTCTCACTTGCTCTCATTTGCTCTCATTTGTTCATTTGCTCATTTGCTCATTTGCTCATTTGCTCATTTGCGCTCATTTGCGCTCATTTTCTCATTTGCTCATTTCCTCATTTGCTCATTTCCTCATTTGCTCTCATTTGCTCTCATTTGCTCTCATTTGCTCTCATTTGCTCTCATTTGCTCTCATTTGCTCTCATTTGCTCTCATTTGCTCTCATTTGCTCTCATTTGCTCTCATTTGCTCATTTGCTCATTTGCTCATTTGCTCATTTGCTCATTTGCTCATTTGCTCATCTGCTCTCATTTGCTCATTTGCTCATTTGCTCATTTGCTCATTTGCTCATTTGCTCATCTGCTCTCATTTGCTCATTTGCTCATTTGCTCATTTGCTCATTTGCTCATTTGCTCATTTGCTCATTTGCTCATTTGCTCATTTGCTCATTTGATCATTTGCTCATTTGATCATTTGCTCATTTGCTCATTTGCTCTCATTTGCTCATTTGCTCATTTGCTCATTTGCTCATTTGCTCATTTGCTCATTTGCTCATTTGCTCATTTGCTCATTTGCTCATTTGCTCTCATTTGCTCATTTGCTCATTTGCTCATTTGCTCATTTGCTCATTTGCTCATTTGCTCATTTGCTCATTTGCTCATCTGCTCTCATTTGCTCATTTGCTCATTTGCTCATTTGCTCATTTGCTCATTTGCTCATCTGCTCTCATTTGCTCATTTGCTCATTTGCTCATTTGCTCATTTGCTCATTTGCTCATTTGCTCATTTGCTCATTTGCTCATTTGCTCATTTGCTCATTTGATCATTTGCTCATTTGCTCATTTGCTCTCATTTGCTCATTTGCTCATTTGCTCATTTGCTCATTTGCTCATTTGCTCATTTGCTCATTTGCTCATTTGCTCATTTGCTCATTTGCTCATTTGCTCATTTGCTCATGTGCTCATTTGCTCATTTGCTCTTTTGCTCATTTGCTCATTTGCTCATTTGCTCATGTGCTCATGTGCTCATTTGCTCTCATTTGCTCATTTGCTCATTTGCGCTCATTTGCTCTCATTTGCTCTCATTTGTTCATTTGCTCATTTGCTCATTTGCTCATTTGCTCATTTGCTCATTTGTTTATTTGCTCATTTGCTCTCATTTGCTCATTTGCTCATTTGATCATTTGCTCATTTGCTCATTTGCTCATTTGCTCATTTGCTCATTTTCTCATTTGCTCCTTTGCTCTCATTTGCTCTCACTTGCTCTCATTTGCTCTCATTTGCTCATTTGCTCATTTGCTCATTTGCTCATTTGCTCATTTGCTCATTTGCTAATTTGCTCATTTGCTCATTTGTTTATTTGCTCATTTGCTCATTTGCTAATTTGCTCATTTGCTCATTTGCTCATTTGTTTATTTGCTTATTTGCTCTCATTTGCTCATTTGATCATTTGATCATTTGCTCATTTGCTCATTTGCTCATTTGCTCATTTGCTCATTTGCGCTCATTTGCGCTCATTTGCTCATTTGCTCATTTGCTCATTTGCTCATTTGCTCATTTGCTCATTTGCTCATTTTCTCATTTGCGCTCATTTGCGCTCATTTTCTCATTTTCTCATTTGCTCATTTGCTCATTTGCTCATTTCCTCATTTGCTCTCATTTGCTCTCATTTGCTCTCATTTGCTCTCATTTGCTCTCATTTGCTCTAATTTGCTCTCATTTGTCTCATTTGCTCATTTGCTCATTTGCTCATTTGCTCATTTGCTCATTTGCTCATTTGCTCATCTGCTCTCATTTGCTCATTTGCTCATTTGCTCATTTGCTCATTTGCTCATTTGCTCATTTGCTCATTTGCGCTCATTTGCGCTCATTTGCGCTCATTTGCTCATTTGCTCATTTGCTCATTTGCTCATTTGCTCATTTGCTCATTTGCTCATTTGCTCATTTGTTTATTTGCTCATTTGCTCTCATTTGCTCTCATTTGCTCATTTGATCATTTGCTCATTTGCTCATTTGCTCATTTGCGCTCATTTGCGCTCATTTGCGCTCATTTGCTCATTTGCTCATTTGCTCATTTGCTCATTTGCTCATTTGTTTATTTGCTCATTTGCTCATTTGCTCTCATTTGCTCTCATTTGCTCTCATTTGCACATTTGCATATTTGCTCATTTGCTCATTTGCTCATTTGCTCATTTGCTCATTTGCTCATTTGCTCATTTGCTCATTTGCTCATTTTCTCATTTGCTCCTTTGCTCTCATTTGCTCTCACTTGCTCTCATTTGCTCTCATTTTCTCATTTGCTCATTTGCTCATTTGCTCATTTGCTCATTTGCTCATGTGCTCATTTGCTCATTTGCTCATTTGTTTATTTGCTCATTTGCTCATTTGCTCATTTGCTCATTTGCTCATTTGCTCATTTGTTTATTTGTTTATTTGCTCTCATTTGCTCATTTGATCATTTGATCATTTGCTCATTTGCTCATTTGCTCATTTGCTCATTTGCTCATTTGCTCATTTGCTCATTTGCTCATTTGCGCTCATTTGCGCTCATTTGCGCTCATTTGCTCATTTGCTCATTTGCTCATTTGCGCTCATTTGCGCTCATTTGCGCTCATTTGCTCATTTGCTCATTTGCTCATTTGCTCATTTGCTCATTTGCTCATTTGCTCATTTGCTCATTTGCTCATTTTCTCATTTGCTCATTTGCTCTCATTTGCTCTCACTTGCTCTCATTTGCTCTCATTTGTTCATTTGCTCATTTGCTCATTTGCTCATTTGCTCATTTGCTCATTTGTTTATTTGCTCATTTGCTCTCATTTGCTCATTTGCTCATTTGATCATTTGCTCATTTTCTCATTTTCTCATTTGCTCATTTGCTCTCATTTGCTCTCATTTGCTCTCATTTGCTCTCATTTGTTCATTTGCTCATTTGCTCATTTGCTCATTTGCTCATTTGCTCATTTGTTTATTTGCTCATTTGCTCTCATTTGCTCATTTGCTCATTTGATCATTTGCTCATTTGCTCATTTGCTCATTTGCGCTCATTTGCGCTCATTTGCTCTCGTTTGCACATTTGCTCATTTGCTCATTTGTTTATTTGCTCATTTGCTCATTTGCTCTCATTTGCTCTCATTTGCTCTCATTTGCACATTTGCACATTTGCTCATTTTCTCATTTGCTCCTTTGCTCTCATTTGCTCTCACTTGCTCTCATTTGCTCTCATTTGCTCATTTGCTCATTTGCTTATTTGCTCATTTGCTCATTTGCTCATGTGCTCATTTGCTCATTTGCTCATTTGTTTATTTGCTCATTTGCTCATTTGCTCATTTGCTCATTTGCTCATTTGCTCATTTGTTTATTTGCTTATTTGCTCTCATTTGATCATTTGATCATTTGATCATTTGCTCATTTGCTCATTTGCTCATTTGCTCATTTGCTCATTTGCGCTCATTTGCGCTCATTTGCGCTCATTTGCTCATTTGCTCATTTGCTCATTTGCTCATTTGCTCATTTTCTCATTTGCTCATTTGCTCTCATTTGCTCTCACTTGCTCTCATTTGCTCTCATTTGTTCATTTGCTCATTTGCTCATTTGCTCATTTGCTCATTTGCGCTCATTTGCGCTCATTTTCTCATTTGCTCATTTCCTCATTTCCTCATTTCCTCATTTCCTCATTTGCTCTCATTTGCTCTCATTTGCTCTCATTTGCTCTCATTTGCTCTCATTTGCTCTCATTTGCTCTCATTTGCTCTCATTTGCTCTCATTTGCTCATTTGCTCATTTGCTCATTTGCTCATTTGCTCATTTGCTCATTTGCTCATCTGCTCTCATTTGCTCATTTGCTCATTTGCTCATTTGCTCATTTGCTCATCTGCTCTCATTTGCTCATTTGCTCATTTGCTCATTTGCTCATTTGCTCATTTGCTCATTTGCTCATTTGCTCATTTGCTCATTTGCTCATTTGCTCATTTGCTCATTTGATCATTTGCTCATTTGCTCATTTGCTCTCATTTGCTCTCATTTGCTCATTTGCTCATTTGCTCATTTGCTCATTTGCTCATTTGCTCATTTGCTCATTTGCTCATTTGCTCATTTGCTCATTTGCTCATTTGCTCATTTGCTCATTTGCTCATGTGCTCATTTGCTCATTTGCTCATTTGCTCATTTGCTCATTTGCTCATTTGCTCATGTGCTCATGTGCTCATTTGCGCTCATTTGCTCATTTGCGCTCATTTGCGCTCATTTGCTCTCATTTGGTCATTTGCGCTCATTTGCGCTCATTTGCGCTCCTTTGCTCATTTGCTCATTTGCTCTCATTTGCTCTCATTTGCTCATTTGCTCATTTGCTCATTTGCTCATTTGCTCATTTGATCATTTGCTCATTTGCTCATTTGCTCTCATTTGTTCTCATTTGCTCTCATTTGCTCTCATTTGCTCTCATTTGCTCTCATTTGCTCTCATTTGCTCATTTGCTCATTTGCTCATTTGCTCATTTGCTCATTTGCTCATTTGCTCATCTGCTCTCATTTGCTCATTGGCTCATTTGCTCATTTGCTCATTTACTCATTTGCTCATATGCTCTCATGAGCGCAAATGAGCGCAAATGAGCAAATGAGCGCAAATGAGCACATGAGCACATGAGCAAATGAGCAAATGAGCAAATGAGCAAAAGAGCAAATGAGCAAATGAGCAAATGAGCAAATGAGTAAATGAGTAAATGAGCATTTGCTCATTTGCTCATTTGCTCATTTGCTCATTTGCTCATTTGCTCATTTGCTCATTTGCTCATTTGCTCATTTGCTCATTTGCTCATTTGCTCATTTGCTCTTTTGCTCATTTGCTCATTTGCTCATTTGCTCATGTGCTCATGTGCTCATTTGCGCTCATTTGCTCATTTGCGCTCATTTGCGCTCATTTGCTCTCATTTGCTCATTTGCGCTCATTTGCGCTCATTTGCGCTCCTTTGCTCATTTGCTCATTTCCTCATTTCCTCATTTCCTCATTTCCTCATTTCCTCATTTCCTCATTTCCTCTCATTTGCTCATTTGCTCATATGCTCATTTGCTCATTTGCTCATTTGCGCTCATTTGCGCTCATTTGCGCTCATTTGCTCATTTGCTTATTTGCTCATTTGCTCATTTGCTCATTTGCTCATTTGCTCATTTGCTCTCATTTGTTCTCACTTGCTCTCATTTGCTCTCATTTGTTCATTTGCTCATTTGCTCATTTGCTCATTTGCTCATTTGCTCATTTGTTTATTTGCTCATTTGCTCTCATTTGCTCATTTGCTCATTTGATCATTTGCTCATTTGCTCATTTGCTCATTTGCTCATTTGCTCATTTTCTCATTTGCTCCTTTGCTCTCATTTGCTCTCACTTGCTCTCATTTGCTCTCATTTGCTCATTTGCTCATTTGCTCATTTGCTCATTTGCTCATTTGCTCATTTGCTCATTTGCTCATTTGCTCATTTGTTTATTTGCTCATTTGCTCATTTGCTAATTTGCTCATTTGCTAATTTGCTCATTTGTTTATTTGCTTATTTGCTCTCATTTGCTCATTTGATCATTTGATCATTTGCTCATTTGCTCATTTGCTCATTTGCTCATTTGCTCATTTGAGCTCATTTGCGCTCATTTGCGCTCATTTGCTCATTTGGTCATTTGCTCATTTGCTCATTTGCTCATTTGCTCATTTTCTCATTTGCGCTCATTTGCGCTCATTTTCTCATTTTCTCATTTGCTCATTTGCTCTCATTTGCTCTCATTTGCTCTCATTTGCTCTCATTTGCTCTCATTTGCTCTCATTTGCTCTCATTTGCTCTCATTTGCTCTAATTTGCTCTCATTTGTCTCATTTGCTCATTTGCTCATTTGCTCATTTGCTCATTTGCTCATTTGCTCATTTGCTCATCTGCTCTCATTTGCTCATTTGCTCATTTGCTCATTTGCTCATTTGCTCATTTGCTCATTTGCTCATTTGCGCTCATTTGCGCTCATTTGCGCTCATTTGCTCATTTGCTCATTTGCTCATTTGCTCATTTGCTCATTTGCTCATTTGCTCATTTGCTCATTTGTTTATTTGCTCATTTGCTCTCATTTGCTCATTTGCTCATTTGATCATTTGCTCATTTTCTCATTTTCTCATTTGCTCATTTGCTCTCATTTGCTCTCACTTGCTCTCATTTGCTCTCATTTGTTCATTTGCTCATTTGCTCATTTGCTCATTTGCTCATTTGCTCATTTGTTTATTTGCTCATTTGCTCTCATTTGCTCATTTGCTCATTTGATCATTTGCTCATTTTCTCATTTGCTCATTTGCTCATCTGCTCTCATTTGCTCATTTGCTCATTTGCTCATTTGCTCATTTGCTCATTTGCTCATTTGCTCATTTGCGCTCATTTGCGCTCATTTGCGCTCATTTGCTCATTTGCTCATTTGCTCATTTGCTCATTTGCTCATTTGCTCATTTGCTCATTTGCTCATTTGTTTATTTGCTCATTTGCTCTCATTTGCTCATTTGCTCATTTGATCATTTGCTCATTTTCTCATTTTCTCATTTGCTCATTTGCTCTCATTTGCTCTCACTTGCTCTCATTTGCTCTCATTTGTTCATTTGCTCATTTGCTCATTTGCTCATTTGCTCATTTGCTCATTTGTTTATTTGCTCATTTGCTCTCATTTGCTCTCATTTGCTCATTTGATCATTTGCTCATTTGCTCATTTGCTCATTTGCGCTCATTTGCGCTCATTTGCGCTCATTTGCTCATTTGCTCATTTGCTCATTTGCTCATTTGCTCATTTGTTTATTTGCTCATTTGCTCATTTGCTCTCATTTGCTCTCATTTGCTCTCATTTGCACATTTGCACATTTGCTCATTTGCTCATTTGCTCATTTGCTCATTTGCTCATTTGCTCATTTGCTCATTTGCTCATTTTCTCATTTGCTCATTTGCTCTCATTTGCTCTCACTTGCTCTCATTTGCTCTCATTTGCTCATTTGCTCATTTGCTCATTTGCTCATTTGCGCACATTTGCGCTCATTTTCTCATTTGCTCATTTGCTCATTTGCTCAATATTTTCATTTGCTCTCATTTGCTCTTATTTGCTCTCATTTGCTCTCATTTGCTCTCATTTGCTCTCATTTGCTCATTTGCTCATTTGCTCATTTGCTCATTTGCTCATTTGCTCATTTGCTCATTTGCTCATTTGCTCATCTGCTCTCATTTGCTCATTTGCTCATTTGCTCATTTGCTCATTTGCTCATTTGCTCATTTGCTCATTTGCTCATTTGCTCATTTGCTCATTTGCTCATTTGATATTTGCTCATTTGCTCATTTGCTCATTTGCTCATTTGCTCATGTGCTCATGTGCTCATTTGCGCATTTGCTCATTTGCTCTTATTTGCTCTCATTTCCTCTCATTTCCTCTCATTTCCTCATTTGCGCTCATTTGTGCTCATTTGCGCTCATTTGCGCTCATTTGCTCATTTGCTCATTTGCTCATTTGCTCATTTGCTAATTTGCTCATTTGCTCATTTGCTCATTTGCTCTTTTCCTCATTTCCTCTCATTTGCTCATTTGCTCATTTGCTCATTTGCTCATTTGCTCATTTGCTCATTTGCTCATTTGCTCATTTGCTCATTTGCTCATTTGCTCATGTGCTCATGTGCTCATTTGCGCTCATTTGCTCATTTGCGCTCATTTGCGCTCATTTGCTCTCATTTGCTCATTTGCGCTCATTTGCGCTCATTTGCGCTCCTTTGCTCATTTGCTCATTTCCTCATTTCCTCATTTCCTCATTTCCTCATTTCCTCATTTCCTCATTTCCTCTCATTTGCTCATTTGCTCATATGCTCATTTGCTCATTTGCTCATTTGCGCTCATTTGCGCTCATTTGCGCTCATTTGCTCATTTGCTTATTTGCTCATTTGCTCATTTGCTCATTTGCTCATTTGCTCATTTGCTCTCATTTGTTCTCACTTGCTCTCATTTGCTCTCATTTGTTCATTTGCTCATTTGCTCATTTGCTCATTTGCTCATTTGCTCTCATTTGCTCTCATTTGCTCATTTGATCATTTGCTCATTTGCTCATTTGCTCTCATTTGTTCTCATTTGCTCTCATTTGCTCTCATTTGCTCTCATTTGCTCTCATTTGCTCATTTGCTCATTTGCTCATTTGCTCATTTGCTCATTTGCTCATTTGCTCATCTGCTCTCATTTGCTCATTGGCTCATTTGCTCATTTGCTCATTTACTCATTTGCTCATATGCTCTCATGAGCGCAAATGAGCGCAAATGAGCAAATGAGCGCAAATGAGCACATGAGCACATGAGCAAATGAGCAAATGAGCAAATGAGCAAAAGAGCAAATGAGCAAATGAGCAAATGAGCAAATGAGTAAATGAGTAAATGAGCATTTGCTCATTTGCTCATTTGCTCATTTGCTCATTTGCTCATTTGCTCATTTGCTCATTTGCTCATTTGCTCATTTGCTCATTTGCTCATTTGCTCATTTGCTCATTTGCTCTTTTGCTCATTTGCTCATTTGCTCATTTGCTCATGTGCTCATGTGCTCATTTGCGCTCATTTGCTCATTTGCGCTCATTTGCGCTCATTTGCTCTCATTTGCTCATTTGCGCTCATTTGCGCTCATTTGCGCTCCTTTGCTCATTTGCTCATTTCCTCATTTCCTCATTTCCTCATTTCCTCATTTCCTCATTTCCTCATTTCCTCTCATTTGCTCATTTGCTCATATGCTCATTTGCTCATTTGCTCATTTGCGCTCATTTGCGCTCATTTGCGCTCATTTGCTCATTTGCTTATTTGCTCATTTGCTCATTTGCTCATTTGCTCATTTGCTCATTTGCTCTCATTTGTTCTCACTTGCTCTCATTTGCTCTCATTTGTTCATTTGCTCATTTGCTCATTTGCTCATTTGCTCATTTGCTCATTTGTTTATTTGCTCATTTGCTCTCATTTGCTCATTTGCTCATTTGCTCATTTGCTCATTTGCTCATTTTCTCATTTGCTCCTTTGCTCTCATTTGCTCTCACTTGCTCTCATTTGCTCTCATTTGCTCATTTGCTCATTTGCTCATTTGCTCATTTGCTCATTTGCTCATTTGCTCATTTGCTCATTTGCTCATTTGTTTATTTGCTCATTTGCTCATTTGCTCATTTGCTCATTTGCTCATTTGCTCATGTGCTCATGTGCTCATTTGCGCATTTGCTCATTTGCTCTTATTTGCTCTCATTTCCTCTCATTTCCTCTCATTTCCTCATTTGCGCTCATTTGTGCTCATTTGCGCTCATTTGCGCTCATTTGCTCATTTGCTCATTTGCTCATTTGCTCATTTGCTAATTTGCTCATTTGCTCATTTGCTCATTTGCTCTTTTCCTCATTTCCTCTCATTTGCTCATTTGCTCATTTGCTCATTTGCTCATTTGCTCATTTGCTCATTTGCTCATTTGCTCATTTGCTCATTTGCTCATTTGCTCATGTGCTCATGTGCTCATTTGCGCTCATTTGCTCATTTGCGCTCATTTGCGCTCATTTGCTCTCATTTGCTCATTTGCGCTCATTTGCGCTCATTTGCGCTCCTTTGCTCATTTGCTCATTTCCTCATTTCCTCATTTCCTCATTTCCTCATTTCCTCATTTCCTCATTTCCTCTCATTTGCTCATTTGCTCATATGCTCATTTGCTCATTTGCTCATTTGCGCTCATTTGCGCTCATTTGCGCTCATTTGCTCATTTGCTTATTTGCTCATTTGCTCATTTGCTCATTTGCTCATTTGCTCATTTGCTCTCATTTGTTCTCACTTGCTCTCATTTGCTCTCATTTGTTCATTTGCTCATTTGCTCATTTGCTCATTTGCTCATTTGCTCTCATTTGCTCTCATTTGCTCATTTGCTCATTTGCTCATTTGCTCATTTGCTCATTTGATCATTTGCTCATTTGCTCATTTGCTCTCATTTGTTCTCATTTGCTCTCATTTGCTCTCATTTGCTCATTTGCGCTCATTTGCGCTCATTTGCGCTCCTTTGCTCATTTGCTCATTTCCTCATTTCCTCATTTCCTCATTTCCTCATTTCCTCATTTCCTCATTTCCTCTCATTTGCTCATTTGCTCATATGCTCATTTGCTCATTTGCTCATTTGCGCTCATTTGCGCTCATTTGCGCTCATTTGCTCATTTGCTTATTTGCTCATTTGCTCATTTGCTCATTTGCTCATTTGCTCATTTGCTCTCATTTGTTCTCACTTGCTCTCATTTGCTCTCATTTGTTCATTTGCTCATTTGCTCATTTGCTCATTTGCTCATTTGCTCTCATTTGCTCTCATTTGCTCATTTGCTCATTTGCTCATTTGCTCATTTGCTCATTTGATCATTTGCTCATTTGCTCATTTGCTCTCATTTGTTCTCATTTGCTCTCATTTGCTCTCATTTGCTCTCATTTGCTCTCATTTGCTCATTTGCTCATTTGCTCATTTGCTCATTTGCTCATTTGCTCATCTGCTCTCATTTGCTCATTGGCTCATTTGCTCATTTGCTCATTTACTCATTTGCTCATATGCTCTCATGAGCGCAAATGAGCGCAAATGAGCAAATGAGCGCAAATGAGCACATGAGCACATGAGCAAATGAGCAAATGAGCAAATGAGCAAAAGAGCAAATGAGCAAATGAGCAAATGAGCAAATGAGTAAATGAGTAAATGAGCATTTGCTCATTTGCTCATTTGCTCATTTGCTCATTTGCTCATTTGCTCATTTGCTCATTTGCTCATTTGCTCATTTGCTCATTTGCTCATTTGCTCATTTGCTCATTTGCTCTTTTGCTCATTTGCTCATTTGCTCATTTGCTCATGTGCTCATGTGCTCATTTGCGCTCATTTGCTCATTTGCGCTCATTTGCGCTCATTTGCTCTCATTTGCTCATTTGCGCTCATTTGCGCTCATTTGCGCTCCTTTGCTCATTTGCTCATTTCCTCATTTCCTCATTTCCTCATTTCCTCATTTCCTCATTTCCTCATTTCCTCTCATTTGCTCATTTGCTCATATGCTCATTTGCTCATTTGCTCATTTGCGCTCATTTGCGCTCATTTGCGCTCATTTGCTCATTTGCTTATTTGCTCATTTGCTCATTTGCTCATTTGCTCATTTGCTCATTTGCTCTCATTTGTTCTCACTTGCTCTCATTTGCTCTCATTTGTTCATTTGCTCATTTGCTCATTTGCTCATTTGCTCATTTGCTCATTTGTTTATTTGCTCATTTGCTCTCATTTGCTCATTTGCTCATTTGATCATTTGCTCATTTGCTCATTTGCTCATTTGCTCATTTGCTCATTTTCTCATTTGCTCCTTTGCTCTCATTTGCTCTCACTTGCTCTCATTTGCTCTCATTTGCTCATTTGCTCATTTGCTCATTTGCTCATTTGCTCATTTGCTCATTTGCTCATTTGATCATTTGCTCATTTGTTTATTTGCTCATTTGCTCATTTGCTAATTTGCTCATTTGCTCATTTGCTCATTTGTTTATTTGCTTATTTGCTCTCATTTGCTCATTTGATCATTTGATCATTTGCTCATTTGCTCATTTGCTCATTTGCTCATTTGCTCATTTGCGCTCATTTGCGCTCATTTGCGCTCATTTGCTCATTTGCTCATTTGCTCATTTGCTCATTTGCTCATTTGCTCATTTTCTCATTTGCGCTCATTTGCGCTCATTTTCTCATTTTCTCATTTGCTCATTTGCTCATTTGCTCATTTCCTCATTTGCTCTCATTTGCTCTCATTTGCTCTCATTTGCTCTCATTTGCTCTCATTTGCTCTAATTTGCTCTCATTTGTCTCATTTGCTCATTTGCTCATTTGCTCATTTGCTCATTGGCTCATTTGCTCATTTGCTCATCTGCTCTCATTTGCTCTCACTTGCTCTCATTTGCTCTCATTTGTTCATTTGCTCATTTGCTCATTTGCTCATTTGCTCATTTGCTCATTTGTTTATTTGCTCATTTGCTCTCATTTGCTCTCATTTGCTCATTTGATCATTTGCTCATTTGCTCATTTGCTCATTTGCGCTCATTTGCGCTCATTTGCGCTCATTTGCTCATTTGCTCATTTGCTCATTTGCTCATTTGCTCATTTGTTTATTTGCTCATTTGCTCATTTGCTCTCATTTGCTCTCATTTGCTCTCATTTGCCCATTTGCACATTTGCTCATTTGCTCATTTGCTCATTTGCTCATTTGCTCATTTGCTCATTTGCTCATTTGCTCATTTTCTCATTTGCTCCTTTGCTCTCATTTGCTCTCACTTGCTCTCATTTGCTCTCATTTGCTCATTTGCTCATTTGCTCATTTGCTCATTTGCTCATTTGCTCATGTGCTCATTTGCTCATTTGCTCATTTGTTTATTTGCTCATTTGCTCATTTGCTCATTTGCTCATTTGCTCATTTGCTCATTTGTTTATTTGCTTATTTGCTCTCATTTGCTCATTTGATCATTTGATCATTTGCTCATTTGCTCATTTGCTCATTTGCTCATTTGCTCATTTGCTCATTTGCTCATTTGCTCATTTGCGCTCATTTGCGCTCATTTGCGCTCATTTGCTCATTTGCTCATTTGCTCATTTGCGCTCATTTGCGCTCATTTGCGCTCATTTGCTCATTTGCTCATTTGCTCATTTGCTCATTTGCTCATTTGCTCATTTGCTCATTTTCTCATTTGCTCATTTGCTCTCATTTGCTCTCACTTGCTCTCATTTGCTCTCATTTGTTCATTTGCTCATTTGCTCATTTGCTCATTTGCTCATTTGCTCATTTGTTTATTTGCTCATTTGCTCTCATTTGCTCATTTGCTCATTTGATCATTTGCTCATTTTCTCATTTTCTCATTTGCTCATTTGCTCTCATTTGCTCTCACTTGCTCTCATTTGCTCTCATTTGTTCATTTGCTCATTTGCTCATTTGCTCATTTGCTCATTTGCTCATTTGTTTATTTGCTCATTTGCTCTCATTTGCTCATTTGCTCATTTGATCATTTGATCATTTGCTCATTTGCTCATTTGCGCTCATTTGCGCTCATTTGCTCTCATTTGCACATTTGCTCATTTGCTCATTTGTTTATTTGCTCATTTGCTCATTTGCTCTCATTTGCTCTCATTTGCTCTCATTTGCACATTTGCACATTTGCTCATTTGCTCATTTGCTCATTTGCTCATTTGCTCATTTGCTCATTTGCTCATTTGCTCATTTTCTCATTTGCTCCTTTGCTCTCATTTGCTCTCACTTGCTCTCATTTGCTCTCATTTGCTCATTTGCTCATTTGCTCATTTGCTCATTTGCTCATTTGCTCATTTTCTCATTTGCGCTCATTTGCGCTCATTTTCTCATTTTCTCATTTGCTCATTTGCTCATTTGCTCATTTCCTCATTTGCTCTCATTTGCTCTCATTTGCTCTCATTTGCTCTCATTTGCTCTCATTTGCTCTAATTTGCTCTCATTTGTCTCATTTGCTCATTTGCTCATTTGCTCATTTGCTCATTGGCTCATTTGCTCATTTGCTCATTTGCTCATCTGCTCTCATTTGCTCTCACTTGCTCTCATTTGCTCTCATTTGTTCATTTGCTCATTTGCTCATTTGCTCATTTGCTCATTTGCTCATTTGTTTATTTGCTCATTTGCTCTCATTTGCTCTCATTTGCTCATTTGATCATTTGCTCATTTGCTCATTTGCTCATTTGCGCTCATTTGCGCTCATTTGCGCTCATTTGCTCATTTGCTCATTTGCTCATTTGCTCATTTGCTCATTTGTTTATTTGCTCATTTGCTCATTTGCTCTCATTTGCTCTCATTTGCTCTCATTTGCACATTTGCACATTTGCTCATTTGCTCATTTGCTCATTTGCTCATTTGCTCATTTGCTCATTTGCTCATTTGCTCATTTTCTCATTTGCTCCTTTGCTCTCATTTGCTCTCACTTGCTCTCATTTGCTCTCATTTGCTCATTTGCTCATTTGCTCATTTGCTCATTTGCTCATTTGCTCATGTGCTCATTTGCTCATTTGCTCATTTGTTTATTTGCTCATTTGCTCATTTGCTCATTTGCTCATTTGCTCATTTGCTCATTTGTTTATTTGCTTATTTGCTCTCATTTGCTCATTTGATCATTTGATCATTTGCTCATTTGCTCATTTGCTCATTTGCTCATTTGCTCATTTGCTCATTTGCTCATTTGCTCATTTGCGCTCATTTGCGCTCATTTGCGCTCATTTGCTCATTTGCTCATTTGCTCATTTGCGCTCATTTGCGCTCATTTGCGCTCATTTGCTCATTTGCTCATTTGCTCATTTGCTCATTTGCTCATTTGCTCATTTGCTCATTTGCTCATTTGCTCATTTTCTCATTTGCTCATTTGCTCTCATTTGCTCTCACTTGCTCTCATTTGCTCTCATTTGTTCATTTGCTCATTTGCTCATTTGCTCATTTGCTCATTTGCTCATTTGTTTATTTGCTCATTTGCTCTCATTTGCTCATTTGCTCATTTGATCATTTGCTCATTTTCTCATTTTCTCATTTGCTCATTTGCTCTCATTTGCTCTCACTTGCTCTCATTTGCTCTCATTTGTTCATTTGCTCATTTGCTCATTTGCTCATTTGCTCATTTGCTCATTTGTTTATTTGCTCATTTGCTCTCATTTGCTCATTTGCTCATTTGATCATTTGCTCATTTGCTCATTTGCTCATTTGCGCTCATTTGCGCTCATTTGCTCTCATTTGCACATTTGCTCATTTGCTCATTTGTTTATTTGCTCATTTGCTCATTTGCTCTCATTTGCTCTCATTTGCTCTCATTTGCACATTTGCACATTTGCTCATTTGCTCATTTGCTCATTTGCTCATTTGCTCATTTGCTCATTTGCTCATTTGCTCATTTTCTCATTTGCTCCTTTGCTCTCATTTGCTCTCACTTGCTCTCATTTGCTCTCATTTGCTCATTTGCTCATTTGCTTATTTGCTCATTTGCTCATTTGCTCATGTGCTCATTTGCTCATTTGCTCATTTGTTTATTTGCTCATTTGCTCATTTGCTCATTTGCTCATTTGCTCATTTGCTCATTTGTTTATTTGCTTATTTGCTCTCATTTGATCATTTGATCATTTGATCATTTGATCATTTGCTCATTTGCTCATTTGCTCATTTGCTCATTTTCTCATTTGCTCATTTGCTCTCATTTGCTCTCACTTGCTCTCATTTGCTCTCATTTGTTCATTTGCTCATTTGCTCATTTGCTCATTTGCTCATTTGCGCTCATTTGCGCTCATTTTCTCATTTGCTCATTTCCTCATTTCCTCATTTCCTCATTTGCTCTCATTTGCTCTCATTTGCTCTCATTTGCTCTCATTTGCTCTCATTTGCTCTCATTTGCTCTCATTTGCTCTCATTTGCTCTCATTTGCTCTCATTTGCTCTCATTTGCTCATTTGCTCATTTGCTCATTTGCTCATTTGCTCATTTGCTCATTTGCTCATCTGCTCTCATTTGCTCATTTGCTCATTTGCTCATTTGCTCATTTGCTCATTTGCTCATTTGCTCATTTGCTCATTTGCTCATTTGCTCATTTGCTCATTTGCTCATTTGCTCATTTGATCATTTGCTCATTTGCTCATTTGCTCTCATTTGCTCATTTGCTCATTTGCTCATTTGCTCATTTGCTCATTTGCTCATTTGCTCATTTGCTCATTTGCTCATTTGCTCATTTGCTCATTTGCTCATTTGCTCATGTGCTCATTTGCTCATTTGCTCTTTTGCTCATTTGCTCATTTGCTCATTTGCTCATGTGCTCATGTGCTCATTTGCGCTCATTTGCTCATTTGCGCTCATTTGCGCTCATTTGCTCTCATTTGGTCATTTGCGCTCATTTGCGCTCATTTGCGCTCCTTTGCTCATTTGCTCATTTCCTCATTTCCTCATTTCCTCATTTCCTCATTTCCTCATTTGCTCTCATTTGCTCTCATTTGCTCATTTGCTCATTTGCTCATTTGCTCATTTGCTCATTTGATCATTTGATCATTTGCTCATTTGCTCTCATTTGTTCTCATTTGCTCTCATTTGCTCTCATTTGCTCTCATTTGCTCTCATTTGCTCTCATTTGCTCATTTGCTCATTTGCTCATTTGCTCATTTGCTCATTTGCTCATTTGCTCATCTGCTCTCATTTGCTCATTGGCTCATTTGCTCATTTGCTCATTTACTCATTTGCTCATATGCTCTCATGAGCGCAAATGAGCGCAAATGAGCAAATGAGCGCAAATGAGCACATGAACACATGAGCAAATGAGCAAATGAGCAAATGAGCAAAAGAGCAAATGAGCAAATGAGCAAATGAGCAAATGAGTAAATGAGTAATTGCTCATTTGCTCATGTGCTCATGTGCTCATTTGCGCTCATTTGCTCATTTGCGCTCATTTGCGCTCATTTGCTCTCATTTGCTCATTTGCGCTCATTTGCGCTCATTTGCGCTCCTTTGCTCATTTGCTCATTTCCTCATTTCCTCATTTCCTCATTTCCTCATTTCCTCATTTCCTCATTTCCTCTCATTTGCTCATTTGCTCATATGCTCATTTGCTCATTTGCTCATTTGCGCTCATTTGCGCTCATTTGCGCTCATTTGCTCATTTGCTTATTTGCTCATTTGCTCATTTGCTCATTTGCTCATTTGCTCATTTGCTCTCATTTGTTCTCACTTGCTCTCATTTGCTCTCATTTGTTCATTTGCTCATTTGCTCATTTGCTCATTTGCTCATTTGCTCATTTGTTTATTTGCTCATTTGCTCTCATTTGCTCATTTGATCATTTGCTCATTTGCTCATTTGCTCATTTGCTCATTTGCTCATTTTCTCATTTGCTCCTTTGCTCTCATTTGCTCTCACTTGCTCTCATTTGCTCTCATTTGCTCATTTGCTCATTTGCTCATTTGCTCATTTGCTCATTTGCTCATTTGCTCATTTGCTCATTTGCTCATTTGCTCATTTGTTTATTTGCTCATTTGCTCATTTGCTAATTTGCTCATTTGCTCATTTGCTCATTTGTTTATTTGCTTATTTGCTCTCATTTGCTCATTTGATCATTTGATCATTTGCTCATTTGCTCATTTGCTCATTTGCTCATTTGCTCATTTGCGCTCATTTGCGCTCATTTGCGCTCATTTGCTCATTTGCTCATTTGCTCATTTGCTCATTTGCGCTCATTTGCGCTCATTTTCTCATTTTCTCATTTGCTCATTTGCTCATTTGCTCATTTGCTCATTTCCTCATTTGCTCTCATTTGCTCTCATTTGCTCTCATTTGCTCTCATTTGCTCTCATTTGCTCTCATTTGCTCTCATTTGTCTCATTTGCTCATTTGCTCATTTGCTCATTTGCTCATTTGCTCATTTGCCCATTTGCTCATCTGCTCTCATCTGCTCTCATTTGCTCATTTGCTCATTTGCTCATTTGCTCATTTGCTCATTTGCTCATTTGCGCTCATTTGCGCTCATTTGCGCTCATTTGCTCATTTGCTCATTTGCTCATTTGCTCATTTGCTCATTTGCTCATTTGCTCATTTGCTCATTTGTTTATTTGCTCATTTGCTCTCATTTGCTCATTTGCTCATTTGATCATTTGCTCATTTTCTAATTTTCTCATTTGCTCATTTGCTCTCATTTGCTCTCACTTGCTCTCATTTGCTCTCATTTGTTCATTTGCTCATTTGCTCATTTGCTCATTTGCTCATTTGCTCATTTGTTTATTTGCTCATTTGCTCTCATTTGCTCTCATTTGCTCATTTGATCATTTGCTCATTTGCTCATTTGCTCATTTGCGCTCATTTGCGCTCATTTGCGCTCATTTGCTCATTTGCTCATTTGCTCATTTGCTCATTTGCTCATTTGTTTATTTGCTCATTTGCTCATTTGCTCTCATTTGCTCTCATTTGCTCTCATTTGCACATTTGCACATTTGCTCATTTGCTCATTTGCTCATTTGCTCATTTGCTCATTTGCTCATTTGCTCATTTGCTCATTTGCTCATTTTCTCATTTGCTCCTTTGCTCTCATTTGCTCTCACTTGCTCTCATTTGCTCTCATTTTCTCATTTGCTCATTTGCTCATTTGCTCATTTGCTCATTTGCTCATGTGCTCATTTGCTCATTTGCTCATTTGTTTATTTGCTCATTTGCTCATTTGCTCATTTGCTCATTTGCTCATTTGCTCATTTGCTCATTTGCTCATTTGCGCTCATTTGCGCTCATTTGCGCTCATTTGCTCATTTGCTCATTTGCTCATTTGCTTATTTGCTCATTTGCTCATTTTCTCATTTGCTCATTTGCTCTCATTTGCTCTCACTTGCTCTCATTTGCTCTCATTTGCTCATTTGCTCATTTGCTCATTTGCTCATTTGCTCATTTGCTCATTTGCTCATTTGCTCATTTGCGCTCATTTGCGCTCATTTGCTCTCATTTGCTCATTTGCTCATTTGCTCATTTGCTCATTTGCTCATTTGCTCATTTGCTCATTTGCTCATTTTCTCATTTGCTCATTTGCTCTCATTTGCTCTCACTTGCTCTCATTTGCTCTCATTTGCTCATTTGCTCATTTGCTCATTTGCGCACATTTGCGCACATTTGCGCTCATTTTCTCATTTGCTCATTTGCTCATTTGCTCAATATTTTCATTTGCTCTCATTTGCTCTCATTTGCTCTTATTTGCTCTCATTTGCTCTCATTTGCTCTCATTTGCTCTCATTTGCTCTCATTTGCTCATTTGCTCATTTGCTCATTTGCTCATTTGCTCATTTGCTCATTTGCTCATCTGCTCTCATTTGCTCATTTGCTCATTTGCTCATTTGCTCATTTGCTCATTTGCTCATTTGCTCATTTGCTCATTTGCTCATTTGCTCATTTGCTCATTTGATATTTGCTCATTTGCTCATTTGCTCATTTGCTCATTTGCTCATGTGCTCATGTGCTCATTTGCGCATTTGCTCATTTGCTTTTATTTGCTCTCATTTCCTCTCATTTCCTCTCATTTCCTCATTTGCGCTCATTTGTGCTCATTTGCGCTCATTTGCGCTCATTTGCTCATTTGCTCATTTGCTCATTTGCTCATTTGCTAATTTGCTCATTTGCTCATTTGCTCATTTGCTCTTTTCCTCATTTCCTCTCATTTGCTCATTTGCTCATTTGCTCATTTGCTCATTTGCTCATTTGCTCATTTGCTCATTTGCTCATTTGCTCATTTGCTCATTTGCTCATTTGCTCATTTGCTCTTTTGCTCATTTGCTCATTTGCTCATTTGCTCATGTGCTCATGTGCTCATTTGCGCTCATTTGCTCATTTGCGCTCATTTGCGCTCATTTGCTCTCATTTGCTCATTTGCGCTCATTTGCGCTCATTTGCGCTCCTTTGCTCATTTGCTCATTTCCTCATTTCCTCATTTCCTCATTTCCTCATTTCCTCATTTCCTCATTTCCTCTCATTTGCTCATTTGCTCATATGCTCATTTGCTCATTTGCTCATTTGCGCTCATTTGCGCTCATTTGCGCTCATTTGCTCATTTGCTTATTTGCTCATTTGCTCATTTGCTCATTTGCTCATTTGCTCATTTGCTCTCATTTGTTCTCACTTGCTCTCATTTGCTCTCATTTGTTCATTTGCTCATTTGCTCATTTGCTCATTTGCTCATTTGCTCATTTGTTTATTTGCTCATTTGCTCTCATTTGCTCATTTGATCATTTGCTCATTTGCTCATTTGCTCATTTGCTCATTTGCTCATTTGCTCATTTTCTCATTTGCTCCTTTGCTCTCATTTGCTCTCACTTGCTCTCATTTGCTCTCATTTGCTCATTTGTTTATTTGCTCATTTGCTCATTTGCTCATTTGCTCATTTGCTCATTTGCTCATTTGTTTATTTGCTTATTTGCTCTCATTTGCTCATTTGATCATTTGATCATTTGCTCATTTGCTCATTTGCTCATTTGCTCATTTGCTCATTTGCGCTCATTTGCGCTCATTTGCGCTCATTTGCTCATTTGCTCATTTGCTCATTTGCTCATTTGCTCATTTTCTCATTTGCGCTCATTTGCGCTCATTTTCTCATTTTCTCATTTGCTCATTTGCTCATTTGCTCATTTCCTCATTTGCTCTCATTTGCTCTCATTTGCTCTCATTTGCTCTCATTTGCTCTCATTTGCTCTCATTTGCTCTAATTTGCTCTCATTTGTCTCATTTGCTCATTTGCTCATTTGCTCATTTGCTCATTTGCTCATTTGCTCATTTGCTCATTTGCTCATCTGCTCTCATTTGCTCATTTGCTCATTTGTTTATTTGCTCATTTGCTCTCATTTGCTCATTTGATCATTTGCTCATTTGCTCATTTGCTCATTTGCTCATTTGCTCATTTGCTCATTTTCTCATTTGCTCCTTTGCTCTCATTTGCTCTCACTTGCTCTCATTTGCTCTCATTTGCTCATTTGTTTATTTGCTCATTTGCTCATTTGCTCATTTGCTCATTTGCTCATTTGCTCATTTGTTTATTTGCTTATTTGCTCTCATTTGCTCATTTGATCATTTGATCATTTGCTCATTTGCTCATTTGCTCATTTGCTCATTTGCTCATTTGCGCTCATTTGCGCTCATTTGCGCTCATTTGCTCATTTGCTCATTTGCTCATTTGCTCATTTGCTCATTTTCTCATTTGCGCTCATTTGCGCTCATTTTCTCATTTTCTCATTTGCTCATTTGCTCATTTGCTCATTTCCTCATTTGCTCTCATTTGCTCTCATTTGCTCTCATTTGCTCTCATTTGCTCTCATTTGCTCTCATTTGCTCTAATTTGCTCTCATTTGTCTCATTTGCTCATTTGCTCATTTGCTCATTTGCTCATTTGCTCATTTGCTCATTTGCTCATTTGCTCATCTGCTCTCATTTGCTCATTTGCTCATTTGCTCATTTGCGCTCATTTGCGCTCATTTGCGCTCATTTGCTCATTTGCTCATTTGCTCATTTGCTCATTTGCTCATTTGCTCATTTGCTCATTTGCTCATTTGCTCATTTTCTCATTTGCTCATTTGCTCTCATTTGCTCTCACTTGCTCTCATTTGCTCTCATTTGTTCATTTGCTCATTTGCTCATTTGCTCATTTGCTCATTTGCTCATTTGTTTATTTGCTCATTTGCTCTCATTTGCTCATTTGCTCATTTGATCATTTGCTCATTTTCTCATTTTCTCATTTGCTCATTTGCTCTCATTTGCTCTCACTTGCTCTCATTTGCTCTCATTTGTTCATTTGCTCATTTGCTCATTTGCTCATTTGCTCATTTGCTCATTTGTTTATTTGCTCATTTGCTCTCATTTGCTCTCATTTGCTCATTTGCTCATTTGCTCATTTGCGCTCATTTGCGCTCATTTGCGCTCATTTGCTCATTTGCTCATTTGCTCATTTGCTCATTTGCTCATTTGTTTATTTGCTCATTTGCTCATTTGCTCTCATTTGCTCTCATTTGCTCTCATTTGCACATTTGCACATTTGCTCATTTGCTCATTTGCTCATTTGCTCATTTGCTCATTTGCTCATTTGCTCATTTGCTCATTTGCTCATTTTCTCATTTGCTCCTTTGCTCTCATTTGCTCTCACTTGATCTCATTTGCTCTCATTTTCTCATTTGCTCATTTGCTCATTTGCTCATTTGCTCATTTGCTCATGTGCTCATTTGCTCATTTGCTCATTTGTTTATTTGCTCATTTGCTCATTTGCTCATTTGCTCATTTGCTCATTTGCTCATTTGTTTATTTGCTTATTTGCTCTCATTTGCTCATTTGATCATTTGATCATTTGCTCATTTGCTCATTTGCTCATTTGCTCATTTGCTCATTTGCTCATTTGCTCATTTGCTCATTTGCGCTCATTTGCGCTCATTTGCGCTCATTTGCTCATTTGCTCATTTGCTCATTTGCTCATTTGCTCATTTGCTCATTTGCTCATTTGCTCATTTTCTCATTTGCTCATTTGCTCTCATTTGCTCTCACTTGCTCTCATTTGCTCTCATTTGCTCATTTGCTCATTTGCTCATTTGCTCATTTGCGCACATTTGCGCTCATTTTCTCATTTGCTCATTTGCTCATTTGCTCAATATTTTCATTTGCTCTCATTTGCTCTCATTTGCTCTTATTTGCTCTCATTTGCTCTCATTTGCTCTCATTTGCTCTCATTTGCTCATTTGCTCATTTGCTCATTTGCTCATTTGCTCATTTGCTCATTTGCTCATTTGCTCATTTGCTCATCTGCTCTCATTTGCTCATTTGCTCATTTGCTCATTTGCTCATTTGCTCATTTGCTCATTTGCTCATTTGCTCATTTGCTCATTTGCTCATTTGCTCATTTGATATTTGCTCATTTGCTCATTTGCTCATTTGCTCATTTGCTCATGTGCTCATGTGCTCATTTGCGCATTTGCTCATTTGCTCTTATTTGCTCTCATTTCCTCTCATTTCCTCTCATTTCCTCAATTGCGCTCATTTGTGCTCATTTGCGCTCATTTGCGCTCATTTGCTCATTTGCTCATTTGCTCATTTGCTCATTTGCTAATTTGCTAATTTGCTCATTTGCTCATTTGCTCTTTTCCTCATTTCCTCTCATTTGCTCATTTGCTCATTTGCTCATTTGCTCATTTGCTCATTTGCTCTCATTTGCTCATTTGCTCATTTGCTCATTTGCTCATTTGCTCATTTGATCATTTGCTCATTTGCTCATTTGCTCATTTGCTCATTTGCGCTCATTTGCGCTCATTTGCTCATTTGCTCATTTGCTCATTTGCTCATTTGCTCATTTGCTCATTTGTTGATTTGCTTATTTGCTCTCATTTGCTCATTTGATCATTTGATCATTTGCTCATTTGCTCATTTGCTCATTTGCTCATTTGCTCATTTGCGCTCATTTGCGCTCATTTGCGCTCATTTGCTCATTTGCTCATTTGCTCATTTGCTCATTTGCTCATTTGCTCATTTGTTTATTTGCTTATTTGCTCTCATTTGCTCATTTGATCATTTGATCATTTGCTCATTTGCTCATTTGCTCATTTGCTCATTTGCTCATTTGCGCTCATTTGCTCATTTGCTCATTTGCTCATTTGCTCATTTGCTCATTTGCTCATTTGCTCATTTCCTCATTTGCTCTCATTTGCTCTCATTTGCTCTCATTTGCTCTCATTTGCTCTCATTTGCTCTCATTTGCTCTCATTTGCTCTCATTTGCTCTCATTTGCTCTCATTTGCTCATTTGCTCATTTGCTCATTTGCTCATTTGCTCATCTGCTCTCATTTGCTCATTTGCTCATTTGCTCATCTGCTCTCATTTGCTCATTTGCTCATTTGCTCATTTGCTCATTTGCTCATTTGCTCATTTGCTCATTTGCTCATTTGCTCATTTGCTCATTTGTTCATTTGCTCATTTGTTTATTTGCTCATTTGCTCTCATTTGCTCATTTGCTCATTTGCTCATTTGCTCATTTGCTCATTTGCTCATTTGCTCATTTGCTCATTTCCTCATTTGCTCTCATTTGCTCTCATTTGCTCTCATTTGCTCTCATTTGCTCTCATTTGCTCATTTGCTCATTTGCTCATCTGCTCTCATTTGCTCATTTGCTCATTTGCTCATCTGCTTTCATTTGCTCATTTGCTCATTTGCTCATTTGCTCATTTGCTCATTTGCTCATTTGCTCATTTGCTCATTTGCTCATTTGCTCTCATTTGCTCTCATTTGCTCTCATTTGCTCTCATTTGCTCTCATTTGCTCTCATTTGCTCTCATTTGCTCATCTGCTCTCATTTGCTCATTGGCTCATTTGCTCATTTGCTCATTTGCTCATTTGCTCATTTGCTCATTTGCTCATATGCTCTCATTTGCTCATTTGCTCATTTGCTCATTTGCTCATTTGCTCATTTGCTCATTTGCTCATTTGCTCATTTGCTCATTTGTTCATTTGCTCATTTGCTCATTTGCTCATTTGCTCATTTGCTCATTTGCTCATGTGCTCATGTGCTCATTTGCTCATTTGCTCTCATTTGCTCTCATTTGCTCATTTGCTCATTTGCTCATTTTCTCATTTGCTCATTTGCTCATTTGCTCATTTGCTCATTTGCTCATTTGCTCATTTGCTCATTTGCTCATTTGCGCTCATTTGCGCTCATTTGCTCTCATTTGCTCTCATTTGCTCTCATTTGCTCTCATTTGCTCTCATTTGCTCATTTGCTCATTTGCTCATTTGCTCATTTGCTCATTTGCTCATTTGCTCATCTGTTCTCATTTGCTCATTTGCTCATTTGCTCATCTGCTCTCATTTGCTCATTTGCTCATTTGCTCATTTGCTCATTTGCTCATTTGCTCATTTGCTCATTTGCTCATTTGCTCATTTGCTCATTTGCTCATTTGTTTATTTGCTCATTTGCTCATTTGCTCATTTGCTCATTTGCTCATTTGCTCATTTTCTCATTTGCTCATTTGCTCATTTGCTCATTTGCTCATTTGCTCATTTGCTCATTTGCTCATTTGCGCTCATTTGCGCTCATTTGCTCTCATTTGCTCATTTGCTCATTTGCTCATTTGCTCATTTCCTCATTTGCTCTCATTTGCTCTCATTTGCTCTCATTTGCTCTCATTTGCTCTCATTTGCTCTCATTTGCTCTCATTTGCTCTCATTTGCTCATTTGCTCATTTGCTCATTTGCTCATTTGCTCATTTGCTCATTTGCTCATTTGCTCATTTGCTCATCTGCTCTCATTTGCTCATTTGCTCATTTGCTCATCTGCTCTCATTTGCTCATTTGCTCATTTGCTCATTTGCTCATTTGCTCATTTGCTCATTTGCTCATTTGCTCATTTGCTCATTTGCTCATTTGCTCATTTGTTTATTTGCTCATTTGCTCATTTGCTCATTTGCTCATTTGCTCATTGGCTCATTTGCTCATTTGCTCATTTGCTTATTTGTTTATTTGCTCATTTGCTCTCATTTGCTCATTTGCTCATTTGCTCATTTGCTCATTTGCTCATTTGCTCATCTGCTCTCATTTGCTCATTTGCTCATTTGCTCATCTGCTCTCATTTGCTCATTTGCTCATTTGCTCATTTGCTCGTTTGCTCATTTGCTCATTTGCTCATTTGCTCATTTGCTCATTGGCTCATTTGCTCATTTGCTCATTTGTTTATTTGCTCATTTGCTCATTTGCTCATTTGCTCATTTGCTCATTTGCTCATTTGCTCATCTGTTCTCATTTGCTCATTTGCTCATTTGCTCATTTGCTCATTTGCTCATTTGCTCATTTGCTCATTTGCTCATTTGCTCATTTGTTTATTTGCTCATTTGCTCATTTGCTCATTTGCTCATTTGCTCATTTGCTCATTTTCTCATTTGCTCATTTGCTCATTTGCTCATTTGCTCATTTGCTCATTTGCTCATTTGCTCATTTGCTCATTTGCTCATTTGCGCTCATTTGCTCTCATTTGCTCATTTGCTCATTTGCTCATTTGCTCATTTGCTCATTTGCTCATTTGCTCATTTGCTCTCATTTGCTCTCATTTGCTCTCATTTGCTCTCATTTGCTCTCATTTGCTCTCATTTGCTCTCATTTGCTCTCATTTGCTCATTTGCTCATTTGCTCATTTGCTCATTTGCTCATTTGCTCATTTGCTCATTTGCTCATTTGCTCATCTGCTCTCATTTGCTCATTTGCTCATTTGCTCATCTGCTCTCATTTGCTCATTTGCTCATTTGCTCATTTGCTCATTTGCTCATTTGCTCATTTGCTCATTTGCTCATTTGCTCATTTGCTCATTTGCTCATTTGTTTATTTGCTCATTTGCTCATTTGCTCATTTGCTCATTTGCTCATTTGCTCATTTGCTCATTTGCTCATTTGCTCATTTGTTTATTTGCTCATTTGCTCTCATTTGCTCATTTGCTCATTTGCTCATTTGCTCATTTGCTCATTTGCTCATCTGCTCTCATTTGCTCATTTGCTCATTTGCTCATCTGCTCTCATTTGCTCATTTGCTCATTTGCTCATTTGCTCATTTGCTCATATGCTCATTTGCTCAATTGCTCATTTGCTCATTGGCTCATTTGCTCATTTGCTCATTTGTTTATTTGCTCATTTGCTCATTTGCTCATTTGCTCATTTGCTCATTTGCTCATTTGCTCATTTGCTCATTGGCTCATTTGCTCATTTGCTCATTTGCTCATTTGTTTATTTGCTCATTTGCTCTCATTTGCTCATTTGCTCATTTGCTCATTTGCTCATTTGCTCATTTGCTCATTTGCTCATTTGATCATTTGCTCATTTGCTCATTTGCGCTCATTTGCGCTCATTTGCTCATTTGCTCATTTGCTCATTTGCTCATTTGCTCATTTGCTCATTTGCGCTCATTTGCGCTCATTTGCTCATTTGCTCATTTGCTCATTTGCTCATTTGCTAATTTGTTTATTTGCTCATTTGCTCATTTGCTCTCATTTGCTCTCATTTGCTCTCATTTGCTCTCATTTGCTCTCATTTGCTCTCATTTGCTCATTTGCATATTTGCTCATTTGCTCATTTGCTCATTTGATCATTGGCTCATTTGCTCATTTGCTCATTTGCTCATTTGCTCATTTGCTCATTTGCTCATTTGTTTATTTGCTCATTTGCTCATTTGCTCATTTGCTCATTTGCTCATTTGCTCATTTGTTTATTTGCTTATTTGCGCTCATTTGCGCTCATTTGCGCTCATTTGCTCATTTGCTCATTTGCTCATTTGCTCATTTGCTCATTTGCTCATTTTCTCATTTGCTCATTTGCTCTCATTTGCTCTCACTTGCTCTCATTTGCTCTCATTTGTTCATTTGCTCATTTGCTCATTTGCTCATTTGCTCATTTGTTCATTTGTTTATTTGCTCATTTGCTCTCATTTGCTCATTTGCTCATTTGATCATTTGCTCATTTGCTCATTTGCTCATTTGCGCTCATTTGCGCTCATTTGCGCTCATTTGCTCATTTGCTCATTTGCTCATTTGCTCATTTGCTCATTTGTTTATTTGCTCATTTGCTCATTTGCTCTCATTTGCTCTCATTTGCTCTCATTTGCTCTCATTTGCTCTCGTTTGCTCTCATTTGCTCTCATTTGCACATTTGCACATTTGCTCATTTGCTCATTTGCTCATTTGCTCATTTGCTCATTTGCTCATTTGCTCATTTGCTCATTTGCTCATTTGCTCATTTGCTCCTTTGCTCTCATTTGCTCTCACTTGCTCTCATTTGCTCTCATTTGCTCATTTGCTCATTTGCTCATTTGCTCTCATTTGCTCTCATTTGCTCTCATTTGCTCTCATTTGCTCTCATTTGCTCTCATTTGCTCATTTGATCATTTGATCATTTGCTCATTTGCTCATTTGCTCATTTGCTCATTTGCTCATTTGCTCATTTGCGCTCATTTGCGCTCATTTGCGCTCATTTGCGCTCATTTGCTCATTTGCTCATTTGCTCTCATTTGCTCTCATTTGCTCTCATTTGCTCTCATTTGCTCATTTGCTCATCTGCTCTCATTTGCTCATTTGCTCATTTGCTCATCTGCTCTCATTTGCTAATTTGCTAATTTGCTCATTTGCTCATTTGCTCATTTGCTCATTTGCTCATTTGCTCATTTGTTCATTTGCTCATTTGCTCATTTGCTCATTTGCTCATTTGCTCATTTGCTCATTTGCTCATTTGCTCATTTGCTCATTTGATATTTGCTCATTTGCTCATTTGCTCATTTGCTCATTTGCTCATGTGCTCATGTGCTCATTGGCGCATTTGCTCATTTGCTCTTATTTGCTCTCATTTCCTCTCATTTCCTCTCATTTCCTCATTTGCGCTCATTTGTGCTCATTTGCGCTCATTTGCGCTCATTTGCTCATTTGCTAATTTGCTCATTTGCTAATTTGCTCATTTGCTCATTTGCTCATTTGCTCTTTTCCTCATTTCCTCTCATTTGCTCATTTGCTCATTTGCTCATTTGCTCATTTGCTCATTTGCTCTCATTTGCTCATTTGCTCATTTGCTCATTTGCTCATTTGCTCATTTGATCATTTGCTCATTTGCTCATTTGCTCATTTGCTCATTTGCGCTCATTTGCGCTCATTTGCTCATTTGCTCATTTGCTCATTTGCTCATTTGCTCATTTGCTCATTTGTTGATTTGCTTATTTGCTCTCATTTGCTCATTTGATCATTTGATCATTTGCTCATTTGCTCATTTGCTCATTTGCTCATTTGCTCATTTGCGCTCATTTGCGCTCATTTGCGCTCATTTGCTCATTTGCTCATTTGCTCATTTGCTCATTTGCTCATTTGCTCATTTGTTTATTTGCTTATTTGCTCTCATTTGCTCATTTGATCATTTGATCATTTGCTCATTTGCTCATTTGCTCATTTGCTCATTTGCTCATTTGCGCTCATTTGCTCATTTGCTCATTTGCTCATTTGCTCATTTGCTCATTTGCTCATTTGCTCATTTCCTCATTTGCTCTCATTTGCTCTCATTTGCTCTCATTTGCTCTCATTTGCTCTCATTTGCTCTCATTTGCTCTCATTTGCTCTCATTTGCTCTCATTTGCTCTCATTTGCTCATTTGCTCATTTGCTCATTTGCTCATTTGCTCATCTGCTCTCATTTGCTCATTTGCTCATTTGCTCATCTGCTCTCATTTGCTCATTTGCTCATTTGCTCATTTGCTCATTTGCTCATTTGCTCATTTGCTCATTTGCTCATTTGCTCATTTGCTCATTTGCTCATTTGTTTATTTGCTCATTTGCTCATTTGCTCATTTGCTCATTTGCTCATTTGCTCATTTGCTCATTGGCTCATTTGCTCATTTGCTCATTTGCTCATTTGCTCATTTGCTCATCTGTTCTCATTTGCTCATTTGCTCATTTGCTCATCTGCTCTCATTTGCTCATTTGCTCATTTGCTCATTTGCTCATTTGCTCATTTGCTCATTTGCTCATTTGCTCATTTGCTCATTTGTTTATTTGCTCATTTGCTCATTTGCTCATTTGCTCATTTGTTGATTTGCTTATTTGCTCTCATTTGCTCATTTGATCATTTGATCATTTGCTCATTTGCTCATTTGCTCATTTGCTCATTTGCTCATTTGCGCTCATTTGCGCTCATTTGCGCTCATTTGCTCATTTGCTCATTTGCTCATTTGCTCATTTGCTCATTTGCTCATTTGTTTATTTGCTTATTTGCTCTCATTTGCTCATTTGATCATTTGATCATTTGCTCATTTGCTCATTTGCTCATTTGCTCATTTGCTCATTTGCGCTCATTTGCTCATTTGCTCATTTGCTCATTTGCTCATTTGCTCATTTGCTCATTTGCTCATTTCCTCATTTGCTCTCATTTGCTCTCATTTGCTCTCATTTGCTCTCATTTGCTCTCATTTGCTCTCATTTGCTCTCATTTGCTCTCATTTGCTCTCATTTGCTCTCATTTGCTCATTTGCTCATTTGCTCATTTGCTCATTTGCTCATCTGCTCTCATTTGCTCATTTGCTCATTTGCTCATCTGCTCTCATTTGCTCATTTGCTCATTTGCTCATTTGCTCATTTGCTCATTTGCTCATTTGCTCATTTGCTCATTTGCTCATTTGCTCATTTGCTCATTTGTTTATTTGCTCATTTGCTCATTTGCTCATTTGCTCATTTGCTCATTTGCTCATTTGCTCATTGGCTCATTTGCTCATTTGCTCATTTGCTCATTTGCTCATTTGCTCATCTGTTCTCATTTGCTCATTTGCTCATTTGCTCATCTGCTCTCATTTGCTCATTTGCTCATTTGCTCATTTGCTCATTTGCTCATTTGCTCATTTGCTCATTTGCTCATTTGCTCATTTGTTTATTTGCTCATTTGCTCATTTGCTCATTTGCTCATTTGCTCATTTGCTCATTTTCTCATTTGCTCATTTGCTCATTTGCTCATTTGCTCATTTGCTCATTTGCTCATTTGCTCATTTGCTCATTTGCGCTCATTTGCGCTCATTTGCTCTCATTTGCTCATTTGCTCATTTGCTCATTTGCTCATTTGCTCATTTGCTCATTTCCTCATTTGCTCTCATTTGCTCTCATTTGCTCTCATTTGCTCTCATTTGCTCTCATTTGCTCTCATTTGCTCTCATTTGCTCTCATTTGCTCATTTGCTCATTTGCTCATTTGCTCATTTGCTCATTTGCTCATTTGCTCATTTGCTCATTTGCTCATTTGCTCATCTGCTCTCATTTGCTCATTTGCTCATTTGCTCATCTGCTCTCATTTGCTCATTTGCTCATCTGCTCTCATTTGCTCATTTGCTCATTTGCTCATCTGCTCTCATTTGCTAATTTGCTCATTTGCTAATTTGCTCATTTGCTCATTTGCTCATTTGCTCATTCGTTCATTTGCTCATTTGTTCATTTGCTCATTTGCTCATCTGCTCTCATTTGCTCATTTGCTCATTTGCTCATTTGCTCATTTGCTCATTTGCTCATTTGCTCATTTGCTCATTTGCTCATTTGCTCATTTGCTCATTTGATATTTGCTCATTTGCTCATTTGCTCATTTGCTCATTTGCTCATGTGCTCATGTGCTCATTTGCGCATTTGCTCATTTGCTCTTATTTGCTCTCATTTCCTCTCATTTCCTCTCATTTCCTCATTTGCGCTCATTTGTGCTCATTTGCGCTCATTTGCGCTCATTTGCTCATTTGCTCATTTGCTCATTTGCTCATTTGCTAATTTGCTCATTTGCTCATTTGCTCATTTGCTCTTTTCCTCATTTCCTCTCATTTGCTCATTTGCTCATTTGCTCATTTGCTCATTTGCTCATTTGCTCTCATTTGCTCATTTGCTCATTTGCTCATTTGCTCATTTGCTCATTTGATCATTTGATCATTTGCTCATTTGCTCATTTGCTCATTTGCGCTCATTTGCGCTCATTTGCTCATTTGCTCATTTGCTCATTTGCTCATTTGCTCATTTGCTCATTTGTTGATTTGCTTATTTGCTCTCATTTGCTCATTTGATCATTTGATCATTTGCTCATTTGCTCATTTGCTCATTTGCTCATTTGCTCATTTGCGCTCATTTGCGCTCATTTGCGCTCATTTGCTCATTTGCTCATTTGCTCATTTGCTCATTTGCTCATTTGCTCATTTGTTTATTTGCTTATTTGCTCTCATTTGCTCATTTGATCATTTGATCATTTGCTCATTTGCTCATTTGCTCATTTGCTCATTTGCTCATTTGCGCTCATTTGCTCATTTGCTCATTTGCTCATTTGCTCATTTGCTCATTTCCTCATTTGCTCTCATTTGCTCTCATTTGCTCTCATTTGCTCTCATTTGCTCTCATTTGCTCTCATTTGCTCTCATTTGCTCTCATTTGCTCTCATTTGCTCTCATTTGCTCATTTGCTCATTTGCTCATTTGCTCATTTGCTCATCTGCTCTCATTTGCTCATTTGCTCATTTGCTCATCTGCTCTCATTTGCTCATTTGCTCATTTGCTCATTTGCTCATTTGCTCATTTGCTCATTTGCTCATTTGCTCATTTGCTCATTTGCTCATTTGTTCATTTGCTCATTTGTTTATTTGCTCATTTGCTCTCATTTGCTCATTTGCTCATTTGCTCATTTGCTCATTTGCTCATTTGCTCATTTGCTCATTTCCTCATTTGCTCTCATTTGCTCTCATTTGCTCTCATTTGCTCTCATTTGCTCTCATTTGCTCATTTGCTCATTTGCTCATCTGCTCTCATTTGCTCATTTGCTCATTTGCTCATCTGCTCTCATTTGCTCATTTGCTCATTTGCTCATTTGCTCATTTGCTCATTTGCTCATTTGCTCATTTGCTCATTTGCTCATTTGCTCTCATTTGCTCTCATTTGCTCTCATTTGCTCTCATTTGCACTCATTTGCTCTCATTTGCTCTCATTTGCTCATCTGCTCTCATTTGCTCATTGGCTCATTTGCTCATTTGCTCATTTGCTCATTTGCTCATTTGCTCATTTGCTCATATGCTCTCATTTGCTCATTTGCTCATTTGCTCATTTGCTCATTTGCTCATTTGCTCATTTGCTCATTTGCTCATTTGCTCATTTGTTCATTTGCTCATTTGCTCATTTGC
This sequence comes from Crossaster papposus, assembly GCA_037893245.1. Lineage (NCBI taxonomy): Eukaryota > Metazoa > Echinodermata > Asteroidea > Velatida > Solasteridae > Crossaster > Crossaster papposus. The sequence goes on from JBAIAA010000016.1 coordinate 244,946, forward strand.
TCATTTGCTCATTTGCTCATTTGCTCATGTGCTCATGTGCTCATTTGCTCATTTGCTCTCATTTGCTCTCATTTGCTCATTTGCTCATTTGCTCATTTTCTCATTTGCTCATTTGCTCATTTGCTCATTTGCTCATTTGCTCATTTGCTCATTTGCTCATTTGCTCATTTGCGCTCATTTGCGCTCATTTGCTCTCATTTGCTCTCATTTGCTCTCATTTGCTCTCATTTGCTCTCATTTGCTCATTTGCTCATTTGCTCATTTGCTCATTTGCTCATTTGCTCATTTGCTCATCTGTTCTCATTTGCTCATTTGCTCATCTGCTCTCATTTGCTCATTTGCTCATTTGCTCATTTGCTCATTTGCTCATTTGCTCATTTGCTCATTTGCTCATTTGCTCATTTGCTCATTTGCTCATTTGTTTATTTGCTCATTTGCTCATTTGCTCATTTGCTCATTTGCTCATTTGCTCATTTTCTCATTTTCTCATTTGCTCATTTGCTCATTTGCTCATTTGCTCATTTGCTCATTTGCTCATTTGCTCATTTGCTCATTTGCGCTCATTTGCGCTCATTTGCTCTCATTTGCTCATTTGCTCATTTGCTCATTTGCTCATTTGCTCATTTGCTCATTTCCTCATTTGCTCTCATTTGCTCTCATTTGCTCTCATTTGCTCTCATTTGCTCTCATTTGCTCTCATTTGCTCTCATTTGCTCTCATTTGCTCATTTGCTCATTTGCTCATTTGCTCATTTGCTCATTTGCTCATTTGCTCATTTGCTCATTTGCTCATTTGCTCATCTGCTCTCATTTGCTCATTTGCTCATTTGCTCATCTGCTCTCATTTGCTCATTTGCTCATCTGCTCTCATTTGCTCATTTGCTCATTTGCTCATCTGCTCTCATTTGCTAATTTGCTCATTTGCTAATTTGCTCATTTGCTCATTTGCTCATTTGCTCATTCGTTCATTTGCTCATTTGTTCATTTGCTCATTTGCTCATCTGCTCTCATTTGCTCATTTGCTCATTTGCTCATTTGCTCATTTGCTCATTTGCTCATTTGCTCATTTGCTCATTTGCTCATTTGCTCATTTGCTCATTTGATATTTGCTCATTTGCTCATTTGCTCATTTGCTCATTTGCTCATGTGCTCATGTGCTCATTTGCGCATTTGCTCATTTGCTCTTATTTGCTCTCATTTCCTCTCATTTCCTCTCATTTCCTCATTTGCGCTCATTTGTGCTCATTTGCGCTCATTTGCGCTCATTTGCTCATTTGCTCATTTGCTCATTTGCTCATTTGCTAATTTGCTCATTTGCTCATTTGCTCATTTGCTCTTTTCCTCATTTCCTCTCATTTGCTCATTTGCTCATTTGCTCATTTGCTCATTTGCTCATTTGCTCTCATTTGCTCATTTGCTCATTTGCTCATTTGCTCATTTGCTCATTTGATCATTTGCTCATTTGCTCATTTGCTCATTTGCTCATTTGCGCTCATTTGCGCTCATTTGCTCATTTGCTCATTTGCTCATTTGCTCATTTGCTCATTTGCTCATTTGTTGATTTGCTTATTTGCTCTCATTTGCTCATTTGATCATTTGATCATTTGCTCATTTGCTCATTTGCTCATTTGCTCATTTGCTCATTTGCGCTCATTTGCGCTCATTTGCGCTCATTTGCTCATTTGCTCATTTGCTCATTTGCTCATTTGCTCATTTGCTCATTTGTTTATTTGCTTATTTGCTCTCATTTGCTCATTTGATCATTTGATCATTTGCTCATTTGCTCATTTGCTCATTTGCTCATTTGCTCATTTGCGCTCATTTGCTCATTTGCTCATTTGCTCATTTGCTCATTTGCTCATTTCCTCATTTGCTCTCATTTGCTCTCATTTGCTCTCATTTGCTCTCATTTGCTCTCATTTGCTCTCATTTGCTCTCATTTGCTCTCATTTGCTCTCATTTGCTCATTTGCTCATTTGCTCATTTGCTCATTTGCTCATCTGCTCTCATTTGCTCATTTGCTCATTTGCTCATCTGCTCTCATTTGCTCATTTGCTCATTTGCTCATTTGCTCATTTGCTCATTTGCTCATTTGCTCATTTGCTCATTTGCTCATTTGCTCATTTGTTCATTTGCTCATTTGTTTATTTGCTCATTTGCTCTCATTTGCTCATTTGCTCATTTGCTCATTTGCTCATTTGCTCATTTGCTCATTTGCTCATTTGCGCTCATTTGCGCTCATTTGCTCTCATTTGCTCTCATTTGCTCTCATTTGCTCTCATTTGCTCTCATTTGCTCTCATTTGCTCATTTGCTCATTTGCTCATTTGCTCATTTGCTCATTTGCTCATTTGCTCATCTGTTCTCATTTGCTCATTTGCTCATCTGCTCTCATTTGCTCATTTGCTCATTTGCTCATTTCCTCATTTGCTCTCATTTGCTCTCATTTGCTCTCATTTGCTCTCATTTGCTCTCATTTGCTCTCATTTGCTCTCATTTGCTCTCATTTGCTCATTTGCTCATTTGCTCATTTGCTCATTTGCTCATTTGCTCATTTGCTCATTTGCTCATTTGCTCATTTGCTCATCTGCTCTCATTTGCTCATTTGCTCATTTGCTCATCTGCTCTCATTTGCTCATTTGCTCATCTGCTCTCATTTGCTCATTTGCTCATTTGCTCATCTGCTCTCATTTGCTAATTTGCTCATTTGCTAATTTGCTCATTTGCTCATTTGCTCATTTGCTCATTCGTTCATTTGCTCATTTGTTCATTTGCTCATTTGCTCATCTGCTCTCATTTGCTCATTTGCTCATTTGCTCATTTGCTCATTTGCTCATTTGCTCATTTGCTCATTTGCTCATTTGCTCATTTGCTCATTTGCTCATTTGATATTTGCTCATTTGCTCATTTGCTCATTTGCTCATTTGCTCATGTGCTCATGTGCTCATTTGCGCATTTGCTCATTTGCTCTTATTTGCTCTCATTTCCTCTCATTTCCTCTCATTTCCTCATTTGCGCTCATTTGTGCTCATTTGCGCTCATTTGCGCTCATTTGCTCATTTGCTCATTTGCTCATTTGCTCATTTGCTAATTTGCTCATTTGCTCATTTGCTCATTTGCTCTTTTCCTCATTTCCTCTCATTTGCTCATTTGCTCATTTGCTCATTTGCTCATTTGCTCATTTGCTCATTTGCTCTCATTTGCTCATTTGCTCATTTGCTCATTTGCTCATTTGCTCATTTGATCATTTGCTCATTTGCTCATTTGCTCATTTGCTCATTTGCGCTCATTTGCGCTCATTTGCTCATTTGCTCATTTGCTCATTTGCTCATTTGCTCATTTGCTCATTTGTTGATTTGCTTATTTGCTCTCATTTGCTCATTTGATCATTTGATCATTTGCTCATTTGCTCATTTGCTCATTTGCTCATTTGCTCATTTGCGCTCATTTGCGCTCATTTGCGCTCATTTGCTCATTTGCTCATTTGCTCATTTGCTCATTTGCTCATTTGCTCATTTGTTTATTTGCTTATTTGCTCTCATTTGCTCATTTGATCATTTGATCATTTGATCATTTGATCATTTGCTCATTTGCTCATTTGCTCATTTGCGCTCATTTGCTCATTTGCTCATTTGCTCATTTGCTCATTTGCTCATTTGCTCATTTGCTCTCATTTGCTCTCATTTGCTCTCATTTGCTCTCATTTGCTCTCATTTGCTCTCATTTGCTCTCATTTGCTCTCATTTGCTCTCATTTGCTCATTTGCTCATTTGCTCATTTGCTCATTTGCTCATCTGCTCTCATTTGCTCATTTGCTCATTTGCTCATCTGCTCTCATTTGCTCATTTGCTCATTTGCTCATTTGCTCATTTGCTCATTTGCTCATTTGCTCATTTGCTCATTTGCTCATTTGCTCATTTGTTCATTTGCTCATTTGTTTATTTGCTCATTTGCTCTCATTTGCTCATTTGCTCATTTGCTCATTTGCTCATTTGCTCATTTGCTCATTTGCTCATTTCCTCATTTGCTCTCATTTGCTCTCATTTGCTCTCATTTGCTCTCATTTGCTCTCATTTGCTCATTTGCTCATTTGCTCATCTGCTCTCATTTGCTCATTTGCTCATTTGCTCATCTGCTCTCATTTGCTCATTTGCTCATTTGCTCATTTGCTCATTTGCTCATTTGCTCATTTGCTCATTTGCTCATTTGCTCATTTGCTCATTTGCTCTCATTTGCTCTCATTTGCTCTCATTTGCTCTCATTTGCTCTCATTTGCTCTCATTTGCTCTCATTTGCTCATCTGCTCTCATTTGCTCATTGGCTCATTTGCTCATTTGCTCATTTGCTCATTTGCTCATTTGCTCATTTGCTCATATGCTCTCATTTGCTCATTTGCTCATTTGCTCATTTGCTCATTTGCTCATTTGCTCATTTGCTCATTTGCTCATTTGCTCATTTGTTCATTTGCTCATTTGCTCATTTGCTCATTTGCTCATTTGCTCATTTGCTCATGTGCTCATGTGCTCATTTGCTCATTTGCTCTCATTTGCTCTCATTTGCTCATTTGCTCATTTTCTCATTTTCTCATTTGCTCATTTGCTCATTTGCTCATTTGCTCATTTGCTCATTTGCTCATTTGCTCATTTGCTCATTTGCGCTCATTTGCGCTCATTTGCTCTCATTTGCTCTCATTTGCTCTCATTTGCTCTCATTTGCTCTCATTTGCTCATTTGCTCATTTGCTCATTTGCTCATTTGCTCATTTGCTCATTTGCTCATCTGTTCTCATTTGCTCATTTGCTCATTTGCTCATCTGCTCTCATTTGCTCATTTGCTCATTTGCTCATTTGCTCATTTGCTCATTTGCTCATTTGCTCATTTGCTCATTTGCTCATTTGCTCATTTGCTCATTTGTTTATTTGCTCATTTGCTCATTTGCTCATTTGCTCATTTGCTTATTTGCTCATTTTCTCATTTGCTCATTTGCTCATTTGCTCATTTGCTCATTTGCTCATTTGCTCATTTGCTCATTTGCGCTCATTTGCGCTCATTTGCTCTCATTTGCTCATTTGCTCATTTGCTCATTTGCTCATTTCCTCATTTGCTCTCATTTGCTCTCATTTGCTCTCATTTGCTCTCATTTGCTCTCATTTGCTCTCATTTGCTCTCATTTGCTCTCATTTGCTCATTTGCTCATTTGCTCATTTGCTCATTTGCTCATTTGCTCATTTGCTCATTTGTTTATTTGCTTATTTGCTCTCATTTGCTCATTTGATCATTTGATCATTTGCTCATTTGCTCATTTGCTCATTTGCTCATTTGCTCATTTGCGCTCATTTGCTCATTTGCTCATTTGCTCATTTGCTCATTTGCTCATTTGCTCATTTGCTCATTTCCTCATTTGCTCTCATTTGCTCTCATTTGCTCTCATTTGCTCATTTGCTCATTTGCTCTCATTTGCTCTCATTTGCTCTCATTTGCTCTCATTTGCTCATTTGCTCATTTGCTCATTTGCTCATTTGCTCATCTGCTCTCATTTGCTCATTTGCTCATTTGCTCATCTGCTCTCATTTGCTCATTTGCTCATTTGCTCATTTGCTCATCTGCTCTCATTTGCTCATTTGCTCATTTGCTCATCTGCTCTCATTTGCTCATTTGCTCATTTGCTCATTTGCTCATTTGTTTATTTGCTCATTTGCTCATTTGCTCATTTGCTCATTTGCTCATTTGCTCATTTGCTCATTGGCTCATTTGCTCATTTGCTCATTTGCTCATTTGCTCATTTGCTCATCTGTTCTCATTTGCTCATTTGCTCATTTGCTCATCTGCTCTCATTTGCTCATTTGCTCATTTGCTCATTTGCTCATTTGCTCATTTGCTCATTTGCTCATTTGCTCATTTGCTCATTTTTTTATTTGCTCATTTGCTCATTTGCTCATTTGCTCATTTGCTCATTTGCTCATTTTCTCATTTGCTCATTTGCTCATTTGTTTATTTGCTCATTTGCTCATTTGCTCATTTGCTCATTTGCTCATTTGCTCATTTGCTCATTTGCTCATTTGCTCATTTGCTCATTTGCTCTCATTTGCTCTCATTTGCTCTCATTTGCTCTCATTTGCTCTCATTTGCTCTCATTTGCTCTCATTTGCTCATCTGCTCTCATTTGCTCATTGGCTCATTTGCTCATTTGCTCATTTGCTCATTTGCTCATTTGCTCATTTGCTCATATGCTCTCATTTGCTCATTTGCTCATTTGCTCATTTGCTCATTTGCTCATTTGCTCATTTGCTCATTTGCTCATTTGCTCATTTGTTCATTTGCTCATTTGCTCATTTGCTCATTTGCTCATTTGCTCATTTGCTCATGTGCTCATGTGCTCATTTGCTCATTTGCTCTCATTTGCTCTCATTTGCTCATTTGCTCATTTTCTCATTTTCTCATTTGCTCATTTGCTCATTTGCTCATTTGCTCATTTGCTCATTTGCTCATTTGCTCATTTGCTCATTTGCGCTCATTTGCGCTCATTTGCTCTCATTTGCTCTCATTTGCTCTCATTTGCTCTCATTTGCTCTCATTTGCTCATTTGCTCATTTGCTCATTTGCTCATTTGCTCATTTGCTCATTTGCTCATCTGTTCTCATTTGCTCATTTGCTCATTTGCTCATCTGCTCTCATTTGCTCATTTGCTCATTTGCTCATTTGCTCATTTGCTCATTTGCTCATTTGCTCATTTGCTCATTTGCTCATTTGCTCATTTGCTCATTTGTTTATTTGCTCATTTGCTCATTTGCTCATTTGCTCATTTGCTTATTTGCTCATTTTCTCATTTGCTCATTTGCTCATTTGCTCATTTGCTCATTTGCTCATTTGCTCATTTGCTCATTTGCGCTCATTTGCGCTCATTTGCTCTCATTTGCTCATTTGCTCATTTGCTCATTTGCTCATTTCCTCATTTGCTCTCATTTGCTCTCATTTGCTCTCATTTGCTCTCATTTGCTCTCATTTGCTCTCATTTGCTCTCATTTGCTCTCATTTGCTCATTTGCTCATTTGCTCATTTGCTCATTTGCTCATTTGCTCATTTGCTCATTTGTTTATTTGCTTATTTGCTCTCATTTGCTCATTTGATCATTTGATCATTTGCTCATTTGCTCATTTGCTCATTTGCTCATTTGCTCATTTGCGCTCATTTGCTCATTTGCTCATTTGCTCATTTGCTCATTTGCTCATTTGCTCATTTGCTCATTTCCTCATTTGCTCTCATTTGCTCTCATTTGCTCTCATTTGCTCATTTGCTCATTTGCTCTCATTTGCTCTCATTTGCTCTCATTTGCTCTCATTTGCTCATTTGCTCATTTGCTCATTTGCTCATTTGCTCATCTGCTCTCATTTGCTCATTTGCTCATTTGCTCATCTGCTCTCATTTGCTCATTTGCTCATTTGCTCATTTGCTCATCTGCTCTCATTTGCTCATTTGCTCATTTGCTCATCTGCTCTCATTTGCTCATTTGCTCATTTGCTCATTTGCTCATTTGTTTATTTGCTCATTTGCTCATTTGCTCATTTGCTCATTTGCTCATTTGCTCATTTGCTCATTGGCTCATTTGCTCATTTGCTCATTTGCTCATTTGCTCATTTGCTCATCTGTTCTCATTTGCTCATTTGCTCATTTGCTCATCTGCTCTCATTTGCTCATTTGCTCATTTGCTCATTTGCTCATTTGCTCATTTGCTCATTTGCTCATTTGCTCATTTGCTCATTTTTTTATTTGCTCATTTGCTCATTTGCTCATTTGCTCATTTGCTCATTTGCTCATTTGCTCATTTGCTCATTTGCTCATCTGCTCTCATTTGCTCATTTGCTCATTTGCTCATTTGCTCATTTGCTCATTTGCTCATTTGCTCATTTGCTCATTTGCTCATTTGCTCATTTGCTCTCATTTGCTCATTTGCTCATTTGCTCATTTGCTCATTTGCTCATCTGCTCTCATTTGCTCATTTGCTCATTTGCTCATTTGCTCATTTGCTCATTTGCTCATTTGCTCGTTTGCTCATTTGCTCATTTGCTCATTTGCTCATTTGCTCATTGGCTCATTTGCTCATTTGCTCATTTGTTTATTTGCTCATTTGCTCATTTGCTCATTTGCTCATTTGCTCATTTGCTCATTTGCTCATTGGCTCATTTGCTCATTTGCTCATTTGCTCATTTGCTCATTTGCTCATCTGTTCTCATTTGCTCATTTGCTCATTTGCTCATCTGCTCTCATTTGCTCATTTGCTCATTTGCTCATTTGCTCATTTGCTCATTTGCTCATTTGCTCATTTGCTCATTTGCTCATTTGTTTATTTGCTCATTTGCTCATTTGCTCATTTGCTCATTTGCTCATTTGCTCATTTGCTCATTTGCTCATTTGCTCATTTTCTCATTTGCTCATTTGCTCATTTGCTCATTTGCTCATTTGCTCATTTGCGCTCATTTGCGCTCATTTGCTCTCATTTGCTCATTTGCTCATTTGCTCATTTGCTCATTTGCTCATTTGCTCATTTGCTCATTTGCTCTCATTTGCTCTCATTTGCTCTCATTTGCTCTCATTTGCTCTCATTTGCTCTCATTTGCTCTCATTTGCTCATTTGCTCATTTGCTCATTTGCTCATTTGCTCATTTGCTCATTTGCTCATTTGCTCATTTGCTCATTTGCTCATTTGCTCATTTGTTTATTTGCTCATTTGCTCATTTGCTCATTTGCTCATTTGCTCATTTGCTCAATTGCTCATTTGCTCATTGGCTCATTTGCTCATTTGCTCATTTGTTTATTTGCTCATTTGCTCATTTGCTCATTTGCTCATTTGCTCATTTGCTCATTTGCTCATTGGCTCATTTGCTCATTTGCTCATTTGCTCATTTGCTCATTTGCTCATTTGCTCATTTGCTCATTTTCTCATTTGCTCATTTGCTCATTTGCTCATTTGCTCATTTGCTCATTTGCGCTCATTTGCGCTCATTTGCTCTCATTTGCTCATTTGCTCATTTGCTCATTTGCTCATTTGCTCATTTGCTCATTTCCTCATTTGCGCTCATTTGCGCTCATTTGCTCTCATTTGCTCTCATTTGCTCTCATTTGCTCTCATTTGCTCTCATTTGCTCATTTGCTCATTTGCTCATTTGCTCATTTGCTCATTTGCTCATTTGCTCATCTGTTCTCATTTGCTCATTTGCTCATTTGCTCATCTGCTCTCATTTGCTCATTTGCTCATTTGCTCATTTGCTCATTTGCTCATTTGCTCATTTGCTCATTTGCTCATTTGCTCATTTGCTCATTTGCTCATTTGCTCATTTGCTCATTTGCTCATTTGCGCTCATTTGCGCTCATTTGCTCTCATTTGCTCATTTGCTCATTTGCTCATTTGCTCATTTCCTCATTTGCTCTCATTTGCTCTCATTTGCTCTCATTTGCTCTCATTTGCTCTCATTTGCTCTCATTTGCTCTCATTTGCTCTCATTTGCTCATTTGCTCATTTGCTCATTTGCTCATTTGCTCATTTGCTCATTTGCTCATTTGCTCATTTGCTCATTTGCTCATTTGCTCATTTGCTCATTTGCTCATCTGCTCTCATTTGCTCATTTGCTCATTTGCTCATCTGCTCTCATTTGCTCATTTGCTCATTTGCTCATTTGCTCATTTGCTCATTTGCTCATTTGCTCATTTGCTCATTTGCTCATTTGCTCATTTGCTCATTTGTTTATTTGCTCATTTGCTCATTTGCTCATTTGCTCATTTGCTCATTGGCTCATTTGCTCATTTGCTCATTTGCTCATTTGTTTATTTACTCATTTGCTCTCATTTGCTCATTTGCTCATTTGCTCATTTGCTCATTTGCTCATCTGCTCTCATTTGCTCATTTGCTCATTTGCTCATCTGCTCTCATTTGCTCATTTGCTCATTTGCTCATTTGCTCGTTTGCTCATTTGCTCATTTGCTCATTTGCTCATTTGCTCATTGGCTCATTTGCTCATTTGCTCCTTTGTTTATTTGCTCATTTGCTCATTTGCTCATTTGCTCATTTGCTCATTTGCTCATTTGCTCATTGGCTCATTTGCTCATTTGCTCATTTGCTCATTTGCTCATTTGCTCATCTGTTCTCATTTGCTCATTTGCTCATTTGCTCATCTGCTCTCATTTGCTCATTTGCTCATTTGCTCATTTGCTCATTTGCTCATTTGCTCATTTGCTCATTTGCTCATTTGCTCATTTGTTTATTTGCTCATTTGCTCATTTGCTCATTTGCTCATTTGCTCATTTGCTCATTTGCTCATTTGCTCATTTGCTCATTTTCTCATTTGCTCATTTGCTCATTTGCTCATTTGCTCATTTGCTCATTTGCGCTCATTTGCGCTCATTTGCTCTCATTTGCTCATTTGCTCATTTGCTCATTTGCTCATTTGCTCATTTGCTCATTTCCTCATTTGCTCTCATTTGCTCTCATTTGCTCTCATTTGCTCTCATTTGCTCTCATTTGCTCTCATTTGCTCTCATTTGCTCTCATTTGCTCATTTGCTCATTTGCTCATTTGCTCATTTGCTCATTTGCTCATTTGCTCATTTGCTCATTTGCTCATTTGCTCATCTGCTCTCATTTGCTCATTTGCTCATTTGCTCATCTGCTCTCATTTGCTCATTTGCTCATTTGCTCATTTGCTCATTTGCTCATTTGCTCATTTGCTCATTTGCTCATTTGCTCATTTGCTCATTTGCTCATTTGCTCATTTGTTTATTTGCTCATTTGCTCATTTGCTCATTTGCTCATTTGCTCATTTGCTCATTTGCTCATTTGCTCATTTGCTCATTTGTTTATTTGCTCATTTGCTCTCATTTGCTCATTTGCTCATTTGCTCATTTGCTCATTTGCTCATTTGCTCATCTGCTCTCATTTGCTCATTTGCTCATTTGCTCATCTGCTCTCATTTGCTCATTTGCTCATTTGCTCATTTGCTCATTTGCTCATTTGCTCATTTGCTCAATTGCTCATTTGCTCATTGGCTCATTTGCTCATTTGCTCATTTGTTTATTTGCTCATTTGCTCATTTGCTCATTTGCTCATTTGCTCATTTGCTCATTTGCTCATTGGCTCATTTGCTCATTTGCTCATTTGCTCATTTGTTTATTTGCTCATTTGCTCTCATTTGCTCATTTGCTCATTTGCTCATTTGCTCATTTGCTCATTTGCTCATTTGCTCATTTGCTCATTTGCTCATTTGCTCATTTGCGCTCATTTGCGCTCATTTGCTCATTTGCTCATTTGCTCATTTGCTCATTTGCTCATTTGCTCATTTGCGCTCATTTGCGCTCATTTGCTCATTTGCTCATTTGCTCATTTGCTCATTTGCTAATTTGTTTATTTGCTCATTTGCTCATTTGCTCTCATTTGCTCTCATTTGCTCTCATTTGCTCTCATTTGCTCTCATTTGCTCTCATTTGCTCATTTGCATATTTGCTCATTTGCTCATTTGCTCATTTGATCATTGGCTCATTTGCTCATTTGCTCATTTGCTCATTTGCTCATTTGCTCATTTGCTCATTTGTTTATTTGCTCATTTGCTCATTTGCTCATTTGCTCATTTGCTCATTTGCTCATTTGTTTATTTGCTTATTTGCGCTCATTTGCGCTCATTTGCGCTCATTTGCTCATTTGCTCATTTGCTCATTTGCTCATTTGCTCATTTGCTCATTTTCTCATTTGCTCATTTGCTCTCATTTGCTCTCACTTGCTCTCATTTGCTCTCATTTGTTCATTTGCTCATTTGCTCATTTGCTCATTTGCTCATTTGCTCATTTGTTTATTTGCTCATTTGCTCTCATTTGCTCATTTGCTCATTTGATCATTTGATCATTTGCTCATTTGCTCATTTGCGCTCATTTGCGCTCATTTGCGCTCATTTGCTCATTTGCTCATTTGCTCATTTGCTCATTTGCTCATTTGTTTATTTGCTCATTTGCTCATTTGCTCTCATTTGCTCTCATTTGCTTTCATTTGCTCTCATTTGCTCTCATTTGCTCTCATTTGCTCTCATTTGCACATTTGCACATTTGCTCATTTGCTCATTTGCTCATTTGCTCATTTGCTCATTTGCTCATTTGCTCATTTGCTCATTTGCTCATTTTCTCATTTGCTCCTTTGCTCGCATTTGCTCTCACTTGCTCTCATTTGCTCTCATTTGCTCATTTGCTCATTTGCTCATTTGCTCTCATTTGCTCTCATTTGCTCTCATTTGCTCTCATTTGCTCTCATTTGCTCTCATTTGATCATTTGCTCATTTGCTCATTTGCTCATTTGCTCATTTGCTCATTTGCTCATTTGCGCTCATTTGCGCTCATTTGCGCTCATTTGCTCATTTGCTCATTTGCTCTCATTTGCTCTCATTTGCTCTCATTTGCTCTCATTTGCTCTCATTTGCTCATTTGCTCATCTGCTCTCATTTGCTCATTTGCTCATTTGCTCATCTGCTCTCATTTGCTAATTTGCTCATTTGCTCATTTGCTCATTTGCTCATTTGCTCATTTGCTCATTCGTTCATTTGCTCATTTGTTCATTTGCTCATTTGTTCATTTGCTCATTTGCTCTCATTTGCTCATTTGCTCATTTGCTCATTTGCTCATTTGCTCATTTGCTCATTTGCTCATTTGCTCATTTGCTCATTTGCTCATTTGTTTATTTGCTCATTTGCTCTCATTTGCTCTCATTTGCTCTCATTTGCTCTCATTTGCTCTCATTTGCTCTCATTTGCTCATTTGCACATTTGCTCATTTGCTCATTTGCTCATTTGCTCATTTGCTCATTTGTTTATTTGCTCATTTGCTCATTTGCTCATTTGATCATGTGCTCATGTGCTCATTTGATCATTTGCTCATTTGCTCATTTGCTCATTTGCTCTTTTGCTCATTTGCTCATTTGCTCATTTGCTCATTTGCTCATTTGCTCATTTGCTCATTTGCTCATTTGCTCATTTGCTCATTTGCTTTTTTGCTCATTTGCTCTCATTTGCTCATTTGCTCATGTGCTCATGTGCTCATTTGATCATTTCCTCATTTCCTCATTTGCTCTCATTTGCTCTCATTTGCTCTCATTTGCTCTCATTTGCTCTCATTTGCTCTCATTTGCTCATTTGCTCATCTGCTCTCATTTGCTCATTTGCTCATTTGCTCATTTGCTCATTTGCTCATTTGCTCATATGCTCTCATTTGCTCATTTGCTCATTTGCTCATTTGCTCATTTGCTCATTTGCTCATTTGCTCATTTGCTCATTTGCTCATTTGTTCATTTGCTCATTTGCTCATTTGCTCATTTGCTCATTTGCTCATTTGCTCATGTGCTCATGTGCTCATTTGCTCATTTGCTCTCATTTGCTCTCATTTGCTCATTTGCTCATTTGCTCATTTGCTCATTTGCTCATTTGCTCATTTGCTCATTTGCTCATTTGCTCTCATTTGCTCTCATTTGCTCTCATTTGCTCTCATTTGCTCTCATTTGCTCTCATTTGCTCATTTGCATATTTGCTCATTTGCTCATTTGCTCATTTGATCATTTGCTCATTTGCTCATTTGCTCATTTGCTCATTTGCTCATTTGCTCATTTGCTCATTTGTTTATTTGCTCATTTGCTCATTTGCTCATTTGCTCATTTGCTCATTTGCTCATTTGTTTATTTGCTCATTTGCTCATTTGCTCATTTGCTCATTTGCTCATTTGCTCATTTGCTCATTGGCTCATTTGCTCATTTGCTCATTTGCTCATTTGTTTATTTGCTCATTTGCTCTCATTTGCTCATTTGCTCATTTGCTCATTTGCTCATTTGCTCATTTGCTCATTTGCTCATTTGATCATTTGCTCATTTGCTCATTTGCGCTCATTTGCGCTCATTTGCTCATTTGCTCATTTGCTCATTTGCTCATTTGCTCATTTGCTCATTTGCGCTCATTTGCGCTCATTTGCTCATTTGCTCATTTGCTCATTTGCTCATTTGCTAATTTGTTTATTTGCTCATTTGCTCATTTGCTCTCATTTGCTCTCATTTGCTCTCATTTGCTCTCATTTGCTCTCATTTGCTCTCATTTGCTCATTTGCATATTTGCTCATTTGCTCATTTGCTCATTTGATCATTGGCTCATTTGCTCATTTGCTCATTTGCTCATTTGCTCATTTGCTCATTTGCTCATTTGTTTATTTGCTCATTTGCTCATTTGCTCATTTGCTCATTTGCTCATTTGCTCATTTGTTTATTTGCTTATTTGCGCTCATTTGCGCTCATTTGCGCTCATTTGCTCATTTGCTCATTTGCTCATTTGCTCATTTGCTCATTTGCTCATTTTCTCATTTGCTCATTTGCTCTCATTTGCTCTCACTTGCTCTCATTTGCTCTCATTTGTTCATTTGCTCATTTGCTCATTTGCTCATTTGCTCATTTGCTCATTTGTTTATTTGCTCATTTGCTCTCATTTGCTCATTTGCTCATTTGATCATTTGATCATTTGCTCATTTGCTCATTTGCGCTCATTTGCGCTCATTTGCGCTCATTTGCTCATTTGCTCATTTGCTCATTTGCTCATTTGCTCATTTGTTTATTTGCTCATTTGCTCATTTGCTCTCATTTGCTCTCATTTGCTTTCATTTGCTCTCATTTGCTCTCATTTGCTCTCATTTGCTCTCATTTGCACATTTGCACATTTGCTCATTTGCTCATTTGCTCATTTGCTCATTTGCTCATTTGCTCATTTGCTCATTTGCTCATTTGCTCATTTTCTCATTTGCTCCTTTGCTCGCATTTGCTCTCACTTGCTCTCATTTGCTCTCATTTGCTCATTTGCTCATTTGCTCATTTGCTCTCATTTGCTCTCATTTGCTCTCATTTGCTCTCATTTGCTCTCATTTGCTCTCATTTGATCATTTGCTCATTTGCTCATTTGCTCATTTGCTCATTTGCTCATTTGCTCATTTGCGCTCATTTGCGCTCATTTGCGCTCATTTGCTCATTTGCTCATTTGCTCTCATTTGCTCTCATTTGCTCTCATTTGCTCTCATTTGCTCTCATTTGCTCATTTGCTCATCTGCTCTCATTTGCTCATTTGCTCATTTGCTCATCTGCTCTCATTTGCTAATTTGCTCATTTGCTCATTTGCTCATTTGCTCATTTGCTCATTTGCTCATTCGTTCATTTGCTCATTTGTTCATTTGCTCATTTGTTCATTTGCTCATTTGCTCTCATTTGCTCATTTGCTCATTTGCTCATTTGCTCATTTGCTCATTTGCTCATTTGCTCATTTGCTCATTTGCTCATTTGCTCATTTGTTTATTTGCTCATTTGCTCTCATTTGCTCTCATTTGCTCTCATTTGCTCTCATTTGCTCTCATTTGCTCTCATTTGCTCATTTGCACATTTGCTCATTTGCTCATTTGCTCATTTGCTCATTTGCTCATTTGTTTATTTGCTCATTTGCTCATTTGCTCATTTGATCATGTGCTCATGTGCTCATTTGATCATTTGCTCATTTGCTCATTTGCTCATTTGCTCTTTTGCTCATTTGCTCATTTGCTCATTTGCTCATTTGCTCATTTGCTCATTTGCTCATTTGCTCATTTGCTCATTTGCTCATTTGCTTTTTTGCTCATTTGCTCTCATTTGCTCATTTGCTCATGTGCTCATGTGCTCATTTGATCATTTCCTCATTTCCTCATTTGCTCTCATTTGCTCTCATTTGCTCTCATTTGCTCTCATTTGCTCTCATTTGCTCTCATTTGCTCATTTGCTCATCTGCTCTCATTTGCTCATTTGCTCATTTGCTCATTTGCTCATTTGCTCATTTGCTCATATGCTCTCATTTGCTCATTTGCTCATTTGCTCATTTGCTCATTTGCTCATTTGCTCATTTGCTCATTTGCTCATTTGCTCATTTGTTCATTTGCTCATTTGCTCATTTGCTCATTTGCTCATTTGCTCATTTGCTCATGTGCTCATGTGCTCATTTGCTCATTTGCTCTCATTTGCTCTCATTTGCTCATTTGCTCATTTGCTCATTTGCTCATTTGCTCATTTGCTCATTTGCTCATTTGCTCATTTGCTCATTTGCTCATTTGCTCATTTGCTCATTTGCTCCTTTGCTCATTTGCGCTCATTTGCGCTCATTTGCTCTCATTTGCTCTCATTTGCTCTCATTTGCTCTCATTTGCTCTCATTTGCTCTCATTTGCTTTCATTTGCTCATTTGCTCATTTGCTCATTTGCTCATTTGCTCATTTGCTCATTTGCTCATTTGCTCATCTGCTCTCATTTGTTCATTTGCTCATTTGCTCATTTGCTCATTTGCTCATTTGCTCATTTGTTTATTTGCTCATTTGCTCTCATTTGCTCATTTGCGCTCATTTGCGCTCATTTGCGCTCATTTGCTCATTTGCTCATTTGCTCATTTGCTCATTTGCTCATTTGTTTATTTGCTCATTTGCTCATTTGCTCTCATTTGCTCTCATTTGCTCTCATTTGCTCTCATTTGCTCTCATTTGCTCTCATTTGCACATTTGCACATTTGCTCATTTGCTCATTTGCTCATTTGCTCATTTGCTCATTTGCTCATTTGCTCATTTGCTCATTTGCTCATTTGCTCATTTGCTCATTTGCTCTCATTTGCTCTCACTTGCTCTCATTTGCTCTCATTTGCTCATTTGCTCTCATTTGCTCTCATTTGCTCTCATTTGCTCTCATTTGCTCTCATTTGCTCTCATTTGCTCTCATTTGCTCTCATTTGATCATTTGATCATTTGATCATTTGCTCATTTGCTCATTTGCTCATTTGCTCATTTGCTCATTTGCTCATTTGCGCTCATTTGCGCTCATTTGCGCTCATTTGCTCATTTGCTCATTTGCTCTCATTTGCTCTCATTTGCTCTCATTTGCTCTCATTTGCTCTCATTTGCTCATTTGCTCATCTGCTCTCATTTGCTCATTTGCTCATTTGCTCATCTGCTCTCATTTGCTAATTTGCTCATTTGCTCATTTGCTCATTTGCTCATTTGCTCATTTGCTCATTTGCTCATTCGTTCATTTGCTCATTTGTTCATTTGCTCATTTGTTCATTTGCTCATTTGCTCTCATTTGCTCATTTGCTCATTTGCTCATTTGCTCATTTGCTCATTTGCGCTCATTTGCGCTCATTTGCTCATTTGCTCATTTGCTCATTTGCTCATTTGCTCATTTGCTCATTTGCTCATTTGCTCATTTTCTCATTTGCTCATTTGCTCTCATTTGCTCTCACTTGCTCTCATTTGCTCTCATTTGCTCATTTGCTCATTTGCTCATTTGCTCATTTGCTCATTTGCGCTCATTTGCGCTCATTTTCTCATTTGCTCATTTGCTCAATATTTTCATTTGCTCTCATTTGCTCTCATTTGCTCTCATTTGCTCTCATTTGCTCTCATTTGCTCTCATTTGCTCTCATTTGCTCTCATTTGCTCTCATTTGCTCTCATTTGCTCTCATTTGCTCATTTGCTCATTTGCTCATTTGCTCATTTGCTCATTTGCTCATTTGCTCATCTGCTCTCATTTGCTCATTTGCTCATTTGCTCATTTGCTCATTTGCTCATTTGCTCATCTGCTCTCATTTGCTCATCTGCTCTCATTTGCTCATTTGCTCATTTGCTCATTTGCTCATTTGCTCATTTGCTCATTTGCTCATTTTCTCATTTGCTCATTTTCTCATTTGCTCATTTGCTCATTTGCTCATTTGCTCATTTGCTCATGTGCTCATGTGCTCATTTGCGCATTTGCTCATTTGCTCTTATTTGCTCTCATTTCCTCTCATTTCCTCTCATTTGCTCATTTGCGCTCATTTGTGCTCATTTGCGCTCATTTGCGCTCATTTGCTCATTTGCTCATTTGCTCATTTGCTCATTTGCTAATTTGCTAATTTGCTCATTTGCTCATTTGCTCTTTTCCTCATTTCCTCTCATTTGCTCATTTGCTCATTTGCGCTCATTTGCTCTCATTTGCTCATTTGTTAATTTGCTCATTTGCTCATTTGCTCATTTGCTCATTTGCTCATTTGCTCATTTGCTCATTTGATCATTTGCTCATTTGCTCATTTGCTCATTTGCTCATTTGCGCTCATTTGTTTATTTGCTTATTTGCTCTCATTTGCTCATTTGATCATTTGATCATTTGCTCATTTGCTCATTTGCTCATTTGCTCATTTGCTCATTTGCGCTCATTTGCGCTCATTTGCGCTCATTTGCTCATTTGCTCATTTGCTCATTTGCTCATTTTCTCATTTGCTCATTTGCTCTCATTTGCTCTCACTTGCTCTCATTTGCTCTCATTTGTTCATTTGCTCATTTGCTCATTTGCTCATTTGCTCATTTGCTCATTTGTTTATTTGCTCATTTGCTCTCATTTGCTCATTTGCTCATTTGATCATTTGCTCATTTGCTCATTTGCTCATTTGCGCTCATTTGCGCTCATTTGCGCTCATTTGCTCATTTGCTCATTTGCTCATTTGCTCATTTGCTCATTTGTTTATTTGCTCATTTGCTCATTTTCTCATTTTCTCATTTGCTCCTTTGCTCTCATTTGCTCTCACTTGCTCTCATTTGCTCTCATTTGCTCATTTGCTCATTTGCTCAATATTTTCATTTGCTCTCATTTGCTCTCATTTGCTCTCATTTGCTCATTTGCTCATTTGATCATTTGCTCATTTGCTCATTTGCTCATTTGCTCATTTGCTCATTTGTTTATTTGCTCATTTGCTCTCATTTGCTCTCATTTGCTCTCATTTGCTCTCATTTGCTCTCATTTGCTCTCATTTGCTCATTTGCACATTTGCTCATTTGCTCATTTGCTCATTTGATCATTGGCTCATTTGCTCATTTGCTCATTTGCTCATTTGCTCATTTGCTCATTTGCTCATTTGCTCATTTGCTCATTTGCTCATTTGCTTTTTTGCTCATTTGCTCATTTGCTCATTTGATCATGTGCTCATGTGCTCATTTGATCATTTGCTCATTTGCTCATTTGCTCATTTGCTCTTTTGCTCATTTGCTCATTTGCGCTCATTTGCGCTCATTTGCGCTCATTTGCTCATTTGCTCATTTGCTCATTTGCTCATTTGCTCATTTGCTCATTTGCTCATTTGCTCATTTGCTCATTTGCTCATTTGCTCATTTGCTCTCATTTGCTCTCACTTGCTCTCATTTGCTCTCATTTGTTCATTTGCTCATTTGTTCATTTGCTCATTTGCTCATTTGCTCATTTGCTCATTTGTTTATTTGCTCTCATTTGCTCATTTGCTCATTTGATCATTTGCTCATTTGCTCATTTGCTCATTTGCGCTCATTTGCGCTCATTTGCGCTCATTTGCTCATTTGCTCATTTGCTCATTTGCTCATTTGCTCATTTGTTTATTTGCTCATTTGCTCATTTGCTCTCATTTGCTCTCATTTGCTCTCATTTGCTCTCATTTGCTCTCATTTGCTCTCATTTGCTCTCATTTGTTCATTTGCTCATTTGTTCATTTGCTCATTTGCTCATTTGCTCATTTGCTCATTTGTTTATTTGCTCTCATTTGCTCATTTGCTCATTTGATCATTTGCTCATTTGCTCATTTGCTCATTTGCGCTCATTTGCGCTCATTTGCGCTCATTTGCTCATTTGCTCATTTGCTCATTTGCTCATTTGCTCATTTGTTTATTTGCTCATTTGCTCATTTGCTCTCATTTGCTCTCATTTGCTCTCATTTGCTCTCATTTGCTCTCATTTGCTCTCATTTGCTCTCATTTGCACATTTGCACATTTGCTCATTTGCTCATTTGCTCATTTGCTCATTTGCTCATTTGCTAATTTGCTCATTTGCTCATTTGCTCTTTTTCTCATTTGCTCCTTTGCTCTCATTTGCTCTCACTATCTCTCATTTGCTCTCATTTGCTCATTTGCTCATTTGCTCATTTGCTCTCATTTGCTCTCATTTGCTCTCATTTGCTCTCATTTGCTCTCATTTGCTCTCATTTGCTCATTTGATCATTTGATCATTTGCTCATTTGCTCATTTGCTCATTTGCTCATTTGCTTATTTGCTCATTTGCGCTCATTTGCGCTCATTTGCGCTCATTTGCTCATTTGCTCATTTGCTCTCATTTGCTCTCATTTGCTCTCATTTGCTCTCATTTGCTCTCATTTGCTCATTTGCTCATTTGCTCATCTGCTCTCATTTGCTCATTTGCTCATTTGCTCATCTGCTCTCATTTGCTCATTTGCTCATTTGCTCATTTGCTCATTTGCTCATTTGCTCATTTGCTCATTTGCTCATTTGCTCATTTGATCATTTGATCATTTGCTCATTTGCTCATTTGCTCATGTGCTCATTTGCGCATTTGCTCATTTGCTCTCATTTGCTCTCATTTGCTCTCATTTCCTTTCATTTCCTCTCATTTCCTCTCATTTGCTCATTTGCGCTCATTTGTGCTCATTTGCGCTCATTTGCGCTCATTTGCTCATTTGCTCATTTGCTCATTTGCTCATTTGCTCATTTGCTCATTTGATCATTTGCTCATTTGCTCATTTGCTCATTTGCTCATTTGCTCATTTGCGCTCATTTGCGCTCATTTGCTCTCATTTGCTCATTTGCTCATTTGCTCATTTGCTCATTTGCTCATTTGCTCTCATTTGCTCTCAATTGCTCTCATTTGCGCTCATTTGCGCTCATTTGCTCTCATTTGCTCATTTGCGCTCATTTGCGCTCATTTGCGCTCCTTTGCTCATTTGTTCATTTGCTCATTTCCTCATTTCCTCATTTCCTCATTTCCTCATTTCCTCATTTCCTCTCATTTGCTCATTTGCTCATTTGCTCATTTGCTCATTTGCTCATTTGCTCATCTGCTCTCATTTGCTCATTTGCGCTCATTTGCGCTCATTTGCTCATTTGCTCATTTGCTCATTTGCTCATTTGCTCATTTGCTCATTTGCTCATTTGCGCTCATTTGCGCTCATTTGCTCTCATTTGCTCATTTGCTCATTTGCTCATTTGCTCATTTGCTCATTTGCTCATTTGCTCTCATTTGCTCTCAATTGCTCTCATTTGCGCTCATTTGCGCTCATTTGCTCTCATTTGCTCATTTGCGCTCATTTGCGCTCATTTGCGCTCCTTTGCTCATTTGTTCATTTGCTCATTTGCTCATTTCCTCATTTCCTCATTTCCTCATTTCCTCATTTCCTCATTTCCTCTCATTTGCTCATTTGCTCATTTGCTCATTTGCTCATTTGCTCATTTGCTCATCTGCTCTCATTTGCTCATTTGCTCATTTGCTCATTTGCTCATTTGCTCATTTGCTCATCTGCTCTCATTTGCTCATTTGCTCATTTGCTCATTTGCTCATTTGCTCATTTGCTCATTTGCTCATTTGCTCATTTGCTCATTTTCTCATTTGCTCATTTGATCATTTGCTCATTTGCTCATTTGCTCATTTGCTCATTTGCTCATGTGCTCATGTGCTCATTTGCGCATTTGCTCATTTGCTCTTATTTGCTCTCATTTCCTCTCATTTCCTCTCATTTGCTCATTTGCGCTCATTTGTGCTCATTTGCGCTCATTTGCGCTCATTTGCTCATTTGCTCATTTGCTCATTTGCTCATTTGCTAATTTGCTAATTTGCTCATTTGCTCATTTGCTCTTTTCCTCATTTCCTCTCATTTGCTCATTTGCTCATTTGCTCATTTGCTCATTTGCTCATTTGCTCATTTGCGCTCATTTGCTCTCATTTGCTCATTTGCTAATTTGCTCATTTGCTCATTTGCTCATTTGCTCTCATTTGCTCATTTGCTCATTTGCTCATTTGCTCATTTGATCATTTGCTCATTTGCTCATTTGCTCATTCGCTCATTTGCGCTCATTTGCGCTCATTTGCTCATTTGCTCATTTGCTCATTTGCTCATTTGCTCATTTGCTCATTTGCTCATCTGCTCTCATTTGCTCATTTGCTCATTTGCTCATTTGCTCATTTGCTCATTTGCGCTCATTTGCGCTCATTTGCTCATTTGCTCATTTGCTCATTTGCTCATTTGCTCATTTGCTCATTTGCTCATTTGCTCATTTGCTCTTCTGCTCTCATTTGCTCATTTGCTCATTTGCTCATTTGCTCATTTGCTCATTTGCTCATCTGCTCTCATTTGCTCATTTGCTCATTTGCTCATTTGCTCATTTGCTCATTTGCTCATTTGCTCATTTGCTCATTTGCTCATTTTCTCATTTGCTCATTTGATCATTTGCTCATTTGCTCATTTGCTCATTTGCTCATTTGCTCATGTGCTCATGTGCTCATTTGCGCATTTGCTCATTTGCTCTTATTTGCTCTCATTTCCTCTCATTTCCTCTCATTTGCTCATTTGCGCTCATTTGTGCTCATTTGCGCTCATTTGCGCTCATTTGCTCATTTGCTCATTTGCTCATTTGCTAATTTGCTAATTTGCTAATTTGCTCATTTGCTCATTTGCTCTTTTCCTCATTTCCTCTCATTTGCTCATTTGCTCATTTGCTCATTTGCTCATTTGCTCATTTGCTCATTTGCGCTCATTTGCTCTCATTTGCTCATTTGCTAATTTGCTCATTTGCTCATTTGCTCATTTGCTCTCATTTGCTCATTTGCTCATTTGCTCATTTGCTCATTTGCTCATTTGATCATTTGCTCATTTGCTCATTTGCTCATTTGCTCATTTGCGCTCATTTGCGCTCATTTGCTCATTTGCTCATTTGCTCATTTGCTCATTTGCTCATTTGCTCATTTGTTTATTTGCTCATTTGCTCATTTGCTCATTTGCTCATTTGCTCATTTGTTTATTTGCTTATTTGCTCTCATTTGCTCATTTGATCATTTGCTCATTTGCTCATTTGCTCATTTGCTCATTTGCTCATTTGTTTATTTGCTCATTTGCTCTCATTTGCTCATTTGCTCATTTGATCATTTGCTCATTTGCTCATTTGCTCATTTGCGCTCATTTGCGCTCATTTGCGCTCATTTGCTCATTTGCTCATTTGCTCATTTGCTCATTTGCTCATTTGTTTATTTGATCATTTGCTCATTTGCTCATTTTCTCATTTGCTCCTTTGCTCTCATTTGCTCTCACTTGCTCTCATTTGCTCTCATTTGCTCATTTGCTCATTTGCTCATTTGCTCATTTGCTCATTTGCTCATGTGCTCATTTGCTCATTTGCTCATTTGCTCAATATTTTTATTTGCTCTCATTTGCTCTCATTTGCTCTCATTTGCTCTCATTTGCTCTCATTTGCTCTCATTTGCTCTCATTTGCTCATTTGCTCATTTGCTCATTTGCTCATTTGCTCATTTGCTCATTTGCTCATTTGCTCATCTGCTCTCATTTGCTCATTTGCTCATTTGCTCATTTGCTCATTTGCTCATTTGCTCATTTGCTCATTTGCTCATTTGCTCATTTGCTCATTTGCTCATTTGCTCATGTGCTCATGTGCTCATTTGCGCATTTGCTCTTATTTGCTCTCATTTCCTCTCATTTCCTCTCATTTCCTCTCATTTGCGCTCATTTGTGCTCATTTGCGCTCATTTGCGCTCATTTGCTCATTTGCTCATTTGCTCATTTGCTCATTTGCTAATTTGCTAATTTGCTCATTTGCTCATTTGCTCTTTTCCTCATTTCCTCTCATTTGCTCATTTGCTCATTTGCTCATTTGCTCATTTGCTCATTTGCTCATTTGCGCTCATTTGCTCCCATTTGCTCATTTGCTAATTTGCTCATTTGCTCATTTGCTCATTTGCTCTCATTTGCTCATTTGCTCATTTGCTCATTTGCTCATTTGCTCATTTGCGCTCATTTGCGCTCATTTGCGCTCATTTGCTCATTTGCTCATTTGCTCATTTGCTCATTTGCTCATTTGCTCATTTTCTCATTTGCTCATTTGCTCTCATTTGCTCTCACTTGCTCTCATTTGCTCTCATTTGTTCATTTGCTCATTTGCTCTCATTTGCTCTCATTTGCTCTCATTTGCTCTCATTTGCTCTCATTTGCTCTCATTTGCTCTCATTTGCTCATTTGCTCATTTGCTCATTTGCTCATTTGCTCATTTGCTCATTTGCTCATTTGCTCATTTGCTCATTTGCTCATTTGCTCATTTGCTCATTTGCTCATTTGCTCATTTGCTCATTTGCTCATTTGCTCATTTGATCATTTGATCATTTGCTCATTTGCTCATTTGCTCATGTGCTCATTTGCGCATTTGCTCATTTGCTCTCATTTCCTCTCATTTCCTCTCATTTCCTCTCATTTCCTCTCATTTCCTCTCATTTGCTCATTTGCGCTCATTTGTGCTCATTTGCGCTCATTTGCGCTCATTTGCTCATTTGCTCATTTGCTCATTTGCTCATTTGCTCATTTGATCATTTGCTCATTTGCTCATTTGCTCATTTGCTCATTTGCGCTCATTTGCGCTCATTTGCTCTCATTTGCTCTCATTTGCTTTCATTTGCTCTCATTTGCTCTCATTTGATCATTTGCTCATTTGCTCATTTGCTCATTTGCTCATTTGCGCTCATTTGCGCTCATTTGCTCTCATTTGCTCTCATTTGCTTTCATTTGCTCTCATTTGCTCTCATTTGCTCATTTGCTCATTTGCTCATTTGCTCATTTGCTCATTTTCTCATCTGCTCTCATTTGCTCATTGGCTCATTTGCTCATTTGCTCATTTGCTCATTTGCTCATATGCTCTCATTTGCTCATTTGCTCATTTGCTCATTTGCTCATTTGCTCATTTTCTCATTTGCTCATTTGCTCATGTGCTCATTTGCTCATTTGCTCATGTGCTCATTTGCTCATTTGCTCTTTTGCTCATTTGCTCATTTGCTCATTTGCTCATGTGCTCATGTGCTCATTTGCGCTCATTTGCTCATTTGCGCTCATTTGCGCTCATTTGCTCTCATTTGCTCATTTGCGCTCATTTGCGCTCATTTGCGCTCCTTTGCTCATTTGTTCATTTGCTCATTTCCTCATTTCCTCATTTCCTCATTTCCTCATTTCCTCATTTCCTCATTTCCTCTCATTTGCTCATTTGCTCATTTGCTCATTTGCTCATTTGCTCATTTGCTCATCTGCTCTCATTTGCTCATTTGCTCATTTGCTCATTTGCTCATTTGCTCATTTGCTCATTTGCTCATTTGCTCATTTGCTCATTTTCTCATTTGCTCATTTGATCATTTGCTCATTTGCTCATTTGCTCATTTGCTCATTTGCTCATTTGCTCATTTGCTCATTTGCTCATTTGCTCATTTGCTCATTTGCTCATTTTCTCATTTGCTCATTTGATCATTTGCTCATTTGCTCATTTGCTCATTTGCTCATTTGCTCATTTGCTCATTTGCTCATTTGCTCATTTGCTCATTTGCTAATTTGCTAATTTGCTCATTTGCTCATTTGCTCTTTTCCTCATTTCCTCTCATTTGCTCATTTGCTCATTTGCTCATTTGCTCATTTGCTCATTTGCTCATTTGCGCTCATTTGCGCTCATTTGCTCTCATTTGCTCATTTGCTAATTTGCTCATTTGCTCATTTGCTCTCATTTGCTCATTTGCTCATTTGCTCATTTGCTCATTTGCTCATTTGATCATTTGCTCATTTGCTCATTTGCTCATTTGCTCATTTGCGCTCATTTGCGCTCATTTGCTCATTTGCTCATTTGCTCATTTGCTCATTTGTTTATTTGCTCATTTGCTCATTTGCTCATTTGCTCATTTGCTCATTTGCTCATTTGTTTATTTGCTTATTTGCTCTCATTTGCTCATTTGATCATTTGATCATTTGCTCATTTGCTCATTTGCTCATTTGCTCATTTGCTCATTTGCGCTCATTTGCGCTCATTTGCGCTCATTTGCTCATTTGCTCATTTGCTCATTTGCTCATTTTCTCATTTGCTCATTTGCTCTCATTTGCTCTCACTTGCTCTCATTTGCTCTCATTTGTTCATTTGCTCATTTGCTCATTTGCTCATTTGCTCATTGGTTTATTTGCTCATTTGCTCTCATTTGCTCATTTGCTCATTTGATCATTTGCTCATTTGCTCATTTGCTCATTTGCGCTCATTTGCGCTCATTTGCGCTCATTTGCTCATTTGCTCATTTGCTCATTTGCTCATTTGCTCATTTGTTTATTTGATCATTTGCTCATTTGCTCATTTGCTCATTTGCTCATTTGCTCATTTGCTCATTTGCTCATTTGCTCATTTGCTCATTTGCTCATTTGCTCAATATTTTTATTTGCTCTCATTTGCTCTCATTTGCTCTCATTTGCTCTCATTTGCTCTCATTTGCTCTCATTTGCTCTCATTTGCTCTCATTTGCTCATTTGCTCATTTGCTCATTTGCTCATTTGCTCATTTGCTCATTTGCTCATTTGCTCATCTGCTCTCATTTGCTCATTTGCTCATTTGCTCATTTGCTCATTTGCTCATTTGCTCATTTGCTCATTTGCTCATTTGCTCATTTGCTCATTTGCTCATTTGCTCATGTGCTCATGTGCTCATTTGCGCATTTGCTCTTATTTGCTCTCATTTCCTCTCATTTCCTCTCATTTCCTCTCATTTCCTCTCATTTGCTCATTTGCGCTCATTTGTGCTCATTTGCGCTCATTTGCGCTCATTTGCTCATTTGCTCATTTGCTCATTTGCTCATTTGCTAATTTGCTAATTTGCTCATTTGCTCATTTGCTCTTTTACTCATTTCCTCTCATTTGCTCATTTGCTCATTTGCTCATTTGCTCATTTGCTCATTTGCTCATTTGTTTATTTGCTCATTTGCTCATTTGCTCATTTGCTCATTTGTTTATTTGCTTATTTGCTCTCATTTGCTCATTTGATCATTTGATCATTTGCTCATTTGCTCATTTGCTCATTTGCTCATTTGCTCATTTGCGCTCATTTGCGCTCATTTGCGCTCATTTGCTCATTTGCTCATTTGCTCATTTGCTCATTTTCTCATTTGCTCATTTGCTCTCATTTGCTCTCACTTGCTCTCATTTGTTCATTTGTTCATTTGCTCATTTGCTCATTTGCTCATTTGCTCATTTGCTCATTTGTTTATTTGCTCATTTGCTCTCATTTGCTCATTTGCTCATTTGATCATTTGCTCATTTGCTCATTTGCTCATTTGCGCTCATTTGCGCTCATTTGCGCTCATTTGCTCATTTGCTCATTTGCTCATTTGCTCATTTGCTCATTTGTTTATTTGCTCATTTGCTCATTTGCTCATTTTCTCATTTGCTCCTTTGCTCTCATTTGCTCTCACTTGCTCTCATTTGCTCTCATTTGCTCATTTGCTCATTTGCTCATTTGCTCATTTGCTCATTTGTTTATTTGCTTATTTGCTCTCATTTGATCATTTGATCATTTGCTCATTTGCTCATTTGCTCATTTGCTCATTTGCGCTCATTTGCGCTCATTTGCGCTCATTTGCTCATTTGCTCATTTGCTCATTTGCTCATTTGCTCATTTGCTCATTTTCTCATTTGCTCATTTGCTCTCATTTGCTCTCACTTGCTCTCATTTGCTCTCATTTGTTCATTTGCTCATTTGCTCATTTGCTCATTTGCTCATTTGCGCTCATTTGCGCTCATTTTCTCATTTGCTCATTTGCTCATTTCCTCATTTCCGCATTTGCTCTCATTTGCTCTCATTTGCTCTCATTTGCTCTCATTTGCTCTCATTTGCTCTCATTTGCTCTCATTTGCTCTCATTTGCTCATTTGCTCATTTGCTCATTTGCTCATTTGCTCATTTGCTCATTTGCTCATTTTCTCATTTGCTCATTTGATCATTTGCTCATTTGCTCATTTGCTCATTTGCTCATTTGCTCATGTGCTCATGTGCTCATTTGCGCATTTGCTCATTTGCTCTTATTTGCTCTCATTTCCTCTCATTTCCTCTCATTTGCTCATTTGCGCTCATTTGTGCTCATTTGCGCTCATTTGCGCTCATTTGCTCATTTGCTCATTTGCTCATTTGCTCATTTGCTAATTTGCTAATTTGCTCATTTGCTCATTTGCTCTTTTCCTCATTTCCTCTCATTTGCTCATTTGCTCATTTGCTCATTTGCTCATTTGCTCATTTGCTCATTTGCGCTCATTTGCTCTCATTTGCTCATTTGCTAATTTGCTCATTTGCTCATTTGCTCATTTGCTCTCATTTGCTCATTTGCTCATTTGCTCATTTGCTCATTTGCTCATTTGATCATTTGCTCATTTGCTCATTTGCTCATTTGCTCATTTGCGCTCATTTGCGCTCATTTGCTCATTTGCTCATTTGCTCATTTGCTCATTTGTTTATTTGCTCATTTGCTCATTTGCTCATTTGCTCATTTGCTCATTTGCTCATTTGTTTATTTGCTTATTTGCTCTCATTTGCTCATTTGATCATTTGATCATTTGCTCATTTGCTCATTTGCTCATTTGCTCATTTGCTCATTTGCTCATTTGCGCTCATTTGCGCTCATTTGCGCTCATTTGCTCATTTGCTCATTTGCTCATTTGCTCATTTTCTCATTTGCTCATTTGCTCTCATTTGCTCTCACTTGCTCTCATTTGCTCTCATTTGTTCATTTGCTCATTTGCTCATTTGCTCATTTGCTCATTGGTTTATTTGCTCATTTGCTCTCATTTGCTCATTTGCTCATTTGATCATTTGCTCATTTGCTCATTTGCTCATTTGCGCCCATTTGCGCTCATTTGCGCTCATTTGCTCATTTGCTCATTTGCTCATTTGCTCATTTGCTCATTTGCTCATTTGTTTATTTGATCATTTGCTCATTTGCTCATTTTCTCATTTGCTCCTTTGCTCTCATTTGCTCTCACTTGCTCTCATTTGCTCTCATTTGCTCATTTGCTCATTTGCTCATTTGCTCATTTGCTCATTTGCTCATTTGCTCATTTGCTCATTTGCTCATTTGCTCATTTGCTCAATATTTTTATTTGCTCTCATTTGCTCTCATTTGCTCTCATTTGCTCTCATTTGCTCTCATTTGCTCTCATTTGCTCTCATTTGCTCTCATTTGCTCATTTGCTCATTTGCTCATTTGCTCATTTGCTCATTTGCTCATTTGCTCATTTGCTCATCTGCTCTCATTTGCTCATTTGCTCATTTGCTCATTTGCTCATTTGCTCATTTGCTCATTTGCTCATTTGCTCATTTGCTCATTTGCTCATTTGCTCATGTGCTCATGTGCTCATTTGCGCATTTGCTCTTATTTGCTCTCATTTCCTCTCATTTCCTCTCATTTCCTCTCATTTCCTCTCATTTGCTCATTTGCGCTCATTTGTGCTCATTTGCGCTCATTTGCGCTCATTTGCTCATTTGCTCATTTGCTCATTTGCTCATTTGCTAATTTGCTAATTTGCTCATTTGCTCATTTGCTCTTTTACTCATTTCCTCTCATTTGCTCATTTGCTCATTTGCTCATTTGCTCATTTGCTCATTTGCTCATTTGTTTATTTGCTCATTTGCTCATTTGCTCATTTGCTCATTTGTTTATTTGCTTATTTGCTCTCATTTGATCATTTGATCATTTGATCATTTGCTCATTTGCTCATTTGCTCATTTGCTCATTTGCTCATTTGCGCTCATTTGCGCTCATTTGCGCTCATTTGCTCATTTGCTCATTTGCTCATTTGCTCATTTTCTCATTTGCTCATTTGCTCTCATTTGCTCTCACTTGCTCTCATTTGTTCATTTGTTCATTTGCTCATTTGCTCATTTGCTCATTTGCTCATTTGCTCATTTGTTTATTTGCTCATTTGCTCTCATTTGCTCATTTGCTCATTTGATCATTTGCTCATTTGCTCATTTGCTCATTTGCGCTCATTTGCGCTCATTTGCGCTCATTTGCTCATTTGCTCATTTGCTCATTTGCTCATTTGCTCATTTGTTTATTTGCTCATTTGCTCATTTGCTCATTTTCTCATTTGCTCCTTTGCTCTCATTTGCTCTCACTTGCTCTCATTTGCTCTCATTTGCTCATTTGCTCATTTGCTCATTTGCTCATTTGCTCATTTGTTTATTTGCTTATTTGCTCTCATTTGATCATTTGATCATTTGCTCATTTGCTCATTTGCTCATTTGCTCATTTGCGCTCATTTGCGCTCATTTGCGCTCATTTGCTCATTTGCTCATTTGCTCATTTGCTCATTTGCTCATTTGCTCATTTTCTCATTTGCTCATTTGCTCTCATTTGCTCTCACTTGCTCTCATTTGCTCTCATTTGTTCATTTGCTCATTTGCTCATTTGCTCATTTGCTCATTTGCGCTCATTTGCGCTCATTTTCTCATTTGCTCATTTGCTCATTTGCTCATTTCCTCATTTGCTCTCATTTGCTCTCATTTGCTCTCATTTGCTCTCATTTGCTCTCATTTGCTCTCATTTGCTCTCATTTGCTCTCATTTGATCTTTTGATCATTTGCTCATTTGCTCATTTGCTCATGTGCTCATGTGCTCATTTGCTCATTTGCTCATTTGCTCATTTGCTCATTGGTTTATTTGCTCATTTGCTCTCATTTGCTCATTTGCTCATTTGATCATTTGCTCATTTGCTCATTTGCTCATTTGCGCTCATTTGCGCTCATTTGCGCTCATTTGCTCATTTGCTCATTTGCTCATTTGCTCATTTGCTCATTTGTTTATTTGATCATTTGCTCATTTGCTCATTTTCTCATTTGCTCCTTTGCTCTCATTTGCTCTCACTTGCTCTCATTTGCTCTCATTTGCTCATTTGCTCATTTGCTCATTTGCTCATTTGCTCATTTGCTCATTTGCTCATTTGCTCATCTGCTCTCATTTGCTCATTTGCTCATTTGCTCATTTGCTCATTTGCTCATTTGCTCATTTGCTCATTTGCTCATTTGCTCATTTGCTCATTTGCTCATTTGCTCATGTGCTCATGTGCTCATTTGCGCATTTGCTCTTATTTGCTCTCATTTCCTCTCATTTCCTCTCATTTCCTCTCATTTCCTCTCATTTGCTCATTTGCGCTCATTTGTGCTCATTTGCGCTCATTTGCGCTCATTTGCTCATTTGCTCATTTGCTCATTTGCTCATATGCTAATTTGCTAATTTGCTCATTTGCTCATTTGCTCTTTTACTCATTTCCTCTCATTTGCTCATTTGCTCATTTGCTCATTTGCTCATTTGCTCATTTGCTCATTTGTTTATTTGCTCATTTGCTCATTTGCTCATTTGCTCATTTGTTTATTTGCTTATTTGCTCTCATTTGATCATTTGATCATTTGATCATTTGCTCATTTGCTCATTTGCTCATTTGCTCATTTGCTCATTTGCGCTCATTTGCGCTCATTTGCGCTCATTTGCTCATTTGCTCATTTGCTCATTTGCTCATTTTCTCATTTGCTCATTTGCTCTCATTTGCTCTCACTTGCTCTCATTTGTTCATTTGTTCATTTGCTCATTTGCTCATTTGCTCATTTGCTCATTTGCTCATTTGTTTATTTGCTCATTTGCTCTCATTTGCTCATTTGCTCATTTGATCATTTGCTCATTTGCTCATTTGCTCATTTGCGCTCATTTGCGCTCATTTGCGCTCATTTGCTCATTTGCTCATTTGCTCATTTGCTCATTTGCTCATTTGCTCATTTGCTCTCATTTGCTCATTTGCTCATTTGCTCATTTGCTCATTTGCTCATTTGATCATTTGCTCATTTGCTCATTTGCTCATTTGCTCATTTGCGCTCATTTGCGCTCATTTGCTCATTTGCTCATTTGCTCATTTGCTCATTTGTTTATTTGCTCATTTGCTCATTTGCTCATTTGCTCATTTGCTCATTTGCTCATTTGTTTATTTGCTTATTTGCTCTCATTTGCTCATTTGATCATTTGATCATTTGCTCATTTGCTCATTTGCTCATTTGCTCATTTGCTCATTTGCGCTCATTTGCGCTCATTTGCGCTCATTTGCTCATTTGCTCATTTGCTCATTTGCTCATTTGCTCATTTGCTCATTTGCTCTCATTTGCTCTCACTTGCTCTCATTTGCTCTCATTTGTTCATTTGCTCATTTGCTCATTTGCTCATTTGCTCATTGGTTTATTTGCTCATTTGCTCTCATTTGCTCATTTGCTCATTTGATCATTTGCTCATTTGCTCATTTGCTCATTTGCGCTCATTTGCGCTCATTTGCGCTCATTTGCTCATTTGCTCATTTGCTCATTTGCTCATTTGCTCATTTGTTTATTTGATCATTTGCTCATTTGCTCATTTTCTCATTTGCTCCTTTGCTCTCATTTGCTCTCACTTGCTCTCATTTGCTCTCATTTGCTCATTTGCTCATTTGCTCATTTGCTCATTTGCTCATTTGCTCATTTGCTCATTTGCTCATTTGCTCATTTGCTCATTTGCTCAATATTTTTATTTGCTCTCATTTGCTCTCATTTGCTCTCATTTGCTCTCATTTGCTCTCATTTGCTCTCATTTGCTCTCATTTGCTCTCATTTGCTCATTTGCTCATTTGCTCATTTGCTCATTTGCTCATTTGCTCATTTGCTCATTTGCTCATCTGCTCTCATTTGCTCATTTGCTCATTTGCTCATTTGCTCATTTGCTCATTTGCTCATTTGCTCATTTGCTCATTTGCTCATTTGCTCATTTGCTCATTTGCTCATGTGCTCATGTGCTCATTTGCGCATTTGCTCTTATTTGCTCTCATTTGCTCTCATTTCCTCTCATTTCCTCTCATTTCCTCTCATTTGCTCATTTGCGCTCATTTGTGCTCATTTGCGCTCATTTGCGCTCATTTGCTCATTTGCTCATTTGCTCATTTGCTCATTTGCTAATTTGCTAATTTGCTCATTTGCTCATTTGCTCTTTTACTCATTTCCTCTCATTTGCTCATTTGCTCATTTGCTCATTTGCTCATTTGCTCATTTGCTCATTTGTTTATTTGCTCATTTGCTCATTTGCTCATTTGCTCATTTGTTTATTTGCTTATTTGCTCTCATTTGATCATTTGATCATTTGATCATTTGCTCATTTGCTCATTTGCTCATTTGCTCATTTGCTCATTTGCGCTCATTTGCGCTCATTTGCGCTCATTTGCTCATTTGCTCATTTGCTCATTTGCTCATTTGCTCATTTGCTCATTTGTTTATTTGCTCATTTGCTCTCATTTGCTCATTTGCTCATTTGATCATTTGCTCATTTGCTCATTTGCTCATTTGCGCTCATTTGCGCTCATTTGCGCTCATTTGCTCATTTGCTCATTTGCTCATTTGCTCATTTGCTCATTTGTTTATTTGCTCATTTGCTCATTTGCTCATTTTCTCATTTGCTCCTTTGCTCTCATTTGCTCTCACTTGCTCTCATTTGCTCTCATTTGCTCATTTGCTCATTTGCTCATTTGCTCATTTGCTCATTTGTTTATTTGCTTATTTGCTCTCATTTGATCATTTGATCATTTGCTCATTTGCTCATTTGCTCATTTGCTCATTTGCGCTCATTTGCGCTCATTTGCGCTCATTTGCTCATTTGCTCATTTGCTCATTTGCTCATTTGCTCATTTGCTCATTTTCTCATTTGCTCATTTGCTCTCATTTGCTCTCACTTGCTCTCATTTGCTCTCATTTGTTCATTTGCTCATTTGCTCATTTGCTCATTTGCTCATTTGCGCTCATTTGCGCTCATTTTCTCATTTGCTCATTTGCTCATTTGCTCATTTCCTCATTTGCTCTCATTTGCTCTCATTTGCTCTCATTTGCTCTCATTTGCTCTCATTTGCTCTCATTTGCTCTCATTTGCTCTCATTTGATCTTTTGATCATTTGCCCATTTGCTCATTTGCTCATGTGCTCATGTGCTCATTTGCTCATTTGCTCATTTGCTCATTTGCTCTCATTTGCTCTCATTTGCTCATTTGCTCATTTGCTCTCATTTGCTCTCATTTGCTCTTATTTGCTCTCATTTGCTCTCATTTGCTCTCATTTGCTCATTTGCACATTTGCTCATTTGCTCATTTGCTCATTTGCTCATTTGCTCATTTTCTCATTTGCTCATTTGCTCATTTGCTCATTTGCTCATTTGCTCATTTGCTCATTTGCTCATTTGTTTATTTGCTCATTTGCTCTCATTTGCTCATTTGCTCATTTGCTCATTTGCTCATTTGCTCATTTGCTCATTTGCTCATTTGCTCATTTGCTCATTTGCTCATTTGCTCATTTGATCATTTGATCATTTGCTCATTTGCTCATTTGCTCATGTGCTCATTTGCGCATTTGCTCATTTGCTCTCATTTGCTCTCATTTCCTCTCATTTCCTCTCATTTCCTCTCATTTCCTCTCATTTGCTCATTTGCGCTCATTTGTGCTCATTTGCGCTCATTTGCGCTCATTTGCTCATTTGCTCATTTGCTCATTTGCTCATTTGCTCATTTGCGCTCATTTGCGCTCATTTGCTCTCATTTGCTCATTTGCTCATTTGCTCATTTGCTCATTTGCTCATTTGCTCTCATTTGCTCTCAATTGCTCTCATTTGCTCTCATTTGCTCTCATTTGCTCTCATTTGCTCTCATTTGCTCATTTGCTCATTTGCTCATTTGCTCATTTGCTCATTTGCTCATCTGCTCTCATTTGCTCATTGGCTCATTTGCTCATTTGCTCATTTGCTCATTTGCTCATATGCTCTCATTTGCTCATTTGCTCATTTGCTCATTTGCTCATTTGCTCATTTTCTCATTTGCTCATTTGCTCATGTGCTCATTTGCTCATTTGCTCATGTGCTCATTTGCTCATTTGCTCTTTTGCTCCTTTGCTCATTTGCTCATTTGCTCATGTGCTCATGTGCTCATTTGCGCTCATTTGCTCATTTGCGCTCATTTGCGCTCATTTGCTCTCATTTGCTCATTTGCGCTCATTTGCGCTCATTTGCGCTCCTTTGCTCATTTGTTCATTTGGTCATTTCCTCATTTCCTCATTTCCTCATTTCCTCATTTCCTCATTTCCTCATTTCCTCTCATTTGCTCATTTGCTCATTTGCTCATTTTCTCATTTGCTCATTTGCTCATTTGCTCATTTGCTCATTTGCTCATTTGCTCATTTGCTCATCTGCTCTCATTTGCTCATTTGCTCATTTGCTCATTTGCTCATTTGCTCATTTGCTCATTTGCTCATTTGCTCATTTGCTCATCTGCTCATTTGCTCCTTTGCTCATTTGCTCATTTGCTCATTTGCTCATCTGCTCTCATTTGCTCATTTGCTCATTTGCTCATTTGCTGATTTGCTGATTTGCTCATTTGCTCATTTGCTCATTTGCGCTCATTTGCTCATTTGCTCATTTGCGCTCATTTGCGCTCATTTGCGCTCATTTTCTCATTTGCTCATTTGCTCATTTCCTCATTTCCTCATTTGCTCTCATTTGCTCTCATTTGCTCTCATTTGCTCTCATTTGCTCTCATTTGCTCTCATTTGCTCATTTGCTCATTTGCTCATTTGCTCATTTGCTCATTTGCTCATTTGCTCATTTGCTCTCATTTGCTCATTTGCTCATTTGCTCATTTGCTCATTTGCTCATCTGCTCTCATTTGCTCATTTGCTCATTTGCTCATTTGCTCATTTGCTCATTTGCTCATTTGCTCATTTGCTCATTTGCTCATTTGCTCATTTGCTCATTTGATCATTTGCTCATTTGCTCATTTGCTCATTTGCTCATTTGCTCATTTGCTCCTGTGCTCATTTGCGCATTTGCTCATTTGCTCTCATTTGCTCTCATTTCCTCTCATTTCCTCTCATTTGCTCATTTGCGCTCATTTGCTCATTTGCTCATTTGCTCATTTGCTCATTTGCGCTCATTTGCTCTCATTTGCTCATTTGCTAATTTGCTCATTTGCTCATTTGCTCATTTGCTCTCATTTGCTCATTTGCTCATTTGCTCATTTGCTCATTTGCTCATTTGCTCATTTGATCATTTGCTCATTTGCTCATTTGCTCATTTGCTCATTTGAGCTCATTTGCGCTCATTTGCTCATTTGCTCATTTGCTCATTTGCTCATTTGCTCATTTGCTCATTTGCTCATTTGTTTATTTGCTCATTTGCTCATTTGCTCATTTGCTCATTTGCTCATTTGCTCATTTGCTCATTTGCTCATTTTCTCATTTGCTCATTTGCTCATTTGCTCATTTGCTCATTTGCTCATTTGCTCATTTGCTCATTTGTTTATTTGCTCATTTGCTCTCATTTGCTCATTTGCTCATTTGCTCATTTGCTCATTTGCTCATTTGCTCATTTGCTCATTTGCTCATTTGCTCATTTGCTCATTTGCTCATTTGATCATTTGATCATTTGCTCATTTGCTCATTTGCTCATGTGCTCATTTGCGCATTTGCTCATTTGCTCTCATTTGCTCTCATTTCCTCTCATTTCCTCTCATTTCCTCTCATTTCCTCTCATTTGCTCATTTGCGCTCATTTGTGCTCATTTGCGCTCATTTGCGCTCATTTGCTCATTTGCTCATTTGCTCATTTGCTCATTTGCTCATTTGCTCATTTGCTCATTTGCGCTCATTTGCGCTCATTTGCTCTCATTTGCTCATTTGCTCATTTGCTCATTTGCTCATTTGCTCATTTGCTCTCATTTGCTCTCAATTGCTCTCATTTGCTCTCATTTGCTCTCATTTGCTCTCATTTGCTCTCATTTGCTCATTTGCTCATTTGCTCATTTGCTCATTTGCTCATTTGCTCATCTGCTCTCATTTGCTCATTGGCTCATTTGCTCATTTGCTCATTTGCTCATTTGCTCATATGCTCTCATTTGCTCATTTGCTCATTTGCTCATTTGCTCATTTGCTCATTTTCTCATTTGCTCATTTGCTCATGTGCTCATTTGCTCATTTGCTCATGTGCTCATTTGCTCATTTGCTCTTTTGCTCCTTTGCTCATTTGCTCATTTGCTCATGTGCTCATGTGCTCATTTGCGCTCATTTGCTCATTTGCGCTCATTTGCGCTCATTTGCTCTCATTTGCTCATTTGCGCTCATTTGCGCTCATTTGCGCTCCTTTGCTCATTTGTTCATTTGGTCATTTCCTCATTTCCTCATTTCCTCATTTCCTCATTTCCTCATTTCCTCATTTCCTCTCATTTGCTCATTTGCTCATTTGCTCATTTTCTCATTTGCTCATTTGCTCATTTGCTCATTTGCTCATTTGCTCATTTGCTCATTTGCTCATCTGCTCTCATTTGCTCATTTGCTCATTTGCTCATTTGCTCATTTGCTCATTTGCTCATTTGCTCATTTGCTCATTTGCTCATCTGCTCATTTGCTCATTTGCTCATTTGCTCATTTGCTCATTTGCTCATCTGCTCTCATTTGCTCATTTGCTCATTTGCTCATTTGCTGATTTGCTCATTTGCTCATTTGCTCATTTGCTCATTTGCGCTCATTTGCTCATTTGCTCATTTGCGCTCATTTGCGCTCATTTGCGCTCATTTTCTCATTTGCTCATTTGCTCATTTCCTCATTTCCTCATTTGCTCTCATTTGCTCTCATTTGCTCTCATTTGCTCTCATTTGCTCTCATTTGCTCTCATTTGCTCATTTGCTCATTTGCTCATTTGCTCATTTGCTCATTTGCTCATTTGCTCATTTGCTCTCATTTGCTCATTTGCTCATTTGCTCATTTGCTCATTTGCTCATCTGCTCTCATTTGCTCATTTGCTCATTTGCTCATTTGCTCATTTGCTCATTTGCTCATTTGCTCATTTGCTCATTTGCTCATTTGCTCATTTGCTCATTTGCTCATTTGCTCATTTGCTCATTTGCTCATTTGCTCATTTGCTCATTTGCTCATGTGCTCATTTGCGCATTTGCTCATTTGCTCTCATTTGCTCTCATTTCCTCTCATTTCCTCTTATTTGCTCATTTGCGCTCATTTGCTCATTTGCTCATTTGCTCATTTGCTCATTTGCGCTCATTTGCTCTCATTTGCTCATTTGCTAATTTGCTCATTTGCTCATTTGCTCATTTGCTCTCATTTGCTCATTTGCTCATTTGCTCATTTGCTCATTTGCTCATTTGCTCATTTGATCATTTGCTCATTTGCTCATTTGCTCATTTGCTCATTTGAGCTCATTTGCGCTCATTTGCTCATTTGCTCATTTGCTCATTTGCTCATTTGCTCATTTGCTCATTTGCTCATTTGTTTATTTGCTCATTTGCTCATTTGCTCATTTGCTCATTTGCTCATTTGCTCATTTGTTTATTTGCTCTCATTTGCTCATTTGATCATTTGATCATTTGCTCATTTGCTCATTTGCTCATTTGCTCATTTGATTATTTGCGCTCATTTGCGCTCATTTGCGCTCATTTGCTCATTTGCTCATTTGCTCATTTGCTCATTTGCTCATTTGCTCATTTGCTCATTTGCTCTCATTTGCTCTCACTTGCTCTCATTTGCTCTCATTTGTTCATTTGCTCATTTGCTCATTTGCTCATTTGCTCATTTGCTCATTTGTTTATTTGCTCATTTGCTCTCATTTGCTCATTTGCTCATTTGATCATTTGCTCATTTGCTCATTTGCTCATTTGCGCTCATTTGCGCTCATTTGCGCTCATTTGCGCTCATTTGCTCATTTGTTTATTTGCTCATTTGCTAATTTGCTCTCATTTGCTCTCATTTGCTCTCATTTGCTCTCATTTGCTCTCATTTTCTCTCATTTGCTCTCATTTGCACATTTGCACATTTGCTCATTTGCTCATTTGCTCATTTGCTCATTTGCTCATTTGATCATTTGCTCATTTGCTCATTTGCTCATTTGCGCTCATTTGCGCTCATTTGCGCTCATTTGCTCATTTGTTTATTTGCTCTCATTTGCTCATTTGCTCATTTGCTCATTTGCTCATTTGCTCATTTGATCATTTGCTCATTTGCTCATTTGCTCATTTGCTCATTTGCGCTCATTTGCGCTCATTTGCTCATTTGCTCATTTGCTCATTTGCTCATTTGTTTATTTGCTCATTTGCTCATTTGCTCATTTGCTCATTTGCTCATTTGCTCATTTGTTTATTTGCTTATTTGCTCTCATTTGCTCATTTGATCATTTGATCATTTGCTCATTTGCTCATTTGCTCATTTGCTCATTTGCTCATTTGCGCTCATTTGCGCTCATTTGCGCTCATTTGCTCATTTGCTCATTTGCTCATTTGCTCATTTTCTCATTTGCTCATTTGCTCTCATTTGCTCTCACTTGCTCTCATTTGCTCTCATTTGTTCATTTGCTCATTTGCTCATTTGCTCATTTGCTCATTGGTTTATTTGCTCATTTGCTCTCATTTGCTCATTTGCTCATTTGATCATTTGCTCATTTGCTCATTTGCTCATTTGCGCCCATTTGCGCTCATTTGCGCTCATTTGCTCATTTGCTCATTTGCTCATTTGCTCATTTGCTCATTTGTTTATTTGATCATTTGCTCATTTGCTCATTTTCTCATTTGCTCCTTTGCTCTCATTTGCTCTCACTTGCTCTCATTTGCTCTCATTTGCTCATTTGCTCATTTGCTCATTTGCTCATTTGCTCATTTGCTCATTTGCTCATTTGCTCATTTGCTCATTTGTTTATTTGCTTATTTGCTCTCATTTGCTCATTTGATCATTTGATCATTTGCTCATTTGCTCATTTGCTCATTTGCTCATTTGCTCATTTGCGCTCATTTGCGCTCATTTGCGCTCATTTGCTCATTTGCTCATTTGCTCATTTGCTCATTTTCTCATTTGCTCATTTGCTCTCATTTGCTCTCACTTGCTCTCATTTGCTCTCATTTGTTCATTTGCTCATTTGCTCATTTGCTCATTTGCTCATTGGTTTATTTGCTCATTTGCTCTCATTTGCTCATTTGCTCATTTGATCATTTGCTCATTTGCTCATTTGCTCATTTGCGCCCATTTGCGCTCATTTGCGCTCATTTGCTCATTTGCTCATTTGCTCATTTGCTCATTTGCTCATTTGTTTATTTGATCATTTGCTCATTTGCTCATTTGCTCTCATTTGCTCTCACTTGCTCTCATTTGCTCTCATTTGCTCATTTGCTCATTTGCTCATTTGCTCATTTGCTCATTTGCTCATTTGCTCATTTGCTCATTTGCTCATTTGCTCATTTGCTCAATATTTTTATTTGCTCTCATTTGCTCTCATTTGCTCTCATTTGCTCTCATTTGCTCTCATTTGCTCTCATTTGCTCTCATTTGCTCTCATTTGCTCATTTGCGCCCATTTGCGCTCATTTGCGCTCATTTGCTCATTTGCTCATTTGCTCATTTGCTCATTTGCTCATTTGTTTATTTGATCATTTGCTCATTTGCTCATTTTCTCATTTGCTCCTTTGCTCTCATTTGCTCTCACTTGCTCTCATTTGCTCTCATTTGCTCATTTGCTCATTTGCTCATTTGCTCATTTGCTCATTTGCTCATTTGCTCATTTGCTCATTTGCTCATTTGCTCAATATTTTTATTTGCTCTCATTTGCTCTCATTTGCTCTCATTTGCTCTCATTTGCTCTCATTTGCTCTCATTTGCTCTCATTTGCTCTCATTTGCTCATTTGCTCATTTGCTCATTTGCTCATTTGCTCATTTGCTCATTTGCTCATTTGCTCATCTGCTCTCATTTGCTCATTTGCTCATTTGCTCATTTGCTCATTTGCTCATTTGCTCATTTGCTCATTTGCTCATTTGCTCATTTGCTCATTTGCTCATTTGCTCATGTGCTCATGTGCTCATTTGCGCATTTGCTCTTATTTGCTCTCATTTCCTCTCATTTCCTCTCATTTCCTCTCATTTCCTCTCATTTGCTCATTTGCGCTCATTTGTGCTCATTTGCGCTCATTTGCGCTCATTTGCTCATTTGCTCATTTGCTCATTTGCTCATTTGCTAATTTGCTAATTTGCTCATTTGCTCATTTGCTCTTTTACTCATTTCCTCTCATTTGCTCATTTGCTCATTTGCTCATTTGCTCATTTGCTCATTTGTTTATTTGCTCATTTGCTCATTTGCTCATTTGCTCATTTGTTTATTTGCTTATTTGCTCTCATTTGATCATTTGATCATTTGATCAT
Source organism: Crossaster papposus (assembly GCA_037893245.1). Taxonomy (NCBI): domain Eukaryota; kingdom Metazoa; phylum Echinodermata; class Asteroidea; order Velatida; family Solasteridae; genus Crossaster; species Crossaster papposus. Next base: position 286,070 of record JBAIAA010000016.1, read on the forward strand.
TTGCTCATTTGCTCATTTGCTCATTTGCTCATTTGCTCATTTGCGCTCATTTGCGCTCATTTGCGCTCATTTGCTCATTTGCTCATTTGCTCATTTGCTCATTTTCTCATTTGCTCATTTGCTCTCATTTGCTCTCACTTGCTCTCATTTGTTCATTTGTTCATTTGCTCATTTGCTCATTTGCTCATTTGCTCATTTGCTCATTTGTTTATTTGCTCATTTGCTCTCATTTGCTCATTTGCTCATTTGATCATTTGCTCATTTGCTCATTTGCTCATTTGCGCTCATTTGCGCTCATTTGCGCTCATTTGCTCATTTGCTCATTTGCTCATTTGCTCATTTGCTCATTTGTTTATTTGCTCATTTGCTCATTTGCTCATTTTCTCATTTGCTCCTTTGCTCTCATTTGCTCTCACTTGCTCTCATTTGCTCTCATTTGCTCATTTGCTCATTTGCTCATTTGCTCATTTGCTCATTTGTTTATTTGCTTATTTGCTCTCATTTGATCATTTGATCATTTGCTCATTTGCTCATTTGCTCATTTGCTCATTTGCGCTCATTTGCGCTCATTTGCGCTCATTTGCTCATTTGCTCATTTGCTCATTTGCTCATTTGCTCATTTGCTCATTTTCTCATTTGCTCATTTGCTCTCATTTGCTCTCACTTGCTCTCATTTGCTCTCATTTGTTCATTTGCTCATTTGCTCATTTGCTCATTTGCTCATTTGCGCTCATTTGCGCTCATTTTCTCATTTGCTCATTTGCTCATTTGCTCATTTCCTCATTTGCTCTCATTTGCTCTCATTTGCTCTCATTTGCTCTCATTTGCTCTCATTTGCTCTCATTTGCTCTCATTTGCTCTCATTTGATCTTTTGATCATTTGCTCATTTGCTCATTTGCTCATGTGCTCATGTGCTCATTTGCTCATTTGCTCATTTGCTCATTTGCTCATTGGTTTATTTGCTCATTTGCTCTCATTTGCTCATTTGCTCATTTGATCATTTGCTCATTTGCTCATTTGCTCATTTGCGCTCATTTGCGCTCATTTGCGCTCATTTGCTCATTTGCTCATTTGCTCATTTGCTCATTTGCTCATTTGTTTATTTGATCATTTGCTCATTTGCTCATTTTCTCATTTGCTCCTTTGCTCTCATTTGCTCTCACTTGCTCTCATTTGCTCTCATTTGCTCATTTGCTCATTTGCTCATTTGCTCATTTGCTCATTTGCTCATTTGCTCATTTGCTCATTTGCTCATTTGCTCATTTGCTCAATATTTTTATTTGCTCTCATTTGCTCTCATTTGCTCTCATTTGCTCTCATTTGCTCTCATTTGCTCTCATTTGCTCTCATTTGCTCTCATTTGCTCATTTGCTCATTTGCTCATTTGCTCATTTGCTCATTTGCTCATTTGCTCATTTGCTCATTTGCTCATTTGCTCATTTGCTCATTTGCTCATTTGCTCATCTGCTCTCATTTGCTCATTTGCTCATTTGCTCATTTGCTCATTTGCTCATTTGCTCATTTGCTCATTTGCTCATTTGCTCATTTGCTCATTTGCTCATTTGCTCATGTGCTCATGTGCTCATTTGCGCATTTGCTCTTATTTGCTCTCATTTCCTCTCATTTCCTCTCATTTCCTCTCATTTCCTCTCATTTGCTCATTTGCGCTCATTTGTGCTCATTTGCGCTCATTTGCGCTCATTTGCTCATTTGCTCATTTGCTCATTTGCTCATTTGCTAATTTGCTAATTTGCTCATTTGCTCATTTGCTCTTTTACTCATTTCCTCTCATTTGCTCATTTGCTCATTTGCTCATTTGCTCATTTGCTCATTTGCTCATTTGTTTATTTGCTCATTTGCTCATTTGCTCATTTGCTCATTTGTTTATTTGCTTATTTGCTCTCATTTGATCATTTGATCATTTGATCATTTGCTCATTTGCTCATTTGCTCATTTGCTCATTTGCTCATTTGCGCTCATTTGCGCTCATTTGCGCTCATTTGCTCATTTGCTCATTTGCTCATTTGCTCATTTTCTCATTTGCTCATTTGCTCTCATTTGCTCTCACTTGCTCTCATTTGTTCATTTGTTCATTTGCTCATTTGCTCATTTGCTCATTTGCTCATTTGCTCATTTGTTTATTTGCTCATTTGCTCTCATTTGCTCATTTGCTCATTTGATCATTTGCTCATTTGCTCATTTGCTCATTTGCGCTCATTTGCGCTCATTTGCGCTCATTTGCTCATTTGCTCATTTGCTCATTTGCTCATTTGCTCATTTGCTCATTTGCTCTCATTTGCTCATTTGCTCATTTGCTCATTTGCTCATTTGCTCATTTGATCATTTGCTCATTTGCTCATTTGCTCATTTGCTCATTTGCGCTCATTTGCGCTCATTTGCTCATTTGCTCATTTGCTCATTTGCTCATTTGTTTATTTGCTCTCATTTGCTCATTTGATCATTTGATCATTTGCTCATTTGCTCATTTGCTCATTTGCTCATTTGCTCATTTGCGCTCATTTGCGCTCATTTGCGCTCATTTGCTCATTTGCTCATTTGCTCATTTGCTCATTTTCTCATTTGCTCATTTGCTCTCATTTGCTCTCACTTGCTCTCATTTGCTCTCATTTGCTCATTTGCTCATTTGATCATTTGCTCATTTGCTCATTTGCTCATTTGCGCTCATTTGCGCTCATTTGCGCTCATTTGCTCATTTGCTCATTTGCTCATTTGCTCATTTGCTCATTTGTTTATTTGATCATTTGCTCATTTGCTCATTTTCTCATTTGCTCCTTTGCTCTCATTTGCTCTCACTTGCTCTCATTTGCTCTCATTTGCTCATTTGCTCATTTGCTCATTTGCTCATTTGCTCATTTGCTCATTTGCTCATTTGCTCATTTGCTCATTTGCTCATTTGCTCAATATTTTTATTTGCTCTCATTTGCTCTCATTTGCTCTCATTTGCTCTCATTTGCTCTCATTTGCTCTCATTTGCTCTCATTTGCTCTCATTTGCTCATTTGCTCATTTGCTCATTTGCTCATTTGCTCATTTGCTCATTTGCTCATTTGCTCATCTGCTCTCATTTGCTCATTTGCTCATTTGCTCATTTGCTCATTTGCTCATTTGCTCATTTGCTCATTTGCTCATTTGCTCATTTGCTCATTTGCTCATTTGCTCATGTGCTCATGTGCTCATTTGCGCATTTGCTCTTATTTGCTCTCATTTCCTCTCATTTCCTCTCATTTCCTCTCATTTCCTCTCATTTGCTCATTTGCGCTCATTTGTGCTCATTTGCGCTCATTTGCGCTCATTTGCTCATTTGCTCATTTGCTCATTTGCTCATTTGCTAATTTGCTAATTTGCTCATTTGCTCATTTGCTCTTTTACTCATTTCCTCTCATTTGCTCATTTGCTCATTTGCTCATTTGCTCATTTGCTCATTTGCTCATTTGTTTATTTGCTCATTTGCTCATTTGCTCATTTGCTCATTTGTTTATTTGCTTATTTGCTCTCATTTGATCATTTGATCATTTGATCATTTGCTCATTTGCTCATTTGCTCATTTGCTCATTTGCTCATTTGCGCTCATTTGCGCTCATTTGCGCTCATTTGCTCATTTGCTCATTTGCTCATTTGCTCATTTTCTCATTTGCTCATTTGCTCTCATTTGCTCTCACTTGCTCTCATTTGTTCATTTGTTCATTTGCTCATTTGCTCATTTGCTCATTTGCTCATTTGCTCATTTGTTTATTTGCTCATTTGCTCTCATTTGCTCATTTGCTCATTTGATCATTTGCTCATTTGCTCATTTGCTCATTTGCGCTCATTTGCGCTCATTTGCGCTCATTTGCTCATATGCTCATTTGCTCATTTGCTCATTTGCTCATTTGTTTATTTGCTCATTTGCTCATTTGCTCATTTTCTCATTTGCTCCTTTGCTCTCATTTGCTCTCACTTGCTCTCATTTGCTCTCATTTGCTCATTTGCTCATTTGCTCATTTGCTCATTTGCTCATTTGTTTATTTGCTTATTTGCTCTCATTTGATCATTTGATCATTTGCTCATTTGCTCATTTGCTCATTTGCTCATTTGCGCTCATTTGCGCTCATTTGCGCTCATTTGCTCATTTGCTCATTTGCTCATTTGCTCATTTGCTCATTTGCTCATTTTCTCATTTGCTCATTTGCTCTCATTTGCTCTCACTTGCTCTCATTTGCTCTCATTTGTTCATTTGCTCATTTGCTCATTTGCTCATTTGCTCATTTGCGCTCATTTGCGCTCATTTTCTCATTTGCTCATTTGCTCATTTGCTCATTTCCTCATTTGCTCTCATTTGCTCTCATTTGCTCTCATTTGCTCTCATTTGCTCTCATTTGCTCTCATTTGCTCTCATTTGCTCTCATTTGATCTTTTGATCATTTGCTCATTTGCTCATTTGCTCATGTGCTCATGTGCTCATTTGCTCATTTGCTCATTTGCTCATTTGCTCATTGGTTTATTTGCTCATTTGCTCTCATTTGCTCATTTGCTCATTTGATCATTTGCTCATTTGCTCATTTGCTCATTTGCGCTCATTTGCGCTCATTTGCGCTCATTTGCTCATTTGCTCATTTGCTCATTTGCTCATTTGCTCATTTGTTTATTTGATCATTTGCTCATTTGCTCATTTTCTCATTTGCTCCTTTGCTCTCATTTGCTCTCACTTGCTCTCATTTGCTCTCATTTGCTCATTTGCTCATTTGCTCATTTGCTCATTTGCTCATTTGCTCATTTGCTCATTTGCTCATTTGCTCATTTGCTCATTTGCTCAATATTTTTATTTGCTCTCATTTGCTCTCATTTGCTCTCATTTGCTCTCATTTGCTCTCATTTGCTCTCATTTGCTCTCATTTGCTCTCATTTGCTCATTTGCTCATTTGCTCATTTGCTCATTTGCTCATTTGCTCATTTGCTCATTTGCTCATCTGCTCTCATTTGCTCATTTGCTCATTTGCTCATTTGCTCATTTGCTCATTTGCTCATTTGCTCATTTGCTCATTTGCTCATTTGCTCATTTGCTCATTTGCTCATGTGCTCATGTGCTCATTTGCGCATTTGCTCTTATTTGCTCTCATTTCCTCTCATTTCCTCTCATTTCCTCTCATTTCCTCTCATTTGCTCATTTGCGCTCATTTGTGCTCATTTGCGCTCATTTGCGCTCATTTGCTCATTTGCTCATTTGCTCATTTGCTCATTTGCTAATTTGCTAATTTGCTCATTTGCTCATTTGCTCTTTTACTCATTTCCTCTCATTTGCTCATTTGCTCATTTGCTCATTTGCTCATTTGCTCATTTGCTCATTTGTTTATTTGCTCATTTGCTCATTTGCTCATTTGCTCATTTGTTTATTTGCTTATTTGCTCTCATTTGATCATTTGATCATTTGATCATTTGCTCATTTGCTCATTTGCTCATTTGCTCATTTGCTCATTTGCGCTCATTTGCGCTCATTTGCGCTCATTTGCTCATTTGCTCATTTGCTCATTTGCTCATTTTCTCATTTGCTCATTTGCTCTCATTTGCTCTCACTTGCTCTCATTTGTTCATTTGTTCATTTGCTCATTTGCTCATTTGCTCATTTGCTCATTTGCTCATTTGTTTATTTGCTCATTTGCTCTCATTTGCTCATTTGCTCATTTGATCATTTGCTCATTTGCTCATTTGCTCATTTGCGCTCATTTGCGCTCATTTGCGCTCATTTGCTCATTTGCTCATTTGCTCATTTGCTCATTTGTTTATTTGCTCATTTGCTCATTTGCTCATTTTCTCATTTGCTCCTTTGCTCTCATTTGCTCTCACTTGCTCTCATTTGCTCTCATTTGCTCATTTGCTCATTTGCTCATTTGCTCATTTGCTCATTTGTTTATTTGCTTATTTGCTCTCATTTGATCATTTGATCATTTGCTCATTTGCTCATTTGCTCATTTGCTCATTTGCGCTCATTTGCGCTCATTTGCGCTCATTTGCTCATTTGCTCATTTGCTCATTTGCTCATTTGCTCATTTGCTCATTTTCTCATTTGCTCATTTGCTCTCATTTGCTCTCACTTGCTCTCATTTGCTCTCATTTGTTCATTTGCTCATTTGCTCATTTGCTCATTTGCTCATTTGCGCTCATTTGCGCTCATTTTCTCATTTGCTCATTTGCTCATTTGCTCATTTCCTCATTTGCTCTCATTTGCTCTCATTTGCTCTCATTTGCTCTCATTTGCTCTCATTTGCTCTCATTTGCTCTCATTTGCTCTCATTTGATCTTTTGATCATTTGCTCATTTGCTCATTTGCTCATGTGCTCATGTGCTCATTTGCTCATTTGCTCATTTGCTCATTTGCTCTCATTTGCTCTCATTTGCTCATTTGCTCATTTGCTCTCATTTGCTCTCATTTGCTCTTATTTGCTCTCATTTGCTCTCATTTGCTCTCATTTGCTCATTTGCACATTTGCTCATTTGCTCATTTGCTCATTTGCTCATTTGCTCATTTTCTCATTTGCTCATTTGCTCATTTGCTCATTTGCTCATTTGCTCATTTGCTCATTTGCTCATTTGTTTATTTGCTCATTTGCTCTCATTTGCTCATTTGCTCATTTGCTCATTTGCTCATTTGCTCATTTGCTCATTTGCTCATTTGCTCATTTGCTCATTTGCTCATTTGCTCATTTGATCATTTGATCATTTGCTCATTTGCTCATTTGCTCATGTGCTCATTTGCGCATTTGCTCATTTGCTCTCATTTGCTCTCATTTCCTCTCATTTCCTCTCATTTCCTCTCATTTCCTCTCATTTCCTCATTTGCGCTCATTTGTGCTCATTTGCGCTCATTTGCGCTCATTTGCTCATTTGCTCATTTGCTCATTTGCTCATTTGCTCATTTGCTCATTTGCTCATTTGCGCTCATTTGCGCTCATTTGCTCTCATTTGCTCATTTGCTCATTTGCTCATTTGCTCATTTGCTCATTTGCTCTCATTTGCTCTCAATTGCTCTCATTTGCTCTCATTTGCTCTCATTTGCTCTCATTTGCTCTCATTTGCTCATTTGCTCATTTGCTCATTTGCTCATTTGCTCATTTGCTCATCTGCTCTCATTTGCTCATTGGCTCATTTGCTCATTTGCTCATTTGCTCATTTGCTCATATGCTCTCATTTGCTCATTTGCTCATTTGCTCATTTGCTCATTTGCTCATTTTCTCATTTGCTCATTTGCTCATGTGCTCATTTGCTCATTTGCTCATGTGCTCATTTGCTCATTTGCTCTTTTGCTCCTTTGCTCATTTGCTCATTTGCTCATGTGCTCATGTGCTCATTTGCGCTCATTTGCTCATTTGCGCTCATTTGCGCTCATTTGCTCTCATTTGCTCATTTGCGCTCATTTGCGCTCATTTGCGCTCCTTTGCTCATTTGTTCATTTGGTCATTTCCTCATTTCCTCATTTCCTCATTTCCTCATTTCCTCATTTCCTCATTTCCTCTCATTTGCTCATTTGCTCATTTGCTCATTTTCTCATTTGCTCATTTGCTCATTTGCTCATTTGCTCATTTGCTCATTTGCTAATTTGCTCATCTGCTCTCATTTGCTCATTTGCTCATTTGCTCATTTGCTCATTTGCTCATTTGCTCATTTGCTCATTTGCTCATCTGCTCATTTGCTCCTTTGCTCATTTGCTCATTTGCTCATTTGCTCATCTGCTCTCATTTGCTCATTTGCTCATTTGCTCATTTGCTGATTTGCTGATTTGCTCATTTGCTCATTTGCTCATTTGCGCTCATTTGCTCATTTGCTCATTTGCGCTCATTTGCGCTCATTTGCGCTCATTTTCTCATTTGCTCATTTGCTCATTTCCTCATTTCCTCATTTGCTCTCATTTGCTCTCATTTGCTCTCATTTGCTCTCATTTGCTCTCATTTGCTCTCATTTGCTCATTTGCTCATTTGCTCATTTGCTCATTTGCTCATTTGCTCATTTGCTCATTTGCTCTCATTTGCTCATTTGCTCATTTGCTCATTTGCTCATTTGCTCATCTGCTCTCATTTGCTCATTTGCTCATTTGCTCATTTGCTCATTTGCTCATTTGCTCATTTGCTCATTTGCTCATTTGCTCATTTGCTCATTTGCTCATTTGATCATTTGCTCATTTGCTCATTTGCTCATTTGCTCATTTGCTCATTTGCTCCTGTGCTCATTTGCGCATTTGCTCATTTGCTCTCATTTGCTCTCATTTCCTCTCATTTCCTCTCATTTGCTCATTTGCGCTCATTTGCTCATTTGCTCATTTGCTCATTTGCTCATTTGCGCTCATTTGCTCTCATTTGCTCATTTGCTAATTTGCTCATTTGCTCATTTGCTCATTTGCTCTCATTTGCTCATTTGCTCATTTGCTCATTTGCTCATTTGCTCATTTGATCATTTGCTCATTTGCTCATTTGCTCATTTGCTCATTTGAGCTCATTTGCGCTCATTTGCTCATTTGCTCATTTGCTCATTTGCTCATTTGCTCATTTGCTCATTTGCTCATTTGTTTATTTGCTCATTTGCTCATTTGCTCATTTGCTCATTTGCTCATTTGCTCATTTGCTCATTTGCTCATTTTCTCATTTGCTCATTTGCTCATTTGCTCATTTGCTCATTTGCTCATTTGCTCATTTGCTCATTTGTTTATTTGCTCATTTGCTCTCATTTGCTCATTTGCTCATTTGCTCATTTGCTCATTTGCTCATTTGCTCATTTGCTCATTTGCTCATTTGCTCATTTGCTCATTTGCTCATTTGATCATTTGATCATTTGCTCATTTGCTCATTTGCTCATGTGCTCATTTGCGCATTTGCTCATTTGCTCTCATTTGCTCTCATTTCCTCTCATTTCCTCTCATTTCCTCTCATTTCCTCTCATTTGCTCATTTGCGCTCATTTGTGCTCATTTGCGCTCATTTGCGCTCATTTGCTCATTTGCTCATTTGCTCATTTGCTCATTTGCTCATTTGCTCATTTGCTCATTTGCGCTCATTTGCGCTCATTTGCTCTCATTTGCTCATTTGCTCATTTGCTCATTTGCTCATTTGCTCATTTGCTCTCATTTGCTCTCAATTGCTCTCATTTGCTCTCATTTGCTCATTTGCTCATTTGCTCATTTGCTCATTTGCTCATTTGCTCATCTGCTCTCATTTGCTCATTGGCTCATTTGCTCATTTGCTCATTTGCTCATTTGCTCATATGCTCTCATTTGCTCATTTGCTCATTTGCTCATTTGCTCATTTGCTCATTTTCTCATTTGCTCATTTGCTCATGTGCTCATTTGCTCATTTGCTCATGTGCTCATTTGCTCATTTGCGCTCATTTGCTCATTTGCGCTCATTTGCGCTCATTTGCTCTCATTTGCTCATTTGCGCTCATTTGCGCTCATTTGCGCTCCTTTGCTCATTTGTTCATTTGGTCATTTCCTCATTTCCTCATTTCCTCATTTCCTCATTTCCTCATTTCCTCATTTCCTCTCATTTGCTCATTTGCTCATTTGCTCATTTTCTCATTTGCTCATTTGCTCATTTGCTCATTTGCTCATTTGCTCATTTGCTCATTTGCTCATCTGCTCTCATTTGCTCATTTGCTCATTTGCTCATTTGCTCATTTGCTCATTTGCTCATTTGCTCATTTGCTCATTTGCTCATTTGCTCATTTGCTCATTTGCTCATTTGCTCATTTGCGCTCATTTGCTCATTTGCTCATTTGCGCTCATTTGCGCTCATTTGCGCTCATTTTCTCATTTGCTCATTTGCTCATTTCCTCATTTCCTCATTTGCTCTCATTTGCTCTCATTTGCTCTCATTTGCTCTCATTTGCTCTCATTTGCTCTCATTTGCTCATTTGCTCATTTGCTCATTTGCTCATTTGCTCATTTGCTCATTTGCTCATTTGCTCTCATTTGCTCATTTGCTCATTTGCTCATTTGCTCATTTGCTCATCTGCTCTCATTTGCTCATTTGCTCATTTGCTCATTTGCTCATTTGCTCATTTGCTCATTTGCTCATTTGCTCATTTGCTCATTTGCTCATTTGCTCATTTGATCATTTGCTCATTTGCTCATTTGCTCATTTGCTCATTTGCTCATTTGCTCATGTGCTCATTTGCGCATTTGCTCATTTGCTCTCATTTCCTCTCATTTCCTCTCATTTCCTCTTATTTGCTCATTTGCGCTCATTTGCTCATTTGCTCATTTGCTCATTTGCTCATTTGCGCTCATTTGCTCTCATTTGCTCATTTGCTAATTTGCTAATTTGCTCATTTGCTCATTTGCTCTCATTTGCTCATTTGCTCATTTGCTCATTTGCTCATTTGCTCATTTGCTCATTTGATCATTTGCTCATTTGCTCATTTGCTCATTTGCTCATTTGCTCATTTGCGCTCATTTGCTCATTTGCTCATTTGCTCATTTGCTCATTTGCTCATTTGCTCATTTGCTCATTTGTTTATTTGCTCATTTGCTCATTTGCTCATTTGCTCATTTGCTCATTTGCTCATTTGTTTATTTGCTCTCATTTGCTCATTTGATCATTTGATCATTTGCTCATTTGCTCATTTGCTCATTTGCTCATTTGATTATTTGCGCTCATTTGCGCTCATTTGCGCTCATTTGCTCATTTGCTCATTTGCTCATTTGCTCATTTGCTCATTTGCTCATTTGCTCATTTGCTCTCATTTGCTCTCACTTGCTCTCATTTGCTCTCATTTGTTCATTTGCTCATTTGCTCATTTGCTCATTTGCTCATTTGCTCATTTGTTTATTTGCTCATTTGCTCTCATTTGCTCATTTGCTCATTTGATCATTTGCTCATTTGCTCATTTGCTCATTTGCGCTCATTTGCGCTCATTTGCGCTCATTTGCGCTCATTTGCTCATTTGTTTATTTGCTCATTTGCTCATTTGCTCTCATTTGCTCTCATTTGCTCTCATTTGCTCTCATTTGCTCTCATTTTCTCTCATTTGCTCTCATTTGCACATTTGCACATTTGCTCATTTGCTCATTTGCTCATTTGCTCATTTGCTCATTTGATCATTTGCTCATTTGCTCATTTGCTCATTTGCGCTCATTTGCGCTCATTTGCGCTCATTTGCTCATTTGTTTATTTGCTCATTTGCTCATTTGCTCTCATTTGCTCTCATTTGCTCTCATTTGCTCTCATTTGCTCACATTTTCTCTCATTTGCTCTCATTTGCACATTTGCACATTTGCTCATTTGCTCATTTGCTCATTTGCTCATTTGCTCATTTGCTCATTTGCTCATTTTCTCATTTGCTCCTTTGCTCTCATTTGCTCTCACTTGCTCTCATTTGCTCTCATTTGCTCATTTGCTCATTTGCTCATTTGCTCATTTGCTCATTTGCTCATGTGCTCATTTGCTCATTTGCTCATTTGTTTATTTGCTCATTTGCTCATTTGCTCATTTGCTCATTTGCTCATTTGCTCATTTGTTTATTTGCTTATTTGCTCTCATTTGCTCATTTGATCATTTGATCATTTGCTCATTTGCTCATTTGCTCATTTGCTCATTTGCTCATTTGCTCATTTGCTCATTTGCGCTCATTTGCGCTCATTTGCGCTCATTTGCTCATTTGCTCATTTGCTCATTTTCTCATTTGCTTATTTGCTCTCATTTGCTCTCACTTGCTCTCATTTGCTCATCTGCTCTCATTTGCTCATTTGCTCATTTGCTCATTTGCTCATTTGCTCATTTGCTCATTTGCTCATTTGCTCATTTGCTCATTTGCTCATTTGCTCATTTGATCATTTGCTCATTTGCTCATTTGCTCATTTGCTCATTTGCTCATTTGCTCCTGTGCTCATTTGCGCATTTGCTCATTTGCTCTCATTTGCTCTCATTTGCTCTCATTTCCTCTCATTTCCTCTCATTTGCGCTCATTTGCTCATTTGCTCATTTGCTCATTTGCTCATTTGCGCTCATTTGCTCTCATTTGCTCATTTGCTAATTTGCTCATTTGCTCATTTGCTCATTTGCTCTCATTTGCTCATTTGCTCATTTGCTCATTTGCTCATTTGCTCATTTGCTCATTTGATCATTTGCTCATTTGCTCATTTGCTCATTTGCTCATTTGCTCATTTGAGCTCATTTGCGCTCATTTGCTCATTTGCTCATTTGCTCATTTGCTCATTTGCTCATTTGCTCATTTGCTCATTTGTTTATTTGCTCATTTGCTCATTTGCTCATTTGCTCATTTGCTCATTTGCTCATTTGCTCATTTGCTCATTTTCTCATTTGCTCATTTGCTCATTTGCTCATTTGCTCATTTGCTCATTTGCTCATTTGCTCATTTGTTTATTTGCTCATTTGCTCTCATTTGCTCATTTGCTCATTTGCTCATTTGCTCATTTGCTCATTTGCTCATTTGCTCATTTGCTCATTTGCTCATTTGCTCATTTGCTCATTTGATCATTTGATCATTTGCTCATTTGCTCATTTGCTCATGTGCTCATTTGCGCATTTGCTCATTTGCTCTCATTTGCTCTCATTTCCTCTCATTTCCTCTCATTTCCTCTCATTTCCTCTCATTTGCTCATTTGCGCTCATTTGTGCTCATTTGCGCTCATTTGCGCTCATTTGCTCATTTGCTCATTTGCTCATTTGCTCATTTGCTCATTTGCGCTCATTTGCGCTCATTTGCTCTCATTTGCTCATTTGCTCATTTGCTCATTTGCTCATTTGCTCATTTGCTCTCATTTGCTCTCAATTGCTCTCATTTGCTCTCATTTGCTCTCATTTGCTCTCATTTGCTCTCATTTGCTCATTTGCTCATTTGCTCATTTGCTCATTTGCTCATTTGCTCATCTGCTCTCATTTGCTCATTGGCTCATTTGCTCATTTGCTCATTTGCTCATTTGCTCATATGCTCTCATTTGCTCATTTGCTCATTTGCTCATTTGCTCATTTGCTCATTTTCTCATTTGCTCATTTGCTCATGTGCTCATTTGCTCATTTGCTCATGTGCTCATTTGCTCATTTGCTCTTTTGCTCCTTTGCTCATTTGCTCATTTGCTCATGTGCTCATGTGCTCATTTGCGCTCATTTGCTCATTTGCGCTCATTTGCGCTCATTTGCTCTCATTTGCTCATTTGCGCTCATTTGCGCTCATTTGCGCTCCTTTGCTCATTTGTTCATTTGGTCATTTCCTCATTTCCTCATTTCCTCATTTCCTCATTTCCTCATTTCCTCATTTCCTCTCATTTGCTCATTTGCTCATTTGCTCATTTTCTCATTTGCTCATTTGCTCATTTGCTCATTTGCTCATTTGCTCATTTGCTCATTTGCTCATCTGCTCTCATTTGCTCATTTGCTCATTTGCTCATTTGCTCATTTGCTCATTTGCTCATTTGCTCATTTGCTCATTTGCTCATCTGCTCATTTGCTCATTTGCTCATTTGCTCATTTGCTCATTTGCTCATCTGCTCTCATTTGCTCATTTGCTCATTTGCTCATTTGCTGATTTGCTCATTTGCTCATTTGCTCATTTGCTCATTTGCGCTCATTTGCTCATTTGCTCATTTGCTCATTTGCGCTCATTTGCGCTCATTTTCTCATTTGCTCATTTGCGCTCATTTGCGCTCATTTTCTCATTTTCTCATTTGCTCATTTGCTCATTTCCTCATTTCCTCATTTGCTCTCATTTGCTCTCATTTGCTCTCATTTGCTCTCATTTGCTCTCATTTGCTCATTTGCTCATTTGCTCATTTGCTCATTTGCTCTCATTTGCTCATTTGCTCATTTGCTCATTTGCTCATTTGCTCATCTGCTCTCATTTGCTCATTTGCTCATTTGCTCATTTGCTCATTTGCTCATTTGCTCATTTGCTCATTTGCTCATTTGCTCATTTGCTCATTTGCTCATTTGATCATTTGCTCATTTGCTCATTTGCTCATTTGCTCATTTGCTCATTTGCTCATGTGCTCATTTGCGCATTTGCTCATTTGCTCTCATTTGCTCTCATTTCCTCTCATTTCCTCTTATTTGCTCATTTGCGCTCATTTGCTCATTTGCTCATTTGCTCATTTGCTCATTTGCGCTCATTTGCTCTCATTTGCTCATTTGCTAATTTGCTCATTTGCTCATTTGCTCATTTGCTCTCATTTGCTCATTTGCTCATTTGCTCATTTGCTCATTTGCTCATTTGCTCATTTGATCATTTGCTCATTTGCTCATTTGCTCATTTGCTCATTTGAGCTCATTTGCGCTCATTTGCTCATTTGCTCATTTGCTCATTTGCTCATTTGCTCATTTGCTCATTTGCTCATTTGTTTATTTGCTCATTTGCTCATTTGCTCATTTGCTCATTTGCTCATTTGCTCATTTGTTTATTTGCTCTCATTTGCTCATTTGATCATTTGATCATTTGCTCATTTGCTCATTTGCTCATTTGCTCATTTGATTATTTGCGCTCATTTGCGCTCATTTGCGCTCATTTGCTCATTTGCTCATTTGCTCATTTGCTCATTTGCTCATTTGCTCATTTGCTCATTTGCTCTCATTTGCTCTCACTTGCTCTCATTTGCTCTCATTTGTTCATTTGCTCATTTGCTCATTTGCTCATTTGCTCATTTGCTCATTTGTTTATTTGCTGATTTGCTCTCATTTGCTCATTTGCTCATTTGATCATTTGCTCATTTGCTCATTTGCTCATTTGCGCTCATTTGCGCTCATTTGCGCTCATTTGCGCTCATTTGCTCATTTGTTTATTTGCTCATTTGCTCATTTGCTCTCATTTGCTCTCATTTGCTCTCATTTGCTCTCATTTGCTCTCATTTTCTCTCATTTGCTCTCATTTGCACATTTGCACATTTGCTCATTTGCTCATTTGCTCATTTGCTCATTTGCTCATTTGATCATTTGATCATTTGCTCATTTGCTCATTTGCGCTCATTTGCGCTCATTTGCGCTCATTTGCTCATTTGTTTATTTGCTCATTTGCTCATTTGCTCTCATTTGCTCTCATTTGCTCTCATTTGCTCTCATTTGCTCTCATTTTCTCTCATTTGCTCTCATTTGCACATTTGCACATTTGCTCATTTGCTCATTTGCTCATTTGCTCATTTGCTCATTTGCTCATTTGCTCATTTTCTCATTTGCTCCTTTGCTCTCATTTGCTCTCACTTGCTCTCATTTGCTCTCATTTGCTCATTTGCTCATTTGCTCATTTGCTCATTTGCTCATTTGCTCATGTGCTCATTTGCTCATTTGCTCATTTGTTTATTTGCTCATTTGCTCATTTGCTCATTTGCTCATTTGCTCATTTGTTTATTTGCTTATTTGCTCTCATTTGCTCATTTGATCATTTGATCATTTGCTCATTTGCTCATTTGCTCATTTGCTCATTTGCTCATTTGCTCATTTGCTCATTTGCTCATTTGCTCATTTGCTCATTTGCGCTCATTTGCGCTCATTTGCGCTCATTTGCTCATTTGCTCATTTGCTCATTTTCTCATTTGCTCATTTGCTCTCATTTGCTCTCACTTGCTCTCATTTGCTCATCTGCTCTCATTTGCTCATTTGCTCATTTGCTCATTTGCTCATTTGCTCATTTGCTCATTTGCTCATTTGCTCATTTGCTCATTTGCTCATTTGCTCATTTGATCATTTGCTCATTTGCTCATTTGCTCATTTGCTCATTTGCTCATTTGCTCCTGTGCTCATTTGCGCATTTGCTCATTTGCTCTCATTTGCTCTCATTTCCTCTCATTTCCTCTCATTTGCTCATTTGCGCTCATTTGCTCATTTGCTCATTTGCTCATTTGCTCATTTGCGCTCATTTGCTCTCATTTGCTCATTTGCTAATTTGCTCATTTGCTCATTTGCTCATTTGCTCATTTGCTCATTTGCTCATTTGCTCATTTGCTCATTTGCTCATGTGATCATTTGCTCATTTGCTCATTTGCTCATTTGCTCATTTGAGCTCATTTGCGCTCATTTGCTCATTTGCTCATTTGCTCATTTGCTCATTTGCTCATTTGCTCATTTGCTCATTTGTTTATTTGCTCATTTGCTCATTTGCTCATTTGCTCATTTGCTCATTTGCTCATTTGCTCATTTGCTCATTTTCTCATTTGCTCATTTGCTCATTTGCTCATTTGCTCATTTGCTCATTTGCTCATTTGCTCATTTGTTTATTTGCTCATTTGCTCATTTGCTCATTTGCTCATTTGCTCATTTGCTCATTTGCTCATTTGCTCATTTGCTCATTTGCTCATTTGCTCATTTGCTCATTTGCTCATTTGATCATTTGATCATTTGCTCATTTGCTCATTTGCTCATGTGCTCATTTGCGCATTTGCTCATTTGCTCTCATTTGCTCTCATTTCCTCTCATTTCCTCTCATTTCCTCTCATTTCCTCTCATTTGCTCATTTGCGCTCATTTGTGCTCATTTGCGCTCATTTGCGCTCATTTGCTCATTTGCTCATTTGCTCATTTGCTCATTTGCTCATTTGCTCATTTGCTCATTTGCGCTCATTTGCGCTCATTTGCTCTCATTTGCTCATTTGCTCATTGGCTCATTTGCTCATTTGCTCATTTGCTCTCATTTGCTCTCAATTGCTCTCATTTGCTCTCATTTGCTCTCATTTGCTCTCATTTGCTCTCATTTGCTCATTTGCTCATTTGCTCATTTGCTCATTTGCTCATTTGCTCATCTGCTCTCATTTGCTCATTGGCTCATTTGCTCATTTGCTCATTTGCTCATTTGCTCATATGCTCTCATTTGCTCATTTGCTCATTTGCTCATTTGCTCATTTGCTCATTTTCTCATTTGCTCATTTGCTCATGTGCTCATTTGCTCATTTGCTCATGTGCTCATTTGCTCATTTGCTCTTTTGCTCCTTTGCTCATTTGCTCATTTGCTCATGTGCTCATGTGCTCATTTGCGCTCATTTGCTCATTTGCGCTCATTTGCGCTCATTTGCTCTCATTTGCTCATTTGCGCTCATTTGCGCTCATTTGCGCTCCTTTGCTCATTTGTTCATTTGGTCATTTCCTCATTTCCTCATTTCCTCATTTCCTCATTTCCTCATTTCCTCATTTCCTCTCATTTGCTCATTTGCTCATTTTCTCATTTGCTCATTTGCTCATTTGCTCATTTGCTCATTTGCTCATTTGCTCATTTGCTCATCTGCTCTCATTTGCTCATTTGCTCATTTGCTCATTTGCTCATTTGCTCATTTGCTCATTTGCTCATTTGCTCATTTGCTCATCTGCTCATTTGCTCATTTGCTCATTTGCTCATTTGCTCATTTGCTCATCTGCTCTCATTTGCTCATTTGCTCATTTGCTCATTTGCTGATTTGCTCATTTGCTCATTTGCTCATTTGCTCATTTGCGCTCATTTGCTCATTTGCTCATTTGCGCTCATTTGCGCTCATTTGCGCTCATTTTCTCATTTGCTCATTTGCTCATTTCCTCATTTCCTCATTTGCTCTCATTTGCTCTCATTTGCTCTCATTTGCTCTCATTTGCTCTCATTTGCTCTCATTTGCTCATTTGCTCATTTGCTCATTTGCTCATTTGCTCATTTGCTCATTTGCTCATTTGCTCTCATTTGCTCATTTGCTCATTTGCTCATTTGCTCATTTGCTCATCTGCTCTCATTTGCTCATTTGCTCATTTGCTCATTTGCTCATTTGCTCATTTGCTCATTTGCTCATTTGCTCATTTGCTCATTTGCTCATTTGCTCATTTGCTCATTTGCTCATTTGCTCATTTGCTCATTTGCTCATTTGCTCATGTGCTCATTTGCGCATTTGCTCATTTGCTCTCATTTCCTCTCATTTCCTCTCATTTCCTCTCATTTGCTCATTTGCGCTCATTTGCTCATTTGCTCATTTGCTCATTTGCTCATTTGCGCTCATTTGCTCTCATTTGCTCATTTGCTAATTTGCTCATTTGCTCATTTGCTCATTTGCTCTCATTTGCTCATTTGCTCATTTGCTCATTTGCTCATTTGCTCATTTGCTCATTTGATCATTTGCTCATTTGCTCATTTGCTCATTTGCTCATTTGAGCTCATTTGCGCTCATTTGCTCATTTGCTCATTTGCTCATTTGCTCATTTGCTCATTTGCTCATTTGCTCATTTGTTTATTTGCTCATTTGCTCATTTGCTCATTTGCTCATTTGCTCATTTGTTTATTTGCTCTCATTTGCTCATTTGATCATTTGATCATTTGCTCATTTGCTCATTTGCTCATTTGCTCATTTGATTATTTGCGCTCATTTGCGCTCATTTGCGCTCATTTGCTCATTTGCTCATTTGCTCATTTGCTCATTTGCTCATTTGCTCATTTGCTCATTTGCTCTCATTTGCTCTCACTTGCTCTCATTTGCTCTCATTTGTTCATTTGCTCATTTGCTCATTTGCTCATTTGCTCATTTGCTCATTTGTTTATTTGCTCATTTGCTCTCATTTGCTCATTTGCTCATTTGATCATTTGCTCATTTGCTCATTTGCTCATTTGCGCTCATTTGCGCTCATTTGCGCTCATTTGCGCTCATTTGCTCATTTGTTTATTTGCTCATTTGCTCATTTGCTCTCATTTGCTCTCATTTGCTCTCATTTGCTCTCATTTGCTCTCATTTTCTCTCATTTGCTCTCATTTGCACATTTGCACATTTGCTCATTTGCTCATTTGCTCATTTGCTCATTTGCTCATTTGATCATTTGCTCATTTGATCATTTGCTCATTTGCGCTCATTTGCGCTCATTTGCGCTCATTTGCTCATTTGTTTATTTGCTCATTTGCTCATTTGCTCTCATTTGCTCTCATTTGCTCTCATTTGCTCTCATTTGCTCTCATTTTCTCTCATTTGCTCTCATTTGCACATTTGCACATTTGCTCATTTGCTCATTTGCTCATTTGCTCATTTGCTCATTTGCTCATTTGCTCATTTTCTCATTTGCTCCTTTGCTCTCATTTGCTCTCACTTGCTCTCATTTGCTCTCATTTGCTCATTTGCTCATTTGCTCATTTGCTCATTTTCTCATTTGCTCCTTTGCTCTCATTTGCTCTCACTTGCTCTCATTTGCTCTCATTTGCTCATTTGCTCATTTGCTCATTTGCTCATTTGCTCATTTGCTCATGTGCTCATTTGCTCATTTGCTCATTTGTTTATTTGCTCATTTGCTCATTTGCTCATTTGCTCATTTGCTCATTTGCTCATTTGTTTATTTGCTTATTTGCTCTCATTTGCTCATTTGATCATTTGATCATTTGCTCATTTGCTCATTTGCTCATTTGCTCATTTGCTCATTTGCTCATTTGCTCATTTGCGCTCATTTGCGCTCATTTGCGCTCATTTGCTCATTTGCTCATTTGCTCATTTTCTCATTTGCTCATTTGCTCTCATTTGCTCTCACTTGCTCTCATTTGCTCATTTGCTCATTTGCTCATTTGCTCATTTGCTCATTTGCTCATTTGCTCATTTGCTCATTTGCTCATTTGCTCATTTGCTCATTTGCTCATTTGCTCTCATTTGCTCTCACTTGCTCTCATTTGCTCTCATTTGTTCATTTGCTCATTTGCTCATTTGCTCATTTGCTCATTTGCTCATTTGTTTATTTGCTCATTTGCTCTCATTTGCTCATTTGCTCATTTGCTCATTTGCTCATTTGCTCATTTGCTCATTTGCGCTCATTTGCGCTCATTTGCGCTCATTTGCGCTCATTTGCTCATTTGTTTATTTGCTCATTTGCTCATTTGCTCTCATTTGCTCTCATTTGCTCTCATTTGCTCTCATTTGCTCTCATTTTCTCTCATTTTCTCTCATTTGCACATTTGCACATTTGCTCATTTGCTCATTTGCTCATTTGCTCATTTGCTCATTTGATCATTTGCTCATTTGCTCATTTGCTCATTTGCGCTCATTTGCGCTCATTTGCGCTCATTTGCTCATTTGTTTATTTGCTCATTTGCTCATTTGCTCTCATTTGCTCTCATTTGCTCTCATTTGCTCTCATTTGCTCTCATTTTCTCTCATTTGCTCTCATTTGCTCATTTGCTCATTTGCTCATTTGCTCATTTGCTCATTTGCTCATGTGCTCATTTGCTCATTTGCTCATTTGTTTATTTGCTCATTTGCTCATTTGCTCATTTGCTCATTTGCTCATTTGCTCATTTGTTTATTTGCTTATTTGCTCTCATTTGCTCATTTGATCATTTGATCATTTGCTCATTTGCTCATTTGCTCATTTGCTCATTTGCTCATTTGCTCATTTGCTCATTTGCGCTCATTTGCGCTCATTTGCGCTCATTTGCTCATTTGCTCATTTGCTCATTTTCTCATTTGCTCATTTGCTCTCATTTGCTCTCACTTGCTCTCATTTGCTCATTTGCTCATTTGCTCATTTGCTCATTTGCTCATTTGCTCATTTGCTCATTTGCTCATTTGCTCATTTGCTCATTTGCTCATTTGCTCATTTGCTCTCATTTGCTCTCACTTGCTCTCATTTGCTCTCATTTGTTCATTTGCTCATTTGCTCATTTGCTCATTTGCTCATTTGCTCATTTGTTTATTTGCTCATTTGCTCTCATTTGCTCATTTGCTCATTTGCTCATTTGCTCATTTGCTCATTTGCTCATTTGCGCTCATTTGCGCTCATTTGCGCTCATTTGCGCTCATTTGCTCATTTGTTTATTTGCTCATTTGCTCATTTGCTCTCATTTGCTCTCATTTGCTCTCATTTGCTCTCATTTGCTCTCATTTTCTCTCATTTTCTCTCATTTGCACATTTGCACATTTGCTCATTTGCTCATTTGCTCATTTGCTCATTTGCTCATTTGATCATTTGCTCATTTGCTCATTTGCTCATTTGCGCTCATTTGCGCTCATTTGCGCTCATTTGCTCATTTGTTTATTTGCTCATTTGCTCATTTGCTCTCATTTGCTCTCATTTGCTCTCATTTGCTCTCATTTGCTCTCATTTTCTCTCATTTGCTCTCATTTGCTCATTTGCTCATTTGCTCATTTGCTCATTTGCTCATTTGCTCATGTGCTCATTTGCTCATTTGCTCATTTGTTTATTTGCTCATTTGCTCATTTGCTCATTTGCTCATTTGCTCATTTGCTCATTTGTTTATTTGCTTATTTGCTCTCATTTGCTCATTTGATCATTTGATCATTTGCTCATTTGCTCATTTGCTCATTTGCTCATTTGCTCATTTGCTCATTTGCTCATTTGCGCTCATTTGCGCTCATTTGCGCTCATTTGCTCATTTGCTCATTTGCTCATTTTCTCATTTGCTCATTTGCTCTCATTTGCTCTCACTTGCTCTCATTTGCTCATTTGCTCATTTGCTCATTTGCTCATTTGCTCATTTGCTCATTTGCTCATTTGCTCATTTGCGCTCATTTGCGCTCATTTTCTCATTTGCTCATTTGCTCATTTGCTCATTTCCTCATTTGCTCTCATTTGCTCTCATTCGCTCTCATTTGCTCTCATTTGCTCTCATTTGCTCTCATTTGCTCTCATTTGCTCTCATTTGTCTCATTTGCTCATTTGCTCATTTGCTCATTTGCTCATTTGCTCATTTGCTCATTTGCTCATCTGCTCTCATTTGCTCATTTGCTCATTTGCTCATTTGCTCATTTGCTCATTTGTTTATTTGCTTATTTGCTCTCATTTGCTCATTTGCTCATTTGCTCATTTGCTCATTTGCTCATTTGCTCATTTGCTCATTTGCTCATTTGCTCATTTGCTCATTTGCGCTCATTTGCGCTCATTTGCGCTCAATTGCTCATTTGCTCATTTGCTCATTTGCTCATTTGCTCATTTGCTCATTTTCTCATTTGCTCATTTGCTCTCATTTGCTCTCACTTGCTCTCATTTTCTCTCATTTGTTCATTTGCTCATTTGCTCATTTGCTCATTTGCTCATTTGCTCATTTGCTCATTTGTTTATTTGCTCATTTGCTCTCATTTGCTCATTTGCTCATTTGATCATTTGCTCATTTGCTCATTTGCTCATTTGCGCTCATTTGCGCTCATTTGCGCTCATTTGCTCATTTGCTCATTTGCTCATTTGCTCATTTGCTCATTTGCTCATTTGCTCATTTGCTCATTTGCTCATTTTCTCATTTGCTCATTTGCTCTCATTTGCTCTCACTTGCTCTCATTTGCTCTCATTTGTTCATTTGCTCATTTGCTCATTTGCTCATTTGCTCATTTGCTCATTTGCGCTCATTTGCGCTCATTTTCTCATTTGCTCATTTGCTCATTTGCTCATTTCCTCATTTGCTCTCATTTGCTCTCATTCGCTCTCATTTGCTCTCATTTGCTCTCATTTGCTCTCATTTGCTCTCATTTGCTCTCATTTGTCTCATTTGCTCATTTGCTCATTTGCTCATTTGCTCATTTGCTCATTTGCTCATTTGCTCATCTGCTCTCATTTGCTCATTTGCTCATTTGCTCATTTGCTCATTTGCTCATTTGTTTATTTGCTTATTTGCTCTCATTTGCTCATTTGCTCATTTGCTCATTTGCTCATTTGCTCATTTGCTCATTTG
Source organism: Crossaster papposus (assembly GCA_037893245.1). Taxonomy (NCBI): domain Eukaryota; kingdom Metazoa; phylum Echinodermata; class Asteroidea; order Velatida; family Solasteridae; genus Crossaster; species Crossaster papposus. The sequence continues at coordinate 308,652 of JBAIAA010000016.1, forward strand.
CTCATTTGCTCATTTGCTCATTTGCTCATTTGCGCTCATTTGCGCTCATTTGCGCTCAATTGCTCATTTGCTCATTTGCTCATTTGCTCATTTGCTCATTTGCTCATTTTCTCATTTGCTCATTTGCTCTCATTTGCTCTCACTTGCTCTCATTTTCTCTCATTTGTTCATTTGCTCATTTGCTCATTTGCTCATTTGCTCATTTGCGCTCATTTGCGCTCATTTTCTCATTTGCTCATTTGCTCATTTGCTCATTTCCTCATTTGCTCTCATTTGCTCTCATTTGCTCTCATTTGCTCTCATTTGCTCTCATTTGCTCTCATTTGCTCTCATTTGCTCTCATTTGATCTTTTGATCATTTGCTCATTTGCTCATTTGCTCATCTGCTCTCATTTGCTCATTTGCTCATTTGCTCATTTGCTCATTTGCTCATTTGTTTATTTGCTTATTTGCTCTCATTTGCTCATTTGCTCATTTGCTCATTTGCTCATTTGCTCATTTGCTCATTTGCTCATTTGCTCATTTGCTCATGTGCTCATTTGCTCATTTGCTCATGTGCTCATTTGCTCATTTGCTCTTTTGCTCCTTTGCTCATTTGCTCATTTGCTCATGTGCTCATGTGCTCATTTGCGCTCATTTGCTCATTTGCGCTCATTTGCGCTCATTTGCTCTCATTTGCTCATTTGCGCTCATTTGCGCTCATTTGCGCTCCTTTGCTCATTTGTTCATTTGGTCATTTCCTCATTTCCTCATTTCCTCATTTCCTCATTTCCTCATTTCCTCATTTCCTCTCATTTGCTCATTTGCTCATTTGCTCATTTTCTCATTTGCTCATTTGCTCATTTGCTCATTTGCTCATTTGCTCATTTGCTCATTTGCTCATCTGCTCTCATTTGCTCATTTGCTCATTTGCTCATTTGCTCATTTGCTCATTTGCTCATTTGCTCATTTGCTCATTTGCTCATCTGCTCATTTGCTCCTTTGCTCATTTGCTCATTTGCTCATTTGCTCATCTGCTCTCATTTGCTCATTTGCTCATTTGCTCATTTGCTGATTTGCTCATTTGCTCATTTGCTCATTTGCTCATTTGCGCTCATTTGCTCATTTGCTCATTTGCGCTCATTTGCGCTCATTTGCGCTCATTTTCTCATTTGCTCATTTGCTCATTTCCTCATTTCCTCATTTGCTCTCATTTGCTCTCATTTGCTCTCATTTGCTCTCATTTGCTCTCATTTGCTCTCATTTGCTCATTTGCTCATTTGCTCATTTGCTCATTTGCTCATTTGCTCATTTGCTCATTTGCTCTCATTTGCTCATTTGCTCATTTGCTCATTTGCTCATTTGCTCATCTGCTCTCATTTGCTCATTTGCTCATTTGCTCATTTGCTCATTTGCTCATTTGCTCATTTGCTCATTTGCTCATTTGCTCATTTGCTCATTTGCTCATTTGATCATTTGCTCATTTGCTCATTTGCTCATTTGCTCTCATTTCCTCTCATTTCCTCTCATTTGCTCATTTGCTCATTTGCTCATTTGCTCATTTGCTCATTTGCGCTCATTTGCTCTCATTTGCTCATTTGCTAATTTGCTCATTTGCTCATTTGCTCATTTGCTCTCATTTGCTCATTTGCTCATTTGCTCATTTGCTCATTTGCTCATTTGCTCATTTGCTCATTTGATCATTTGCTCATTTGCTCATTTGCTCATTTGCTCATTTGAGCTCATTTGCGCTCATTTGCTCATTTGCTCATTTGCTCATTTGCTCATTTGCTCATTTGCTCATTTGCTCATTTGTTTATTTGCTCATTTGCTCATTTGCTCATTTGCTCATTTGCTCATTTGCTCATTTGTTTATTTGCTCTCATTTGCTCATTTGATCATTTGATCATTTGCTCATTTGCTCATTTGCTCATTTGCTCATTTGATCATTTGCGCTCATTTGCGCTCATTTGCGCTCATTTGCTCATTTGCTCATTTGCTCATTTGCTCATTTGCTCATTTGCTCATTTGCTCATTTGCTCTCATTTGCTCTCACTTGCTCTCATTTGCTCTCATTTGTTCATTTGCTCATTTGCTCATTTGCTCATTTGCTCATTTGCTCATTTGTTTATTTGCTCATTTGCTCTCATTTGCTCATTTGCTCATTTGATCATTTGCTCATTTGCTCATTTGCTCATTTGCGCTCATTTGCGCTCATTTGCGCTCATTTGCGCTCATTTGCTCATTTGTTTATTTGCTCATTTGCTCATTTGCTCTCATTTGCTCTCATTTGCTCTCATTTGCTCTCATTTGCTCTCATTTTCTCTCATTTGCTCTCATTTGCACATTTGCACATTTGCTCATTTGCTCATTTGCTCATTTGCTCATTTGCTCATTTGATCATTTGCTCATTTGCTCATTTGCTCATTTGCGCTCATTTGCGCTCATTTGCGCTCATTTGCTCATTTGTTTATTTGCTCATTTGCTCATTTGCTCTCATTTGCTCTCATTTGCTCTCATTTGCTCTCATTTGCTCTCATTTTCTCTCATTTGCTCTCATTTGCACATTTGCACATTTGCTCATTTGCTCATTTGCTCATTTGCTCATTTGCTCATTTGCTCATTTGCTCATTTTCTCATTTGCTCCTTTGCTCTCATTTGCTCTCACTTGCTCTCATTTGCTCTCATTTGCTCATTTGCTCATTTGCTCATTTGCTCATTTGCTCATTTGCTCATGTGCTCATTTGCTCATTTGCTCATTTGTTTATTTGCTCATTTGCTCATTTGCTCATTTGCTCATTTGCTCATTTGCTCATTTGTTTATTTGCTTATTTGCTCTCATTTGCTCATTTGATCATTTGATCATTTGCTCATTTGCTCATTTGCTCATTTGCTCATTTGCTCATTTGCTCATTTGCTCATTTGCGCTCATTTGCGCTCATTTGCGCTCATTTGCTCATTTGCTCATTTGCTCATTTTCTCATTTGCTCATTTGCTCTCATTTGCTCTCACTTGCTCTCATTTGCTCATTTGCTCATTTGCTCATTTGCTCATTTGCTCATTTGCTCATTTGCTCATTTGCTCATTTGCTCATTTGCTCATTTGCTCATTTGCTCTCATTTGCTCTCACTTGCTCTCATTTGCTCTCATTTGTTCATTTGCTCATTTGCTCATTTGCTCATTTGCTCATTTGCTCATTTGTTTATTTGCTCATTTGCTCTCATTTGCTCATTTGCTCATTTGATCATTTGCTCATTTGCTCATTTGCTCATTTGCGCTCATTTGCGCTCATTTGCGCTCATTTGCGCTCATTTGCTCATTTGTTTATTTGCTCATTTGCTCATTTGCTCTCATTTGCTCTCATTTGCTCTCATTTGCTCTCATTTGCTCTCATTTTCTCTCATTTGCTCTCATTTGCACATTTGCACATTTGCTCATTTGCTCATTTGCTCATTTGCTCATTTGCTCATTTGATCATTTGCTCATTTGCTCATTTGCTCATTTGCGCTCATTTGCGCTCATTTGCGCTCATTTGCTCATTTGTTTATTTGCTCATTTGCTCATTTGCTCTCATTTGCTCTCATTTGCTCTCATTTGCTCTCATTTGCTCTCATTTTCTCTCATTTGCTCTCATTTGCTCATTTGCTCATTTGCTCATTTGCTCATTTGCTCATTTGCTCATGTGCTCATTTGCTCATTTGCTCATTTGTTTATTTGCTCATTTGCTCATTTGCGCTCATTTGCGCTCATTTGCGCTCATTTGCTCATTTGCTCATTTGCTCATTTTCTCATTTGCTCATTTGCTCTCATTTGCTCTCACTTGCTCTCATTTGCTCATTTGCTCATTTGCTCATTTGCTCATTTGCTCATTTGCTCATTTGCTCATTTGCTCATTTGCGCTCATTTGCGCTCATTTTCTCATTTGCTCATTTGCTCATTTGCTCATTTCCTCATTTGCTCTCATTTGCTCTCATTTGCTCTCATTTGCTCTCATTTGCTCTCATTTGCTCTCATTTGCTCTCATTTGCTCTCATTTGCTCTCATTTGCTCTCATTTGTCTCATTTGCTCATTTGCTCATTTGCTCATTTGCTCATTTGCTCATTTGCTCATTTGCTCATCTGCTCTCATTTGCTCATTTGCTCATTTGCTCATTTGCTCATTTGCTCATTTGTTTATTTGCTTATTTGCTCTCATTTGCTCATTTGATCATTTGCTCATTTGCTCATTTGCTCATTTGCTCATTTGCTCATTTGCTCATTTGCTCATTTGCTCATTTGCGCTCATTTGCGCTCATTTGCTCATTTGCTCATTTGCTCATTTGCTCATTTGCTCATTTGTTTATTTGCTTATTTGCTCTCATTTGCTCATTTGATCATTTGCTCATTTGCTCATTTGCTCATTTGCTCATTTGCTCATTTGCTCATTTGCTCATTTGCTCATTTGCGCTCATTTGCGCTCATTTGCGCTCAATTGCTCATTTGCTCATTTGCTCATTTGCTCATTTGCTCATTTGCTCATTTTCTCATTTGCTCATTTGCTCTCATTTGCTCTCACTTGCTCTCATTTGCTCTCATTTGTTCATTTGCTCATTTGCTCATTTGCTCATTTGCTCATTTGCTCATTTGCTCATTTGTTTATTTGCTCATTTGCTCTCATTTGCTCATTTGCTCATTTGCTCATTTGCTCATTTGCTCATTTGCTCATTTGCTCATTTGCTCATTTGCTCATGTGCTCATTTGCTCATTTGCTCATGTGCTCATTTGCTCATTTGCTCTTTTGCTCCTTTGCTCATTTGCTCATTTGCTCATGTGCTCATGTGCTCATTTGCGCTCATTTGCTCATTTGCGCTCATTTGCGCTCATTTGCTCTCATTTGCTCATTTGCGCTCATTTGCGCTCATTTGCGCTCCTTTGCTCATTTGTTCATTTGGTCATTTCCTCATTTCCTCATTTCCTCATTTCCTCTCATTTGCTCATTTGCTCATTTGCTCATTTTCTCATTTGCTCATTTGCTCATTTGCTCATTTGCTCATTTGCTCATTTGCTCATTTGCTCATCTGCTCTCATTTGCTCATTTGCTCATTTGCTCATTTGCTCATTTGCTCATTTGCTCATTTGCTCATTTGCTCATTTGCTCATCTGCTCATTTGCTCCTTTGCTCATTTGCTCATTTGCTCATTTGCTCATCTGCTCTCATTTGCTCATTTGCTCATTTGCTCATTTGCTGATTTGCTCATTTGCTCATTTGCTCATTTGCTCATTTGCGCTCATTTGCTCATTTGCTCATTTGCGCTCATTTGCGCTCATTTGCGCTCATTTTCTCATTTGCTCATTTGCTCATTTCCTCATTTCCTCATTTGCTCTCATTTGCTCTCATTTGCTCTCATTTGCTCTCATTTGCTCTCATTTGCTCTCATTTGCTCATTTGCTCATTTGCTCATTTGCTCATTTGCTCATTTGCTCATTTGCTCATTTGCTCTCATTTGCTCATTTGCTCATTTGCTCATTTGCTCATTTGCTCATCTGCTCTCATTTGCTCATTTGCTCATTTGCTCATTTGCTCATTTGCTCATTTGCTCATTTGCTCATTTGCTCATTTGCTCATTTGCTCATTTGCTCATTTGATCATTTGCTCATTTGCTCATTTGCTCATTTGCTCTCATTTCCTCTCATTTCCTCTCATTTGCTCATTTGCTCATTTGCTCATTTGCTCATTTGCTCATTTGCGCTCATTTGCTCTCATTTGCTCATTTGCTAATTTGCTCATTTGCTCATTTGCTCATTTGCTCTCATTTGCTCATTTGCTCATTTGCTCATTTGCTCATTTGCTCATTTGCTCATTTGCTCATTTGCTCATTTGAGCTCATTTGCGCTCATTTGCTCATTTGCTCATTTGCTCATTTGCTCATTTGCTCATTTGCTCATTTGCTCATTTGTTTATTTGCTCATTTGCTCATTTGCTCATTTGCTCATTTGCTCATTTGCTCATTTGTTTATTTGCTCTCATTTGCTCATTTGATCATTTGATCATTTGCTCATTTGCTCATTTGCTCATTTGCTCATTTGATCATTTGCGCTCATTTGCGCTCATTTGCGCTCATTTGCTCATTTGCTCATTTGCTCATTTGCTCATTTGCTCATTTGCTCATTTGCTCATTTGCTCTCATTTGCTCTCACTTGCTCTCATTTGCTCTCATTTGTTCATTTGCTCATTTGCTCATTTGCTCATTTGCTCATTTGCTCATTTGTTTATTTGCTCATTTGCTCTCATTTGCTCATTTGCTCATTTGATCATTTGCTCATTTGCTCATTTGCTCATTTGCGCTCATTTGCGCTCATTTGCGCTCATTTGCGCTCATTTGCTCATTTGTTTATTTGCTCATTTGCTCATTTGCTCTCATTTGCTCTCATTTGCTCTCATTTGCTCTCATTTGCTCTCATTTTCTCTCATTTGCTCTCATTTGCACATTTGCACATTTGCTCATTTGCTCATTTGCTCATTTGCTCATTTGCTCATTTGATCATTTGCTCATTTGCTCATTTGCTCATTTGCGCTCATTTGCGCTCATTTGCGCTCATTTGCTCATTTGTTTATTTGCTCATTTGCTCATTTGCTCTCATTTGCTCTCATTTGCTCTCATTTGCTCTCATTTGCTCTCATTTTCTCTCATTTGCTCTCATTTGCACATTTGCACATTTGCTCATTTGCTCATTTGCTCATTTGCTCATTTGCTCATTTGCTCATTTGCTCATTTTCTCATTTGCTCCTTTGCTCTCATTTGCTCTCACTTGCTCTCATTTGCTCTCATTTGCTCATTTGCTCATTTGCTCATTTGCTCATTTGCTCATTTGCTCATTTGCTCATGTGCTCATTTGCTCATTTGCTCATTTGTTTATTTGCTCATTTGCTCATTTGCTCATTTGCTCATTTGCTCATTTGCTCATTTGTTTATTTGCTTATTTGCTCTCATTTGCTCATTTGATCATTTGATCATTTGCTCATTTGCTCATTTGCTCATTTGCTCATTTGCTCATTTGCTCATTTGCTCATTTGCGCTCATTTGCGCTCATTTGCGCTCATTTGCTCATTTGCTCATTTGCTCATTTTCTCATTTGCTCATTTGCTCTCATTTGCTCTCACTTGCTCTCATTTGCTCATTTGCTCATTTGCTCATTTGCTCATTTGCTCATTTGCTCATTTGCTCATTTGCTCATTTGCTCATTTGCTCATTTGCTCATTTGCTCTCATTTGCTCTCACTTGCTCTCATTTGCTCTCATTTGTTCATTTGCTCATTTGCTCATTTGCTCATTTGCTCATTTGCTCATTTGTTTATTTGCTCATTTGCTCTCATTTGCTCATTTGCTCATTTGATCATTTGCTCATTTGCTCATTTGCTCATTTGCGCTCATTTGCGCTCATTTGCGCTCATTTGCGCTCATTTGCTCATTTGTTTATTTGCTCATTTGCTCATTTGCTCTCATTTGCTCTCATTTGCTCTCATTTGCTCTCATTTGCTCTCATTTTCTCTCATTTGCTCTCATTTGCACATTTGCACATTTGCTCATTTGCTCATTTGCTCATTTGCTCATTTGCTCATTTGATCATTTGCTCATTTGCTCATTTGCTCATTTGCGCTCATTTGCGCTCATTTGCGCTCATTTGCTCATTTGTTTATTTGCTCATTTGCTCATTTGCTCTCATTTGCTCTCATTTGCTCTCATTTGCTCTCATTTGCTCTCATTTTCTCTCATTTGCTCTCATTTGCTCATTTGCTCATTTGCTCATTTGCTCATTTGCTCATTTGCTCATGTGCTCATTTGCTCATTTGCTCATTTGTTTATTTGCTCATTTGCTCATTTGCGCTCATTTGCGCTCATTTGCGCTCATTTGCTCATTTGCTCATTTGCTCATTTTCTCATTTGCTCATTTGCTCTCATTTGCTCTCACTTGCTCTCATTTGCTCATTTGCTCATTTGCTCATTTGCTCATTTGCTCATTTGCTCATTTGCTCATTTGCTCATTTGCGCTCATTTGCGCTCATTTTCTCATTTGCTCATTTGCTCATTTGCTCATTTCCTCATTTGCTCTCATTTGCTCTCATTTGCTCTCATTTGCTCTCATTTGCTCTCATTTGCTCTCATTTGCTCTCATTTGCTCTCATTTGCTCTCATTTGCTCTCATTTGTCTCATTTGCTCATTTGCTCATTTGCTCATTTGCTCATTTGCTCATTTGCTCATTTGCTCATCTGCTCTCATTTGCTCATTTGCTCATTTGCTCATTTGCTCATTTGCTCATTTGTTTATTTGCTTATTTGCTCTCATTTGCTCATTTGATCATTTGCTCATTTGCTCATTTGCTCATTTGCTCATTTGCTCATTTGCTCATTTGCTCATTTGCTCATTTGCGCTCATTTGCGCTCATTTGCTCATTTGCTCATTTGCTCATTTGCTCATTTGCTCATTTGTTTATTTGCTTATTTGCTCTCATTTGCTCATTTGATCATTTGCTCATTTGCTCATTTGCTCATTTGCTCATTTGCTCATTTGCTCATTTGCTCATTTGCTCATTTGCGCTCATTTGCGCTCATTTGCGCTCAATTGCTCATTTGCTCATTTGCTCATTTGCTCATTTGCTCATTTGCTCATTTTCTCATTTGCTCATTTGCTCTCATTTGCTCTCACTTGCTCTCATTTGCTCTCATTTGTTCATTTGCTCATTTGCTCATTTGCTCATTTGCTCATTTGCTCATTTGCTCATTTGTTTATTTGCTCATTTGCTCTCATTTGCTCATTTGCTCATTTGATCATTTGCTCATTTGCTCATTTGCTCATTTGCGCTCATTTGCGCTCATTTGCGCTCATTTGCTCATTTGCTCATTTGCTCATTTGCTCATTTGCTCATTTGCTCATTTGCTCATTTGCTCATTTGCTCATTTTCTCATTTGCTCATTTGCTCTCATTTGCTCTCACTTGCTCTCATTTGCTCTCATTTGTTCATTTGCTCATTTGCTCATTTGCTCATTTGCTCATTTGCTCATTTGCGCTCATTTGCGCTCATTTGCGCTCATTTGCTCATTTGCTCATTTGCTCATTTGATCATTTGCTCATTTGCTCATTTGCTCATTTGCGCTCATTTGCGCTCATTTGCGCTCATTTGCGCTCATTTGCTCATTTGTTTATTTGCTCATTTGCTCATTTGCTCTCATTTGCTCTCATTTGCTCTCATTTGCTCTCATTTGCTCTCATTTTCTCTCATTTGCTCTCATTTGCACATTTGCACATTTGCTCATTTGCTCATTTGCTCATTTGCTCATTTGCTCATTTGATCATTTGCTCATTTGCTCATTTGCTCATTTGCGCTCATTTGCGCTCATTTGTGCTCATTTGCTCATTTGTTTATTTGCTCATTTGCTCATTTGCTCTCATTTGCTCTCATTTGCTCTCATTTGCTCTCATTTGCTCTCATTTTCTCTCATTTGCTCTCATTTGCACATTTGCGCTCATTTGCGCTCATTTGCGCTCCTTTGCTCCTTTGCTCATTTGCTCATTTGCTCATTTGCTCATTTGCTCATGTGCTCATTTGCTCATTTGCTCATTTGTTTATTTGCTCATTTGCTCATTTGCTCATTTGCTCATTTGCTCATTTGCTCATTTGTTTATTTGCTTATTTGCTCTCATTTGCTCATTTGATCATTTGATCATTTGCTCATTTGCTCATTTGCTCATTTGCTCATTTGCTCATTTGCTCATTTGCTCATTTGCGCTCATTTGCGCTCATTTGCGCTCATTTGCTCATTTGCTCATTTGCTCATTTTCTCATTTGCTCATTTGCTCTCATTTGCTCTCACTTGCTCTCATTTGCTCATTTGCTCATTTGCTCATTTGCTCATTTGCTCATTTGCTCATTTGCTCATTTGCTCATTTGCGCTCATTTGCGCTCATTTTCTCATTTGCTCATTTGCTCATTTGCTCATTTGCTCATTTGCTCTCATTTGCTCTCATTTGCTCTCATTTGCTCTCATTTGCTCTCATTTGCTCTCATTTGCTCTCATTTGCTCTCATTTGCTCTCATTTGCTCTCATTTGTCTCATTTGCTCATTTGCTCATTTGCTCATTTGCTCATTTGCTCATTTGCTCATTTGCTCATCTGCTCTCATTTGCTCATTTGCTCATTTGCTCATTTGCTCATTTGCTCATTTGTTTATTTGCTTATTTGCTCTCATTTGCTCATTTGATCATTTGCTCATTTGCTCATTTGCTCATTTGCTCATTTGCTCATTTGCTCATTTGCTCATTTGCGCTCATTTGCGCTCATTTGCGCTCAATTGCTCATTTGCTCATTTGCTCATTTGCTCATTTGCTCATTTGCTCATTTGCTCATTTGCTCATTTGCTCTCATTTGCTCTCACTTGCTCTCATTTGCTCTCATTTGTTCATTTGCTCATTTGCTCATTTGCTCATTTGCTCATTCGCTCATTTGCTCATTTGTTTATTTGCTCATTTGCTCTCATTTGCTCATTTGCTCATTTGATCATTTGCTCATTTGCTCATTTGCTCATTTGCGCTCATTTGCGCTCATTTGCGCTCATTTGCTCATTTGCTCATTTGCTCATTTGCTCATTTGCTCATTTGCTCATTTGCTCATTTGCTCATTTGCTCATTTGCTCATTTTCTCATTTGCTCATTTGCTCTCATTTGCTCTCACTTGCTCTCATTTGCTCTCATTTGTTCATTTGCTCATTTGCTCATTTGCTCATTTGCTCATTTGCTCATTTGCGCTCATTTGCGCTCATTTGCGCTCATTTGCTCATTTGCTCATTTGCTCATTTGATCATTTGCTCATTTGCTAATTTGCTCATTTGCGCTCATTTGCGCTCATTTGCGCTCATTTGCGCTCATTTGCTCATTTGTTTATTTGCTCATTTGCTCATTTGCTCTCATTTGCTCTCATTTGCTCTCATTTGCTCTCATTTGCTCTCATTTTCTCTCATTTGCTCTCATTTGCACATTTGCACATTTGCTCATTTGCTCATTTGCTCATTTGATCATTTGCTCATTTGCTCATTTGCTCTATTGCGCTCATTTGCGCTCATTTGCGCTCATTTGCTCATTTGTTTATTTGCTCATTTGCTCATTTGCTCTCATTTGCTCTCATTTGCTCTCATTTGCTCTCATTTGCTCTCATTTTCTCTCATTTGCTCTCATTTGCACATTTGCACATTTGCTCATTTGCTCATTTGCTCATTTGCTCATTTGCTCATTTGCTCATTTGCTCATTTTCTCATTTGCTCCTTTGCTCTCATTTGCTCTCACTTGCTCTCATTTGCTCTCATTTGCTCATTTGCTCATTTGCTCATTTGCTCATTTGCTCATTTGCTCATGTGCTCATTTGCTCATTTGCTCATTTGTTTATTTGCTCATTTGCTCATTTGCTCATTTGCTCATTTGCTCATTTGATCATTTGCTCATTTGCTCATTTGCTCATTTGCGCTCATTTGCGCTCATTTGCGCTCATTTGCTCATTTGCTCATTTGCTCATTTGCTCATTTGCTCATTTGCTCATTTGCTCATTTGCTCATTTGCTCATTTTCTCATTTGCTCATTTGCTCTCATTTGCTCTCACTTGCTCTCATTTGCTCTCATTTGTTCATTTGCTCATTTGCTCATTTGCTCATTTGCTCATTTGCTCATTTGCGCTCATTTGCGCTCATTTGCGCTCATTTGCTCATTTGCTCATTTGCTCATTTGATCATTTGCTCATTTGCTCATTTGCTCATTTGCGCTCATTTGCGCTCATTTGCGCTCATTTGCGCTCATTTGCTCATTTGTTTATTTGCTCATTTGCTCATTTGCTCTCATTTGCTCTCATTTGCTCTCATTTGCTCTCATTTGCTCTCATTTTCTCTCATTTGCTCTCATTTGCACATTTGCACATTTGCTCATTTGCTCATTTGCTCATTTGCTCATTTGCTCATTTGATCATTTGCTCATTTGCTCATTTGCTCATTTGCGCTCATTTGCGCTCATTTGCGCTCATTTGCTCATTTGTTTATTTGCTCATTTGCTCATTTGCTCTCATTTGCTCTCATTTGCTCTCATTTGCTCTCATTTGCTCTCATTTTCTCTCATTTGCTCTCATTTGCACATTTGCGCTCATTTGCGCTCATTTGCGCTCCTTTGCTCCTTTGCTCATTTGCTCATTTGCTCATTTGCTCATTTGCTCATGTGCTCATTTGCTCATTTGCTCATTTGTTTATTTGCTCATTTGCTCATTTGCTCATTTGCTCATTTGCTCATTTGCTCATTTGTTTATTTGCTTATTTGCTCTCATTTGCTCATTTGATCATTTGATCATTTGCTCATTTGCTCATTTGCTCATTTGCTCATTTGCTCATTTGCTCATTTGCTCATTTGCGCTCATTTGCGCTCATTTGCGCTCATTTGCTCATTTGCTTATTTGCTCATTTGCTCATTTGCTCATTTGCTCATTTGCTCATTTGCTCTCATTTGCTCTCACTTGCTCTCATTTGCTCTCATTTGTTCATTTGCTCATTTGCTCATTTGCTCATTTGCTCATTTGCTCATTTGCGCTCATTTGCGCTCATTTGCGCTCATTTGCTCATTTGCTCATTTGCTCATTTGATCATTTGCTCATTTGCTCATTTGCTCATTTGCGCTCATTTGCGCTCATTTGCGCTCATTTGCGCTCATTTGCTCATTTGTTTATTTGCTCATTTGCTCATTTGCTCTCATTTGCTCTCATTTGCTCTCATTTGCTCTCATTTGCTCTCATTTTCTCTCATTTGCTCTCATTTGCACATTTGCACATTTGCTCATTTGCTCATTTGCTCATTTGCTCATTTGCTCATTTGATCATTTGCTCATTTGCTCATTTGCTCATTTGCGCTCATTTGCGCTCATTTGCGCTCATTTGCTCATTTGTTTATTTGCTCATTTGCTCATTTGCTCTCATTTGCTCTCATTTGCTCTCATTTGCTCTCATTTGCTCTCATTTTCTCTCATTTGCTCTCATTTGCACATTTGCGCTCATTTGCGCTCATTTGCGCTCCTTTGCTCCTTTGCTCATTTGCTCATTTGCTCATTTGCTCATTTGCTCATGTGCTCATTTGCTCATTTGCTCATTTGTTTATTTGCTCATTTGCTCATTTGCTCATTTGCTCATTTGCTCATTTGCTCATTTGTTTATTTGCTTATTTGCTCTCATTTGCTCATTTGATCATTTGATCATTTGCTCATTTGCTCATTTGCTCATTTGCTCATTTGCTCATTTGCTCATTTGCTCATTTGCGCTCATTTGCGCTCATTTGCGCTCATTTGCTCATTTGCTTATTTGCTCATTTGCTCATTTGCTCATTTGCTCATTTGCTCATTTGCTCTCATTTGCTCTCACTTGCTCTCATTTGCTCTCATTTGTTCATTTGCTCATTTGCTCATTTGCTCATTTGCTCATTTGCTCATTTGTTTATTTGCTCATTTGCTCTCATTTGCTCATTTGCTCATTTGATCATTTGCTCATTTGCTCATTTGCTCATTTGCGCTCATTTGCGCTCATTTGCGCTCATTTGCTCATTTTCTCATTTGCTCATTTGCTCATTTGCTCATTTGTTTATTTGCTCATTTGCTCATTTGCTCTCATTTGCTCTCATTTGCTCTCATTTGCTCTCATTTTCTCTCATTTGCTCTCATTTGCACATGTGCACATTTGCTCATTTGCTCATTTGCTCATTTGCTCATTTGCTCATTTGCTCATTTGCTCATTTGCTCATTTTCTCATTTGCTCCTTTGCTCTCATTTGCTCTCACTTGCTCTCATTTGCTCTCATTTGCTCATTTGCTCATTTGCTCATTTGCTCATTTGCTCATTTGCTCATTTGCTCATTTGCTCATTTGTTTATTTGCTCATTTGCTCATTTGCTCATTTGCTCATTTGCTCATTTGCTCATTTGTTTATTTGCTTATTTGCTCTCATTTGCTCATTTGATCATTTGATCATTTGATCGTTTGCTCATTTGCTCATTTGGTCATTTGCTCATTTGCTCATTTGCTCATTTGCTCATTTGCGCTCATTTCCGCTCATTTGCGCTCATTTGCTCATTTGCTCATTTGCTCATTTGCTCATTTGCTCATTTGCTCATTTGCTCATTTGCTCATTTTCTCATTTGCTCATTTGCTCTCATTTGCTCTCACTTGCTCTCATTTGCTCTCATTTGCTCATTTGCTCATTTGCTCATTTGCTCATTTGCGCACATTTGCGCTCATTTTCTCATTTGCTCATTTGCTCATTTGCTCAATATTTTCATTTGCTCTCATTTGCTCTCATTTGCTCTCATTTGCTCTCATTTGCTCTCATTTGCTCTCATTTGCTCTCATTTGCTCTCATTTGCTCATTTGCTCATTTGCTCATTTGCTCATTTGCTCATTTGCTCATTTGCTCATTTGCTCATCTGCTCTCATTTGCTCATTTGCTCATTTGCTCATTTGCTCATTTGCTCATTTGCTCATTTGCTCATTTGCTCATTTGCTCATTTGCTCATTTGCTCATTTGATCATTTGCTCATTTGCTCATTTGCTCATTTGCTCATTTGCTCATTTGCTCATGTGCTCATTTGCGCATTTGCTCATTTGCTCTTATTTGCTCTCATTTCCTCTCATTTCCTCTCATTTCCTCATTTGCGCTCATTTGTGCTCATTTGCGCTTATTTGCGCTCATTTGCTCATTTGCTAATTTGCTCATTTGCTCATTTGCTCATTTGCTCTTTTCCTCATTTCCTCTCATTTGCTCATTTGCTCATTTGCTCATTTGCTCATTTGCTCATTTGCTCTCATTTGCTCATTTGCTCATTTGCTCATTTGCTCATTTGCTCATTTGCTCATTTGCTCATTTGCTCATTTGCTCATTTGCTCATTTGCGCTCATTTGCGCTCATTTGCTCATTTGCTCATTTGCTCATTTGCTCATTTGCTCATTTGCTCATTTGTTTATTTGCTCATTTGCTCATTTGCTCATTTGTTCATTTGTTTATTTGCTTATTTGCGCTCATTTGCGCTCATTTGCTCATTTGCTCATTTGCTCATTTGCTCATTTGCTCATTTGCTCATTTGCTCATTTGCTCATTTGCTCATTTTCTCATTTGCTCTCATTTGCTCTCACTTGCTCTCATTTGCTCTCATTTGCTCATTTGCTCATTTGCTCATTTGCTCATTTGCGCACATTTGCGCTCATTTTCTCATTTGCTCATTTGCTCATTTGCTCAATATTTTCATTTGCTCTCATTTGCTCTCATTTGCTCTCATTTGCTCTCATTTGCTCTCATTTGCTCTCATTTGCTCTCATTTGCTCTCATTTGCTCATTTGCTCATTTGCTCATTTGCTCATTTGCTCATTTGCTCATTTGCTCATTTGCTCATCTGCTCTCATTTGCTCATTTGCTCATTTGCTCATTTGCTCATTTGCTCATTTGCTCATTTGCTCATTTGCTCATTTGCTCATTTGCTCATTTGCTCATTTGATCATTTGCTCATTTGCTCATTTGCTCATTTGCTCATTTGCTCATTTGCTCATGTGCTCATTTGCGCATTTGCTCATTTGCTCTTATTTGCTCTCATTTCCTCTCATTTCCTCTCATTTCCTCATTTGCGCTCATTTGTGCTCATTTGCGCTTATTTGCGCTCATTTGCTCATTTGCTAATTTGCTCATTTGCTCATTTGCTCATTTGCTCTTTTCCTCATTTCCTCTCATTTGCTCATTTGCTCATTTGCTCATTTGCTCATTTGCTCATTTGCTCTCATTTGCTCATTTGCTCATTTGCTCATTTGCTCATTTGCTCATTTGCTCATTTGCTCATTTGCTCATTTGCTCATTTGCTCATTTGCGCTCATTTGCGCTCATTTGCTCATTTGCTCATTTGCTCATTTGCTCATTTGCTCATTTGCTCATTTGTTTATTTGCTCATTTGCTCATTTGCTCATTTGTTCATTTGTTTATTTGCTTATTTGCGCTCATTTGCGCTCATTTGCTCATTTGCTCATTTGCTCATTTGCTCATTTGCTCATTTGCTCATTTGCTCATTTGCTCATTTGCTCATTTTCTCATTTGCTCTCATTTGCTCTCACTTGCTCTCATTTGCTCTCATTTGCTCATTTGCTCATTTGCTCATTTGCTCATTTGCTCATTTGCTCATGTGCTCATTTGCTCATTTGCTCATTTGTTTATTTGCTCATTTGCTCATTTGCTCATTTGCTCATTTGCTAATTTGCTCATTTGCTCATTTGCTCATTTGCTCATTTGCTCATTTGCTCATTTGTTTATTTGCTCATTTGCTCATTTGTTTATTTGCTTATTTGCTCTCATTTGCTCATTTGATCATTTGATCATTTGATCATTTGCTCATTTGCTCATTTGCTCATTTGCTCATTTGCGCTCATTTGCGCTCATTTGCGCTCATTTGCTCATTTGCTTATTTGCTCATTTGCTCATTTGCTCATTTGCTCATTTGCTCATTTGCTCTCATTTGCTCTCACTTGCTCTCATTTGCTCTCATTTGTTCATTTGCTCATTTGCTCATTTGCTCATTTGCTCATTTGCTCATTTGTTTATTTGCTCATTTGCTCTCATTTGCTCATTTGCTCATTTGATCATTTGCTCATTTGCTCATTTGCTCATTTGCGCTCATTTGCGCTCATTTGCTCATTTGCTCATTTGCTCATTTTCTCATTTGCTCATTTGCTCTCATTTGCTCTCACTTGCTCTCATTTGCTCATTTGCTCATTTGCTCATTTGCTCATTTGCTCATTTGCTCATTTGCTCATTTGCTCATTTGCTCATTTGCTCATTTGCTCTCATTTGCTCTCACTTGCTCTCATTTGCTCTCATTTGTTCATTTGCTCATTTGCTCATTTGCTCATTTGCTCATTTGCTCATTTGTTTATTTGCTCATTTGCTCTCATTTGCTCATTTGCTCATTTGATCATTTGCTCATTTGCTCATTTGCTCATTTGCGCTCATTTGCGCTCATTTGCGCTCATTTGCGCTCATTTGCTCATTTGTTTATTTGCTCATTTGCTCATTTGCTCTCATTTGCTCTCATTTGCTCTCATTTGCTCTTATTTGCTCTCATTTTCTCTCATTTGCTCTCATTTGCACATTTGCACATTTGCTCATTTGCTCATTTGCTCATTTGCTCATTTGCTCATTTGATCATTTGCTCATTTGCTCATTTGCTCATTTGCGCTCATTTGCGCTCATTTGCGCTCATTTGCTCATTTGTTTATTTGCTCATTTGCTCATTTGCTCTCATTTGCTCTCATTTGCTCTCATTTGCTCTCATTTGCTCTCATTTTCTCTCATTTGCTCTCATTTGCTCATTTGCTCATTTGCTCATTTGCTCATTTGCTCATTTGCTCATGTGCTCATTTGCTCATTTGCTCATTTGTTTATTTGCTCATTTGCTCATTTGCTCAATTGCTCATTTGCTCATTTGCTCATTTGTTTATTTGCTTATTTGCTCTCATTTGCTCATTTGATCATTTGATCATTTGCTCATTTGCTCATTTGCTCATTTGCTCATTTGCTCATTTGCTCATTTGCTCATTTGCGCTCATTTGCGCTCATTTGCGCTCATTTGCTCATTTGCTCATTTGCTCATTTTCTCATTTGCTCATTTGCTCTCATTTGCTCTCACTTGCTCTCATTTGCTCATTTGCTCATTTGCTCATTTGCTCATTTGCTCATTTGCTCATTTGCTCATTTGCTCATTTGCGCTCATTTGCGCTCATTTTCTCATTTGCTCATTTGCTCATTTGCTCATTTCCTCATTTGCTCTCATTTGCTCTCATTTGCTCTCATTTGCTCTCATTTGCTCTCATTTGCTCTCATTTGCTCTCATTTGCTCTCATTTGTCTCATTTGCTCTCATTTGTCTCATTTGCTCATTTGCTCATTTGCTCATTTGCTCATTTGCTCATTTGCTCATTTGCTTATCTGCTCTCATTTGCTCATTTGCTCATTTGCTCATTTGCTCATTTGCTCATTTGTTTATTTGCTTATTTGCTCTCATTTGCTCATTTGATCATTTGCTCATTTGCTCATTTGCTCATTTGCTCATTTGCTCATTTGCTCATTTGCTCATTTGCTCATTTGCGCTCATTTGCGCTCATTTGCGCTCAATTGCTCATTTGCTCATTTGCTCATTTGCTCATTTGCTCATTTGCTCATTTTCTCATTTGCTCATTTGCTCTCATTTGCTCTCACTTGCTCTCATTTGCTCTCATTTGTTCATTTGCTCATTTGCTCATTTGCTCATTTGCTCATTTGCTCATTTGCGCTCATTTGCGCTCATTTGCGCTCATTTGCTCATTTGCTCATTTGCTCATTTGCTCATTTGCTCATTTGTTTATTTGCTCATTTGCTCATTTGCTCTCATTTGTTCTCATTTGCACATTTGCACATTTGCACATTTGCTCATTTGCTCATTTGCTCATTTGCTCATTTGCTCATTTGCTCATTTGCTCATTTTCTCATTTGCTCCTTTGCTCTCATTTGCTCTCACTTGCTCTCATTTGCTCTCATTTGCTCATTTGCTCATTTGCTCATTTGCTCATTTGCTCATTTGCTCATGTGCTCATTTGCTCATTTGCTCATTTGTTTATTTGCTCATTTGCTCATTTGCTCATTTGCTCATTTGCTAATTTGCTCATTTGCTCATTTGCTCATTTGCTCATTTGCTCATTTGCTCATTTGTTTATTTGCTCATTTGCTCATTTGTTTATTTGCTTATTTGCTCTCATTTGCTCATTTGATCATTTGATCATTTGATCATTTGCTCATTTGCTCATTTGCTCATTTGCTCATTTGCGCTCATTTGCGCTCATTTGCGCTCATTTGCTCATTTGCTTATTTGCTCATTTGCTCATTTGCTCATTTGCTCATTTGCTCATTTGCTCTCATTTGCTCTCACTTGCTCTCATTTGCTCTCATTTGTTCATTTGCTCATTTGCTCATTTGCTCATTTGCTCATTTGCTCATTTGTTTATTTGCTCATTTGCTCTCATTTGCTCATTTGCTCATTTGATCATTTGCTCATTTGCTCATTTGCTCATTTGCGCTCATTTGCGCTCATTTGCGCTCATTTGCTCATTTTCTCATTTGCTCATTTGCTCATTTGCTCATTTGTTTATTTGCTCATTTGCTCATTTGCTCTCATTTGCTCTCATTTGCTCTCATTTGCTCTCATTTTCTCTCATTTGCTCTCATTTGCACATGTGCACATTTGCTCATTTGCTCATTTGCTCATTTGCTCATTTGCTCATTTGCTCATTTGCTCATTTGCTCATTTTCTCATTTGCTCCTTTGCTCTCATTTGCTCTCACTTGCTCTCATTTGCTCTCATTTGCTCATTTGCTCATTTGCTCATTTGCTCATTTGCTCATTTGCTCATTTGCTCATTTGCTCATTTGTTTATTTGCTCATTTGCTCATTTGCTCATTTGCTCATTTGCTCATTTGCTCATTTGTTTATTTGCTTATTTGCTCTCATTTGCTCATTTGATCATTTGATCATTTGATCGTTTGCTCATTTGCTCATTTGGTCATTTGCTCATTTGCTCATTTGCTCATTTGCTCATTTGCGCTCATTTCCGCTCATTTGCGCTCATTTGCTCATTTGCTCATTTGCTCATTTGCTCATTTGCTCATTTGCTCATTTGCTCATTTGCTCATTTTCTCATTTGCTCATTTGCTCTCATTTGCTCTCACTTGCTCTCATTTGCTCTCATTTGCTCATTTGCTCATTTGCTCATTTGCTCATTTGCGCACATTTGCGCTCATTTTCTCATTTGCTCATTTGCTCATTTGCTCAATATTTTCATTTGCTCTCATTTGCTCTCATTTGCTCTCATTTGCTCTCATTTGCTCTCATTTGCTCTCATTTGCTCTCATTTGCTCTCATTTGCTCATTTGCTCATTTGCTCATTTGCTCATTTGCTCATTTGCTCATTTGCTCATTTGCTCATCTGCTCTCATTTGCTCATTTGCTCATTTGCTCATTTGCTCATTTGCTCATTTGCTCATTTGCTCATTTGCTCATTTGCTCATTTGCTCATTTGCTCATTTGATCATTTGCTCATTTGCTCATTTGCTCATTTGCTCATTTGCTCATTTGCTCATGTGCTCATTTGCGCATTTGCTCATTTGCTCTTATTTGCTCTCATTTCCTCTCATTTCCTCTCATTTCCTCATTTGCGCTCATTTGTGCTCATTTGCGCTTATTTGCGCTCATTTGCTCATTTGCTAATTTGCTCATTTGCTCATTTGCTCATTTGCTCTTTTCCTCATTTCCTCTCATTTGCTCATTTGCTCATTTGCTCATTTGCTCATTTGCTCATTTGCTCTCATTTGCTCATTTGCTCATTTGCTCATTTGCTCATTTGCTCATTTGCTCATTTGCTCATTTGCTCATTTGCTCATTTGCTCATTTGCGCTCATTTGCGCTCATTTGCTCATTTGCTCATTTGCTCATTTGCTCATTTGCTCATTTGCTCATTTGTTTATTTGCTCATTTGCTCATTTGCTCATTTGTTCATTTGTTTATTTGCTTATTTGCGCTCATTTGCTCATTTGCTCATTTGCTCATTTGCTCATTTGCTCATTTGCTCATTTGCTCATTTGCTCATTTGCTCATTTTCTCATTTGCTCTCATTTGCTCTCACTTGCTCTCATTTGCTCTCATTTGCTCATTTGCTCATTTGCTCATTTGCTCATTTGCTCATTTGCTCATGTGCTCATTTGCTCATTTGCTCATTTGTTTATTTGCTCATTTGCTCATTTGCTCATTTGCTCATTTGCTAATTTGCTCATTTGCTCATTTGCTCATTTGCTCATTTGCTCATTTGCTCATTTGTTTATTTGCTCATTTGCTCATTTGTTTATTTGCTTATTTGCTCTCATTTGCTCATTTGATCATTTGATCATTTGATCATTTGCTCATTTGCTCATTTGCTCATTTGCTCATTTGCGCTCATTTGCGCTCATTTGCGCTCATTTGCTCATTTGCTTATTTGCTCATTTGCTCATTTGCTCATTTGCTCATTTGCTCATTTGCTCTCATTTGCTCTCACTTGCTCTCATTTGCTCTCATTTGTTCATTTGCTCATTTGCTCATTTGCTCATTTGCTCATTTGCTCATTTGTTTATTTGCTCATTTGCTCTCATTTGCTCATTTGCTCATTTGATCATTTGCTCATTTGCTCATTTGCTCATTTGCGCTCATTTGCGCTCATTTGCGCTCATTTGCTCATTTTCTCATTTGCTCATTTGCTCATTTGCTCATTTGTTTATTTGCTCATTTGCTCATTTGCTCTCATTTGCTCTCATTTGCTCTCATTTGCTCTCATTTTCTCTCATTTGCTCTCATTTGCACATGTGCACATTTGCTCATTTGCTCATTTGCTCATTTGCTCATTTGCTCATTTGCTCATTTGCTCATTTTCTCATTTGCTCCTTTGCTCTCATTTGCTCTCACTTGCTCTCATTTGCTCTCATTTGCTCATTTGCTCATTTGCTCATTTGCTCATTTGCTCATTTGCTCATTTGCTCATTTGCTCATTTGTTTATTTGCTCATTTGCTCATTTGCTCATTTGCTCATTTGCTCATTTGCTCATTTGTTTATTTGCTTATTTGCTCTCATTTGCTCATTTGATCATTTGATCATTTGATCGTTTGCTCATTTGCTCATTTGCTCATTTGCTCATTTGCTCATTTGCTCATTTGCTCATTTGCGCTCATTTCCGCTCATTTGCGCTCATTTGCTCATTTGCTCATTTGCTCATTTGCTCATTTGCTCATTTGCTCATTTGCTCATTTGCTCATTTTCTCATTTGCTCATTTGCTCTCATTTGCTCTCACTTGCTCTCATTTGCTCTCATTTGCTCATTTGCTCATTTGCTCATTTGCTCATTTGCGCACATTTGCGCTCATTTTCTCATTTGCTCATTTGCTCATTTGCTCAATATTTTCATTTGCTCTCATTTGCTCTCATTTGCTCTCATTTGCTCTCATTTGCTCTCATTTGCTCTCATTTGCTCTCATTTGCTCTCATTTGCTCATTTGCTCATTTGCTCATTTGCTCATTTGCTCATTTGCTCATTTGCTCATTTGCTCATCTGCTCTCATTTGCTCATTTGCTCATTTGCTCATTTGCTCATTTGCTCATTTGCTCATTTGCTCATTTGCTCATTTGCTCATTTGCTCATTTGCTCATTTGATCATTTGCTCATTTGCTCATTTGCTCATTTGCTCATTTGCTCATTTGCTCATGTGCTCATTTGCGCATTTGCTCATTTGCTCTTATTTGCTCTCATTTCCTCTCATTTCCTCTCATTTCCTCATTTGCGCTCATTTGTGCTCATTTGCGCTTATTTGCGCTCATTTGCTCATTTGCTAATTTGCTCATTTGCTCATTTGCTCATTTGCTCTTTTCCTCATTTCCTCTCATTTGCTCATTTGCTCATTTGCTCATTTGCTCATTTGCTCATTTGCTCTCATTTGCTCATTTGCTCATTTTCTCATTTGCTCATTTGCTCATTTGCTCATTTGCTCATTTGCTCATTTGCTCATTTGCTCATTTGCGCTCATTTGCGCTCATTTGCTCATTTGCTCATTTGCTCATTTGCTCATTTGCTCATTTGCTCATTTGTTTATTTGCTCATTTGCTCATTTGCTCATTTGTTCATTTGTTTATTTGCTTATTTGCGCTCATTTGCGCTCATTTGCTCATTTGCTCATTTGCTCATTTGCTCATTTGCTCATTTGCTCATTTGCTCATTTTCTCATTTGCTCATTTTCTCATTTGCGCATTTGCTCATTTGCTCTTATTTGCTCTCATTTCCTCTCATTTCCTCTCATTTCCTCTCATTTCCTCATTTGCGCTCATTTGTGCTCATTTGCGCTCATTTGCGCTCATTTGCTCATTTGCTCATTTGCTCATTTGCTCATTTTCTCATTTTCTCATTTGCTCATTTGCGCTCATTTGCTCATTTGCTCATTTGCTCATTTGCTCATTTGCTCATTTGCTCATTTGCTCATTTTCTCATTTGCTCATTTTCTCATTTGCTCATTTGCTCTCATTTGCTCTCACTTGCTCTCATTTGCTCTCATTTGTTCATTTGCTCATTTGCTCATTTGCTCATTTGCTCATTTGCTCATTTGCGCTCATTTGCGCTCATTTGCGCTCATTTGCTCATTTGCTCATTTGCTCATTTGCTCATTTGCTCATTTGCTCATTTGCTCATTTGCTCATTTGCTAATTTGCTCATTTGCTCATTTGCTCATTTGCTTATTTGCTCATTTGCTCATTTGCTCATTTGCTCATTTGCTCATTTGCTCTCATTTGCTCTCACTTGCTCTCATTTGCTCTCATTTGTTCATTTGCTCATTTGCTCATTTGCTCATTTGCTCATTTGCTCATTTGTTTATTTGCTCATTTGCTCTCATTTGCTCATTTGCTCATTTGATCATTTGCTCATTTGCTCATTTGCTCATTTGCGCTCATTTGCGCTCATTTGCGCTCATTTGCTCATTTTCTCATTTGCTCATTTGCTCATTTGCTCATTTGTTTATTTGCTCATTTGCTCATTTGCTCTCATTTGCTCTCATTTGCTCTCATTTGCTCTCATTTTCTCTCATTTGCTCTCATTTGCACATGTGCACATTTGCTCATTTGCTCATTTGCTCATTTGCTCATTTGCTCATTTGCTCATTTGCTCATTTTCTCATTTGCTCCTTTGCTCTCATTTGCTCTCACTTGCTCTCATTTGCTCTCATTTGCTCATTTGCTCATTTGCTCATTTGCTCATTTGCTCATTTGCTCATTTGCTCATTTGCTCATTTGTTTATTTGCTCATTTGCTCATTTGCTCATTTGCTCATTTGCTCATTTGCTCATTTGTTTATTTGCTTATTTGCTCTCATTTGCTCATTTGATCATTTGATCATTTGATCGTTTGCTCATTTGCTCATTTGCTCATTTGCTCATTTGCTCATTTGCTCATTTGCTCATTTGCGCTCATTTCCGCTCATTTGCGCTCATTTGCTCATTTGCTCATTTGCTCATTTGCTCATTTGCTCATTTGCTCATTTGCTCATTTGCTCATTTTCTCATTTGCTCATTTGCTCTCATTTGCTCTCACTTGCTCTCATTTGCTCTCATTTGCTCATTTGCTCATTTGCTCATTTGCTCATTTGCGCACATTTGCGCTCATTTTCTCATTTGCTCATTTGCTCATTTGCTCAATATTTTCATTTGCTCTCATTTGCTCTCATTTGCTCTCATTTGCTCTCATTTGCTCTCATTTGCTCTCATTTGCTCTCATTTGCTCTCATTTGCTCATTTGCTCATTTGCTCATTTGCTCATTTGCTCATTTGCTCATTTGCTCATTTGCTCATCTGCTCTCATTTGCTCATTTGCTCATTTGCTCATTTGCTCATTTGCTCATTTGCTCATTTGCTCATTTGCTCATTTGCTCATTTGCTCATTTGCTCATTTGATCATTTGCTCATTTGCTCATTTGCTCATTTGCTCATTTGCTCATTTGCTCATGTGCTCATTTGCGCATTTGCTCATTTGCTCTTATTTGCTCTCATTTCCTCTCATTTCCTCTCATTTCCTCATTTGCGCTCATTTGTGCTCATTTGCGCTTATTTGCGCTCATTTGCTCATTTGCTAATTTGCTCATTTGCTCATTTGCTCATTTGCTCTTTTCCTCATTTCCTCTCATTTGCTCATTTGCTCATTTGCTCATTTGCTCATTTGCTCATTTGCTCTCATTTGCTCATTTGCTCATTTTCTCATTTGCTCATTTGCTCATTTGCTCATTTGCTCATTTGCTCATTTGCTCATTTGCTCATTTGCGCTCATTTGCGCTCATTTGCTCATTTGCTCATTTGCTCATTTGCTCATTTGCTCATTTGCTCATTTGTTTATTTGCTCATTTGCTCATTTGCTCATTTGTTCATTTGTTTATTTGCTTATTTGCGCTCATTTGCGCTCATTTGCTCATTTGCTCATTTGCTCATTTGCTCATTTGCTCATTTGCTCATTTGCTCATTTTCTCATTTGCTCATTTTCTCATTTGCGCATTTGCTCATTTGCTCTTATTTGCTCTCATTTCCTCTCATTTCCTCTCATTTCCTCTCATTTCCTCATTTGCGCTCATTTGTGCTCATTTGCGCTCATTTGCGCTCATTTGCTCATTTGCTCATTTGCTCATTTGCTCATTTTCTCATTTGCTCATTTGCGCTCATTTGCGCTCATTTGCTCATTTGCTCATTTGCTCATTTGCTCATTTGCTCATTTGCTCATTTGCTCATTTTCTCATTTGCTCATTTTCTCATTTGCTCATTTGCTCTCATTTGCTCTCACTTGCTCTCATTTGCTCTCATTTGTTCATTTGCTCATTTGCTCATTTGCTCATTTGCTCATTTGCTCATTTGCGCTCATTTGCGCTCATTTGCGCTCATTTGCTCATTTGCTCATTTGCTCATTTGCTCATTTGCTCATTTGTTTATTTGCTCATTTGCTCATTTGCTCTCATTTGTTCTCATTTGCTCTCATTTGCACATTTGCACATTTGCTCATTTGCTCATTTGCTCATTTGCTCATTTGCTCATTTGCTCATTTGCTCATTTTCTCATTTGCTCCTTTGCTCTCATTTGCTCTCACTTGCTCTCATTTGCTCTCATTTGCTCATTTGCTCATTTGCTCATTTGCTCATTTGCTCATTTGCTCATGTGCTCATTTGCTCATTTGCTCATTTGTTTATTTGCTCATTTGCTCATTTGCTCATTTGCTCATTTGCTAATTTGCTCATTTGCTCATTTGCTCATTTGCTCATTTGCTCATTTGCTCATTTGCTCATTTGTTTATTTGCTCATTTGCTCATTTGTTTATTTGCTTATTTGCTCTCATTTGCTCATTTGATCATTTGATCATTTGATCATTTGCTCATTTGCTCATTTGCTCATTTGCTCATTTGCGCTCATTTGCGCTCATTTGCGCTCATTTGCTCATTTGCTTATTTGCTCATTTGCTCATTTGCTCATTTGCTCATTTGCTCATTTGCTCTCATTTGCTCTCACTTGCTCTCATTTGCTCTCATTTGTTCATTTGCTCATTTGCTCATTTGCTCATTTGCTCATTTGCTCATTTGTTTATTTGCTCATTTGCTCTCATTTGCTCATTTGCTCATTTGATCATTTGCTCATTTGCTCATTTGCTCATTTGCGCTCATTTGCGCTCATTTGCGCTCATTTGCTCATTTTCTCATTTGCTCATTTGCTCATTTGCTCATTTGTTTATTTGCTCATTTGCTCATTTGCTCTCATTTGCTCTCATTTGCTCTCATTTGCTCTCATTTTCTCTCATTTGCTCTCATTTGCACATTTGCACATTTGCTCATTTGCTCATTTGCTCATTTGCTCATTTGCTCATTTGCTCATTTGCTCATTTTCTCATTTGCTCCTTTGCTCTCATTTGCTCTCACTTGCTCTCATTTGCTCTCATTTGCTCATTTGCTCATTTGCTCATTTGCTCATTTGCTCATTTGCTCATTTGCTCATTTGTTTATTTGCTCATTTGCTCATTTGCTCATTTGCTCATTTGCTCATTTGCTCATTTGTTTATTTGCTTATTTGCTCTCATTTGCTCATTTGATCATTTGATCATTTGATCGTTTGCTCATTTGCTCATTTGCTCATTTGCTCATTTGCTCATTTGCTCATTTGCTCATTTGCGCTCATTTGCGCTCATTTGCGCTCATTTGCTCATTTGCTCATTTGCTCATTTGCTCATTTGCTCATTTGCTCATTTGCTCATTTGCTCATTTTCTCATTTGCTCATTTGCTCTCATTTGCTCTCACTTGCTCTCATTTGCTCTCATTTGCTCATTTGCTCATTTGCTCATTTGCTCATTTGCGCACATTTGCGCTCATTTTCTCATTTGCTCATTTGCTCATTTGCTCAATATTTTCATTTGCTCTCATTTGCTCTCATTTGCTCTCATTTGCTCTCATTTGCTCTCATTTGCTCTCATTTGCTCTCATTTGCTCTCATTTGCTCATTTGCTCATTTGCTCATTTGCTCATTTGCTCATTTGCTCATTTGCTCATTTGCTCATCTGCTCTCATTTGCTCATTTGCTCATTTGCTCATTTGCTCATTTGCTCATTTGCTCATTTGCTCATTTGCTCATTTGCTCATTTGATCATTTGCTCATTTGCTCATTTGCTCATTTGCTCATTTGCTCATTTGCTCATGTGCTCATTTGCGCATTTGCTCATTTGCTCTTATTTGCTCTCATTTCCTCTCATTTCCTCTCATTTCCTCATTTGCGCTCATTTGTGCTCATTTGCGCTTATTTGCGCTCATTTGCTCATTTGCTAATTTGCTCATTTGCTCATTTGCTCATTTGCTCTTTTCCTCATTTCCTCTCATTTGCTCATTTGCTCATTTGCTCATTTGCTCATTTGCTCATTTGCTCTCATTTGCTCATTTGCTCATTTGCTCATTTGCTCATTTGCTCATTTGCTCATTTGCTCATTTGCTCATTTGCTCATTTGCTCATTTGCGCTCATTTGCGCTCATTTGCTCATTTGCTCATTTGCTCATTTGCTCATTTGCTCATTTGCTCATTTGTTTATTTGCTCATTTGCTCATTTGCTCATTTGTTCATTTGTTTATTTGCTTATTTGCGCTCATTTGCGCTCATTTGCTCATTTGCTCATTTGCTCATTTGCTCATTTGCTCATTTGCTCATTTGCTCATTTGCTCATTTGCTCATTTTCTCATTTGCTCTCATTTGCTCTCACTTGCTCTCATTTGCTCTCATTTGCTCATTTGCTCATTTGCTCATTTGCTCATTTGCGCACATTTGCGCTCATTTTCTCATTTGCTCATTTGCTCATTTGCTCAATATTTTCATTTGCTCTCATTTGCTCTCATTTGCTCTTATTTGCTCTCATTTGCTCTCATTTGCTCTCATTTGCTCTCATTTGCTCATTTGCTCATTTGCTCATTTGCTCATTT
The DNA here is from genome assembly GCA_037893245.1 of Crossaster papposus. Lineage (NCBI taxonomy): Eukaryota > Metazoa > Echinodermata > Asteroidea > Velatida > Solasteridae > Crossaster > Crossaster papposus. Next base: position 336,727 of record JBAIAA010000016.1, read on the forward strand.
GCTCATTTGCTCATTTGCTCATTTGCTCATTTGCTCATTTGCTCATTTGCTCATTTGCTCATTTGCTCATTTGCTCATTTGCTCATTTGCTCATTTGTTCATTTGTTTATTTGCTTATTTGCGCTCATTTGCGCTCATTTGCTCATTTGCTCATTTGCTCATTTGCTCATTTGCTCATTTGCTCATTTGCTCATTTGCTCATTTGCTCATTTTCTCATTTGCTCTCATTTGCTCTCACTTGCTCTCATTTGCTCTCATTTGCTCATTTGCTCATTTGCTCATTTGCTCATTTGCGCACATTTGCGCTCATTTTCTCATTTGCTCATTTGCTCATTTGCTCAATATTTTCATTTGCTCTCATTTGCTCTCATTTGCTCTTATTTGCTCTCATTTGCTCTCATTTGCTCTCATTTGCTCTCATTTGCTCATTTGCTCATTTGCTCATTTGCTCATTTGCTCATTTGCTCATTTGCTCATTTGCTCATTTGCTCATCATTTGCTCATTTGCTCATTTGCTCATTTGCTCATTTGCTCATTTGCTCATTTGCTCATTTGCTCATTTGCTCATTTGCTCATTTGCTCATTTGATATTTGCTCATTTGCTCATTTGCTCATTTGCTCATTTGCTCATGTGCTCATGTGCTCATTTGCGCATTTGCTCATTTGCTCTTATTTGCTCTCATTTCCTCTCATTTCCTCTCATTTCCTCTCATTTCCTCATTTGCGCTCATTTGTGCTCATTTGCGCTCATTTGCGCTCATTTGCTCATTTGCTCATTTGCTCATTTGCTCATTTTCTCATTTGCTCATTTGCGCTCATTTGCGCTCATTTGCGCTCATTTGCTCATTTGCTCATTTGCTCATTTGCTCATTTTCTCATTTGCTCATTTTCTCATTTGCTCATTTGCTCTCATTTGCTCTCACTTGCTCTCATTTGCTCTCATTTGTTCATTTGCTCATTTGCTCATTTGCTCATTTGCTCATTTGCTCATTTGTTTATTTGATCATTTGCTCATTTGCTCATTTGCTCATTTGCTCATTTGCTCATTTGCTCATTTGCTCATTTGCTCATTTGCTCATTTGCTCATTTGCTCATTTGCTCATTTGCTCATTTGCTCATTTGCTCATTTGCTCATTTGCTCATTTGTTCATTTGTTTATTTGCTTATTTGCGCTCATTTGCGCTCATTTGCTCATTTGCTCATTTGCTCATTTGCTCATTTGCTCATTTGCTCATTTGCTCATTTGCTCATTTGCTCATTTTCTCATTTGCTCTCATTTGCTCTCACTTGCTCTCATTTGCTCTCATTTGCTCATTTGCTCATTTGCTCATTTGCTCATTTGCGCACATTTGCGCTCATTTTCTCATTTGCTCATTTGCTCATTTGCTCAATATTTTCATTTGCTCTCATTTGCTCTCATTTGCTCTTATTTGCTCTCATTTGCTCTCATTTGCTCTCATTTGCTCTCATTTGCTCATTTGCTCATTTGCTCATTTGCTCATTTGCTCATTTGCTCATTTGCTCATTTGCTCATTTGCTCATCATTTGCTCATTTGCTCATTTGCTCATTTGCTCATTTGCTCATTTGCTCATTTGCTCATTTGCTCATTTGCTCATTTGCTCATTTGCTCATTTGATATTTGCTCATTTGCTCATTTGCTCATTTGCTCATTTGCTCATGTGCTCATGTGCTCATTTGCGCATTTGCTCATTTGCTCTTATTTGCTCTCATTTCCTCTCATTTCCTCTCATTTCCTCTCATTTCCTCATTTGCGCTCATTTGTGCTCATTTGCGCTCATTTGCGCTCATTTGCTCATTTGCTCATTTGCTCATTTGCTCATTTTCTCATTTGCTCATTTGCGCTCATTTGCGCTCATTTGCGCTCATTTGCTCATTTGCTCATTTGCTCATTTGCTCATTTTCTCATTTGCTCATTTTCTCATTTGCTCATTTGCTCTCATTTGCTCTCACTTGCTCTCATTTGCTCTCATTTGTTCATTTGCTCATTTGCTCATTTGCTCATTTGCTCATTTGCTCATTTGTTTATTTGATCATTTGCTCATTTGCTCATTTGCTCATTTGCTCATTTGCGCTCATTTGCGCTCATTTGCTCATTTGCTCATTTGCTCATTTGCTCATTTGCTCATTTGCTCATTTGTTTATTTGATCATTTGCTCATTTGCTCATTTGCTCATTTGTTTATTTGCTTATTTGCTCTCATTTGCGCTCATTTGCGCTCATTTGCTCATTTGCTCATTTGCTCATTTGCTCATTTGCTCATTTGTTTATTTGCTCATTTGCTCATTTGCTCTCATTTGTTCTCATTTGCTCTCATTTGCACATTTGCACATTTGCTCATTTGCTCATTTGCTCATTTGCTCATTTGCTCATTTGCTCATTTGCTCATTTGCTCATTTTCTCATTTGCTCATTTGCTCATTTGCTCATTTGTTTATTTGCTCATTTGCTCATTTGCTCTCATTTGCTCTCATTTGCTCTCATTTGCTCTCATTTTCTCTCATTTGCTCTCATTTGCACATTTGCACATTTGCTCATTTGCTCATTTGCTCATTTGCTCATTTGCTCATTTGCTCATTTGCTCATTTTCTCATTTGCTCCTTTGCTCTCCTTTGCTCTCACTTGCTCTCATTTGCTCTCATTTGCTCATTTGCTCATTTGCTCATTTGCTCATTTGCTCATTTGCCCATGTGCTCATTTGCTCATTTGCTCATTTGTTTATTTGCTCATTTGCTCATTTGCTCATTTGCTCATTTGCTCATTTGCTCATTTGTTTATTTGCTTATTTGCTCTCATTTGCTCATTTGATCATTTGATCATTTGATCGTTTGCTCATTTGCTCATTTGCTCATTTGCTCATTTGCTCATTTGCTCATTTGCTCATTTGCGCTCATTTGCGCTCATTTGCGCTCATTTGCTCATTTGCTCATTTGCTCATTTGCTCATTTGCTCATTTGCTCATTTGCTCATTTGCTCATTTTCTCATTTGCTCATTTGCTCTCATTTGCTCTCACTTGCTCTCATTTGCTCATTTGCTCATTTGCTCATTTGCTCATTTGCGCACATTTGCGCTCATTTTCTCATTTGCTCATTTGCTCATTTGCTCAATATTTTCATTTGCTCTCATTTGCTCTCATTTGCTCTCATTTGCTCTCATTTGCTCTCATTTGCTCTCATTTGCTCTCATTTGCTCTCATTTGCTCATTTGATCATTTGATCATTTGATCGTTTGCTCATTTGCTCATTTGCTCATTTGCTCATTTGCTCATTTGCTCATTTGCTCATTTGCGCTCATTTGCGCTCATTTGCGCTCATTTGCTCATTTGCTCATTTGCTCATTTGCTCATTTGCTCATTTGCTCATTTGCTCATTTGCTCATTTTCTCATTTGCTCATTTGCTCTCATTTGCTCTCACTTGCTCTCATTTGCTCTCATTTGCTCATTTGCTCATTTGCTCATTTGCTCATTTGCGCACATTTGCGCTCATTTTCTCATTTGCTCATTTGCTCATTTGCTCAATATTTTCATTTGCTCTCATTTGCTCTCATTTGCTCTCATTTGCTCTCATTTGCTCTCATTTGCTCTCATTTGCTCTCATTTGCTCTCATTTGCTCATTTGCTCATTTGCTCATTTGCTCATTTGCTCATTTGCTCATTTGCTCATTTGCTCATCTGCTCTCATTTGCTCATTTGCTCATTTGCTCATTTGCTCATTTGCTCATTTGCTCATTTGCTCATTTGCTCATTTGCTCATTTGATCATTTGCTCATTTGCTCATTTGCTCATTTGCTCATTTGCTCATTTGCTCATGTGCTCATTTGCGCATTTGCTCATTTGCTCTTATTTGCTCTCATTTCCTCTCATTTCCTCTCATTTCCTCATTTGCGCTCATTTGTGCTCATTTGCGCTTATTTGCGCTCATTTGCTCATTTGCTAATTTGCTCATTTGCTCATTTGCTCATTTGCTCTTTTCCTCATTTCCTCTCATTTGCTCATTTGCTCATTTGCTCATTTGCTCATTTGCTCATTTGCTCTCATTTGCTCATTTGCTCATTTGCTCATTTGCTCATTTGCTCATTTGCTCATTTGCTCATTTGCTCATTTGCTCATTTGCTCATTTGCTCATTTGCGCTCATTTGCGCTCATTTGCTCATTTGCTCATTTGCTCATTTGCTCATTTGCTCATTTGCTCATTTGTTTATTTGCTCATTTGCTCATTTGCTCATTTGTTCATTTGTTTATTTGCTTATTTGCGCTCATTTGCGCTCATTTGCTCATTTGCTCATTTGCTCATTTGCTCATTTGCTCATTTGCTCATTTGCTCATTTGCTCATTTGCTCATTTTCTCATTTGCTCTCATTTGCTCTCACTTGCTCTCATTTGCTCTCATTTGCTCATTTGCTCATTTGCTCATTTGCTCATTTGCGCACATTTGCGCTCATTTTCTCATTTGCTCATTTGCTCATTTGCTCAATATTTTCATTTGCTCTCATTTGCTCTCATTTGCTCTTATTTGCTCTCATTTGCTCTCATTTGCTCTCATTTGCTCTCATTTGCTCATTTGCTCATTTGCTCATTTGCTCATTTGCTCATTTGCTCATTTGCTCATTTGCTCATTTGCTCATCATTTGCTCATTTGCTCATTTGCTCATTTGCTCATTTGCTCATTTGCTCATTTGCTCATTTGTTCATTTGTTTATTTGCTTATTTGCGCTCATTTGCGCTCATTTGCTCATTTGCTCATTTGCTCATTTGCTCATTTGCTCATTTGCTCATTTGCTCATTTGCTCATTTGCTCATTTTCTCATTTGCTCTCATTTGCTCTCACTTGCTCTCATTTGCTCTCATTTGCTCATTTGCTCATTTGCTCATTTGCTCATTTGCGCACATTTGCGCTCATTTTCTCATTTGCTCATTTGCTCATTTGCTCAATATTTTCATTTGCTCTCATTTGCTCTCATTTGCTCTTATTTGCTCTCATTTGCTCTCATTTGCTCTCATTTGCTCTCATTTGCTCATTTGCTCATTTGCTCATTTGCTCATTTGCTCATTTGCTCATTTGCTCATTTGCTCATTTGCTCATCATTTGCTCATTTGCTCATTTGCTCATTTGCTCATTTGCTCATTTGCTCATTTGCTCATTTGCTCATTTGCTCATTTGCTCATTTGCTCATTTGATATTTGCTCATTTGCTCATTTGCTCATTTGCTCATTTGCTCATGTGCTCATGTGCTCATTTGCGCATTTGCTCATTTGCTCTTATTTGCTCTCATTTCCTCTCATTTCCTCTCATTTCCTCTCATTTCCTCATTTGCGCTCATTTGTGCTCATTTGCGCTCATTTGCGCTCATTTGCTCATTTGCTCATTTGCTCATTTGCTCATTTTCTCATTTGCTCATTTGCGCTCATTTGCGCTCATTTGCTCATTTGCTCATTTGCTCATTTGCTCATTTGCTCATTTGCTCATTTGCTCATTTTCTCATTTGCTCATTTTCTCATTTGCTCATTTGCTCTCATTTGCTCTCACTTGCTCTCATTTGCTCTCATTTGTTCATTTGCTCATTTGCTCATTTGCTCATTTGCTCATTTGCTCATTTGCGCTCATTTGCGCTCATTTGCGCTCATTTGCTCATTTGCTCATTTGCTCATTTGCTCATTTGCTCATTTGTTTATTTGATCATTTGCTCATTTGCTCATTTGCTCATTTGCTCATTTGCGCTCATTTGCGCTCATTTGCTCATTTGCTCATTTGCTCATTTGCTCATTTGCTCATTTGCTCATTTGTTTATTTGATCATTTGCTCATTTGCTCATTTGCTCATTTGCTTATTTGTTTATTTGCTTATTTGCTCTCATTTGCGCTCATTTGCGCTCATTTGCTCATTTGCTCATTTGCTCATTTGCTCATTTGCTCATTTGTTTATTTGCTCATTTGCTCATTTGCTCTCATTTGTTCTCATTTGCTCTCATTTGCACATTTGCACATTTGCTCATTTGCTCATTTGCTCATTTGCTCATTTGCTCATTTGCTCATTTGCTCATTTGCTCATTTTCTCATTTGCTCATTTGCTCATTTGCTCATTTGTTTATTTGCTCATTTGCTCATTTGCTCTCATTTGCTCTCATTTGCTCTCATTTGCTCTCATTTTCTCTCATTTGCTCTCATTTGCACATTTGCACATTTGCTCATTTGCTCATTTGCTCATTTGCTCATTTGCTCATTTGCTCATTTGCTCATTTTCTCATTTGCTCCTTTGCTCTCATTTGCTCTCACTTGCTCTCATTTGCTCTCATTTGCTCATTTGCTCATTTGCTCATTTGCTCATTTGCTCATTTGCTCATGTGCTCATTTGCTCATTTGCTCATTTGTTTATTTGCTCATTTGCTCATTTGCTCATTTGCTCATTTGCTCATTTGCTCATTTGTTTATTTGCTTATTTGCTCTCATTTGCTCATTTGATCATTTGATCATTTGATCGTTTGCTCATTTGCTCATTTGCTCATTTGCTCATTTGCTCATTTGCTCATTTGCTCATTTGCGCTCATTTGCGCTCATTTGCGCTCATTTGCTCATTTGCTCATTTGCTCATTTGCTCATTTGCTCATTTGCTCATTTGCTCATTTGCTCATTTTCTCATTTGCTCATTTGCTCTCATTTGCTCTCACTTGCTCTCATTTGCTCATTTGCTCATTTGCTCATTTGCTCATTTGCGCACATTTGCGCTCATTTTCTCATTTGCTCATTTGCTCATTTGCTCAATATTTTCATTTGCTCTCATTTGCTCTCATTTGCTCTCATTTGCTCTCATTTGCTCTCATTTGCTCTCATTTGCTCTCATTTGCTCTCATTTGCTCATTTGCTCATTTGCTCATTTGCTCATTTGCTCATTTGCTCATTTGCTCATTTGCTCATTTGCTCATCTGCTCTCATTTGCTCATTTGCTCATTTGCTCATTTGCTCATTTGCTCATTTGCTCATTTGCTCATTTGCTCATTTGCTCATTTGCTCATTTGCTCATTTGATCATTTGCTCATTTGCTCATTTGCTCATTTGCTCATTTGCTCATGTGCTCATGTGCTCATTTGCGCATTTGCTCATTTGCTCTTATTTGCTCTCATTTCCTCTCATTTCCTCTCATTTCCTCATTTGCGCTCATTTGTGCTCATTTGCGCTTATTTGCGCTCATTTGCTCATTTGCTAATTTGCTCATTTGCTCATTTGCTCATTTGCTCTTTTCCTCATTTCCTCTCATTTGCTCATTTGCTCATTTGCTCATTTGCTCATTTGCTCATTTGCTCTCATTTGCTCATTTGCTCATTTGCTCATTTGCTCATTTGCTCATTTGATCATTTGCTCATTTGCTCATTTGCTCATTTGCTCATTTGCGCTCATTTGCGCTCATTTGCTCATTTGCTCATTTGCTCATTTGCTCATTTGCTCATTTGCTCATTTGTTTATTTGCTCATTTGCTCATTTGCTCATTTGCTCATTTGTTTATTTGCTTATTTGCTCTCATTTGCGCTCATTTGCTCATTTGCTCATTTGCTCATTTGCTCATTTGCTCATTTGCTCATTTGCTCATTTGCTCATTTGCTCATTTTCTCATTTGCTCTCATTTGCTCTCACTTGCTCTCATTTGCTCTCATTTGCTCATTTGCTCATTTGCTCATTTGCTCATTTGCGCACATTTGCGCTCATTTTCTCATTTGCTCATTTGCTCATTTGCTCATTTCCTCATTTGCTCTCATTTGCTCTCATTTGCTCTCATTTGCTCTCATTTGCTCTCATTTGCTCTCATTTGCTCTCATTTGCTCTCATTTGATCTTTTGATCATTTGCTCATTTGCTCATTTGCTCATGTGCTCATGTGCTCATTTGCTCATTTGCTCATTTGCTCATTTGCTCTCATTTGCTCTCATTTGCTCATTTGCTCATTTGCTCTCATTTGCTCTCATTTGCTCTTATTTGCTCTCATTTGCTCTCATTTGCTCTCATTTGCTCATTTGCACATTTGCTCATTTGCTCATTTGCTCATTTGCTCATTTGCTCATTTTCTCATTTGCTCATTTGCTCATTTGCTCATTTGCTCATTTGCTCATTTGCTCATTTGCTCATTTGTTTATTTGCTCATTTGCTCTCATTTGCTCATTTGCTCATTTGCTCATTTGCTCATTTGCTCATTTGCTCATTTGCTCATTTGCTCATTTGCTCATTTGCTCATTTGCTCATTTGATCATTTGATCATTTGCTCATTTGCTCATTTGCTCATGTGCTCATTTGCGCATTTGCTCATTTGCTCTCATTTGCTCTCATTTCCTCTCATTTCCTCTCATTTCCTCTCATTTCCTCTCATTTCCTCATTTGCGCTCATTTGTGCTCATTTGCGCTCATTTGCGCTCATTTGCTCATTTGCTCATTTGCTCATTTGCTCATTTGCTCATTTGCTCATTTGCTCATTTGCGCTCATTTGCGCTCATTTGCTCTCATTTGCTCATTTGCTCATTTGCTCATTTGCTCATTTGCTCATTTGCTCTCATTTGCTCTCAATTGCTCTCATTTGCTCTCATTTGCTCTCATTTGCTCTCATTTGCTCTCATTTGCTCATTTGCTCATTTGCTCATTTGCTCATTTGCTCATTTGCTCATCTGCTCTCATTTGCTCATTGGCTCATTTGCTCATTTGCTCATTTGCTCATTTGCTCATATGCTCTCATTTGCTCATTTGCTCATTTGCTCATTTGCTCATTTGCTCATTTTCTCATTTGCTCATTTGCTCATGTGCTCATTTGCTCATTTGCTCATGTGCTCATTTGCTCATTTGCTCTTTTGCTCCTTTGCTCATTTGCTCATTTGCTCATGTGCTCATGTGCTCATTTGCGCTCATTTGCTCATTTGCGCTCATTTGCGCTCATTTGCTCTCATTTGCTCATTTGCGCTCATTTGCGCTCATTTGCGCTCCTTTGCTCATTTGTTCATTTGGTCATTTCCTCATTTCCTCATTTCCTCATTTCCTCATTTCCTCATTTCCTCATTTCCTCTCATTTGCTCATTTGCTCATTTGCTCATTTTCTCATTTGCTCATTTGCTCATTTGCTCATTTGCTCATTTGCTCATTTGCTAATTTGCTCATCTGCTCTCATTTGCTCATTTGCTCATTTGCTCATTTGCTCATTTGCTCATTTGCTCATTTGCTCATTTGCTCATCTGCTCATTTGCTCCTTTGCTCATTTGCTCATTTGCTCATTTGCTCATCTGCTCTCATTTGCTCATTTGCTCATTTGCTCATTTGCTGATTTGCTGATTTGCTCATTTGCTCATTTGCTCATTTGCGCTCATTTGCTCATTTGCTCATTTGCGCTCATTTGCGCTCATTTGCGCTCATTTTCTCATTTGCTCATTTGCTCATTTCCTCATTTCCTCATTTGCTCTCATTTGCTCTCATTTGCTCTCATTTGCTCTCATTTGCTCTCATTTGCTCTCATTTGCTCATTTGCTCATTTGCTCATTTGCTCATTTGCTCATTTGCTCATTTGCTCATTTGCTCTCATTTGCTCATTTGCTCATTTGCTCATTTGCTCATTTGCTCATCTGCTCTCATTTGCTCATTTGCTCATTTGCTCATTTGCTCATTTGCTCATTTGCTCATTTGCTCATTTGCTCATTTGCTCATTTGCTCATTTGCTCATTTGATCATTTGCTCATTTGCTCATTTGCTCATTTGCTCATTTGCTCATTTGCTCCTGTGCTCATTTGCGCATTTGCTCATTTGCTCTCATTTGCTCTCATTTCCTCTCATTTCCTCTCATTTGCTCATTTGCGCTCATTTGCTCATTTGCTCATTTGCTCATTTGCTCATTTGCGCTCATTTGCTCTCATTTGCTCATTTGCTAATTTGCTCATTTGCTCATTTGCTCATTTGCTCTCATTTGCTCATTTGCTCATTTGCTCATTTGCTCATTTGCTCATTTGATCATTTGCTCATTTGCTCATTTGCTCATTTGCTCATTTGAGCTCATTTGCGCTCATTTGCTCATTTGCTCATTTGCTCATTTGCTCATTTGCTCATTTGCTCATTTGCTCATTTGTTTATTTGCTCATTTGCTCATTTGCTCATTTGCTCATTTGCTCATTTGCTCATTTGCTCATTTGCTCATTTTCTCATTTGCTCATTTGCTCATTTGCTCATTTGCTCATTTGCTCATTTGCTCATTTGCTCATTTGTTTATTTGCTCATTTGCTCTCATTTGCTCATTTGCTCATTTGCTCATTTGCTCATTTGCTCATTTGCTCATTTGCTCATTTGCTCATTTGCTCATTTGCTCATTTGCTCATTTGATCATTTGATCATTTGCTCATTTGCTCATTTGCTCATGTGCTCATTTGCGCATTTGCTCATTTGCTCTCATTTGCTCTCATTTCCTCTCATTTCCTCTCATTTCCTCTCATTTCCTCTCATTTGCTCATTTGCGCTCATTTGTGCTCATTTGCGCTCATTTGCGCTCATTTGCTCATTTGCTCATTTGCTCATTTGCTCATTTGCTCATTTGCTCATTTGCTCATTTGCGCTCATTTGCGCTCATTTGCTCTCATTTGCTCATTTGCTCATTTGCTCATTTGCTCATTTGCTCATTTGCTCTCATTTGCTCTCAATTGCTCTCATTTGCTCTCATTTGCTCATTTGCTCATTTGCTCATTTGCTCATTTGCTCATTTGCTCATCTGCTCTCATTTGCTCATTGGCTCATTTGCTCATTTGCTCATTTGCTCATTTGCTCATATGCTCTCATTTGCTCATTTGCTCATTTGCTCATTTGCTCATTTGCTCATTTTCTCATTTGCTCATTTGCTCATGTGCTCATTTGCTCATTTGCTCATGTGCTCATTTGCTCATTTGCGCTCATTTGCTCATTTGCGCTCATTTGCGCTCATTTGCTCTCATTTGCTCATTTGCGCTCATTTGCGCTCATTTGCGCTCCTTTGCTCATTTGTTCATTTGGTCATTTCCTCATTTCCTCATTTCCTCATTTCCTCATTTCCTCATTTCCTCATTTCCTCTCATTTGCTCATTTGCTCATTTGCTCATTTTCTCATTTGCTCATTTGCTCATTTGCTCATTTGCTCATTTGCTCATTTGCTCATTTGCTCATCTGCTCTCATTTGCTCATTTGCTCATTTGCTCATTTGCTCATTTGCTCATTTGCTCATTTGCTCATTTGCTCATTTGCTCATTTGCTCATTTGCTCATTTGCTCATTTGCTCATTTGCGCTCATTTGCTCATTTGCTCATTTGCGCTCATTTGCGCTCATTTGCGCTCATTTTCTCATTTGCTCATTTGCTCATTTCCTCATTTCCTCATTTGCTCTCATTTGCTCTCATTTGCTCTCATTTGCTCTCATTTGCTCTCATTTGCTCTCATTTGCTCATTTGCTCATTTGCTCATTTGCTCATTTGCTCATTTGCTCATTTGCTCATTTGCTCTCATTTGCTCATTTGCTCATTTGCTCATTTGCTCATTTGCTCATCTGCTCTCATTTGCTCATTTGCTCATTTGCTCATTTGCTCATTTGCTCATTTGCTCATTTGCTCATTTGCTCATTTGCTCATTTGCTCATTTGCTCATTTGATCATTTGCTCATTTGCTCATTTGCTCATTTGCTCATTTGCTCATTTGCTCATGTGCTCATTTGCGCATTTGCTCATTTGCTCTCATTTCCTCTCATTTCCTCTCATTTCCTCTTATTTGCTCATTTGCGCTCATTTGCTCATTTGCTCATTTGCTCATTTGCTCATTTGCGCTCATTTGCTCTCATTTGCTCATTTGCTAATTTGCTAATTTGCTCATTTGCTCATTTGCTCTCATTTGCTCATTTGCTCATTTGCTCATTTGCTCATTTGCTCATTTGCTCATTTGATCATTTGCTCATTTGCTCATTTGCTCATTTGCTCATTTGCTCATTTGCGCTCATTTGCTCATTTGCTCATTTGCTCATTTGCTCATTTGCTCATTTGCTCATTTGCTCATTTGTTTATTTGCTCATTTGCTCATTTGCTCATTTGCTCATTTGCTCATTTGCTCATTTGTTTATTTGCTCTCATTTGCTCATTTGATCATTTGATCATTTGCTCATTTGCTCATTTGCTCATTTGCTCATTTGATTATTTGCGCTCATTTGCGCTCATTTGCGCTCATTTGCTCATTTGCTCATTTGCTCATTTGCTCATTTGCTCATTTGCTCATTTGCTCATTTGCTCTCATTTGCTCTCACTTGCTCTCATTTGCTCTCATTTGTTCATTTGCTCATTTGCTCATTTGCTCATTTGCTCATTTGCTCATTTGTTTATTTGCTCATTTGCTCTCATTTGCTCATTTGCTCATTTGATCATTTGCTCATTTGCTCATTTGCTCATTTGCGCTCATTTGCGCTCATTTGCGCTCATTTGCGCTCATTTGCTCATTTGTTTATTTGCTCATTTGCTCATTTGCTCTCATTTGCTCTCATTTGCTCTCATTTGCTCTCATTTGCTCTCATTTTCTCTCATTTGCTCTCATTTGCACATTTGCACATTTGCTCATTTGCTCATTTGCTCATTTGCTCATTTGCTCATTTGATCATTTGCTCATTTGCTCATTTGCTCATTTGCGCTCATTTGCGCTCATTTGCGCTCATTTGCTCATTTGTTTATTTGCTCATTTGCTCATTTGCTCTCATTTGCTCTCATTTGCTCTCATTTGCTCTCATTTGCTCACATTTTCTCTCATTTGCTCTCATTTGCACATTTGCACATTTGCTCATTTGCTCATTTGCTCATTTGCTCATTTGCTCATTTGCTCATTTGCTCATTTTCTCATTTGCTCCTTTGCTCTCATTTGCTCTCACTTGCTCTCATTTGCTCTCATTTGCTCATTTGCTCATTTGCTCATTTGCTCATTTGCTCATTTGCTCATGTGCTCATTTGCTCATTTGCTCATTTGTTTATTTGCTCATTTGCTCATTTGCTCATTTGCTCATTTGCTCATTTGCTCATTTGTTTATTTGCTTATTTGCTCTCATTTGCTCATTTGATCATTTGATCATTTGCTCATTTGCTCATTTGCTCATTTGCTCATTTGCTCATTTGCTCATTTGCTCATTTGCGCTCATTTGCGCTCATTTGCGCTCATTTGCTCATTTGCTCATTTGCTCATTTTCTCATTTGCTTATTTGCTCTCATTTGCTCTCACTTGCTCTCATTTGCTCATCTGCTCTCATTTGCTCATTTGCTCATTTGCTCATTTGCTCATTTGCTCATTTGCTCATTTGCTCATTTGCTCATTTGCTCATTTGCTCATTTGCTCATTTGATCATTTGCTCATTTGCTCATTTGCTCATTTGCTCATTTGCTCATTTGCTCCTGTGCTCATTTGCGCATTTGCTCATTTGCTCTCATTTGCTCTCATTTGCTCTCATTTCCTCTCATTTCCTCTCATTTGCGCTCATTTGCTCATTTGCTCATTTGCTCATTTGCTCATTTGCGCTCATTTGCTCTCATTTGCTCATTTGCTAATTTGCTCATTTGCTCATTTGCTCATTTGCTCTCATTTGCTCATTTGCTCATTTGCTCATTTGCTCATTTGCTCATTTGCTCATTTGATCATTTGCTCATTTGCTCATTTGCTCATTTGCTCATTTGCTCATTTGAGCTCATTTGCGCTCATTTGCTCATTTGCTCATTTGCTCATTTGCTCATTTGCTCATTTGCTCATTTGCTCATTTGTTTATTTGCTCATTTGCTCATTTGCTCATTTGCTCATTTGCTCATTTGCTCATTTGCTCATTTGCTCATTTTCTCATTTGCTCATTTGCTCATTTGCTCATTTGCTCATTTGCTCATTTGCTCATTTGCTCATTTGTTTATTTGCTCATTTGCTCTCATTTGCTCATTTGCTCATTTGCTCATTTGCTCATTTGCTCATTTGCTCATTTGCTCATTTGCTCATTTGCTCATTTGCTCATTTGCTCATTTGATCATTTGATCATTTGCTCATTTGCTCATTTGCTCATGTGCTCATTTGCGCATTTGCTCATTTGCTCTCATTTGCTCTCATTTCCTCTCATTTCCTCTCATTTCCTCTCATTTCCTCTCATTTGCTCATTTGCGCTCATTTGTGCTCATTTGCGCTCATTTGCGCTCATTTGCTCATTTGCTCATTTGCTCATTTGCTCATTTGCTCATTTGCGCTCATTTGCGCTCATTTGCTCTCATTTGCTCATTTGCTCATTTGCTCATTTGCTCATTTGCTCATTTGCTCTCATTTGCTCTCAATTGCTCTCATTTGCTCTCATTTGCTCTCATTTGCTCTCATTTGCTCTCATTTGCTCATTTGCTCATTTGCTCATTTGCTCATTTGCTCATTTGCTCATCTGCTCTCATTTGCTCATTGGCTCATTTGCTCATTTGCTCATTTGCTCATTTGCTCATATGCTCTCATTTGCTCATTTGCTCATTTGCTCATTTGCTCATTTGCTCATTTTCTCATTTGCTCATTTGCTCATGTGCTCATTTGCTCATTTGCTCATGTGCTCATTTGCTCATTTGCTCTTTTGCTCCTTTGCTCATTTGCTCATTTGCTCATGTGCTCATGTGCTCATTTGCGCTCATTTGCTCATTTGCGCTCATTTGCGCTCATTTGCTCTCATTTGCTCATTTGCGCTCATTTGCGCTCATTTGCGCTCCTTTGCTCATTTGTTCATTTGGTCATTTCCTCATTTCCTCATTTCCTCATTTCCTCATTTCCTCATTTCCTCATTTCCTCTCATTTGCTCATTTGCTCATTTGCTCATTTTCTCATTTGCTCATTTGCTCATTTGCTCATTTGCTCATTTGCTCATTTGCTCATTTGCTCATCTGCTCTCATTTGCTCATTTGCTCATTTGCTCATTTGCTCATTTGCTCATTTGCTCATTTGCTCATTTGCTCATTTGCTCATCTGCTCATTTGCTCATTTGCTCATTTGCTCATTTGCTCATTTGCTCATCTGCTCTCATTTGCTCATTTGCTCATTTGCTCATTTGCTGATTTGCTCATTTGCTCATTTGCTCATTTGCTCATTTGCGCTCATTTGCTCATTTGCTCATTTGCTCATTTGCGCTCATTTGCGCTCATTTTCTCATTTGCTCATTTGCGCTCATTTGCGCTCATTTTCTCATTTTCTCATTTGCTCATTTGCTCATTTCCTCATTTCCTCATTTGCTCTCATTTGCTCTCATTTGCTCTCATTTGCTCTCATTTGCTCTCATTTGCTCATTTGCTCATTTGCTCATTTGCTCATTTGCTCTCATTTGCTCATTTGCTCATTTGCTCATTTGCTCATTTGCTCATCTGCTCTCATTTGCTCATTTGCTCATTTGCTCATTTGCTCATTTGCTCATTTGCTCATTTGCTCATTTGCTCATTTGCTCATTTGCTCATTTGCTCATTTGATCATTTGCTCATTTGCTCATTTGCTCATTTGCTCATTTGCTCATTTGCTCATGTGCTCATTTGCGCATTTGCTCATTTGCTCTCATTTGCTCTCATTTCCTCTCATTTCCTCTTATTTGCTCATTTGCGCTCATTTGCTCATTTGCTCATTTGCTCATTTGCTCATTTGCGCTCATTTGCTCTCATTTGCTCATTTGCTAATTTGCTCATTTGCTCATTTGCTCATTTGCTCTCATTTGCTCATTTGCTCATTTGCTCATTTGCTCATTTGCTCATTTGCTCATTTGATCATTTGCTCATTTGCTCATTTGCTCATTTGCTCATTTGAGCTCATTTGCGCTCATTTGCTCATTTGCTCATTTGCTCATTTGCTCATTTGCTCATTTGCTCATTTGCTCATTTGTTTATTTGCTCATTTGCTCATTTGCTCATTTGCTCATTTGCTCATTTGCTCATTTGTTTATTTGCTCTCATTTGCTCATTTGATCATTTGATCATTTGCTCATTTGCTCATTTGCTCATTTGCTCATTTGATTATTTGCGCTCATTTGCGCTCATTTGCGCTCATTTGCTCATTTGCTCATTTGCTCATTTGCTCATTTGCTCATTTGCTCATTTGCTCATTTGCTCTCATTTGCTCTCACTTGCTCTCATTTGCTCTCATTTGTTCATTTGCTCATTTGCTCATTTGCTCATTTGCTCATTTGCTCATTTGTTTATTTGCTGATTTGCTCTCATTTGCTCATTTGCTCATTTGATCATTTGCTCATTTGCTCATTTGCTCATTTGCGCTCATTTGCGCTCATTTGCGCTCATTTGCGCTCATTTGCTCATTTGTTTATTTGCTCATTTGCTCATTTGCTCTCATTTGCTCTCATTTGCTCTCATTTGCTCTCATTTGCTCTCATTTTCTCTCATTTGCTCTCATTTGCACATTTGCACATTTGCTCATTTGCTCATTTGCTCATTTGCTCATTTGCTCATTTGATCATTTGATCATTTGCTCATTTGCTCATTTGCGCTCATTTGCGCTCATTTGCGCTCATTTGCTCATTTGTTTATTTGCTCATTTGCTCATTTGCTCTCATTTGCTCTCATTTGCTCTCATTTGCTCTCATTTGCTCTCATTTTCTCTCATTTGCTCTCATTTGCACATTTGCACATTTGCTCATTTGCTCATTTGCTCATTTGCTCATTTGCTCATTTGCTCATTTGCTCATTTTCTCATTTGCTCCTTTGCTCTCATTTGCTCTCACTTGCTCTCATTTGCTCTCATTTGCTCATTTGCTCATTTGCTCATTTGCTCATTTGCTCATTTGCTCATGTGCTCATTTGCTCATTTGCTCATTTGTTTATTTGCTCATTTGCTCATTTGCTCATTTGCTCATTTGCTCATTTGTTTATTTGCTTATTTGCTCTCATTTGCTCATTTGATCATTTGATCATTTGCTCATTTGCTCATTTGCTCATTTGCTCATTTGCTCATTTGCTCATTTGCTCATTTGCTCATTTGCTCATTTGCTCATTTGCGCTCATTTGCGCTCATTTGCGCTCATTTGCTCATTTGCTCATTTGCTCATTTTCTCATTTGCTCATTTGCTCTCATTTGCTCTCACTTGCTCTCATTTGCTCATCTGCTCTCATTTGCTCATTTGCTCATTTGCTCATTTGCTCATTTGCTCATTTGCTCATTTGCTCATTTGCTCATTTGCTCATTTGCTCATTTGCTCATTTGATCATTTGCTCATTTGCTCATTTGCTCATTTGCTCATTTGCTCATTTGCTCCTGTGCTCATTTGCGCATTTGCTCATTTGCTCTCATTTGCTCTCATTTCCTCTCATTTCCTCTCATTTGCTCATTTGCGCTCATTTGCTCATTTGCTCATTTGCTCATTTGCTCATTTGCGCTCATTTGCTCTCATTTGCTCATTTGCTAATTTGCTCATTTGCTCATTTGCTCATTTGCTCATTTGCTCATTTGCTCATTTGCTCATTTGCTCATTTGCTCATGTGATCATTTGCTCATTTGCTCATTTGCTCATTTGCTCATTTGAGCTCATTTGCGCTCATTTGCTCATTTGCTCATTTGCTCATTTGCTCATTTGCTCATTTGCTCATTTGCTCATTTGTTTATTTGCTCATTTGCTCATTTGCTCATTTGCTCATTTGCTCATTTGCTCATTTGCTCATTTGCTCATTTTCTCATTTGCTCATTTGCTCATTTGCTCATTTGCTCATTTGCTCATTTGCTCATTTGCTCATTTGTTTATTTGCTCATTTGCTCATTTGCTCATTTGCTCATTTGCTCATTTGCTCATTTGCTCATTTGCTCATTTGCTCATTTGCTCATTTGCTCATTTGCTCATTTGCTCATTTGATCATTTGATCATTTGCTCATTTGCTCATTTGCTCATGTGCTCATTTGCGCATTTGCTCATTTGCTCTCATTTGCTCTCATTTCCTCTCATTTCCTCTCATTTCCTCTCATTTCCTCTCATTTGCTCATTTGCGCTCATTTGTGCTCATTTGCGCTCATTTGCGCTCATTTGCTCATTTGCTCATTTGCTCATTTGCTCATTTGCTCATTTGCTCATTTGCTCATTTGCGCTCATTTGCGCTCATTTGCTCTCATTTGCTCATTTGCTCATTGGCTCATTTGCTCATTTGCTCATTTGCTCTCATTTGCTCTCAATTGCTCTCATTTGCTCTCATTTGCTCTCATTTGCTCTCATTTGCTCTCATTTGCTCATTTGCTCATTTGCTCATTTGCTCATTTGCTCATTTGCTCATCTGCTCTCATTTGCTCATTGGCTCATTTGCTCATTTGCTCATTTGCTCATTTGCTCATATGCTCTCATTTGCTCATTTGCTCATTTGCTCATTTGCTCATTTGCTCATTTTCTCATTTGCTCATTTGCTCATGTGCTCATTTGCTCATTTGCTCATGTGCTCATTTGCTCATTTGCTCTTTTGCTCCTTTGCTCATTTGCTCATTTGCTCATGTGCTCATGTGCTCATTTGCGCTCATTTGCTCATTTGCGCTCATTTGCGCTCATTTGCTCTCATTTGCTCATTTGCGCTCATTTGCGCTCATTTGCGCTCCTTTGCTCATTTGTTCATTTGGTCATTTCCTCATTTCCTCATTTCCTCATTTCCTCATTTCCTCATTTCCTCATTTCCTCTCATTTGCTCATTTGCTCATTTTCTCATTTGCTCATTTGCTCATTTGCTCATTTGCTCATTTGCTCATTTGCTCATTTGCTCATCTGCTCTCATTTGCTCATTTGCTCATTTGCTCATTTGCTCATTTGCTCATTTGCTCATTTGCTCATTTGCTCATTTGCTCATCTGCTCATTTGCTCATTTGCTCATTTGCTCATTTGCTCATTTGCTCATCTGCTCTCATTTGCTCATTTGCTCATTTGCTCATTTGCTGATTTGCTCATTTGCTCATTTGCTCATTTGCTCATTTGCGCTCATTTGCTCATTTGCTCATTTGCGCTCATTTGCGCTCATTTGCGCTCATTTTCTCATTTGCTCATTTGCTCATTTCCTCATTTCCTCATTTGCTCTCATTTGCTCTCATTTGCTCTCATTTGCTCTCATTTGCTCTCATTTGCTCTCATTTGCTCATTTGCTCATTTGCTCATTTGCTCATTTGCTCATTTGCTCATTTGCTCATTTGCTCTCATTTGCTCATTTGCTCATTTGCTCATTTGCTCATTTGCTCATCTGCTCTCATTTGCTCATTTGCTCATTTGCTCATTTGCTCATTTGCTCATTTGCTCATTTGCTCATTTGCTCATTTGCTCATTTGCTCATTTGCTCATTTGCTCATTTGCTCATTTGCTC
The DNA here is from genome assembly GCA_037893245.1 of Crossaster papposus. Taxonomy (NCBI): domain Eukaryota; kingdom Metazoa; phylum Echinodermata; class Asteroidea; order Velatida; family Solasteridae; genus Crossaster; species Crossaster papposus. Next base: position 356,057 of record JBAIAA010000016.1, read on the forward strand.
ATTTGCTCATTTGCTCATTTGCTCATGTGCTCATTTGCGCATTTGCTCATTTGCTCTCATTTCCTCTCATTTCCTCTCATTTCCTCTCATTTGCTCATTTGCGCTCATTTGCTCATTTGCTCATTTGCTCATTTGCTCATTTGCGCTCATTTGCTCTCATTTGCTCATTTGCTAATTTGCTCATTTGCTCATTTGCTCATTTGCTCTCATTTGCTCATTTGCTCATTTGCTCATTTGCTCATTTGCTCATTTGCTCATTTGATCATTTGCTCATTTGCTCATTTGCTCATTTGCTCATTTGAGCTCATTTGCGCTCATTTGCTCATTTGCTCATTTGCTCATTTGCTCATTTGCTCATTTGCTCATTTGCTCATTTGTTTATTTGCTCATTTGCTCATTTGCTCATTTGCTCATTTGCTCATTTGTTTATTTGCTCTCATTTGCTCATTTGATCATTTGATCATTTGCTCATTTGCTCATTTGCTCATTTGCTCATTTGATTATTTGCGCTCATTTGCGCTCATTTGCGCTCATTTGCTCATTTGCTCATTTGCTCATTTGCTCATTTGCTCATTTGCTCATTTGCTCATTTGCTCTCATTTGCTCTCACTTGCTCTCATTTGCTCTCATTTGTTCATTTGCTCATTTGCTCATTTGCTCATTTGCTCATTTGCTCATTTGTTTATTTGCTCATTTGCTCTCATTTGCTCATTTGCTCATTTGATCATTTGCTCATTTGCTCATTTGCTCATTTGCGCTCATTTGCGCTCATTTGCGCTCATTTGCGCTCATTTGCTCATTTGTTTATTTGCTCATTTGCTCATTTGCTCTCATTTGCTCTCATTTGCTCTCATTTGCTCTCATTTGCTCTCATTTTCTCTCATTTGCTCTCATTTGCACATTTGCACATTTGCTCATTTGCTCATTTGCTCATTTGCTCATTTGCTCATTTGATCATTTGCTCATTTGATCATTTGCTCATTTGCGCTCATTTGCGCTCATTTGCGCTCATTTGCTCATTTGTTTATTTGCTCATTTGCTCATTTGCTCTCATTTGCTCTCATTTGCTCTCATTTGCTCTCATTTGCTCTCATTTTCTCTCATTTGCTCTCATTTGCACATTTGCACATTTGCTCATTTGCTCATTTGCTCATTTGCTCATTTGCTCATTTGCTCATTTGCTCATTTTCTCATTTGCTCCTTTGCTCTCATTTGCTCTCACTTGCTCTCATTTGCTCTCATTTGCTCATTTGCTCATTTGCTCATTTGCTCATTTTCTCATTTGCTCCTTTGCTCTCATTTGCTCTCACTTGCTCTCATTTGCTCTCATTTGCTCATTTGCTCATTTGCTCATTTGCTCATTTGCTCATTTGCTCATGTGCTCATTTGCTCATTTGCTCATTTGTTTATTTGCTCATTTGCTCATTTGCTCATTTGCTCATTTGCTCATTTGCTCATTTGTTTATTTGCTTATTTGCTCTCATTTGCTCATTTGATCATTTGATCATTTGCTCATTTGCTCATTTGCTCATTTGCTCATTTGCTCATTTGCTCATTTGCTCATTTGCGCTCATTTGCGCTCATTTGCGCTCATTTGCTCATTTGCTCATTTGCTCATTTTCTCATTTGCTCATTTGCTCTCATTTGCTCTCACTTGCTCTCATTTGCTCATTTGCTCATTTGCTCATTTGCTCATTTGCTCATTTGCTCATTTGCTCATTTGCTCATTTGCTCATTTGCTCATTTGCTCATTTGCTCATTTGCTCTCATTTGCTCTCACTTGCTCTCATTTGCTCTCATTTGTTCATTTGCTCATTTGCTCATTTGCTCATTTGCTCATTTGCTCATTTGTTTATTTGCTCATTTGCTCTCATTTGCTCATTTGCTCATTTGCTCATTTGCTCATTTGCTCATTTGCTCATTTGCGCTCATTTGCGCTCATTTGCGCTCATTTGCGCTCATTTGCTCATTTGTTTATTTGCTCATTTGCTCATTTGCTCTCATTTGCTCTCATTTGCTCTCATTTGCTCTCATTTGCTCTCATTTTCTCTCATTTTCTCTCATTTGCACATTTGCACATTTGCTCATTTGCTCATTTGCTCATTTGCTCATTTGCTCATTTGATCATTTGCTCATTTGCTCATTTGCTCATTTGCGCTCATTTGCGCTCATTTGCGCTCATTTGCTCATTTGTTTATTTGCTCATTTGCTCATTTGCTCTCATTTGCTCTCATTTGCTCTCATTTGCTCTCATTTGCTCTCATTTTCTCTCATTTGCTCTCATTTGCTCATTTGCTCATTTGCTCATTTGCTCATTTGCTCATTTGCTCATGTGCTCATTTGCTCATTTGCTCATTTGTTTATTTGCTCATTTGCTCATTTGCTCATTTGCTCATTTGCTCATTTGCTCATTTGTTTATTTGCTTATTTGCTCTCATTTGCTCATTTGATCATTTGATCATTTGCTCATTTGCTCATTTGCTCATTTGCTCATTTGCTCATTTGCTCATTTGCTCATTTGCGCTCATTTGCGCTCATTTGCGCTCATTTGCTCATTTGCTCATTTGCTCATTTTCTCATTTGCTCATTTGCTCTCATTTGCTCTCACTTGCTCTCATTTGCTCATTTGCTCATTTGCTCATTTGCTCATTTGCTCATTTGCTCATTTGCTCATTTGCTCATTTGCTCATTTGCTCATTTGCTCATTTGCTCATTTGCTCTCATTTGCTCTCACTTGCTCTCATTTGCTCTCATTTGTTCATTTGCTCATTTGCTCATTTGCTCATTTGCTCATTTGCTCATTTGTTTATTTGCTCATTTGCTCTCATTTGCTCATTTGCTCATTTGCTCATTTGCTCATTTGCTCATTTGCTCATTTGCGCTCATTTGCGCTCATTTGCGCTCATTTGCGCTCATTTGCTCATTTGTTTATTTGCTCATTTGCTCATTTGCTCTCATTTGCTCTCATTTGCTCTCATTTGCTCTCATTTGCTCTCATTTTCTCTCATTTTCTCTCATTTGCACATTTGCACATTTGCTCATTTGCTCATTTGCTCATTTGCTCATTTGCTCATTTGATCATTTGCTCATTTGCTCATTTGCTCATTTGCGCTCATTTGCGCTCATTTGCGCTCATTTGCTCATTTGTTTATTTGCTCATTTGCTCATTTGCTCTCATTTGCTCTCATTTGCTCTCATTTGCTCTCATTTGCTCTCATTTTCTCTCATTTGCTCTCATTTGCTCATTTGCTCATTTGCTCATTTGCTCATTTGCTCATTTGCTCATGTGCTCATTTGCTCATTTGCTCATTTGTTTATTTGCTCATTTGCTCATTTGCTCATTTGCTCATTTGCTCATTTGCTCATTTGTTTATTTGCTTATTTGCTCTCATTTGCTCATTTGATCATTTGATCATTTGCTCATTTGCTCATTTGCTCATTTGCTCATTTGCTCATTTGCTCATTTGCTCATTTGCGCTCATTTGCGCTCATTTGCGCTCATTTGCTCATTTGCTCATTTGCTCATTTTCTCATTTGCTCATTTGCTCTCATTTGCTCTCACTTGCTCTCATTTGCTCATTTGCTCATTTGCTCATTTGCTCATTTGCTCATTTGCTCATTTGCTCATTTGCTCATTTGCGCTCATTTGCGCTCATTTTCTCATTTGCTCATTTGCTCATTTGCTCATTTCCTCATTTGCTCTCATTTGCTCTCATTCGCTCTCATTTGCTCTCATTTGCTCTCATTTGCTCTCATTTGCTCTCATTTGCTCTCATTTGTCTCATTTGCTCATTTGCTCATTTGCTCATTTGCTCATTTGCTCATTTGCTCATTTGCTCATCTGCTCTCATTTGCTCATTTGCTCATTTGCTCATTTGCTCATTTGCTCATTTGTTTATTTGCTTATTTGCTCTCATTTGCTCATTTGCTCATTTGCTCATTTGCTCATTTGCTCATTTGCTCATTTGCTCATTTGCTCATTTGCTCATTTGCTCATTTGCGCTCATTTGCGCTCATTTGCGCTCAATTGCTCATTTGCTCATTTGCTCATTTGCTCATTTGCTCATTTGCTCATTTTCTCATTTGCTCATTTGCTCTCATTTGCTCTCACTTGCTCTCATTTTCTCTCATTTGTTCATTTGCTCATTTGCTCATTTGCTCATTTGCTCATTTGCTCATTTGCTCATTTGTTTATTTGCTCATTTGCTCTCATTTGCTCATTTGCTCATTTGATCATTTGCTCATTTGCTCATTTGCTCATTTGCGCTCATTTGCGCTCATTTGCGCTCATTTGCTCATTTGCTCATTTGCTCATTTGCTCATTTGCTCATTTGCTCATTTGCTCATTTGCTCATTTGCTCATTTTCTCATTTGCTCATTTGCTCTCATTTGCTCTCACTTGCTCTCATTTGCTCTCATTTGTTCATTTGCTCATTTGCTCATTTGCTCATTTGCTCATTTGCTCATTTGCGCTCATTTGCGCTCATTTTCTCATTTGCTCATTTGCTCATTTGCTCATTTCCTCATTTGCTCTCATTTGCTCTCATTCGCTCTCATTTGCTCTCATTTGCTCTCATTTGCTCTCATTTGCTCTCATTTGCTCTCATTTGTCTCATTTGCTCATTTGCTCATTTGCTCATTTGCTCATTTGCTCATTTGCTCATTTGCTCATCTGCTCTCATTTGCTCATTTGCTCATTTGCTCATTTGCTCATTTGCTCATTTGTTTATTTGCTTATTTGCTCTCATTTGCTCATTTGCTCATTTGCTCATTTGCTCATTTGCTCATTTGCTCATTTGCTCATTTGCTCATTTGCTCATTTGCTCATTTGCGCTCATTTGCGCTCATTTGCGCTCAATTGCTCATTTGCTCATTTGCTCATTTGCTCATTTGCTCATTTGCTCATTTTCTCATTTGCTCATTTGCTCTCATTTGCTCTCACTTGCTCTCATTTTCTCTCATTTGTTCATTTGCTCATTTGCTCATTTGCTCATTTGCTCATTTGCGCTCATTTGCGCTCATTTTCTCATTTGCTCATTTGCTCATTTGCTCATTTCCTCATTTGCTCTCATTTGCTCTCATTTGCTCTCATTTGCTCTCATTTGCTCTCATTTGCTCTCATTTGCTCTCATTTGCTCTCATTTGATCTTTTGATCATTTGCTCATTTGCTCATTTGCTCATCTGCTCTCATTTGCTCATTTGCTCATTTGCTCATTTGCTCATTTGCTCATTTGTTTATTTGCTTATTTGCTCTCATTTGCTCATTTGCTCATTTGCTCATTTGCTCATTTGCTCATTTGCTCATTTGCTCATTTGCTCATTTGCTCATGTGCTCATTTGCTCATTTGCTCATGTGCTCATTTGCTCATTTGCTCTTTTGCTCCTTTGCTCATTTGCTCATTTGCTCATGTGCTCATGTGCTCATTTGCGCTCATTTGCTCATTTGCGCTCATTTGCGCTCATTTGCTCTCATTTGCTCATTTGCGCTCATTTGCGCTCATTTGCGCTCCTTTGCTCATTTGTTCATTTGGTCATTTCCTCATTTCCTCATTTCCTCATTTCCTCATTTCCTCATTTCCTCATTTCCTCTCATTTGCTCATTTGCTCATTTGCTCATTTTCTCATTTGCTCATTTGCTCATTTGCTCATTTGCTCATTTGCTCATTTGCTCATTTGCTCATCTGCTCTCATTTGCTCATTTGCTCATTTGCTCATTTGCTCATTTGCTCATTTGCTCATTTGCTCATTTGCTCATTTGCTCATCTGCTCATTTGCTCCTTTGCTCATTTGCTCATTTGCTCATTTGCTCATCTGCTCTCATTTGCTCATTTGCTCATTTGCTCATTTGCTGATTTGCTCATTTGCTCATTTGCTCATTTGCTCATTTGCGCTCATTTGCTCATTTGCTCATTTGCGCTCATTTGCGCTCATTTGCGCTCATTTTCTCATTTGCTCATTTGCTCATTTCCTCATTTCCTCATTTGCTCTCATTTGCTCTCATTTGCTCTCATTTGCTCTCATTTGCTCTCATTTGCTCTCATTTGCTCATTTGCTCATTTGCTCATTTGCTCATTTGCTCATTTGCTCATTTGCTCATTTGCTCTCATTTGCTCATTTGCTCATTTGCTCATTTGCTCATTTGCTCATCTGCTCTCATTTGCTCATTTGCTCATTTGCTCATTTGCTCATTTGCTCATTTGCTCATTTGCTCATTTGCTCATTTGCTCATTTGCTCATTTGCTCATTTGATCATTTGCTCATTTGCTCATTTGCTCATTTGCTCTCATTTCCTCTCATTTCCTCTCATTTGCTCATTTGCTCATTTGCTCATTTGCTCATTTGCTCATTTGCGCTCATTTGCTCTCATTTGCTCATTTGCTAATTTGCTCATTTGCTCATTTGCTCATTTGCTCTCATTTGCTCATTTGCTCATTTGCTCATTTGCTCATTTGCTCATTTGCTCATTTGCTCATTTGATCATTTGCTCATTTGCTCATTTGCTCATTTGCTCATTTGAGCTCATTTGCGCTCATTTGCTCATTTGCTCATTTGCTCATTTGCTCATTTGCTCATTTGCTCATTTGCTCATTTGTTTATTTGCTCATTTGCTCATTTGCTCATTTGCTCATTTGCTCATTTGCTCATTTGTTTATTTGCTCTCATTTGCTCATTTGATCATTTGATCATTTGCTCATTTGCTCATTTGCTCATTTGCTCATTTGATCATTTGCGCTCATTTGCGCTCATTTGCGCTCATTTGCTCATTTGCTCATTTGCTCATTTGCTCATTTGCTCATTTGCTCATTTGCTCATTTGCTCTCATTTGCTCTCACTTGCTCTCATTTGCTCTCATTTGTTCATTTGCTCATTTGCTCATTTGCTCATTTGCTCATTTGCTCATTTGTTTATTTGCTCATTTGCTCTCATTTGCTCATTTGCTCATTTGATCATTTGCTCATTTGCTCATTTGCTCATTTGCGCTCATTTGCGCTCATTTGCGCTCATTTGCGCTCATTTGCTCATTTGTTTATTTGCTCATTTGCTCATTTGCTCTCATTTGCTCTCATTTGCTCTCATTTGCTCTCATTTGCTCTCATTTTCTCTCATTTGCTCTCATTTGCACATTTGCACATTTGCTCATTTGCTCATTTGCTCATTTGCTCATTTGCTCATTTGATCATTTGCTCATTTGCTCATTTGCTCATTTGCGCTCATTTGCGCTCATTTGCGCTCATTTGCTCATTTGTTTATTTGCTCATTTGCTCATTTGCTCTCATTTGCTCTCATTTGCTCTCATTTGCTCTCATTTGCTCTCATTTTCTCTCATTTGCTCTCATTTGCACATTTGCACATTTGCTCATTTGCTCATTTGCTCATTTGCTCATTTGCTCATTTGCTCATTTGCTCATTTTCTCATTTGCTCCTTTGCTCTCATTTGCTCTCACTTGCTCTCATTTGCTCTCATTTGCTCATTTGCTCATTTGCTCATTTGCTCATTTGCTCATTTGCTCATGTGCTCATTTGCTCATTTGCTCATTTGTTTATTTGCTCATTTGCTCATTTGCTCATTTGCTCATTTGCTCATTTGCTCATTTGTTTATTTGCTTATTTGCTCTCATTTGCTCATTTGATCATTTGATCATTTGCTCATTTGCTCATTTGCTCATTTGCTCATTTGCTCATTTGCTCATTTGCTCATTTGCGCTCATTTGCGCTCATTTGCGCTCATTTGCTCATTTGCTCATTTGCTCATTTTCTCATTTGCTCATTTGCTCTCATTTGCTCTCACTTGCTCTCATTTGCTCATTTGCTCATTTGCTCATTTGCTCATTTGCTCATTTGCTCATTTGCTCATTTGCTCATTTGCTCATTTGCTCATTTGCTCATTTGCTCTCATTTGCTCTCACTTGCTCTCATTTGCTCTCATTTGTTCATTTGCTCATTTGCTCATTTGCTCATTTGCTCATTTGCTCATTTGTTTATTTGCTCATTTGCTCTCATTTGCTCATTTGCTCATTTGATCATTTGCTCATTTGCTCATTTGCTCATTTGCGCTCATTTGCGCTCATTTGCGCTCATTTGCGCTCATTTGCTCATTTGTTTATTTGCTCATTTGCTCATTTGCTCTCATTTGCTCTCATTTGCTCTCATTTGCTCTCATTTGCTCTCATTTTCTCTCATTTGCTCTCATTTGCACATTTGCACATTTGCTCATTTGCTCATTTGCTCATTTGCTCATTTGCTCATTTGATCATTTGCTCATTTGCTCATTTGCTCATTTGCGCTCATTTGCGCTCATTTGCGCTCATTTGCTCATTTGTTTATTTGCTCATTTGCTCATTTGCTCTCATTTGCTCTCATTTGCTCTCATTTGCTCTCATTTGCTCTCATTTTCTCTCATTTGCTCTCATTTGCTCATTTGCTCATTTGCTCATTTGCTCATTTGCTCATTTGCTCATGTGCTCATTTGCTCATTTGCTCATTTGTTTATTTGCTCATTTGCTCATTTGCGCTCATTTGCGCTCATTTGCGCTCATTTGCTCATTTGCTCATTTGCTCATTTTCTCATTTGCTCATTTGCTCTCATTTGCTCTCACTTGCTCTCATTTGCTCATTTGCTCATTTGCTCATTTGCTCATTTGCTCATTTGCTCATTTGCTCATTTGCTCATTTGCGCTCATTTGCGCTCATTTTCTCATTTGCTCATTTGCTCATTTGCTCATTTCCTCATTTGCTCTCATTTGCTCTCATTTGCTCTCATTTGCTCTCATTTGCTCTCATTTGCTCTCATTTGCTCTCATTTGCTCTCATTTGCTCTCATTTGCTCTCATTTGTCTCATTTGCTCATTTGCTCATTTGCTCATTTGCTCATTTGCTCATTTGCTCATTTGCTCATCTGCTCTCATTTGCTCATTTGCTCATTTGCTCATTTGCTCATTTGCTCATTTGTTTATTTGCTTATTTGCTCTCATTTGCTCATTTGATCATTTGCTCATTTGCTCATTTGCTCATTTGCTCATTTGCTCATTTGCTCATTTGCTCATTTGCTCATTTGCGCTCATTTGCGCTCATTTGCTCATTTGCTCATTTGCTCATTTGCTCATTTGCTCATTTGTTTATTTGCTTATTTGCTCTCATTTGCTCATTTGATCATTTGCTCATTTGCTCATTTGCTCATTTGCTCATTTGCTCATTTGCTCATTTGCTCATTTGCTCATTTGCGCTCATTTGCGCTCATTTGCGCTCAATTGCTCATTTGCTCATTTGCTCATTTGCTCATTTGCTCATTTGCTCATTTTCTCATTTGCTCATTTGCTCTCATTTGCTCTCACTTGCTCTCATTTGCTCTCATTTGTTCATTTGCTCATTTGCTCATTTGCTCATTTGCTCATTTGCTCATTTGCTCATTTGTTTATTTGCTCATTTGCTCTCATTTGCTCATTTGCTCATTTGCTCATTTGCTCATTTGCTCATTTGCTCATTTGCTCATTTGCTCATTTGCTCATGTGCTCATTTGCTCATTTGCTCATGTGCTCATTTGCTCATTTGCTCTTTTGCTCCTTTGCTCATTTGCTCATTTGCTCATGTGCTCATGTGCTCATTTGCGCTCATTTGCTCATTTGCGCTCATTTGCGCTCATTTGCTCTCATTTGCTCATTTGCGCTCATTTGCGCTCATTTGCGCTCCTTTGCTCATTTGTTCATTTGGTCATTTCCTCATTTCCTCATTTCCTCATTTCCTCATTTCCTCATTTCCTCATTTCCTCTCATTTGCTCATTTGCTCATTTGCTCATTTTCTCATTTGCTCATTTGCTCATTTGCTCATTTGCTCATTTGCTCATTTGCTCATTTGCTCATCTGCTCTCATTTGCTCATTTGCTCATTTGCTCATTTGCTCATTTGCTCATTTGCTCATTTGCTCATTTGCTCATTTGCTCATCTGCTCATTTGCTCCTTTGCTCATTTGCTCATTTGCTCATTTGCTCATCTGCTCTCATTTGCTCATTTGCTCATTTGCTCATTTGCTGATTTGCTCATTTGCTCATTTGCTCATTTGCTCATTTGCGCTCATTTGCTCATTTGCTCATTTGCGCTCATTTGCGCTCATTTGCGCTCATTTTCTCATTTGCTCATTTGCTCATTTCCTCATTTCCTCATTTGCTCTCATTTGCTCTCATTTGCTCTCATTTGCTCTCATTTGCTCTCATTTGCTCTCATTTGCTCATTTGCTCATTTGCTCATTTGCTCATTTGCTCATTTGCTCATTTGCTCATTTGCTCTCATTTGCTCATTTGCTCATTTGCTCATTTGCTCATTTGCTCATCTGCTCTCATTTGCTCATTTGCTCATTTGCTCATTTGCTCATTTGCTCATTTGCTCATTTGCTCATTTGCTCATTTGCTCATTTGCTCATTTGCTCATTTGATCATTTGCTCATTTGCTCATTTGCTCATTTGCTCTCATTTCCTCTCATTTCCTCTCATTTGCTCATTTGCTCATTTGCTCATTTGCTCATTTGCTCATTTGCGCTCATTTGCTCTCATTTGCTCATTTGCTAATTTGCTCATTTGCTCATTTGCTCATTTGCTCTCATTTGCTCATTTGCTCATTTGCTCATTTGCTCATTTGCTCATTTGCTCATTTGCTCATTTGATCATTTGCTCATTTGCTCATTTGCTCATTTGCTCATTTGAGCTCATTTGCGCTCATTTGCTCATTTGCTCATTTGCTCATTTGCTCATTTGCTCATTTGCTCATTTGCTCATTTGTTTATTTGCTCATTTGCTCATTTGCTCATTTGCTCATTTGCTCATTTGCTCATTTGTTTATTTGCTCTCATTTGCTCATTTGATCATTTGATCATTTGCTCATTTGCTCATTTGCTCATTTGCTCATTTGATCATTTGCGCTCATTTGCGCTCATTTGCGCTCATTTGCTCATTTGCTCATTTGCTCATTTGCTCATTTGCTCATTTGCTCATTTGCTCATTTGCTCTCATTTGCTCTCACTTGCTCTCATTTGCTCTCATTTGTTCATTTGCTCATTTGCTCATTTGCTCATTTGCTCATTTGCTCATTTGTTTATTTGCTCATTTGCTCTCATTTGCTCATTTGCTCATTTGATCATTTGCTCATTTGCTCATTTGCTCATTTGCGCTCATTTGCGCTCATTTGCGCTCATTTGCGCTCATTTGCTCATTTGTTTATTTGCTCATTTGCTCATTTGCTCTCATTTGCTCTCATTTGCTCTCATTTGCTCTCATTTGCTCTCATTTTCTCTCATTTGCTCTCATTTGCACATTTGCACATTTGCTCATTTGCTCATTTGCTCATTTGCTCATTTGCTCATTTGATCATTTGCTCATTTGCTCATTTGCTCATTTGCGCTCATTTGCGCTCATTTGCGCTCATTTGCTCATTTGTTTATTTGCTCATTTGCTCATTTGCTCTCATTTGCTCTCATTTGCTCTCATTTGCTCTCATTTGCTCTCATTTTCTCTCATTTGCTCTCATTTGCACATTTGCACATTTGCTCATTTGCTCATTTGCTCATTTGCTCATTTGCTCATTTGCTCATTTGCTCATTTTCTCATTTGCTCCTTTGCTCTCATTTGCTCTCACTTGCTCTCATTTGCTCTCATTTGCTCATTTGCTCATTTGCTCATTTGCTCATTTGCTCATTTGCTCATGTGCTCATTTGCTCATTTGCTCATTTGTTTATTTGCTCATTTGCTCATTTGCTCATTTGCTCATTTGCTCATTTGCTCATTTGTTTATTTGCTTATTTGCTCTCATTTGCTCATTTGATCATTTGATCATTTGCTCATTTGCTCATTTGCTCATTTGCTCATTTGCTCATTTGCTCATTTGCTCATTTGCGCTCATTTGCGCTCATTTGCGCTCATTTGCTCATTTGCTCATTTGCTCATTTTCTCATTTGCTCATTTGCTCTCATTTGCTCTCACTTGCTCTCATTTGCTCATTTGCTCATTTGCTCATTTGCTCATTTGCTCATTTGCTCATTTGCTCATTTGCTCATTTGCTCATTTGCTCATTTGCTCATTTGCTCTCATTTGCTCTCACTTGCTCTCATTTGCTCTCATTTGTTCATTTGCTCATTTGCTCATTTGCTCATTTGCTCATTTGCTCATTTGTTTATTTGCTCATTTGCTCTCATTTGCTCATTTGCTCATTTGATCATTTGCTCATTTGCTCATTTGCTCATTTGCGCTCATTTGCGCTCATTTGCGCTCATTTGCGCTCATTTGCTCATTTGTTTATTTGCTCATTTGCTCATTTGCTCTCATTTGCTCTCATTTGCTCTCATTTGCTCTCATTTGCTCTCATTTTCTCTCATTTGCTCTCATTTGCACATTTGCACATTTGCTCATTTGCTCATTTGCTCATTTGCTCATTTGCTCATTTGATCATTTGCTCATTTGCTCATTTGCTCATTTGCGCTCATTTGCGCTCATTTGCGCTCATTTGCTCATTTGTTTATTTGCTCATTTGCTCATTTGCTCTCATTTGCTCTCATTTGCTCTCATTTGCTCTCATTTGCTCTCATTTTCTCTCATTTGCTCTCATTTGCTCATTTGCTCATTTGCTCATTTGCTCATTTGCTCATTTGCTCATGTGCTCATTTGCTCATTTGCTCATTTGTTTATTTGCTCATTTGCTCATTTGCGCTCATTTGCGCTCATTTGCGCTCATTTGCTCATTTGCTCATTTGCTCATTTTCTCATTTGCTCATTTGCTCTCATTTGCTCTCACTTGCTCTCATTTGCTCATTTGCTCATTTGCTCATTTGCTCATTTGCTCATTTGCTCATTTGCTCATTTGCTCATTTGCGCTCATTTGCGCTCATTTTCTCATTTGCTCATTTGCTCATTTGCTCATTTCCTCATTTGCTCTCATTTGCTCTCATTTGCTCTCATTTGCTCTCATTTGCTCTCATTTGCTCTCATTTGCTCTCATTTGCTCTCATTTGCTCTCATTTGCTCTCATTTGTCTCATTTGCTCATTTGCTCATTTGCTCATTTGCTCATTTGCTCATTTGCTCATTTGCTCATCTGCTCTCATTTGCTCATTTGCTCATTTGCTCATTTGCTCATTTGCTCATTTGTTTATTTGCTTATTTGCTCTCATTTGCTCATTTGATCATTTGCTCATTTGCTCATTTGCTCATTTGCTCATTTGCTCATTTGCTCATTTGCTCATTTGCTCATTTGCGCTCATTTGCGCTCATTTGCTCATTTGCTCATTTGCTCATTTGCTCATTTGCTCATTTGTTTATTTGCTTATTTGCTCTCATTTGCTCATTTGATCATTTGCTCATTTGCTCATTTGCTCATTTGCTCATTTGCTCATTTGCTCATTTGCTCATTTGCTCATTTGCGCTCATTTGCGCTCATTTGCGCTCAATTGCTCATTTGCTCATTTGCTCATTTGCTCATTTGCTCATTTGCTCATTTTCTCATTTGCTCATTTGCTCTCATTTGCTCTCACTTGCTCTCATTTGCTCTCATTTGTTCATTTGCTCATTTGCTCATTTGCTCATTTGCTCATTTGCTCATTTGCTCATTTGTTTATTTGCTCATTTGCTCTCATTTGCTCATTTGCTCATTTGATCATTTGCTCATTTGCTCATTTGCTCATTTGCGCTCATTTGCGCTCATTTGCGCTCATTTGCTCATTTGCTCATTTGCTCATTTGCTCATTTGCTCATTTGCTCATTTGCTCATTTGCTCATTTGCTCATTTTCTCATTTGCTCATTTGCTCTCATTTGCTCTCACTTGCTCTCATTTGCTCTCATTTGTTCATTTGCTCATTTGCTCATTTGCTCATTTGCTCATTTGCTCATTTGCGCTCATTTGCGCTCATTTGCGCTCATTTGCTCATTTGCTCATTTGCTCATTTGATCATTTGCTCATTTGCTCATTTGCTCATTTGCGCTCATTTGCGCTCATTTGCGCTCATTTGCGCTCATTTGCTCATTTGTTTATTTGCTCATTTGCTCATTTGCTCTCATTTGCTCTCATTTGCTCTCATTTGCTCTCATTTGCTCTCATTTTCTCTCATTTGCTCTCATTTGCACATTTGCACATTTGCTCATTTGCTCATTTGCTCATTTGCTCATTTGCTCATTTGATCATTTGCTCATTTGCTCATTTGCTCATTTGCGCTCATTTGCGCTCATTTGTGCTCATTTGCTCATTTGTTTATTTGCTCATTTGCTCATTTGCTCTCATTTGCTCTCATTTGCTCTCATTTGCTCTCATTTGCTCTCATTTTCTCTCATTTGCTCTCATTTGCACATTTGCGCTCATTTGCGCTCATTTGCGCTCCTTTGCTCCTTTGCTCATTTGCTCATTTGCTCATTTGCTCATTTGCTCATGTGCTCATTTGCTCATTTGCTCATTTGTTTATTTGCTCATTTGCTCATTTGCTCATTTGCTCATTTGCTCATTTGCTCATTTGTTTATTTGCTTATTTGCTCTCATTTGCTCATTTGATCATTTGATCATTTGCTCATTTGCTCATTTGCTCATTTGCTCATTTGCTCATTTGCTCATTTGCTCATTTGCGCTCATTTGCGCTCATTTGCGCTCATTTGCTCATTTGCTCATTTGCTCATTTTCTCATTTGCTCATTTGCTCTCATTTGCTCTCACTTGCTCTCATTTGCTCATTTGCTCATTTGCTCATTTGCTCATTTGCTCATTTGCTCATTTGCTCATTTGCTCATTTGCGCTCATTTGCGCTCATTTTCTCATTTGCTCATTTGCTCATTTGCTCATTTGCTCATTTGCTCTCATTTGCTCTCATTTGCTCTCATTTGCTCTCATTTGCTCTCATTTGCTCTCATTTGCTCTCATTTGCTCTCATTTGCTCTCATTTGCTCTCATTTGTCTCATTTGCTCATTTGCTCATTTGCTCATTTGCTCATTTGCTCATTTGCTCATTTGCTCATCTGCTCTCATTTGCTCATTTGCTCATTTGCTCATTTGCTCATTTGCTCATTTGTTTATTTGCTTATTTGCTCTCATTTGCTCATTTGATCATTTGCTCATTTGCTCATTTGCTCATTTGCTCATTTGCTCATTTGCTCATTTGCTCATTTGCGCTCATTTGCGCTCATTTGCGCTCAATTGCTCATTTGCTCATTTGCTCATTTGCTCATTTGCTCATTTGCTCATTTGCTCATTTGCTCATTTGCTCTCATTTGCTCTCACTTGCTCTCATTTGCTCTCATTTGTTCATTTGCTCATTTGCTCATTTGCTCATTTGCTCATTCGCTCATTTGCTCATTTGTTTATTTGCTCATTTGCTCTCATTTGCTCATTTGCTCATTTGATCATTTGCTCATTTGCTCATTTGCTCATTTGCGCTCATTTGCGCTCATTTGCGCTCATTTGCTCATTTGCTCATTTGCTCATTTGCTCATTTGCTCATTTGCTCATTTGCTCATTTGCTCATTTGCTCATTTGCTCATTTTCTCATTTGCTCATTTGCTCTCATTTGCTCTCACTTGCTCTCATTTGCTCTCATTTGTTCATTTGCTCATTTGCTCATTTGCTCATTTGCTCATTTGCTCATTTGCGCTCATTTGCGCTCATTTGCGCTCATTTGCTCATTTGCTCATTTGCTCATTTGATCATTTGCTCATTTGCTAATTTGCTCATTTGCGCTCATTTGCGCTCATTTGCGCTCATTTGCGCTCATTTGCTCATTTGTTTATTTGCTCATTTGCTCATTTGCTCTCATTTGCTCTCATTTGCTCTCATTTGCTCTCATTTGCTCTCATTTTCTCTCATTTGCTCTCATTTGCACATTTGCACATTTGCTCATTTGCTCATTTGCTCATTTGATCATTTGCTCATTTGCTCATTTGCTCTATTGCGCTCATTTGCGCTCATTTGCGCTCATTTGCTCATTTGTTTATTTGCTCATTTGCTCATTTGCTCTCATTTGCTCTCATTTGCTCTCATTTGCTCTCATTTGCTCTCATTTTCTCTCATTTGCTCTCATTTGCACATTTGCACATTTGCTCATTTGCTCATTTGCTCATTTGCTCATTTGCTCATTTGCTCATTTGCTCATTTTCTCATTTGCTCCTTTGCTCTCATTTGCTCTCACTTGCTCTCATTTGCTCTCATTTGCTCATTTGCTCATTTGCTCATTTGCTCATTTGCTCATTTGCTCATGTGCTCATTTGCTCATTTGCTCATTTGTTTATTTGCTCATTTGCTCATTTGCTCATTTGCTCATTTGCTCATTTGATCATTTGCTCATTTGCTCATTTGCTCATTTGCGCTCATTTGCGCTCATTTGCGCTCATTTGCTCATTTGCTCATTTGCTCATTTGCTCATTTGCTCATTTGCTCATTTGCTCATTTGCTCATTTGCTCATTTTCTCATTTGCTCATTTGCTCTCATTTGCTCTCACTTGCTCTCATTTGCTCTCATTTGTTCATTTGCTCATTTGCTCATTTGCTCATTTGCTCATTTGCTCATTTGCGCTCATTTGCGCTCATTTGCGCTCATTTGCTCATTTGCTCATTTGCTCATTTGATCATTTGCTCATTTGCTCATTTGCTCATTTGCGCTCATTTGCGCTCATTTGCGCTCATTTGCGCTCATTTGCTCATTTGTTTATTTGCTCATTTGCTCATTTGCTCTCATTTGCTCTCATTTGCTCTCATTTGCTCTCATTTGCTCTCATTTTCTCTCATTTGCTCTCATTTGCACATTTGCACATTTGCTCATTTGCTCATTTGCTCATTTGCTCATTTGCTCATTTGATCATTTGCTCATTTGCTCATTTGCTCATTTGCGCTCATTTGCGCTCATTTGCGCTCATTTGCTCATTTGTTTATTTGCTCATTTGCTCATTTGCTCTCATTTGCTCTCATTTGCTCTCATTTGCTCTCATTTGCTCTCATTTTCTCTCATTTGCTCTCATTTGCACATTTGCGCTCATTTGCGCTCATTTGCGCTCCTTTGCTCCTTTGCTCATTTGCTCATTTGCTCATTTGCTCATTTGCTCATGTGCTCATTTGCTCATTTGCTCATTTGTTTATTTGCTCATTTGCTCATTTGCTCATTTGCTCATTTGCTCATTTGCTCATTTGTTTATTTGCTTATTTGCTCTCATTTGCTCATTTGATCATTTGATCATTTGCTCATTTGCTCATTTGCTCATTTGCTCATTTGCTCATTTGCTCATTTGCTCATTTGCGCTCATTTGCGCTCATTTGCGCTCATTTGCTCATTTGCTTATTTGCTCATTTGCTCATTTGCTCATTTGCTCATTTGCTCATTTGCTCTCATTTGCTCTCACTTGCTCTCATTTGCTCTCATTTGTTCATTTGCTCATTTGCTCATTTGCTCATTTGCTCATTTGCTCATTTGCGCTCATTTGCGCTCATTTGCGCTCATTTGCTCATTTGCTCATTTGCTCATTTGATCATTTGCTCATTTGCTCATTTGCTCATTTGCGCTCATTTGCGCTCATTTGCGCTCATTTGCGCTCATTTGCTCATTTGTTTATTTGCTCATTTGCTCATTTGCTCTCATTTGCTCTCATTTGCTCTCATTTGCTCTCATTTGCTCTCATTTTCTCTCATTTGCTCTCATTTGCACATTTGCACATTTGCTCATTTGCTCATTTGCTCATTTGCTCATTTGCTCATTTGATCATTTGCTCATTTGCTCATTTGCTCATTTGCGCTCATTTGCGCTCATTTGCGCTCATTTGCTCATTTGTTTATTTGCTCATTTGCTCATTTGCTCTCATTTGCTCTCATTTGCTCTCATTTGCTCTCATTTGCTCTCATTTTCTCTCATTTGCTCTCATTTGCACATTTGCGCTCATTTGCGCTCATTTGCGCTCCTTTGCTCCTTTGCTCATTTGCTCATTTGCTCATTTGCTCATTTGCTCATGTGCTCATTTGCTCATTTGCTCATTTGTTTATTTGCTCATTTGCTCATTTGCTCATTTGCTCATTTGCTCATTTGCTCATTTGTTTATTTGCTTATTTGCTCTCATTTGCTCATTTGATCATTTGATCATTTGCTCATTTGCTCATTTGCTCATTTGCTCATTTGCTCATTTGCTCATTTGCTCATTTGCGCTCATTTGCGCTCATTTGCGCTCATTTGCTCATTTGCTTATTTGCTCATTTGCTCATTTGCTCATTTGCTCATTTGCTCATTTGCTCTCATTTGCTCTCACTTGCTCTCATTTGCTCTCATTTGTTCATTTGCTCATTTGCTCATTTGCTCATTTGCTCATTTGCTCATTTGTTTATTTGCTCATTTGCTCTCATTTGCTCATTTGCTCATTTGATCATTTGCTCATTTGCTCATTTGCTCATTTGCGCTCATTTGCGCTCATTTGCGCTCATTTGCTCATTTTCTCATTTGCTCATTTGCTCATTTGCTCATTTGTTTATTTGCTCATTTGCTCATTTGCTCTCATTTGCTCTCATTTGCTCTCATTTGCTCTCATTTTCTCTCATTTGCTCTCATTTGCACATGTGCACATTTGCTCATTTGCTCATTTGCTCATTTGCTCATTTGCTCATTTGCTCATTTGCTCATTTGCTCATTTTCTCATTTGCTCCTTTGCTCTCATTTGCTCTCACTTGCTCTCATTTGCTCTCATTTGCTCATTTGCTCATTTGCTCATTTGCTCATTTGCTCATTTGCTCATTTGCTCATTTGCTCATTTGTTTATTTGCTCATTTGCTCATTTGCTCATTTGCTCATTTGCTCATTTGCTCATTTGTTTATTTGCTTATTTGCTCTCATTTGCTCATTTGATCATTTGATCATTTGATCGTTTGCTCATTTGCTCATTTGGTCATTTGCTCATTTGCTCATTTGCTCATTTGCTCATTTGCGCTCATTTCCGCTCATTTGCGCTCATTTGCTCATTTGCTCATTTGCTCATTTGCTCATTTGCTCATTTGCTCATTTGCTCATTTGCTCATTTTCTCATTTGCTCATTTGCTCTCATTTGCTCTCACTTGCTCTCATTTGCTCTCATTTGCTCATTTGCTCATTTGCTCATTTGCTCATTTGCGCACATTTGCGCTCATTTTCTCATTTGCTCATTTGCTCATTTGCTCAATATTTTCATTTGCTCTCATTTGCTCTCATTTGCTCTCATTTGCTCTCATTTGCTCTCATTTGCTCTCATTTGCTCTCATTTGCTCTCATTTGCTCATTTGCTCATTTGCTCATTTGCTCATTTGCTCATTTGCTCATTTGCTCATTTGCTCATCTGCTCTCATTTGCTCATTTGCTCATTTGCTCATTTGCTCATTTGCTCATTTGCTCATTTGCTCATTTGCTCATTTGCTCATTTGCTCATTTGCTCATTTGATCATTTGCTCATTTGCTCATTTGCTCATTTGCTCATTTGCTCATTTGCTCATGTGCTCATTTGCGCATTTGCTCATTTGCTCTTATTTGCTCTCATTTCCTCTCATTTCCTCTCATTTCCTCATTTGCGCTCATTTGTGCTCATTTGCGCTTATTTGCGCTCATTTGCTCATTTGCTAATTTGCTCATTTGCTCATTTGCTCATTTGCTCTTTTCCTCATTTCCTCTCATTTGCTCATTTGCTCATTTGCTCATTTGCTCATTTGCTCATTTGCTCTCATTTGCTCATTTGCTCATTTGCTCATTTGCTCATTTGCTCATTTGCTCATTTGCTCATTTGCTCATTTGCTCATTTGCTCATTTGCGCTCATTTGCGCTCATTTGCTCATTTGCTCATTTGCTCATTTGCTCATTTGCTCATTTGCTCATTTGTTTATTTGCTCATTTGCTCATTTGCTCATTTGTTCATTTGTTTATTTGCTTATTTGCGCTCATTTGCGCTCATTTGCTCATTTGCTCATTTGCTCATTTGCTCATTTGCTCATTTGCTCATTTGCTCATTTGCTCATTTGCTCATTTTCTCATTTGCTCTCATTTGCTCTCACTTGCTCTCATTTGCTCTCATTTGCTCATTTGCTCATTTGCTCATTTGCTCATTTGCGCACATTTGCGCTCATTTTCTCATTTGCTCATTTGCTCATTTGCTCAATATTTTCATTTGCTCTCATTTGCTCTCATTTGCTCTCATTTGCTCTCATTTGCTCTCATTTGCTCTCATTTGCTCTCATTTGCTCTCATTTGCTCATTTGCTCATTTGCTCATTTGCTCATTTGCTCATTTGCTCATTTGCTCATTTGCTCATCTGCTCTCATTTGCTCATTTGCTCATTTGCTCATTTGCTCATTTGCTCATTTGCTCATTTGCTCATTTGCTCATTTGCTCATTTGCTCATTTGCTCATTTGATCATTTGCTCATTTGCTCATTTGCTCATTTGCTCATTTGCTCATTTGCTCATGTGCTCATTTGCGCATTTGCTCATTTGCTCTTATTTGCTCTCATTTCCTCTCATTTCCTCTCATTTCCTCATTTGCGCTCATTTGTGCTCATTTGCGCTTATTTGCGCTCATTTGCTCATTTGCTAATTTGCTCATTTGCTCATTTGCTCATTTGCTCTTTTCCTCATTTCCTCTCATTTGCTCATTTGCTCATTTGCTCATTTGCTCATTTGCTCATTTGCTCTCATTTGCTCATTTGCTCATTTGCTCATTTGCTCATTTGCTCATTTGCTCATTTGCTCATTTGCTCATTTGCTCATTTGCTCATTTGCGCTCATTTGCGCTCATTTGCTCATTTGCTCATTTGCTCATTTGCTCATTTGCTCATTTGCTCATTTGTTTATTTGCTCATTTGCTCATTTGCTCATTTGTTCATTTGTTTATTTGCTTATTTGCGCTCATTTGCGCTCATTTGCTCATTTGCTCATTTGCTCATTTGCTCATTTGCTCATTTGCTCATTTGCTCATTTGCTCATTTGCTCATTTTCTCATTTGCTCTCATTTGCTCTCACTTGCTCTCATTTGCTCTCATTTGCTCATTTGCTCATTTGCTCATTTGCTCATTTGCTCATTTGCTCATGTGCTCATTTGCTCATTTGCTCATTTGTTTATTTGCTCATTTGCTCATTTGCTCATTTGCTCATTTGCTAATTTGCTCATTTGCTCATTTGCTCATTTGCTCATTTGCTCATTTGCTCATTTGTTTATTTGCTCATTTGCTCATTTGTTTATTTGCTTATTTGCTCTCATTTGCTCATTTGATCATTTGATCATTTGATCATTTGCTCATTTGCTCATTTGCTCATTTGCTCATTTGCGCTCATTTGCGCTCATTTGCGCTCATTTGCTCATTTGCTTATTTGCTCATTTGCTCATTTGCTCATTTGCTCATTTGCTCATTTGCTCTCATTTGCTCTCACTTGCTCTCATTTGCTCTCATTTGTTCATTTGCTCATTTGCTCATTTGCTCATTTGCTCATTTGCTCATTTGTTTATTTGCTCATTTGCTCTCATTTGCTCATTTGCTCATTTGATCATTTGCTCATTTGCTCATTTGCTCATTTGCGCTCATTTGCGCTCATTTGCTCATTTGCTCATTTGCTCATTTTCTCATTTGCTCATTTGCTCTCATTTGCTCTCACTTGCTCTCATTTGCTCATTTGCTCATTTGCTCATTTGCTCATTTGCTCATTTGCTCATTTGCTCATTTGCTCATTTGCTCATTTGCTCATTTGCTCTCATTTGCTCTCACTTGCTCTCATTTGCTCTCATTTGTTCATTTGCTCATTTGCTCATTTGCTCATTTGCTCATTTGCTCATTTGTTTATTTGCTCATTTGCTCTCATTTGCTCATTTGCTCATTTGATCATTTGCTCATTTGCTCATTTGCTCATTTGCGCTCATTTGCGCTCATTTGCGCTCATTTGCGCTCATTTGCTCATTTGTTTATTTGCTCATTTGCTCATTTGCTCTCATTTGCTCTCATTTGCTCTCATTTGCTCTTATTTGCTCTCATTTTCTCTCATTTGCTCTCATTTGCACATTTGCACATTTGCTCATTTGCTCATTTGCTCATTTGCTCATTTGCTCATTTGATCATTTGCTCATTTGCTCATTTGCTCATTTGCGCTCATTTGCGCTCATTTGCGCTCATTTGCTCATTTGTTTATTTGCTCATTTGCTCATTTGCTCTCATTTGCTCTCATTTGCTCTCATTTGCTCTCATTTGCTCTCATTTTCTCTCATTTGCTCTCATTTGCTCATTTGCTCATTTGCTCATTTGCTCATTTGCTCATTTGCTCATGTGCTCATTTGCTCATTTGCTCATTTGTTTATTTGCTCATTTGCTCATTTGCTCAATTGCTCATTTGCTCATTTGCTCATTTGTTTATTTGCTTATTTGCTCTCATTTGCTCATTTGATCATTTGATCATTTGCTCATTTGCTCATTTGCTCATTTGCTCATTTGCTCATTTGCTCATTTGCTCATTTGCGCTCATTTGCGCTCATTTGCGCTCATTTGCTCATTTGCTCATTTGCTCATTTTCTCATTTGCTCATTTGCTCTCATTTGCTCTCACTTGCTCTCATTTGCTCATTTGCTCATTTGCTCATTTGCTCATTTGCTCATTTGCTCATTTGCTCATTTGCTCATTTGCGCTCATTTGCGCTCATTTTCTCATTTGCTCATTTGCTCATTTGCTCATTTCCTCATTTGCTCTCATTTGCTCTCATTTGCTCTCATTTGCTCTCATTTGCTCTCATTTGCTCTCATTTGCTCTCATTTGCTCTCATTTGTCTCATTTGCTCTCATTTGTCTCATTTGCTCATTTGCTCATTTGCTCATTTGCTCATTTGCTCATTTGCTCATTTGCTTATCTGCTCTCATTTGCTCATTTGCTCATTTGCTCATTTGCTCATTTGCTCATTTGTTTATTTGCTTATTTGCTCTCATTTGCTCATTTGATCATTTGCTCATTTGCTCATTTGCTCATTTGCTCATTTGCTCATTTGCTCATTTGCTCATTTGCTCATTTGCGCTCATTTGCGCTCATTTGCGCTCAATTGCTCATTTGCTCATTTGCTCATTTGCTCATTTGCTCATTTGCTCATTTTCTCATTTGCTCATTTGCTCTCATTTGCTCTCACTTGCTCTCATTTGCTCTCATTTGTTCATTTGCTCATTTGCTCATTTGCTCATTTGCTCATTTGCTCATTTGCGCTCATTTGCGCTCATTTGCGCTCATTTGCTCATTTGCTCATTTGCTCATTTGCTCATTTGCTCATTTGTTTATTTGCTCATTTGCTCATTTGCTCTCATTTGTTCTCATTTGCACATTTGCACATTTGCACATTTGCTCATTTGCTCATTTGCTCATTTGCTCATTTGCTCATTTGCTCATTTGCTCATTTTCTCATTTGCTCCTTTGCTCTCATTTGCTCTCACTTGCTCTCATTTGCTCTCATTTGCTCATTTGCTCATTTGCTCATTTGCTCATTTGCTCATTTGCTCATGTGCTCATTTGCTCATTTGCTCATTTGTTTATTTGCTCATTTGCTCATTTGCTCATTTGCTCATTTGCTAATTTGCTCATTTGCTCATTTGCTCATTTGCTCATTTGCTCATTTGCTCATTTGTTTATTTGCTCATTTGCTCATTTGTTTATTTGCTTATTTGCTCTCATTTGCTCATTTGATCATTTGATCATTTGATCATTTGCTCATTTGCTCATTTGCTCATTTGCTCATTTGCGCTCATTTGCGCTCATTTGCGCTCATTTGCTCATTTGCTTATTTGCTCATTTGCTCATTTGCTCATTTGCTCATTTGCTCATTTGCTCTCATTTGCTCTCACTTGCTCTCATTTGCTCTCATTTGTTCATTTGCTCATTTGCTCATTTGCTCATTTGCTCATTTGCTCATTTGTTTATTTGCTCATTTGCTCTCATTTGCTCATTTGCTCATTTGATCATTTGCTCATTTGCTCATTTGCTCATTTGCGCTCATTTGCGCTCATTTGCGCTCATTTGCTCATTTTCTCATTTGCTCATTTGCTCATTTGCTCATTTGTTTATTTGCTCATTTGCTCATTTGCTCTCATTTGCTCTCATTTGCTCTCATTTGCTCTCATTTTCTCTCATTTGCTCTCATTTGCACATGTGCACATTTGCTCATTTGCTCATTTGCTCATTTGCTCATTTGCTCATTTGCTCATTTGCTCATTTGCTCATTTTCTCATTTGCTCCTTTGCTCTCATTTGCTCTCACTTGCTCTCATTTGCTCTCATTTGCTCATTTGCTCATTTGCTCATTTGCTCATTTGCTCATTTGCTCATTTGCTCATTTGCTCATTTGTTTATTTGCTCATTTGCTCATTTGCTCATTTGCTCATTTGCTCATTTGCTCATTTGTTTATTTGCTTATTTGCTCTCATTTGCTCATTTGATCATTTGATCATTTGATCGTTTGCTCATTTGCTCATTTGGTCATTTGCTCATTTGCTCATTTGCTCATTTGCTCATTTGCGCTCATTTCCGCTCATTTGCGCTCATTTGCTCATTTGCTCATTTGCTCATTTGCTCATTTGCTCATTTGCTCATTTGCTCATTTGCTCATTTTCTCATTTGCTCATTTGCTCTCATTTGCTCTCACTTGCTCTCATTTGCTCTCATTTGCTCATTTGCTCATTTGCTCATTTGCTCATTTGCGCACATTTGCGCTCATTTTCTCATTTGCTCATTTGCTCATTTGCTCAATATTTTCATTTGCTCTCATTTGCTCTCATTTGCTCTCATTTGCTCTCATTTGCTCTCATTTGCTCTCATTTGCTCTCATTTGCTCTCATTTGCTCATTTGCTCATTTGCTCATTTGCTCATTTGCTCATTTGCTCATTTGCTCATTTGCTCATCTGCTCTCATTTGCTCATTTGCTCATTTGCTCATTTGCTCATTTGCTCATTTGCTCATTTGCTCATTTGCTCATTTGCTCATTTGCTCATTTGCTCATTTGATCATTTGCTCATTTGCTCATTTGCTCATTTGCTCATTTGCTCATTTGCTCATGTGCTCATTTGCGCATTTGCTCATTTGCTCTTATTTGCTCTCATTTCCTCTCATTTCCTCTCATTTCCTCATTTGCGCTCATTTGTGCTCATTTGCGCTTATTTGCGCTCATTTGCTCATTTGCTAATTTGCTCATTTGCTCATTTGCTCATTTGCTCTTTTCCTCATTTCCTCTCATTTGCTCATTTGCTCATTTGCTCATTTGCTCATTTGCTCATTTGCTCTCATTTGCTCATTTGCTCATTTGCTCATTTGCTCATTTGCTCATTTGCTCATTTGCTCATTTGCTCATTTGCTCATTTGCTCATTTGCGCTCATTTGCGCTCATTTGCTCATTTGCTCATTTGCTCATTTGCTCATTTGCTCATTTGCTCATTTGTTTATTTGCTCATTTGCTCATTTGCTCATTTGTTCATTTGTTTATTTGCTTATTTGCGCTCATTTGCTCATTTGCTCATTTGCTCATTTGCTCATTTGCTCATTTGCTCATTTGCTCATTTGCTCATTTGCTCATTTTCTCATTTGCTCTCATTTGCTCTCACTTGCTCTCATTTGCTCTCATTTGCTCATTTGCTCATTTGCTCATTTGCTCATTTGCTCATTTGCTCATGTGCTCATTTGCTCATTTGCTCATTTGTTTATTTGCTCATTTGCTCATTTGCTCATTTGCTCATTTGCTAATTTGCTCATTTGCTCATTTGCTCATTTGCTCATTTGCTCATTTGCTCATTTGTTTATTTGCTCATTTGCTCATTTGTTTATTTGCTTATTTGCTCTCATTTGCTCATTTGATCATTTGATCATTTGATCATTTGCTCATTTGCTCATTTGCTCATTTGCTCATTTGCGCTCATTTGCGCTCATTTGCGCTCATTTGCTCATTTGCTTATTTGCTCATTTGCTCATTTGCTCATTTGCTCATTTGCTCATTTGCTCTCATTTGCTCTCACTTGCTCTCATTTGCTCTCATTTGTTCATTTGCTCATTTGCTCATTTGCTCATTTGCTCATTTGCTCATTTGTTTATTTGCTCATTTGCTCTCATTTGCTCATTTGCTCATTTGATCATTTGCTCATTTGCTCATTTGCTCATTTGCGCTCATTTGCGCTCATTTGCGCTCATTTGCTCATTTTCTCATTTGCTCATTTGCTCATTTGCTCATTTGTTTATTTGCTCATTTGCTCATTTGCTCTCATTTGCTCTCATTTGCTCTCATTTGCTCTCATTTTCTCTCATTTGCTCTCATTTGCACATGTGCACATTTGCTCATTTGCTCATTTGCTCATTTGCTCATTTGCTCATTTGCTCATTTGCTCATTTTCTCATTTGCTCCTTTGCTCTCATTTGCTCTCACTTGCTCTCATTTGCTCTCATTTGCTCATTTGCTCATTTGCTCATTTGCTCATTTGCTCATTTGCTCATTTGCTCATTTGCTCATTTGTTTATTTGCTCATTTGCTCATTTGCTCATTTGCTCATTTGCTCATTTGCTCATTTGTTTATTTGCTTATTTGCTCTCATTTGCTCATTTGATCATTTGATCATTTGATCGTTTGCTCATTTGCTCATTTGCTCATTTGCTCATTTGCTCATTTGCTCATTTGCTCATTTGCGCTCATTTCCGCTCATTTGCGCTCATTTGCTCATTTGCTCATTTGCTCATTTGCTCATTTGCTCATTTGCTCATTTGCTCATTTGCTCATTTTCTCATTTGCTCATTTGCTCTCATTTGCTCTCACTTGCTCTCATTTGCTCTCATTTGCTCATTTGCTCATTTGCTCATTTGCTCATTTGCGCACATTTGCGCTCATTTTCTCATTTGCTCATTTGCTCATTTGCTCAATATTTTCATTTGCTCTCATTTGCTCTCATTTGCTCTCATTTGCTCTCATTTGCTCTCATTTGCTCTCATTTGCTCTCATTTGCTCTCATTTGCTCATTTGCTCATTTGCTCATTTGCTCATTTGCTCATTTGCTCATTTGCTCATTTGCTCATCTGCTCTCATTTGCTCATTTGCTCATTTGCTCATTTGCTCATTTGCTCATTTGCTCATTTGCTCATTTGCTCATTTGCTCATTTGCTCATTTGCTCATTTGATCATTTGCTCATTTGCTCATTTGCTCATTTGCTCATTTGCTCATTTGCTCATGTGCTCATTTGCGCATTTGCTCATTTGCTCTTATTTGCTCTCATTTCCTCTCATTTCCTCTCATTTCCTCATTTGCGCTCATTTGTGCTCATTTGCGCTTATTTGCGCTCATTTGCTCATTTGCTAATTTGCTCATTTGCTCATTTGCTCATTTGCTCTTTTCCTCATTTCCTCTCATTTGCTCATTTGCTCATTTGCTCATTTGCTCATTTGCTCATTTGCTCTCATTTGCTCATTTGCTCATTTTCTCATTTGCTCATTTGCTCATTTGCTCATTTGCTCATTTGCTCATTTGCTCATTTGCTCATTTGCGCTCATTTGCGCTCATTTGCTCATTTGCTCATTTGCTCATTTGCTCATTTGCTCATTTGCTCATTTGTTTATTTGCTCATTTGCTCATTTGCTCATTTGTTCATTTGTTTATTTGCTTATTTGCGCTCATTTGCGCTCATTTGCTCATTTGCTCATTTGCTCATTTGCTCATTTGCTCATTTGCTCATTTGCTCATTTTCTCATTTGCTCATTTTCTCATTTGCGCATTTGCTCATTTGCTCTTATTTGCTCTCATTTCCTCTCATTTCCTCTCATTTCCTCTCATTTCCTCATTTGCGCTCATTTGTGCTCATTTGCGCTCATTTGCGCTCATTTGCTCATTTGCTCATTTGCTCATTTGCTCATTTTCTCATTTTCTCATTTGCTCATTTGCGCTCATTTGCTCATTTGCTCATTTGCTCATTTGCTCATTTGCTCATTTGCTCATTTGCTCATTTTCTCATTTGCTCATTTTCTCATTTGCTCATTTGCTCTCATTTGCTCTCACTTGCTCTCATTTGCTCTCATTTGTTCATTTGCTCATTTGCTCATTTGCTCATTTGCTCATTTGCTCATTTGCGCTCATTTGCGCTCATTTGCGCTCATTTGCTCATTTGCTCATTTGCTCATTTGCTCATTTGCTCATTTGCTCATTTGCTCATTTGCTCATTTGCTAATTTGCTCATTTGCTCATTTGCTCATTTGCTTATTTGCTCATTTGCTCATTTGCTCATTTGCTCATTTGCTCATTTGCTCTCATTTGCTCTCACTTGCTCTCATTTGCTCTCATTTGTTCATTTGCTCATTTGCTCATTTGCTCATTTGCTCATTTGCTCATTTGTTTATTTGCTCATTTGCTCTCATTTGCTCATTTGCTCATTTGATCATTTGCTCATTTGCTCATTTGCTCATTTGCGCTCATTTGCGCTCATTTGCGCTCATTTGCTCATTTTCTCATTTGCTCATTTGCTCATTTGCTCATTTGTTTATTTGCTCATTTGCTCATTTGCTCTCATTTGCTCTCATTTGCTCTCATTTGCTCTCATTTTCTCTCATTTGCTCTCATTTGCACATGTGCACATTTGCTCATTTGCTCATTTGCTCATTTGCTCATTTGCTCATTTGCTCATTTGCTCATTTTCTCATTTGCTCCTTTGCTCTCATTTGCTCTCACTTGCTCTCATTTGCTCTCATTTGCTCATTTGCTCATTTGCTCATTTGCTCATTTGCTCATTTGCTCATTTGCTCATTTGCTCATTTGTTTATTTGCTCATTTGCTCATTTGCTCATTTGCTCATTTGCTCATTTGCTCATTTGTTTATTTGCTTATTTGCTCTCATTTGCTCATTTGATCATTTGATCATTTGATCGTTTGCTCATTTGCTCATTTGCTCATTTGCTCATTTGCTCATTTGCTCATTTGCTCATTTGCGCTCATTTCCGCTCATTTGCGCTCATTTGCTCATTTGCTCATTTGCTCATTTGCTCATTTGCTCATTTGCTCATTTGCTCATTTGCTCATTTTCTCATTTGCTCATTTGCTCTCATTTGCTCTCACTTGCTCTCATTTGCTCTCATTTGCTCATTTGCTCATTTGCTCATTTGCTCATTTGCGCACATTTGCGCTCATTTTCTCATTTGCTCATTTGCTCATTTGCTCAATATTTTCATTTGCTCTCATTTGCTCTCATTTGCTCTCATTTGCTCTCATTTGCTCTCATTTGCTCTCATTTGCTCTCATTTGCTCTCATTTGCTCATTTGCTCATTTGCTCATTTGCTCATTTGCTCATTTGCTCATTTGCTCATTTGCTCATCTGCTCTCATTTGCTCATTTGCTCATTTGCTCATTTGCTCATTTGCTCATTTGCTCATTTGCTCATTTGCTCATTTGCTCATTTGCTCATTTGCTCATTTGATCATTTGCTCATTTGCTCATTTGCTCATTTGCTCATTTGCTCATTTGCTCATGTGCTCATTTGCGCATTTGCTCATTTGCTCTTATTTGCTCTCATTTCCTCTCATTTCCTCTCATTTCCTCATTTGCGCTCATTTGTGCTCATTTGCGCTTATTTGCGCTCATTTGCTCATTTGCTAATTTGCTCATTTGCTCATTTGCTCATTTGCTCTTTTCCTCATTTCCTCTCATTTGCTCATTTGCTCATTTGCTCATTTGCTCATTTGCTCATTTGCTCTCATTTGCTCATTTGCTCATTTTCTCATTTGCTCATTTGCTCATTTGCTCATTTGCTCATTTGCTCATTTGCTCATTTGCTCATTTGCGCTCATTTGCGCTCATTTGCTCATTTGCTCATTTGCTCATTTGCTCATTTGCTCATTTGCTCATTTGTTTATTTGCTCATTTGCTCATTTGCTCATTTGTTCATTTGTTTATTTGCTTATTTGCGCTCATTTGCGCTCATTTGCTCATTTGCTCATTTGCTCATTTGCTCATTTGCTCATTTGCTCATTTGCTCATTTTCTCATTTGCTCATTTTCTCATTTGCGCATTTGCTCATTTGCTCTTATTTGCTCTCATTTCCTCTCATTTCCTCTCATTTCCTCTCATTTCCTCATTTGCGCTCATTTGTGCTCATTTGCGCTCATTTGCGCTCATTTGCTCATTTGCTCATTTGCTCATTTGCTCATTTTCTCATTTGCTCATTTGCGCTCATTTGCGCTCATTTGCTCATTTGCTCATTTGCTCATTTGCTCATTTGCTCATTTGCTCATTTGCTCATTTTCTCATTTGCTCATTTTCTCATTTGCTCATTTGCTCTCATTTGCTCTCACTTGCTCTCATTTGCTCTCATTTGTTCATTTGCTCATTTGCTCATTTGCTCATTTGCTCATTTGCTCATTTGCGCTCATTTGCGCTCATTTGCGCTCATTTGCTCATTTGCTCATTTGCTCATTTGCTCATTTGCTCATTTGTTTATTTGCTCATTTGCTCATTTGCTCTCATTTGTTCTCATTTGCTCTCATTTGCACATTTGCACATTTGCTCATTTGCTCATTTGCTCATTTGCTCATTTGCTCATTTGCTCATTTGCTCATTTTCTCATTTGCTCCTTTGCTCTCATTTGCTCTCACTTGCTCTCATTTGCTCTCATTTGCTCATTTGCTCATTTGCTCATTTGCTCATTTGCTCATTTGCTCATGTGCTCATTTGCTCATTTGCTCATTTGTTTATTTGCTCATTTGCTCATTTGCTCATTTGCTCATTTGCTAATTTGCTCATTTGCTCATTTGCTCATTTGCTCATTTGCTCATTTGCTCATTTGCTCATTTGTTTATTTGCTCATTTGCTCATTTGTTTATTTGCTTATTTGCTCTCATTTGCTCATTTGATCATTTGATCATTTGATCATTTGCTCATTTGCTCATTTGCTCATTTGCTCATTTGCGCTCATTTGCGCTCATTTGCGCTCATTTGCTCATTTGCTTATTTGCTCATTTGCTCATTTGCTCATTTGCTCATTTGCTCATTTGCTCTCATTTGCTCTCACTTGCTCTCATTTGCTCTCATTTGTTCATTTGCTCATTTGCTCATTTGCTCATTTGCTCATTTGCTCATTTGTTTATTTGCTCATTTGCTCTCATTTGCTCATTTGCTCATTTGATCATTTGCTCATTTGCTCATTTGCTCATTTGCGCTCATTTGCGCTCATTTGCGCTCATTTGCTCATTTTCTCATTTGCTCATTTGCTCATTTGCTCATTTGTTTATTTGCTCATTTGCTCATTTGCTCTCATTTGCTCTCATTTGCTCTCATTTGCTCTCATTTTCTCTCATTTGCTCTCATTTGCACATTTGCACATTTGCTCATTTGCTCATTTGCTCATTTGCTCATTTGCTCATTTGCTCATTTGCTCATTTTCTCATTTGCTCCTTTGCTCTCATTTGCTCTCACTTGCTCTCATTTGCTCTCATTTGCTCATTTGCTCATTTGCTCATTTGCTCATTTGCTCATTTGCTCATTTGCTCATTTGTTTATTTGCTCATTTGCTCATTTGCTCATTTGCTCATTTGCTCATTTGCTCATTTGTTTATTTGCTTATTTGCTCTCATTTGCTCATTTGATCATTTGATCATTTGATCGTTTGCTCATTTGCTCATTTGCTCATTTGCTCATTTGCTCATTTGCTCATTTGCTCATTTGCGCTCATTTGCGCTCATTTGCGCTCATTTGCTCATTTGCTCATTTGCTCATTTGCTCATTTGCTCATTTGCTCATTTGCTCATTTGCTCATTTTCTCATTTGCTCATTTGCTCTCATTTGCTCTCACTTGCTCTCATTTGCTCTCATTTGCTCATTTGCTCATTTGCTCATTTGCTCATTTGCGCACATTTGCGCTCATTTTCTCATTTGCTCATTTGCTCATTTGCTCAATATTTTCATTTGCTCTCATTTGCTCTCATTTGCTCTCATTTGCTCTCATTTGCTCTCATTTGCTCTCATTTGCTCTCATTTGCTCTCATTTGCTCATTTGCTCATTTGCTCATTTGCTCATTTGCTCATTTGCTCATTTGCTCATTTGCTCATTTGATCATTTGCTCATTTGCTCATTTGCTCATTTGCTCATTTGCTCATTTGCTCATGTGCTCATTTGCGCATTTGCTCATTTGCTCTTATTTGCTCTCATTTCCTCTCATTTCCTCTCATTTCCTCATTTGCGCTCATTTGTGCTCATTTGCGCTTATTTGCGCTCATTTGCTCATTTGCTAATTTGCTCATTTGCTCATTTGCTCATTTGCTCTTTTCCTCATTTCCTCTCATTTGCTCATTTGCTCATTTGCTCATTTGCTCATTTGCTCATTTGCTCTCATTTGCTCATTTGCTCATTTGCTCATTTGCTCATTTGCTCATTTGCTCATTTGCTCATTTGCTCATTTGCTCATTTGCTCATTTGCGCTCATTTGCGCTCATTTGCTCATTTGCTCATTTGCTCATTTGCTCATTTGCTCATTTGCTCATTTGTTTATTTGCTCATTTGCTCATTTGCTCATTTGTTCATTTGTTTATTTGCTTATTTGCGCTCATTTGCGCTCATTTGCTCATTTGCTCATTTGCTCATTTGCTCATTTGCTCATTTGCTCATTTGCTCATTTGCTCATTTGCTCATTTTCTCATTTGCTCTCATTTGCTCTCACTTGCTCTCATTTGCTCTCATTTGCTCATTTGCTCATTTGCTCATTTGCTCATTTGCGCACATTTGCGCTCATTTTCTCATTTGCTCATTTGCTCATTTGCTCAATATTTTCATTTGCTCTCATTTGCTCTCATTTGCTCTTATTTGCTCTCATTTGCTCTCATTTGCTCTCATTTGCTCTCATTTGCTCATTTGCTCATTTGCTCATTTGCTCATTTGCTCATTTGCTCATTTGCTCATTTGCTCATTTGCTCATTTGCTCATTTGCTCATTTGCTCATTTGCTCATTTGCTCATTTGCTCATTTGCTCATTTGTTCATTTGTTTATTTGCTTATTTGCGCTCATTTGCGCTCATTTGCTCATTTGCTCATTTGCTCATTTGCTCATTTGCTCATTTGCTCATTTGCTCATTTGCTCATTTGCTCATTTTCTCATTTGCTCTCATTTGCTCTCACTTGCTCTCATTTGCTCTCATTTGCTCATTTGCTCATTTGCTCATTTGCTCATTTGCGCACATTTGCGCTCATTTTCTCATTTGCTCATTTGCTCATTTGCTCAATATTTTCATTTGCTCTCATTTGCTCTCATTTGCTCTTATTTGCTCTCATTTGCTCTCATTTGCTCTCATTTGCTCTCATTTGCTCATTTGCTCATTTGCTCATTTGCTCATTTGCTCATTTGCTCATTTGCTCATTTGCTCATTTGCTCATCATTTGCTCATTTGCTCATTTGCTCATTTGCTCATTTGCTCATTTGCTCATTTGCTCATTTGCTCATTTGCTCATTTGCTCATTTGCTCATTTGATATTTGCTCATTTGCTCATTTGCTCATTTGCTCATTTGCTCATGTGCTCATGTGCTCATTTGCGCATTTGCTCATTTGCTCTTATTTGCTCTCATTTCCTCTCATTTCCTCTCATTTCCTCTCATTTCCTCATTTGCGCTCATTTGTGCTCATTTGCGCTCATTTGCGCTCATTTGCTCATTTGCTCATTTGCTCATTTGCTCATTTTCTCATTTGCTCATTTGCGCTCATTTGCGCTCATTTGCGCTCATTTGCTCATTTGCTCATTTGCTCATTTGCTCATTTTCTCATTTGCTCATTTTCTCATTTGCTCATTTGCTCTCATTTGCTCTCACTTGCTCTCATTTGCTCTCATTTGTTCATTTGCTCATTTGCTCATTTGCTCATTTGCTCATTTGCTCATTTGTTTATTTGATCATTTGCTCATTTGCTCATTTGCTCATTTGCTCATTTGCGCTCATTTGCGCTCATTTGCTCATTTGCTCATTTGCTCATTTGCTCATTTGCTCATTTGCTCATTTGTTTATTTGATCATTTGCTCATTTGCTCATTTGCTCATTTGTTTATTTGCTTATTTGCTCTCATTTGCGCTCATTTGCGCTCATTTGCTCATTTGCTCATTTGCTCATTTGCTCATTTGCTCATTTGTTTATTTGCTCATTTGCTCATTTGCTCTCATTTGTTCTCATTTGCTCTCATTTGCACATTTGCACATTTGCTCATTTGCTCATTTGCTCATTTGCTCATTTGCTCATTTGCTCATTTGCTCATTTGCTCATTTTCTCATTTGCTCATTTGCTCATTTGCTCATTTGTTTATTTGCTCATTTGCTCATTTGCTCTCATTTGCTCTCATTTGCTCTCATTTGCTCTCATTTTCTCTCATTTGCTCTCATTTGCACATTTGCACATTTGCTCATTTGCTCATTTGCTCATTTGCTCATTTGCTCATTTGCTCATTTGCTCATTTTCTCATTTGCTCCTTTGCTCTCATTTGCTCTCACTTGCTCTCATTTGCTCTCATTTGCTCATTTGCTCATTTGCTCATTTGCTCATTTGCTCATTTGCTCATGTGCTCATTTGCTCATTTGCTCATTTGTTTATTTGCTCATTTGCTCATTTGCTCATTTGCTCATTTGCTCATTTGCTCATTTGTTTATTTGCTTATTTGCTCTCATTTGCTCATTTGATCATTTGATCATTTGATCGTTTGCTCATTTGCTCATTTGCTCATTTGCTCATTTGCTCATTTGCTCATTTGCTCATTTGCGCTCATTTGCGCTCATTTGCGCTCATTTGCTCATTTGCTCATTTGCTCATTTGCTCATTTGCTCATTTGCTCATTTGCTCATTTGCTCATTTTCTCATTTGCTCATTTGCTCTCATTTGCTCTCACTTGCTCTCATTTGCTCATTTGCTCATTTGCTCATTTGCTCATTTGCGCACATTTGCGCTCATTTTCTCATTTGCTCATTTGCTCATTTGCTCAATATTTTCATTTGCTCTCATTTGCTCTCATTTGCTCTCATTTGCTCTCATTTGCTCTCATTTGCTCTCATTTGCTCTCATTTGCTCTCATTTGCTCATTTGATCATTTGATCATTTGATCGTTTGCTCATTTGCTCATTTGCTCATTTGCTCATTTGCTCATTTGCTCATTTGCTCATTTGCGCTCATTTGCGCTCATTTGCGCTCATTTGCTCATTTGCTCATTTGCTCATTTGCTCATTTGCTCATTTGCGCACATTTGCGCTCATTTTCTCATTTGCTCATTTGCTCATTTGCTCAATATTTTCATTTGCTCTCATTTGCTCTCATTTGCTCTCATTTGCTCTCATTTGCTCTCATTTGCTCTCATTTGCTCTCATTTGCTCTCATTTGCTCATTTGCTCATTTGCTCATTTGCTCATTTGCTCATTTGCTCATTTGCTCATTTGCTCATCTGCTCTCATTTGCTCATTTGCTCATTTGCTCATTTGCTCATTTGCTCATTTGCTCATTTGCTCATTTGCTCATTTGCTCATTTGATCATTTGCTCATTTGCTCATTTGCTCATTTGCTCATTTGCTCATTTGCTCATGTGCTCATTTGCGCATTTGCTCATTTGCTCTTATTTGCTCTCATTTCCTCTCATTTCCTCTCATTTCCTCATTTGCGCTCATTTGTGCTCATTTGCGCTTATTTGCGCTCATTTGCTCATTTGCTAATTTGCTCATTTGCTCATTTGCTCATTTGCTCTTTTCCTCATTTCCTCTCATTTGCTCATTTGCTCATTTGCTCATTTGCTCATTTGCTCATTTGCTCTCATTTGCTCATTTGCTCATTTGCTCATTTGCTCATTTGCTCATTTGCTCATTTGCTCATTTGCTCATTTGCTCATTTGCTCATTTGCTCATTTGCGCTCATTTGCGCTCATTTGCTCATTTGCTCATTTGCTCATTTGCTCATTTGCTCATTTGCTCATTTGTTTATTTGCTCATTTGCTCATTTGCTCATTTGTTCATTTGTTTATTTGCTTATTTGCGCTCATTTGCGCTCATTTGCTCATTTGCTCATTTGCTCATTTGCTCATTTGCTCATTTGCTCATTTGCTCATTTGCTCATTTGCTCATTTTCTCATTTGCTCTCATTTGCTCTCACTTGCTCTCATTTGCTCTCATTTGCTCATTTGCTCATTTGCTCATTTGC
The DNA here is from genome assembly GCA_037893245.1 of Crossaster papposus. Taxonomy (NCBI): domain Eukaryota; kingdom Metazoa; phylum Echinodermata; class Asteroidea; order Velatida; family Solasteridae; genus Crossaster; species Crossaster papposus. Next base: position 392,172 of record JBAIAA010000016.1, read on the forward strand.
TCATTTGCGCACATTTGCGCTCATTTTCTCATTTGCTCATTTGCTCATTTGCTCAATATTTTCATTTGCTCTCATTTGCTCTCATTTGCTCTTATTTGCTCTCATTTGCTCTCATTTGCTCTCATTTGCTCTCATTTGCTCATTTGCTCATTTGCTCATTTGCTCATTTGCTCATTTGCTCATTTGCTCATTTGCTCATTTGCTCATCATTTGCTCATTTGCTCATTTGCTCATTTGCTCATTTGCTCATTTGCTCATTTGCTCATTTGTTCATTTGTTTATTTGCTTATTTGCGCTCATTTGCGCTCATTTGCTCATTTGCTCATTTGCTCATTTGCTCATTTGCTCATTTGCTCATTTGCTCATTTGCTCATTTGCTCATTTTCTCATTTGCTCTCATTTGCTCTCACTTGCTCTCATTTGCTCTCATTTGCTCATTTGCTCATTTGCTCATTTGCTCATTTGCGCACATTTGCGCTCATTTTCTCATTTGCTCATTTGCTCATTTGCTCAATATTTTCATTTGCTCTCATTTGCTCTCATTTGCTCTTATTTGCTCTCATTTGCTCTCATTTGCTCTCATTTGCTCTCATTTGCTCATTTGCTCATTTGCTCATTTGCTCATTTGCTCATTTGCTCATTTGCTCATTTGCTCATTTGCTCATCATTTGCTCATTTGCTCATTTGCTCATTTGCTCATTTGCTCATTTGCTCATTTGCTCATTTGCTCATTTGCTCATTTGCTCATTTGCTCATTTGATATTTGCTCATTTGCTCATTTGCTCATTTGCTCATTTGCTCATGTGCTCATGTGCTCATTTGCGCATTTGCTCATTTGCTCTTATTTGCTCTCATTTCCTCTCATTTCCTCTCATTTCCTCTCATTTCCTCATTTGCGCTCATTTGTGCTCATTTGCGCTCATTTGCGCTCATTTGCTCATTTGCTCATTTGCTCATTTGCTCATTTTCTCATTTGCTCATTTGCGCTCATTTGCGCTCATTTGCTCATTTGCTCATTTGCTCATTTGCTCATTTGCTCATTTGCTCATTTGCTCATTTTCTCATTTGCTCATTTTCTCATTTGCTCATTTGCTCTCATTTGCTCTCACTTGCTCTCATTTGCTCTCATTTGTTCATTTGCTCATTTGCTCATTTGCTCATTTGCTCATTTGCTCATTTGCGCTCATTTGCGCTCATTTGCGCTCATTTGCTCATTTGCTCATTTGCTCATTTGCTCATTTGCTCATTTGTTTATTTGATCATTTGCTCATTTGCTCATTTGCTCATTTGCTCATTTGCGCTCATTTGCGCTCATTTGCTCATTTGCTCATTTGCTCATTTGCTCATTTGCTCATTTGCTCATTTGTTTATTTGATCATTTGCTCATTTGCTCATTTGCTCATTTGCTTATTTGTTTATTTGCTTATTTGCTCTCATTTGCGCTCATTTGCGCTCATTTGCTCATTTGCTCATTTGCTCATTTGCTCATTTGCTCATTTGTTTATTTGCTCATTTGCTCATTTGCTCTCATTTGTTCTCATTTGCTCTCATTTGCACATTTGCACATTTGCTCATTTGCTCATTTGCTCATTTGCTCATTTGCTCATTTGCTCATTTGCTCATTTGCTCATTTTCTCATTTGCTCATTTGCTCATTTGCTCATTTGTTTATTTGCTCATTTGCTCATTTGCTCTCATTTGCTCTCATTTGCTCTCATTTGCTCTCATTTTCTCTCATTTGCTCTCATTTGCACATTTGCACATTTGCTCATTTGCTCATTTGCTCATTTGCTCATTTGCTCATTTGCTCATTTGCTCATTTTCTCATTTGCTCCTTTGCTCTCATTTGCTCTCACTTGCTCTCATTTGCTCTCATTTGCTCATTTGCTCATTTGCTCATTTGCTCATTTGCTCATTTGCTCATGTGCTCATTTGCTCATTTGCTCATTTGTTTATTTGCTCATTTGCTCATTTGCTCATTTGCTCATTTGCTCATTTGCTCATTTGTTTATTTGCTTATTTGCTCTCATTTGCTCATTTGATCATTTGATCATTTGATCGTTTGCTCATTTGCTCATTTGCTCATTTGCTCATTTGCTCATTTGCTCATTTGCTCATTTGCGCTCATTTGCGCTCATTTGCGCTCATTTGCTCATTTGCTCATTTGCTCATTTGCTCATTTGCTCATTTGCTCATTTGCTCATTTGCTCATTTTCTCATTTGCTCATTTGCTCTCATTTGCTCTCACTTGCTCTCATTTGCTCATTTGCTCATTTGCTCATTTGCTCATTTGCGCACATTTGCGCTCATTTTCTCATTTGCTCATTTGCTCATTTGCTCAATATTTTCATTTGCTCTCATTTGCTCTCATTTGCTCTCATTTGCTCTCATTTGCTCTCATTTGCTCTCATTTGCTCTCATTTGCTCTCATTTGCTCATTTGCTCATTTGCTCATTTGCTCATTTGCTCATTTGCTCATTTGCTCATTTGCTCATTTGCTCATCTGCTCTCATTTGCTCATTTGCTCATTTGCTCATTTGCTCATTTGCTCATTTGCTCATTTGCTCATTTGCTCATTTGCTCATTTGCTCATTTGCTCATTTGATCATTTGCTCATTTGCTCATTTGCTCATTTGCTCATTTGCTCATGTGCTCATGTGCTCATTTGCGCATTTGCTCATTTGCTCTTATTTGCTCTCATTTCCTCTCATTTCCTCTCATTTCCTCATTTGCGCTCATTTGTGCTCATTTGCGCTTATTTGCGCTCATTTGCTCATTTGCTAATTTGCTCATTTGCTCATTTGCTCATTTGCTCTTTTCCTCATTTCCTCTCATTTGCTCATTTGCTCATTTGCTCATTTGCTCATTTGCTCATTTGCTCTCATTTGCTCATTTGCTCATTTGCTCATTTGCTCATTTGCTCATTTGATCATTTGCTCATTTGCTCATTTGCTCATTTGCTCATTTGCGCTCATTTGCGCTCATTTGCTCATTTGCTCATTTGCTCATTTGCTCATTTGCTCATTTGCTCATTTGTTTATTTGCTCATTTGCTCATTTGCTCATTTGCTCATTTGTTTATTTGCTTATTTGCTCTCATTTGCGCTCATTTGCTCATTTGCTCATTTGCTCATTTGCTCATTTGCTCATTTGCTCATTTGCTCATTTGCTCATTTGCTCATTTTCTCATTTGCTCTCATTTGCTCTCACTTGCTCTCATTTGCTCTCATTTGCTCATTTGCTCATTTGCTCATTTGCTCATTTGCGCACATTTGCGCTCATTTTCTCATTTGCTCATTTGCTCATTTGCTCAATATTTTTATTTGCTCTCATTTGCTCTCATTTGCTCTTATTTGCTCTCATTTGCTCTCATTTGCTCTCATTTGCTCTCATTTGCTCATTTGCTTATTTGCTCATTTGCTCATTTGCTCATTTGCTCATTTGCTCATTTGCTCATTTGCTCATCTGCTCATTTTCTCATTTGCTCATTTGCTCATTTGCTCATTTGTTTATTTGCTCATTTGCTCATTTGCTCTCATTTGCTCTCATTTGCTCTCATTTGCTCTCATTTTCTCTCATTTGCTCTCATTTGCACATTTGCACATTTGCTCATTTGCTCATTTGCTCATTTGCTCATTTGCTCATTTGCTCATCTGCTCTCATTTGCTCATTTGCTCATTTGCTCATTTGCTCATTTGCTCATTTGCTCATTTGCTCATTTGCTCATTTGCTCATTTGATCATTTGCTCATTTGCTCATTTGCTCATTTGCTCATTTGCGCACATTTGCGCTCATTTTCTCATTTGCTCATTTGCTCATTTGCTCAATATTTTTATTTGCTCTCATTTGCTCTCATTTGCTCTTATTTGCTCTCATTTGCTCTCATTTGCTCTCATTTGCTCTCATTTGCTCATTTGCTTATTTGCTCATTTGCTCATTTGCTCATTTGCTCATTTGCTCATTTGCTCATTTGCTCATCTGCTCATTTTCTCATTTGCTCATTTGCTCATTTGCTCATTTGTTTATTTGCTCATTTGCTCATTTGCTCTCATTTGCTCTCATTTGCTCTCATTTGCTCTCATTTGCTCTCATTTGCTCTCATTTGCTCATTTGCTCATTTGCTCATTTGCTCATTTGCTCATTTGCTCATTTGCTCATTTGCTCATCTGCTCTCATTTGCTCATTTGCTCATTTGCTCATTTGCTCATTTGCTCATTTGCTCATTTGCTCATTTGCTCATTTGCTCATTTGATCATTTGCTCATTTGCTCATTTGCTCATTTGCTCATTTGCTCATTTGCTCATGTGCTCATTTGCGCATTTGCTCATTTGCTCTTATTTGCTCTCATTTCCTCTCATTTCCTCTCATTTCCTCATTTGCGCTCATTTGTGCTCATTTGCGCTTATTTGCGCTCATTTGCTCATTTGCTAATTTGCTCATTTGCTCATTTGCTCATTTGCTCTTTTCCTCATTTCCTCTCATTTGCTCATTTGCTCATTTGCTCATTTGCTCATTTGCTCATTTGCTCTCATTTGCTCATTTGCTCATTTGCTCATTTGCTCATTTGCTCATTTGCTCATTTGCTCATTTGCTCATTTGCTCATTTGCTCATTTGCGCTCATTTGCGCTCATTTGCTCATTTGCTCATTTGCTCATTTGCTCATTTGCTCATTTGCTCATTTGTTTATTTGCTCATTTGCTCATTTGCTCATTTGTTCATTTGTTTATTTGCTTATTTGCGCTCATTTGCGCTCATTTGCTCATTTGCTCATTTGCTCATTTGCTCATTTGCTCATTTGCTCATTTGCTCATTTGCTCATTTGCTCATTTTCTCATTTGCTCTCATTTGCTCTCACTTGCTCTCATTTGCTCTCATTTGCTCATTTGCTCATTTGCTCATTTGCTCATTTGCGCACATTTGCGCTCATTTTCTCATTTGCTCATTTGCTCATTTGCTCAATATTTTCATTTGCTCTCATTTGCTCTCATTTGCTCTTATTTGCTCTCATTTGCTCTCATTTGCTCTCATTTGCTCTCATTTGCTCTCATTTGCTCTCATTTGCTCTCATTTGCTCATTTGCTCATTTGCTCATTTGCTCATTTGCTCATTTGCTCATTTGCTCATTTGCTCATCTGCTCTCATTTGCTCATTTGCTCATTTGCTCATTTGCTCATTTGCTCATTTGCTCATTTGCTCATTTGCTCATTTGCTCATTTGATCATTTGCTCATTTGCTCATTTGCTCATTTGCTCATTTGCTCATTTGCTCATGTGCTCATTTGCGCATTTGCTCATTTGCTCTTATTTGCTCTCATTTCCTCTCATTTCCTCTCATTTCCTCATTTGCGCTCATTTGTGCTCATTTGCGCTTATTTGCGCTCATTTGCTCATTTGCTAATTTGCTCATTTGCTCATTTGCTCATTTGCTCTTTTCCTCATTTCCTCTCATTTGCTCATTTGCTCATTTGCTCATTTGCTCATTTGCTCATTTGCTCTCATTTGCTCATTTGCTCATTTGCTCATTTGCTCATTTGCTCATTTGCTCATTTGCTCATTTGCTCATTTGCTCATTTGCTCATTTGCGCTCATTTGCGCTCATTTGCTCATTTGCTCATTTGCTCATTTGCTCATTTGCTCATTTGCTCATTTGTTTATTTGCTCATTTGCTCATTTGCTCATTTGTTCATTTGTTTATTTGCTTATTTGCGCTCATTTGCGCTCATTTGCTCATTTGCTCATTTGCTCATTTGCTCATTTGCTCATTTGCTCATTTGCTCATTTGCTCATTTGCTCATTTTCTCATTTGCTCTCATTTGCTCTCACTTGCTCTCATTTGCTCTCATTTGCTCATTTGCTCATTTGCTCATTTGCTCATTTGCGCACATTTGCGCTCATTTTCTCATTTGCTCATTTGCTCATTTGCTCAATATTTTCATTTGCTCTCATTTGCTCTCATTTGCTCTTATTTGCTCTCATTTGCTCTCATTTGCTCTCATTTGCTCTCATTTGCTCATTTGCTCATTTGCTCATTTGCTCATTTGCTCATTTGCTCATTTGCTCATTTGCTCATTTGCTCATCATTTGCTCATTTGCTCATTTGCTCATTTGCTCATTTGCTCATTTGCTCATTTGCTCATTTGTTCATTTGTTTATTTGCTTATTTGCGCTCATTTGCGCTCATTTGCTCATTTGCTCATTTGCTCATTTGCTCATTTGCTCATTTGCTCATTTGCTCATTTGCTCATTTGCTCATTTTCTCATTTGCTCTCATTTGCTCTCACTTGCTCTCATTTGCTCTCATTTGCTCATTTGCTCATTTGCTCATTTGCTCATTTGCGCACATTTGCGCTCATTTTCTCATTTGCTCATTTGCTCATTTGCTCAATATTTTCATTTGCTCTCATTTGCTCTCATTTGCTCTTATTTGCTCTCATTTGCTCTCATTTGCTCTCATTTGCTCTCATTTGCTCATTTGCTCATTTGCTCATTTGCTCATTTGCTCATTTGCTCATTTGCTCATTTGCTCATTTGCTCATCATTTGCTCATTTGCTCATTTGCTCATTTGCTCATTTGCTCATTTGCTCATTTGCTCATTTGCTCATTTGCTCATTTGCTCATTTGCTCATTTGATATTTGCTCATTTGCTCATTTGCTCATTTGCTCATTTGCTCATTTGCTCATTTGCTCATTTGATATTTGCTCATTTGCTCATTTGCTCATTTGCTCATTTGCTCATTTGCTCATTTGCTCATTTGCTCATTTGCTCATTTTCTCATTTGCTCATTTGCTCTCATTTGCTCTCACTTGCTCTCATTTGCTCATTTGCTCATTTGCTCATTTGCTCATTTGCGCACATTTGCGCTCATTTTCTCATTTGCTCATTTGCTCATTTGCTCAATATTTTCATTTGCTCTCATTTGCTCTCATTTGCTCTCATTTGCTCTCATTTGCTCTCATTTGCTCTCATTTGCTCTCATTTGCTCTCATTTGCTCATTTGCTCATTTGCTCATTTGCTCATTTGCTCATTTGCTCATTTGCTCATTTGCTCATTTGCTCATCTGCTCTCATTTGCTCATTTGCTCATTTGCTCATTTGCTCATTTGCTCATTTGCTCATTTGCTCATTTGCTCATTTGCTCATTTGCTCATTTGCTCATTTGCTCATTTGCTCATTTGCTCATTTGCTCATTTGCTCATTTGCTCATGTGCTCATGTGCTCATTTGCGCATTTGCTCATTTGCTCTTATTTGCTCTCATTTCCTCTCATTTCCTCTCATTTCCTCATTTGCGCTCATTTGTGCTCATTTGCGCTTATTTGCGCTCATTTGCTCATTTGCTAATTTGCTCATTTGCTCATTTGCTCATTTGCTCTTTTCCTCATTTCCTCTCATTTGCTCATTTGCTCATTTGCTCATTTGCTCATTTGCTCATTTGCTCTCATTTGCTCATTTGCTCATTTGCTCATTTGCTCATTTGCTCATTTGATCATTTGCTCATTTGCTCATTTGCTCATTTGCTCATTTGCGCTCATTTGCGCTCATTTGCTCATTTGCTCATTTGCTCATTTGCTCATTTGCTCATTTGCTCATTTGTTTATTTGCTCATTTGCTCATTTGCTCATTTGCTCATTTGTTTATTTGCTTATTTGCTCTCATTTGCGCTCATTTGCTCATTTGCTCATTTGCTCATTTGCTCATTTGCTCATTTGCTCATTTGCTCATTTGCTCATTTGCTCATTTTCTCATTTGCTCTCATTTGCTCTCACTTGCTCTCATTTGCTCTCATTTGCTCATTTGCTCATTTGCTCATTTGCTCATTTGCGCACATTTGCGCTCATTTTCTCATTTGCTCATTTGCTCATTTGCTCAATATTTTTATTTGCTCTCATTTGCTCTCATTTGCTCTTATTTGCTCTCATTTGCTCTCATTTGCTCTCATTTGCTCTCATTTGCTCATTTGCTTATTTGCTCATTTGCTCATTTGCTCATTTGCTCATTTGCTCATTTGCTCATTTGCTCATCTGCTCATTTTCTCATTTGCTCATTTGCTCATTTGCTCATTTGTTTATTTGCTCATTTGCTCATTTGCTCTCATTTGCTCTCATTTGCTCTCATTTGCTCTCATTTTCTCTCATTTGCTCTCATTTGCACATTTGCACATTTGCTCATTTGCTCATTTGCTCATTTGCTCATTTGCTCATTTGCTCATTTGCTCATTTTCTCATTTGCTCCTTTGCTCTCATTTGCTCTCACTTGCTCTCATTTGCTCTCATTTGCTCATTTGCTCATTTGCTCATTTGCTCATTTGCTCATTTGCTCATGTGCTCATTTGCTCATTTGCTCATTTTTTTATTTGCTCATTTGCTCATTTGCTCATTTGCTCATTTGCTCATTTGCTCATTTGTTTATTTGCTTATTTGCTCTCATTTGCTCATTTGATCATTTGATCATTTGATCGTTTGCTCATTTGCTCATTTGCTCATTTGCTCATTTGCTCATTTGCTCATTTGCTCATTTGCTCATTTGCTCATTTGCTCATCTGCTCTCATTTGCTCATTTGCTCATTTGCTCATTTGCTCATTTGCTCATTTGCTCATTTGCTCATTTGCTCATTTGCTCATCTGCTCTCATTTGCTCATTTGCTCATTTGCTCATTTGCTCATTTGCTCATTTGCTCATTTGCTCATTTGCTCTTATTTGCTCTCATTTCCTCTCATTTCCTCTCATTTCCTCATTTGCGCTCATTTGTGCTCATTTGCGCTCATTTGCGCTCATTTGCTCATTTGCTTATTTGCTCATTTGCTCATTTGCTAATTTGCTAATTTGCTCATTTGCTCATTTGCTCTTTTCCTCATTTCCTCTCATTTGCTCATTTGCTCATTTGCTCATTTGCTCATTTGCTCATTTGCTCTCATTTGCTCATTTGCTCATTTGATCATTTGCTCATTTGCTCATTTGCTCATTTGCTCATTTGCTCATTTGCGCTCATTTGCGCTCATTTGCGCTCATTTGCTCATTTGCTCATTTGCTCATTTGCTCATTTTCTCATTTGCTCATTTGCGCTCATTTGCGCTCATTTGCTCATTTGCTCATTTGCTCATTTGCTCATTTGCTCATTTGCTCATTTGCTCATTTGCTCATTTGCTCATTTTCTCATTTGCTCATTTGCTCTCATTTGCTCTCACTTGCTCTCATTTGCTCTCATTTGTTCATTTGCTCATTTGCTCATTTGCTCATTTGCTCATTTGCTCATTTGCGCTCATTTGCGCTCATTTGCGCTCATTTGCTCATTTGCTCATTTGCTCATTTGCTCATTTGCTCATTTGTTTATTTGCTCATTTGCTCATTTGCTCTCATTTGTTCTCATTTGCTCTCATTTGCACATTTGCACATTTGCTCATTTGCTCATTTGCTCATTTGCTCATTTGCTCATTTGCTCATTTGCTCATTTGCTCATTTTCTCATTTGCTCCTTTGCTCTCATTTGCTCTCACTTGCTCTCATTTGCTCTCATTTGCTCATTTGCTCATTTGCTCATTTGCTCATTTGCTCATTTGCTCATGTGCTCATTTGCTCATTTGCTCATTTGTTTATTTGCTCATTTGCTCATTTGCTCATTTGTTTATTTGCTCATTTGCTCATTTGCTCATTTGCTCATTTGTTTATTTGCTTATTTGCTCTCATTTGCGCTCATTTGCTCATTTGCTCATTTGCTCATTTGCTCATTTGCTCATTTGCTCATTTGCTCATTTGCTCATTTGCTCATTTTCTCATTTGCTCTCATTTGCTCTCACTTGCTCTCATTTGCTCTCATTTGCTCATTTGCTCATTTGCTCATTTGCTCATTTGCGCACATTTGCGCTCATTTTCTCATTTGCTCATTTGCTCATTTGCTCAATATTTTTATTTGCTCTCATTTGCTCTCATTTGCTCTTATTTGCTCTCATTTGCTCTCATTTGCTCTCATTTGCTCTCATTTGCTCATTTGCTTATTTGCTCATTTGCTCATTTGCTCATTTGCTCATTTGCTCATTTGCTCATTTGCTCATCTGCTCATTTTCTCATTTGCTCATTTGCTCATTTGCTCATTTGTTTATTTGCTCATTTGCTCATTTGCTCTCATTTGCTCTCATTTGCTCTCATTTGCTCTCATTTTCTCTCATTTGCTCTCATTTGCACATTTGCACATTTGCTCATTTGCTCATTTGCTCATTTGCTCATTTGCTCATTTGCTCATTTGCTCATTTTCTCATTTGCTCCTTTGCTCTCATTTGCTCTCACTTGCTCTCATTTGCTCTCATTTGCTCATTTGCTCATTTGCTCATTTGCTCATTTGCTCATTTGCTCATGTGCTCATTTGCTCATTTGCTCATTTGTTTATTTGCTCATTTGCTCATTTGCTCATTTGCTCATTTGCTCATTTGCTCATTTGTTTATTTGCTTATTTGCTCTCATTTGCTCATTTGATCATTTGATCATTTGATCGTTTGCTCATTTGCTCATTTGCTCATTTGCTCATTTGCTCATTTGCTCATTTGCTCATTTGCTCATTTGCTCATTTGCTCATCTGCTCTCATTTGCTCATTTGCTCATTTGCTCATTTGCTCATTTGCTCATTTGCTCATTTGCTCATTTGCTCATTTGCTCATCTGCTCTCATTTGCTCATTTGCTCATTTGCTCATTTGCTCATTTGCTCATTTGCTCATTTGCTCATTTGCTCATTTGCTCATTTGCTCATTTGCTCATTTGATATTTGCTCATTTGCTCATTTGCTCATTTGCTCATTTGCTCATGTGCTCATGTGCTCATTTGCGCATTTGCTCATTTGCTCTTATTTGCTCTCATTTCCTCTCATTTCCTCTCATTTCCTCATTTGCGCTCATTTGTGCTCATTTGCGCTCATTTGCGCTCATTTGCTCATTTGCTCATTTGCTCATTTGCTCATTTGCTAATTTGCTAATTTGCTCATTTGCTCATTTGCTCTTTTCCTCATTTCCTCTCATTTGCTCATTTGCTCATTTGCTCATTTGCTCATTTGCTCATTTGCTCTCATTTGCTCATTTGCTCATTTGATCATTTGCTCATTTGCTCATTTGCTCATTTGCTCATTTGCTCATTTGCGCTCATTTGCGCTCATTTGCGCTCATTTGCTCATTTGCTCATTTGCTCATTTGCTCATTTTCTCATTTGCTCATTTGCGCTCATTTGCGCTCATTTGCTCATTTGCTCATTTGCTCATTTGCTCATTTGCTCATTTGCTCATTTGCTCATTTGCTCATTTGCTCATTTTCTCATTTGCTCATTTGCTCTCATTTGCTCTCACTTGCTCTCATTTGCTCTCATTTGTTCATTTGCTCATTTGCTCATTTGCTCATTTGCTCATTTGCTCATTTGCGCTCATTTGCGCTCATTTGCGCTCATTTGCTCATTTGCTCATTTGCTCATTTGCTCATTTGCTCATTTGTTTATTTGCTCATTTGCTCATTTGCTCTCATTTGTTCTCATTTGCTCTCATTTGCACATTTGCACATTTGCTCATTTGCTCATTTGCTCATTTGCTCATTTGCTCATTTGCTCATTTGCTCATTTGCTCATTTTCTCATTTGCTCCTTTGCTCTCATTTGCTCTCACTTGCTCTCATTTGCTCTCATTTGCTCATTTGCTCATTTGCTCATTTGCTCATTTGCTCATTTGCTCATGTGCTCATTTGCTCATTTGCTCATTTGTTTATTTGCTCATTTGCTCATTTGCTCATTTGCTCATTTGCTCATTTGCTCATTTGCTCATTTGCTCATTTGCTCATTTGCTCATTTGCGCTCATTTGCGCTCATTTGCGCTCATTTGCTCATTTGCTCATTTGCTCTCATTTGCTCATTTGCTCATTTGCTCATTTGCTCATTTGATCATTTGCTCATTTGCTCATTTGCTCATTTGCTCATTTGCTCTCATTTGCTCATTTGCTCATTTGCTCATTTGCTCATTTGCTCATTTGCTCATGTGCTCATTTGCTCATTTGCTCATTTGCTCATTTGCTCTCATTTGCTCATTTGCTCATTTGCTCATTTGCTCATTTGATCATTTGCTCATTTGCTCATTTGCTCATTTGCTCATTTGCTCATTTGTTTATTTGCTCATTTGCTCATTTGTTTATTTGCTTATTTGCTCTCATTTGCTCATTTGATCATTTGATCATTTGATCATTTGCTCATTTGCTCATTTGCTCATTTGCTCATTTGCGCTCATTTGCGCTCATTTGCGCTCATTTGCTCATTTGCTTATTTGCTCTTTTGCTCATTTGCTCATTTGCTCATTTGCTCATTTGCTCTCATTTGCTCTCACTTGCTCTCATTTGCTCTCATTTGTTCATTTGCTCATTTGCTCATTTGCTCATTTGCTCATTTGCTCATTTGTTTATTTGCTCATTTGCTCTCATTTGCTCATTTGCTCATTTGATCATTTGCTCATTTGCTCATTTGCTCATTTGCGCTCATTTGCGCTCATTTGCGCTCATTTGCTCATTTTCTCATTTGCTCATTTGCTCATTTGCTCATTTGTTTATTTGCTCATTTGCTCATTTGCTCTCATTTGCTCTCATTTGCTCTCATTTGCTCTCATTTTCTCTCATTTGCTCTCATTTGCACATTTGCACATTTGCTCATTTGCTCATTTGCTCATTTGCTCATTTGCTCATTTGCTCATTTGCTCATTTTCTCATTTGCTCCTTTGCTCTCATTTGCTCTCACTTGCTCTCATTTGCTCTCATTTGCTCATTTGCTCATTTGCTCATTTGCTCATTTGCTCATTTGCTCATGTGCTCATTTGCTCATTTGTTTATTTGCTTATTTGCTCTCATTTGCTCATTTGATCATTTGATCATTTGATCGTTTGCTCATTTGCTCATTTGCTCATTTGCTCATTTGCTCATTTGCTCATTTGCTCATTTGCGCTCATTTGCGCTCATTTGCGCTCATTTGCTCATTTGCTCATTTGCTCATTTGCTCATTTGCTCATTTGCTCTCATTTGCTCTCACTTGCTCTCATTTGCTCTCATTTGCTCATTTGCTCATTTGCTCATTTGCTCATTTGCGCACATTTGCGCTCATTTTCTCATTTGCTCATTTGCTCATTTGCTCAATATTTTCATTTGCTCTCATTTGCTCTCATTTGCTCTCATTTGCTCTCATTTGCTCTCATTTGCTCTCATTTGCACTCATTTGCTCATTTGCTCATTTGCTCATTTGCTCATTTGCTCATTTGCTCATTTGCTCATTTGCTCATTTGCTCATTTGCTCATTTGATCATTTGCTCATTTGCTCATTTGCTCATTTGCTCATTTGCTCATGTGCTCATGTGCTCATTTGCGCATTTGCTCATTTGCTCTTATTTGCTCTCATTTCCTCTCATTTCCTCTCATTTCCTCATTTGCGCTCATTTGTGCTCATTTGCGCTTATTTGCGCTCATTTGCTCATTTGCTAATTTGCTCATTTGCTCATTTGCTCATTTGCTCTTTTCCTCATTTCCTCTCATTTGCTCATTTGCTCATTTGCTCATTTGCTCATTTGCTCATTTGCTCTCATTTGCTCATTTGCTCATTTGCTCATTTGCTCATTTGCTCATTTGATCATTTGCTCATTTGCTCATTTGCTCATTTGCTCATTTGCGCTCATTTGCGCTCATTTGCTCATTTGCTCATTTGCTCATTTGCTCATTTGCTCATTTGCTCATTTGTTTATTTGCTCATTTGCTCATTTGCTCATTTGCTCATTTGTTTATTTGCTTATTTGCTCTCATTTGCTCATTTGATCATTTGATCATTTGCTCATTTGCTCATTTGCTCATTTGCTCATTTGCTCATTTGCGCTCATTTGCGCTCATTTGCGCTCATTTGCTCATTTGCTCATTTGCTCATTTGCTCATTTTCTCATTTGCTCATTTGCTCTCATTTGCTCTCACTTGCTCTCATTTGCTCTCATTTGTTCATTTGCTCATTTGCTCATTTGCTCATTTGCTCATTTGCTCATTTGTTCATTTGCTCATTTGCTCTCATTTGCTCATTTGCTCATTTGATCATTTGCTCATTTGCTCATTTGCTCATTTGCGCTCATTTGCGCTCATTTGCGCTCATTTGCTCATTTGCTCATTTGCTCATTTGCTCATTTGCTCATTTGTTTATTTGCTCATTTGCTCATTTGCTCATTTTCTCATTTGCTCCTTTGCTCTCATTTGCTCTCACTTGCTCTCATTTGCTCTCATTTGCTCTCATTTGCTCATTTGCTCATTTGCTCATTTGCTCATTTGCTCATTTGCTCATGTGCTCATTTGCTCATTTGCTCATTTGTTTATTTGCTCATTTGCTCATTTGCTCATTTGCTCATTTGCTCATTTGCTCATTTGTTTATTTGCTTATTTGCTCTCATTTGATCATTTGATCATTTGATCATTTGCTCATTTGCTCATTTGCTCATTTGCTCATTTGCGCTCATTTGCTCATTTGCGCTCATTTGCGCTCATTTGCGCTCATTTGGTCATTTGGTCATTTGCTCATTTGCTCATTTGCTCATTTGCTCATTTTCTCATTTGCTCATTTGCTCTCATTTGCTCTCACTTGCTCTCATTTGCTCTCATTTGTTCATTTGCTCATTTGCTCATTTGCTCATTTGCTCATTTGCGCTCATTTTCTCATTTGCTCATTTCCTCATTTCCTCATTTCCTCATTTCCTCATTTGCTCTCATTTGCTCTCATTTGCTCTCATTTGCTCTCATTTGCTCTCATTTGCTCTCATTTGCTCTCATTTGCTCTCATTTGCTCTCATTTGCTCTCATTTGCTCTCATTTGCTCATTTGCTCATTTGCTCATTTGCTCATTTGCTCATTTGCTCATCTGCTCATGTGCTCATGTGCTCATTTGCGCATTTGCTCATTTGCTCTTATTTGCTCTCATTTCCTCTCATTTCCTCTCATTTCCTCATTTGCGCTCATTTGTGCTCATTTGCGCTTATTTGCGCTCATTTGCTCATTTGCTAATTTGCTCATTTGCTCATTTGCTCATTTGCTCTTTTCCTCATTTCCTCTCATTTGCTCATTTGCTCATTTGCTCATTTGCTCATTTGCTCATTTGCTCTCATTTGCTCATTTGCTCATTTGCTCATTTGCTCATTTGCTCATTTGATCATTTGCTCATTTGCTCATTTGCTCATTTGCTCATTTGCGCTCATTTGCGCTCATTTGCTCATTTGCTCATTTGCTCATTTGCTCATTTGCTCATTTGCTCATTTGTTTATTTGCTCATTTGCTCATTTGCTCATTTGCTCATTTGTTTATTTGCTTATTTGCTCTCATTTGCTCATTTGATCATTTGATCATTTGCTCATTTTTCTCATTTGCTCATTTGCTCATTTGCTCATTTGCGCTCATTTGCGCTCATTTGCGCTCATTTGCTCATTTGCTCATTTGCTCATTTGCTCATTTTCTCATTTGCTCATTTGCTCTCATTTGCTCTCACTTGCTCTCATTTGCTCTCATTTGTTCATTTGCTCATTTGCTCATTTGCTCATTTTCTCATTTGCTCATTTGTTCATTTGTTCATTTGCTCATTTGCTCTCATTTGCTCATTTGATCATTTGATCATTTGCTCATTTGCTCATTTGCTCATTTGCGCTCATTTGCGCTCATTTGCGCTCATTTGCTCATTTGCTCATTTGCTCATTTGCTCATTTGCTCATTTGTTTATTTGCTCATTTGCTCATTTGCTCATTTGCTCAGTTGCTCATTTGCTCATTTGCTCATTTGCTCATGTGCTCATTTGCTCATTTGCTCATTTGTTTATTTGCTCATTTGCTCATTTGCTCATTTGCTCATTTGCTCATTTGCTCATTTGTTTATTTGCTTATTTGCTCTCATTTGATCATTTGATCATTTGATCATTTGCTCATTTGCTCATTTGCTCATTTGCTCATTTGCTCATTTGCTCATTTGCGCTCATTTGCGCTCATTTGCGCTCATTTGGTCATTTGCTCATTTGCTCATTTGCTCATTTGCTCATTTGCTCATTTTCTCATTTTCTCATTTGCTCATTTGCTCATTTGCTCATTTGCTCATTTGCTCATTTGCTCATTTGCTCATTTGCTCATTTGCTCATTTGCTCATTTGATCATTTGCTCATTTGCTCATTTGCTCTCATTTGCTCATTTGCTCATTTGCTCATTTGCTCATTTGCTCATTTGCTCATTTGCGCTCATTTGCGCTCATTTTCTCATTTGCTCATTTCCTCATTTCCTCATTTCCTCATTTCCTCATTTCCTCATTTGCTCTCATTTGCTCTCATTTGCTCTCATTTGCTCTCATTTGCTCTCATTTGCTCTCATTTGCTCTCATTTGCTCTCATTTGCTCTCATTTGCTCTCATTTGCTCATTTGCTCATTTGCTCATTTGCTCATCTGCTCTCATTTGCTCATTTGCTCATTTGCTCATTTGCTCATTTGCTCATTTGCTCATTTGCTCATTTGCTCATTTGCTCATTTGCTCATTTGATCATTTGCTCATTTGCTCATTTGCTCTCATTTGCTCATTTGCTCATTTGCTCATTTGCTCATTTGCTCATTTGCTCATTTGCTCATTTGCTCATTTGCTCATTTGCTCATTTGCTCATTTGCTCATTTGCTCATTTGCTCATTTGCTCATTTGCTCATTTGCTCATTTGCTCATTTGCTCATTTGCTCATTTGCTCATTTGCTCATTTGCTCATGTGCTCATTTGCTCATTTGCTCTTTTGCTCATTTGCTCATTTGCTCATTTGCTCATGTGCTCATGTGCTCATTTGCGCTCATTTGCTCATTTGCGCTCATTTGCGCTCATTTGCTCTCATTTGGTCATTTGCGCTCATTTGCGCTCATTTGCGCTCCTTTGCTCATTTCCTCATTTCCTCATTTCCTCATTTCCTCATTTCCTCATTTCCTCATTTCCTCATTTCCTCATTTCCTCATTTCCTCATTTCCTCATTTCCTCATTTCCTCATTTCCTCATTTCCTCATTTCCTCATTTCCTCATTTCCTCATTTCCTCATTTCCTCATTTCCTCATTTCCTCATTTCCTCATTTCCTCATTTCCTCATTTGCTCATTTGCTCATTTGCTCATTTGCTCATTTGCTCATTTGCTCATTTGCGCTCATTTGCTCTCATTTGCTCTCATTTGCTCATTTGCTCATTTGCTCATTTGCTCTCATTTGCTCTCATTTGCTCATTTGCTCATTTGCTCATTTGCTCATTTGCTCATTTGCTCATTTGAACATTTGCTCATTTGCTCATTTGCTCATTTGCTCATTTGCGCTCATTTGCGCTCATTTGCTCATTTGCTCATTTGCTCATTTGCTCATTTGCGCTCATTTGCGCTCATTTGCTCTCATTTGCTCTCATTTGCTCATTTGCTCATTTGCTCATTTGCTCATTTGCTCATTTCCTCATTTGCTCTCATTTGCTCTCATTTGCTCTCATTTGCTCTCATTTGATCTCATTTGCTCTCATTTGCTCTCATTTGCTCATTTGCTCATTTGCTCTTTTCCTCATTTCCTCTCATTTGCTCATTTGCTCATTTGCTCATTTGCTCATTTGCTCATTTGCTCATTTGTTTATTTGCTTATTTGCTCTCATTTGATCATTTGATCATTTCATCATTTGCTCATTTGCTCATTTGCTCATTTGCTCATTTGCTCATTTGCGCTCATTTGCGCTCATTTGCGCTCATTTGCTCATTTGCTCATTTGCTCATTTGCTCATTTGCTCATTTGCTCATTTTCTCATTTGCTCATTTGCTCTCATTTGCTCTCACTTGCTCTCATTTGCTCTCATTTGTTCATTTGCTCATTTGCTCATTTGCTCATTTGCTCATTTGTTTATTTGCTTATTTGCTCTCATTTGATCATTTGATCATTTCATCATTTGCTCATTTGCTCATTTGCTCATTTGCTCATTTGCTCATTTGCGCTCATTTGCGCTCATTTGCGCTCATTTGCTCATTTGCTCATTTGCTCATTTGCTCATTTGCTCATTTGCTCATTTTCTCATTTGCTCATTTGCTCTCATTTGCTCTCACTTGCTCTCATTTGCTCTCATTTGTTCATTTGCTCATTTGCTCATTTGCTCATTTGCTCATTTGCGCTCATTTGCGCTCATTTTCTCATTTGCTCATTTGCTCATTTGCTCATTTCCTCATTTGCTCTCATTTGCTCTCATTTGCTCTCATTTGCTCTCATTTGCTCTCATTTGCTCTCATTTGCTCTCATTTGCTCTCATTTGCTCTCATTTGATCTTTTGATCATTTGCTCATTTGCTCATTTGCTCATGTGCTCATGTGCTCATTTGCTCATTTGCTCATTTGCTCATTTGCTCTCATTTGCTCTCATTTGCTCATTTGCTCATTTGCTCTCATTTGCTCTCATTTGCTCTCATTTGCTCTCATTTGCTCTCATTTGCTCTCATTTGCTCATTTGCACATTTGCTCATTTGCTCATTTGCTCATTTGCTCATTTGCTCATTTTCTCATTTGCTCATTTGCTCATTTGCTCATTTGCTCATTTGCTCATTTGCTCATTTGCTCATTTGTTTATTTGCTCATTTGCTCTCATTTGCTCATTTGCTCATTTGCTCATTTGCTCATTTGCTCATTTGCTCATTTGCTCATTTGCTCATTTGCTCATTTGCTCATTTGCTCATTTGCTCATTTGATTATTTGATCATTTGCTCATTTGCTCATTTGATCATGTGCTCATTTGCGCATTTGCTCATTTGCTCTCATTTGCTCTCATTTCCTCTCATTTCCTCTCATTTCCTCTCATTTCCTCTCATTTGCTCATTTGCGCTCATTTGTGCTCATTTGCGCTCATTTGCGCTCATTTGCTCATTTGCTCATTTGCTCATTTGCTCATTTGCTCATTTGCTCATTTGCTCATTTGCGCTCATTTGCGCTCATTTGCTCTCATTTGCTCATTTGCTCATTTGCTCATTTGCTCATTTGCTCATTTGCTCTCATTTGCTCTCAATTGCTCTCATTTGCTCTCATTTGCTCTCATTTGCTCTCATTTGCTCTCATTTGCTCATTTGCTCATTTGCTCATTTGCTCATTTGCTCATTTGCTCATCTGCTCTCATTTGCTCATTGGCTCATTTGCTCATTTGCTCATTTGCTCATTTGCTCATATGCTCTCATTTGCTCATTTGCTCATTTGCTCATTTGCTCATTTGCTCATTTTCTCATTTGCTCATTTGCTCATGTGCTCATTTGCTCATTTGCTCATGTGCTCATTTGCTCATTTGCTCTTTTGCTCCTTTGCTCATTTGCTCATTTGCTCATGTGCTCATGTGCTCATGTGCTCATTTGCGCTCATTTGCTCATTTGCGCTCATTTGCGCTCATTTGCTCTCATTTGCTCATTTGCGCTCATTTGCGCTCATTTGCGCTCCTTTGCTCATTTGTTCATTTGGTCATTTCCTCATTTCCTCATTTCCTCATTTCCTCATTTCCTCATTTCCTCATTTCCTCTCATTTGCTCATTTGCTCATTTGCTCATTTTCTCATTTGCTCATTTGCTCATTTGCTCATTTTCTCATTTGCTCATTTGCTCATTTGCTCATCTGCTCTCATTTGCTCATTTGCTCATTTGCTCATTTGCTCATTTGCTCATTTGCTCATTTGCTCATTTGCTCATCTGCTCATTTGCTCCTTTGCTCATTTGCTCATTTGCTCATTTGCTCATCTGCTCTCATTTGCTCATTTGCTGATTTGCTCATTTGCTGATTTGCTCATTTGCTCATTTGCTCATTTGATCATTTGATCATTTGCTCATTTGCTCTCATTTGCTCATTTGCTCATTTGCTCATTTGCTCATTTGTTCATTTGGTCATTTCCTCATTTCCTCATTTCCTCATTTCCTCATTTCCTCATTTCCTCATTTCCTCTCATTTGCTCATTTGCTCATTTGCTCATTTTCTCATTTGCTCATTTGCTCATTTGCTCATTTTCTCATTTGCTCATTTGCTCATTTGCTCATCTGCTCTCATTTGCTCATTTGCTCATTTGCTCATTTGCTCATTTGCTCATTTGCTCATTTGCTCATTTGCTCATCTGCTCATTTGCTCCTTTGCTCATTTGCTCATTTGCTCATTTGCTCATCTGCTCTCATTTGCTCATTTGCTCATTTGCTCATTTGCTGATTTGCTCATTTGCTCATTTGCTCATTTGATCATTTGCTCATTTGCTCATTTGCTCTCATTTGCTCATTTGCTCATTTGCTCATTTGCTCATTTGCTCATTTGCTCATTTGATCATTTGCTCATTTGCTCATTTGCTCTCATTTGCTCATTTGCTCATTTGCTCATTTGCTCATTTGCTCATTTGCTCATTTGCTCATTTGCTCATTTGCTCATTTGCTCATTTGATCATTTGCTCATTTGATTATTTGATCATTTGCTCATTTGCTCATTTGATCATGTGCTCATTTGCGCATTTTCTCATTTGCTCTCATTTCCTCTCATTTCCTCTCATTTCCTCTCATTTCCTCTCATTTCCTCTCATTTGCTCATTTGCGCTCATTTGTGCTCATTTGCGCTCATTTGCGCTCATTTGCTCATTTGCTCATTTGCTCATTTGCTCATTTGCTCATTTGCTCATTTGCTCATTTGCGCTCATTTGCGCTCATTTGCTCTCATTTGCTCATTTGCTCATTTGCTCATTTGCTCATTTGCTCATTTGCTCTCATTTGCTCTCAATTGCTCTCATTTGCTCTCATTTGCTCTCATTTGCTCTCATTTGCTCTCATTTGCTCATTTGCTCATTTGCTCATTTGCTCATTTGCTCATTTGCTCATCTGCTCTCATTTGCTCATTGGCTCATTTGCTCATTTGCTCATTTGCTCATTTGCTCATATGCTCTCATTTGCTCATTTGCTCATTTGCTCATTTGCTCATTTGCTCATTTTCTCATTTGCTCATTTGCTCATGTGCTCATTTGCTCATTTGCTCATGTGCTCATTTGCTCATTTGCTCTTTTGCTCCTTTGCTCATTTGCTCATTTGCTCATGTGCTCATGTGCTCATGTGCTCATTTGCGCTCATTTGCTCATTTGCGCTCATTTGCGCTCATTTGCTCTCATTTGCTCATTTGCGCTCATTTGCGCTCATTTGCGCTCCTTTGCTCATTTGTTCATTTGGTCATTTCCTCATTTCCTCATTTCCTCATTTCCTCATTTCCTCATTTCCTCATTTCCTCTCATTTGCTCATTTGCTCATTTGCTCATTTTCTCATTTGCTCATTTGCTCATTTGCTCATTTTCTCATTTGCTCATTTGCTCATTTGCTCATCTGCTCTCATTTGCTCATTTGCTCATTTGCTCATTTGCTCATTTGCTCATTTGCTCATTTGCTCATTTGCTCATCTGCTCATTTGCTCCTTTGCTCATTTGCTCATTTGCTCATTTGCTCATCTGCTCTCATTTGCTCATTTGCTCATTTGCTCATTTGCTGATTTGCTCATTTGCTCATTTGCTCATTTGATCATTTGCTCATTTGCTCATTTGCTCTCATTTGCTCATTTGCTCATTTGCTCATTTGCTCATTTGTTCATTTGGTCATTTCCTCATTTCCTCATTTCCTCATTTCCTCATTTCCTCATTTCCTCATTTCCTCTCATTTGCTCATTTGCTCATTTGCTCATTTTCTCATTTGCTCATTTGCTCATTTGCTCATTTTCTCATTTGCTCATTTGCTCATTTGCTCATCTGCTCTCATTTGCTCATTTGCTCATTTGCTCATTTGCTCATTTGCTCATTTGCTCATTTGCTCATTTGCTCATCTGCTCATTTGCTCCTTTGCTCATTTGCTCATTTGCTCATTTGCTCATCTGCTCTCATTTGCTCATTTGCTCATTTGCTCATTTGCTGATTTGCTCATTTGCTCATTTGATCATTTGCTCATTTGCTCATTTGCTCTCATTTGCTCATTTGCTCATTTGCTCATTTGCTCATTTGCTCATTTGCTCATTTGATCATTTGCTCATTTGCTCATTTGCTCTCATTTGCTCATTTGCTCATTTGCTCATTTGCTCATTTGCTCATTTGCTCATTTGCTCATTTGCTCATTTGCTCATTTGCTCATTTGCTCATTTGCTCATGTGCTCATTTGCTCATTTGCTCTTTTGCTCATTTGCTCATTTGCTCATTTGCTCATGTGCTCATGTGCTCATTTGCGCTCATTTGCTCATTTGCGCTCATTTGCGCTCATTTGCTCTCATTTGGTCATTTGCGCTCATTTGCGCTCATTTGCGCTCCTTTGCTCATTTGCTCATTTCCTCATTTCCTCATTTCCTCATTTCCTCATTTCCTCATTTCCTCATTTCCTCATTTGCTCATTTGCTCATTTGCTCATTTGCTCATTTGCTCATTTGCTCATGTGCTCATTTGCTCATTTGCTCTTTTGCTCATTTGCTCATTTGCTCATTTGCTCATGTGCTCATGTGCTCATTTGCGCTCATTTGCTCATTTGCGCTCATTTGCGCTCATTTGCTCTCATTTGGTCATTTGCGCTCATTTGCGCTCATTTGCGCTCCTTTGCTCATTTGCTCATTTCCTCATTTGCTCATTTCCTCATTTCCTCATTTCCTCATTTCCTCATTTCCTCATTTCCTCATTTCCTCATTTCCTCATTTCCTCATTTCCTCATTTCCTCATTTGCTCATTTGCTCATTTGCTCATTTGCTCATTTGCTCATTTGCTCATTTGCTCATTTGCTCATTTGCGCTCATTTGCTCTCATTTGCTCATTTGCTCATTTGCTCATTTGCTCATTTGCTCTCATTTGCTCATTTGCTCATTTGCTCATTTGCTCATTTGCTCATTTGCTCATTTGAACATTTGCTCATTTGCTCATTTGCTCATTTGCTCATTTGCTCATTTGCGCTCATTTGCGCTCATTTGCTCATTTGCTCATTTGCTCATTTGCTCATTTGCGCTCATTTGCGCTCATTTGCTCTCATTTGCTCATTTGCTCATTTGCTCATTTGCTCATTTGCTCATTTGCTCATTTCCTCATTTGCTCTCATTTGCTCTCATTTGCTCTAATTTGCTCTCATTTGATCTCATTTGCTCTCATTTGCTCTCATTTGCTCATTTGCTCATTTGCTCTTTTCCTCATTTCCTCTCATTTGCTCATTTGCTCATTTGCTCATTTGCTCATTTGCTCATTTGCTCATTTGTTTATTTGCTCATTTGCTCATTTGCTCATTTTCTCATTTGCTCCTTTGCTCTCATTTGCTCTCACTTGCTCTCATTTGCTCTCATTTGCTCATTTGCTCATTTGCTCATTTGCTCATTTGCTCATTTGTTTATTTGCTTATTTGCTCTCATTTGATCATTTGATCATTTGATCATTTGCTCATTTGCTCATTTGCTCATTTGCTCATTTGCTCATTTGCGCTCATTTGCGCTCATTTGCGCTCATTTGCTCATTTGCTCATTTGCTCATTTGCTCATTTGCTCATTTGCTCATTTTCTCATTTGCTCATTTGCTCTCATTTGCTCTCACTTGCTCTCATTTGCTCTCATTTGTTCATTTGCTCATTTGCTCATTTGCTCATTTGCTCATTTGCGCTCATTTGCGCTCATTTTCTCATTTGCTCATTTGCTCATTTGCTCATTTCCTCATTTGCTCTCATTTGCTCTCATTTGCTCTCATTTGCTCTCATTTGCTCTCATTTGCTCTCATTTGCTCTCATTTGCTCTCATTTGATCTTTTGATCATTTGCTCATTTGCTCATTTGCTCATGTGCTCATGTGCTCATTTGCTCATTTGCTCATTTGCTCATTTGCTCTCATTTGCTCTCATTTGCTCATTTGCTCATTTGCTCTCATTTGCTCTCATTTGCTCTCATTTGCTCTCATTTGCTCTCATTTGCTCTCATTTGCTCATTTGCACATTTGCTCATTTGCTCATTTGCTCATTTGCTCATTTGCTCATTTTCTCATTTGCTCATTTGCTCATTTGCTCATTTGCTCATTTGCTCATTTGCTCATTTGCTCATTTGTTTATTTGCTCATTTGCTCTCATTTGCTCATTTGCTCATTTGCTCATTTGCTCATTTGCTCATTTGCTCATTTGCTCATTTGCTCATTTGCTCATTTGCTCATTTGCTCATTTGATTATTTGATCATTTGCTCATTTGCTCATTTGATCATGTGCTCATTTGCGCATTTGCTCATTTGCTCTCATTTGCTCTCATTTCCTCTCATTTCCTCTCATTTCCTCTCATTTCCTCTCATTTGCTCATTTGCGCTCATTTGTGCTCATTTGCGCTCATTTGCGCTCATTTGCTCATTTGCTCATTTGCTCATTTGCTCATTTGCTCATTTGCTCATTTGCTCATTTGCTCATTTGCGCTCATTTGCGCTCATTTGCTCTCATTTGCTCATTTGCTCATTTGCTCATTTGCTCATTTGCTCATTTGCTCTCATTTGCTCTCAATTGCTCTCATTTGCTCTCATTTGCTCTCATTTGCTCTCATTTGCTCTCATTTGCTCATTTGCTCATTTGCTCATTTGCTCATTTGCTCATTTGCTCATCTGCTCTCATTTGCTCATTGGCTCATTTGCTCATTTGCTCATTTGCTCATTTGCTCATATGCTCTCATTTCCTCATTTCCTCATTTCCTCATTTCCTCATTTCCTCATTTCCTCATTTCCTCATTTCCTCATTTCCTCATTTCCTCATTTCCTCATTTCCTCATTTGCTCATTTGCTCATTTGCTCATTTGCTCATTTGCTCATTTGCTCATTTGCTCATTTGCTCATTTGCGCTCATTTGCTCTCATTTGCTCATTTGCTCATTTGCTCATTTGCTCATTTGCTCTCATTTGCTCATTTGCTCATTTGCTCATTTGCTCATTTGCTCATTTGCTCATTTGAACATTTGCTCATTTGCTCATTTGCTCATTTGCTCATTTGCTCATTTGCGCTCATTTGCGCTCATTTGCTCATTTGCTCATTTGCTCATTTGCTCATTTGCGCTCATTTGCGCTCATTTGCTCTCATTTGCTCATTTGCTCATTTGCTCATTTGCTCATTTGCTCATTTGCTCATTTCCTCATTTGCTCTCATTTGCTCTCATTTGCTCTAATTTGCTCTCATTTGATCTCATTTGCTCTCATTTGCTCTCATTTGCTCATTTGCTCATTTGCTCTTTTCCTCATTTCCTCTCATTTGCTCATTTGCTCATTTGCTCATTTGCTCATTTGCTCATTTGCTCATTTGTTTATTTGCTCATTTGCTCATTTGCTCATTTTCTCATTTGCTCCTTTGCTCTCATTTGCTCTCACTTGCTCTCATTTGCTCTCATTTGCTCATTTGCTCATTTGCTCATTTGCTCATTTGCTCATTTGTTTATTTGCTTATTTGCTCTCATTTGATCATTTGATCATTTGATCATTTGCTCATTTGCTCATTTGCTCATTTGCTCATTTGCTCATTTGCGCTCATTTGCGCTCATTTGCGCTCATTTGCTCATTTGCTCATTTGCTCATTTGCTCATTTGCTCATTTGCTCATTTTCTCATTTGCTCATTTGCTCTCATTTGCTCTCACTTGCTCTCATTTGCTCTCATTTGTTCATTTGCTCATTTGCTCATTTGCTCATTTGCTCATTTGCGCTCATTTGCGCTCATTTTCTCATTTGCTCATTTGCTCATTTGCTCATTTCCTCATTTGCTCTCATTTGCTCTCATTTGCTCTCATTTGCTCTCATTTGCTCTCATTTGCTCTCATTTGCTCTCATTTGCTCTCATTTGATCTTTTGATCATTTGCTCATTTGCTCATTTGCTCATGTGCTCATGTGCTCATTTGCTCATTTGCTCATTTGCTCATTTGCTCTCATTTGCTCTCATTTGCTCATTTGCTCATTTGCTCTCATTTGCTCTCATTTGCTCTCATTTGCTCTCATTTGCTCTCATTTGCTCTCATTTGCTCATTTGCACATTTGCTCATTTGCTCATTTGCTCATTTGCTCATTTGCTCATTTTCTCATTTGCTCATTTGCTCATTTGCTCATTTGCTCATTTGCTCATTTGCTCATTTGCTCATTTGCTCATTTGTTTATTTGCTCATTTGCTCTCATTTGCTCATTTGCTCATTTGCTCATTTGCTCATTTGCTCATTTGCTCATTTGCTCATTTGCTCATTTGCTCATTTGCTCATTTGCTCATTTGATTATTTGATCATTTGCTCATTTGCTCATTTGATCATGTGCTCATTTGCGCATTTGCTCATTTGCTCTCATTTGCTCTCATTTCCTCTCATTTCCTCTCATTTCCTCTCATTTCCTCTCATTTGCTCATTTGCGCTCATTTGTGCTCATTTGCGCTCATTTGCGCTCATTTGCTCATTTGCTCATTTGCTCATTTGCTCATTTGCTCATTTGCTCATTTGCTCATTTGCGCTCATTTGCGCTCATTTGCTCTCATTTGCTCATTTGCTCATTTGCTCATTTGCTCATTTGCTCATTTGCTCTCATTTGCGCATTTGCTCATTTGCTCTCATTTCCTCTCATTTCCTCTCATTTCCTCTCATTTGCTCATTTGCGCTCATTTGCTCATTTGCTCATTTGCTCATTTGCTCATTTGCGCTCATTTGCTCTCATTTGCTCATTTGCTAATTTGCTCATTTGCTCACTTGCTCATTTGCTCTCATTTGCTCATTTGCTCATTTGCTCATTTGCTCATTTGCTCATTTGCTCATTTGATCATTTGCTCATTTGCTCATTTGCTCATTTGCTCATTTGCGCTCATTTGCGCTCATTTGCTCATTTGCTCATTTGCTCATTTGCTCATTTGCTCATTTGCTCATTTGCTCATTTGTTTATTTGCTCATTTGCTCATTTGCTCATTTGCTCATTTGCTCATTTGCTCATTTGTTTATTTGCTCTCATTTGCTCATTTGATCATTTGATCATTTGCTCATTTGCTCATTTGCTCATTTGCTCATTTGATCATTTGCGCTCATTTGCGCTCATTTGCGCTCATTTGCTCATTTGCTCATTTGCTCATTTGCTCATTTGCTCTCATTTGCTCTCACTTGCTCTCATTTGCTCTCATTTGTTCATTTGCTCATTTGCTCATTTGCTCATTTGCTCATTTGCTCATTTGTTTATTTGCTCATTTGCTCTCATTTGCACATTTGCACATTTGCTCATTTGCTCATTTGCTCATTTGCTCATTTGCTCATTTGCTCATTTGCTCATTTTCTCATTTGCTCCTTTGCTCTCATTTGCTCTCACTTGCTCTCATTTGCTCTCATTTGCTCATTTGCTCATTTGCTCATTTGCTCATTTGCTCATTTGCTCATGTGCTCATTTGCTCATTTGCTCATTTGTTTATTTGCTCATTTGCTCATTTGCTCATTTGCTCATTTGCTCATTTGCTCATTTGTTTATTTGCTTATTTGCTCTCATTTGCTCATTTGATCATTTGATCATTTGCTCATTTGCTCATTTGCTCATTTGCTCATTTGCTCATTTGCTCATTTGCTCATTTGCGCTCATTTGCGCTCATTTGCGCTCATTTGCTCATTTGCTCATTTGCTCATTTTCTCATTTGCTCATTTGCTCTCATTTGCTCTCACTTGCTCTCATTTGCTCATTTGCTCATTTGCTCATTTGCTCATTTGCTCATTTGCTCATTTGCTCATTTGCGCTCATTTGCGCTCATTTTCTCATTTGCTCATTTGCTCATTTGCTCATTTCCTCATTTGCTCTCATTTGCTCTCATTTGCTCTCATTTGCTCTCATTTGCTCTCATTTGCTCTCATTTGCTCTCATTTGCTCTCATTTGCTCTCACTTGCTCTCATTTGCTCTCATTTGTTCATTTGCTCATTTGCTCATTTGCTCATTTGCTCATTTGCTCATTTGCGCTCATTTGCGCTCATTTGCGCTCATTTGCTCATTTGCTCATTTGCTCATTTGCTCATTTGCTCATTTGTTTATTTGCTCATTTGCTCATTTGCTCATTTGCTCTCATTTGCTCATTTGCTCATTTGCTCATTTGCTCATTTGCTCATTTGCTCATTTGCTCATTTGCTCATTTGCTCATTTGCTCATTTGCTCATTTGATTATTTGATCATTTGCTCATTTGCTCATTTGATCATGTGCTCATTTGCGCATTTGCTCATTTGCTCTCATTTGCTCTCATTTCCTCTCATTTCCTCTCATTTCCTCTCATTTCCTCTCATTTGCTCATTTGCGCTCATTTGTGCTCATTTGCGCTCATTTGCGCTCATTTGCTCATTTGCTCATTTGCTCATTTGCTCATTTGCTCATTTGCTCATTTGCTCATTTGCGCTCATTTGCGCTCATTTGCTCTCATTTGCTCATTTGCTCATTTGCTCATTTGCTCATTTGCTCATTTGCTCTCATTTGCTCTCAATTGCTCTCATTTGCTCTCATTTGCTCTCATTTGCTCTCATTTGCTCTCATTTGCTCATTTGCTCATTTGCTCATTTGCTCATTTGCTCATTTGCTCATCTGCTCTCATTTGCTCATTGGCTCATTTGCTCATTTGCTCATTTGCTCATTTGCTCATATGCTCTCATTTGCTCATTTGCTCATTTGCTCATTTGCTCATTTGCTCATTTTCTCATTTGCTCATTTGCTCATGTGCTCATTTGCTCATTTGCTCATGTGCTCATTTGCTCATTTGCTCTTTTGCTCCTTTGCTCATTTGCTCATTTGCTCATGTGCTCATGTGCTCATTTGCGCTCATTTGCTCATTTGCGCGCATTTGCGCTCATTTGCTCTCATTTGCTCATTTGCGCTCATTTGCGCTCATTTGCGCTCCTTTG
Organism: Crossaster papposus; assembly: GCA_037893245.1. NCBI lineage: Eukaryota > Metazoa > Echinodermata > Asteroidea > Velatida > Solasteridae > Crossaster > Crossaster papposus. The sequence continues at coordinate 421,034 of JBAIAA010000016.1, forward strand.
CTCATTTGTTCATTTGGTCATTTCCTCATTTCCTCATTTCCTCATTTCCTCATTTCCTCATTTCCTCATTTCCTCTCATTTGCTCATTTGCTCATTTGCTCATTTTCTCATTTGCTCATTTGCTCATTTGCTCATTTTCTCATTTGCTCATTTGCTCATTTGCTCATCTGCTCTCATTTGCTCATTTGCTCATTTGCTCATTTGCTCATTTGCTCATTTGCTCATTTGCTCATTTGCTCATCTGCTCATTTGCTCCTTTGCTCATTTGCTCATTTGCTCATTTGCTCATCTGCTCTCATTTGCTCATTTGCTCATTTGCTCATTTGCTGATTTGCTCATTTGCTCATTTGCTCATTTGATCATTTGCTCATTTGCTCATTTGCTCTCATTTGCTCTCATTTGTTCATTTGCTCATTTGCTCATTTGCTCATTTGCTCATTTGCTCATTTGCGCTCATTTGCGCTCATTTGCGCTCATTTGCTCATTTGCTCATTTGCTCATTTGCTCATTTGCTCATTTGTTTATTTGCTCATTTGCTCATTTGCTCTCATTTGCTCATTTGCTCATTTGCTCATTTGCTCATTTGCTCATTTGCTCATTTGCTCATTTGCTCATTTGCTCTCATTTGCTCTCATTTCCTCTCATTTCCTCTCATTTCCTCTCATTTCCTCTCATTTGCTCATTTGCTCATCTGCTCATTTGCTCCTTTGCTCATTTGCTCATTTGCTCATTTGCTCATCTGCTCTCATTTGCTCATTTGCTCATTTGCTCATTTGCTGATTTGCTCATTTGCTCATTTGCTCATTTGATCATTTGCTCATTTGCTCATTTGCTCTCATTTGCTCATTTGCTCATTTGCTCATTTGCTCATTTGTTCATTTGGTCATTTCCTCATTTCCTCATTTCCTCATTTCCTCATTTCCTCATTTCCTCATTTCCTCTCATTTGCTCATTTGCTCATTTGCTCATTTTCTCATTTGCTCATTTGCTCATTTGCTCATTTTCTCATTTGCTCATTTGCTCATTTGCTCATCTGCTCTCATTTGCTCATTTGCTCATTTGCTCATTTGCTCATTTGCTCATTTGCTCATTTGCTCATTTGCTCATCTGCTCATTTGCTCCTTTGCTCATTTGCTCATTTGCTCATTTGCTCATCTGCTCTCATTTGCTCATTTGCTCATTTGCTCATTTGCTGATTTGCTCATTTGCTCATTTGCTCATTTGATCATTTGCTCATTTGCTCATTAGCTCTCATTTGCTCATTTGCTCATTTGCTCATTTGCTCATTTGCTCATTTGCTCATTTGATCATTTGCTCATTTGCTCATTTGCTCTCATTTGCTCATTTGCTCATTTGCTCATTTGCTCATTTGCTCATTTGCTCATTTGCTCTCATTTGCTCTCAATTGCTCTCATTTGCTCTCATTTGCTCTCATTTGCTCTCATTTGCTCTCATTTGCTCATTTGCTCATTTGCTCATTTGCTCATTTGCTCATTTGCTCATCTGCTCTCATTTGCTCATTGGCTCATTTGCTCATTTGCTCATTTGCTCATTTGCTCATATGCTCTCATTTGCTCATTTGCTCATTTGCTCATTTGCTCATTTGCTCATTTTCTCATTTGCTCATTTGCTCATGTGCTCATTTGCTCATTTGCTCATGTGCTCATTTGCTCATTTGCTCTTTTGCTCCTTTGCTCATTTGCTCATTTGCTCATGTGCTCATGTGCTCATTTGCGCTCATTTGCTCATTTGCGCGCATTTGCGCTCATTTGCTCTCATTTGCTCATTTGCGCTCATTTGCGCTCATTTGCGCTCCTTTGCTCATTTGTTCATTTGGTCATTTCCTCATTTCCTCATTTCCTCATTTCCTCATTTCCTCATTTCCTCATTTCCTCTCATTTGCTCATTTGCTCATTTGCTCATTTTCTCATTTGCTCATTTGCTCATTTGCTCATTTTCTCATTTGCTCATTTGCTCATTTGCTCATCTGCTCTCATTTGCTCATTTGCTCATTTGCTCATTTGCTCATTTGCTCATTTGCTCATTTGCTCATTTGCTCATCTGCTCATTTGCTCCTTTGCTCATTTGCTCATTTGCTCATTTGCTCATCTGCTCTCATTTGCTCATTTGCTCATTTGCTCATTTGCTGATTTGCTCATTTGCTCATTTGCTCATTTGATCATTTGCTCATTTGCTCATTTGCTCTCATTTGCTCTCATTTGTTCATTTGCTCATTTGCTCATTTGCTCATTTGCTCATTTGCTCATTTGCGCTCATTTGCGCTCATTTGCGCTCATTTGCTCATTTGCTCATTTGCTCATTTGCTCATTTGCTCATTTGTTTATTTGCTCATTTGCTCATTTGCTCTCATTTGCTCATTTGCTCATTTGCTCATTTGCTCATTTGCTCATTTGCTCATTTGCTCATTTGCTCATTTGCTCTCATTTGCTCTCATTTCCTCTCATTTCCTCTCATTTCCTCTCATTTCCTCTCATTTGCTCATTTGCTCATCTGCTCATTTGCTCCTTTGCTCATTTGCTCATTTGCTCATTTGCTCATCTGCTCTCATTTGCTCATTTGCTCATTTGCTCATTTGCTGATTTGCTCATTTGCTCATTTGCTCATTTGATCATTTGCTCATTTGCTCATTTGCTCTCATTTGCTCATTTGCTCATTTGCTCATTTGCTCATTTGTTCATTTGGTCATTTCCTCATTTCCTCATTTCCTCATTTCCTCATTTCCTCATTTCCTCATTTCCTCTCATTTGCTCATTTGCTCATTTGCTCATTTTCTCATTTGCTCATTTGCTCATTTGCTCATTTTCTCATTTGCTCATTTGCTCATTTGCTCATCTGCTCTCATTTGCTCATTTGCTCATTTGCTCATTTGCTCATTTGCTCATTTGCTCATTTGCTCATTTGCTCATCTGCTCATTTGCTCCTTTGCTCATTTGCTCATTTGCTCATTTGCTCATCTGCTCTCATTTGCTCATTTGCTCATTTGCTCATTTGCTGATTTGCTCATTTGCTCATTTGCTCATTTGATCATTTGCTCATTTGCTCATTAGCTCTCATTTGCTCATTTGCTCATTTGCTCATTTGCTCATTTGCTCATTTGCTCATTTGATCATTTGCTCATTTGCTCATTTGCTCTCATTTGCTCATTTGCTCATTTGCTCATTTGCTCATTTGCTCATTTGCTCATTTGCTCATTTGCTCATTTGCTCATTTGCTCATTTGCTCATTTGCTCATTTGCTCATGTGCTCATTTGCTCATTTGCTCTTTTGCTCATTTGCTCATTTGCTCATTTGCTCATGTGCTCATGTGCTCATTTGCGCTCATTTGCTCATTTGCGCTCATTTGCGCTCATTTGCTCTCATTTGGTCATTTGCGCTCATTTGCGCTCATTTGCGCTCCTTTGCTCATTTCCTCATTTCCTCATTTCCTCATTTCCTCATTTCCTCATTTCCTCATTTCCTCATTTCCTCATTTCCTCATTTCCTCATTTCCTCATTTCCTCATTTCCTCATTTCCTCATTTGCTCATTTGCTCATTTCCTCATTTGCTCATTTGCTCATTTGCTCATTTGCTCATTTGCTCATTTGCGCTCATTTGCTCTCATTTGCTCATTTGCTCATTTGCTCATTTGCTCATTTGCTCTCATTTGCTCATTTGCTCATTTGCTCATTTGCTCATTTGCTCATTTGCTCATTTGAACATTTGCTCATTTGCTCATTTGCTCATTTGCTCATTTGCGCTCATTTGCGCTCATTTGCTCATTTGCTCATTTGCTCATTTGCTCATTTGCGCTCATTTGCGCTCATTTGCTCTCATTTGCTCATTTGCTCATTTGCTCATTTGCTCATTTGCTCATTTGCTCATTTCCTCATTTGCTCTCATTTGCTCTCATTTGCTCTAATTTGCTCTCATTTGATCTCATTTGCTCTCATTTGCTCTCATTTGTTCATTTGCTCATTTGCTCTTTTCCTCATTTCCTCTCATTTGCTCATTTGCTCATTTGCTCATTTGCTCATTTGCTCATTTGCTCATTTGTTTATTTGCTCATTTGCTCATTTGCTCATTTTCTCATTTGCTCCTTTGCTCTCATTTGCTCTCACTTGCTCTCATTTGCTCTCATTTGCTCATTTGCTCATTTGCTCATTTGCTCATTTGCTCATTTGTTTATTTGCTTATTTGCTCTCATTTGATCATTTGATCATTTGATCATTTGCTCATTTGCTCATTTGCTCATTTGCTCATTTGCTCATTTGCGCTCATTTGCGCTCATTTGCGCTCATTTGCTCATTTGCTCATTTGCTCATTTGCTCATTTGCTCATTTGCTCATTTTCTCATTTGCTCATTTGCTCTCATTTGCTCTCACTTGCTCTCATTTGCTCTCATTTGTTCATTTGCTCATTTGCTCATTTGCTCATTTGCTCATTTGCGCTCATTTGCGCTCATTTTCTCATTTGCTCATTTGCTCATTTGCTCATTTCCTCATTTGCTCTCATTTGCTCTCATTTGCTCTCATTTGCTCTCATTTGCTCTCATTTGCTCTCATTTGCTCTCATTTGCTCTCATTTGATCTTTTGATCATTTGCTCATTTGCTCATTTGCTCATGTGCTCATGTGCTCATTTGCTCATTTGCTCATTTGCTCATTTGCTCTCATTTGCTCTCATTTGCTCATTTGCTCATTTGCTCTCATTTGCTCTCATTTGCTCTCATTTGCTCTCATTTGCTCTCATTTGCTCTCATTTGCTCATTTGCACATTTGCTCATTTGCTCATTTGCTCATTTGCTCATTTGCTCATTTTCTCATTTGCTCATTTGCTCATTTGCTCATTTGCTCATTTGCTCATTTGCTCATTTGCTCATTTGTTTATTTGCTCATTTGCTCTCATTTGCTCATTTGCTCATTTGCTCATTTGCTCATTTGCTCATTTGCTCATTTGCTCATTTGCTCATTTGCTCATTTGCTCATTTGCTCATTTGATTATTTGATCATTTGCTCATTTGCTCATTTGATCATGTGCTCATTTGCGCATTTGCTCATTTGCTCTCATTTGCTCTCATTTCCTCTCATTTCCTCTCATTTCCTCTCATTTCCTCTCATTTGCTCATTTGCGCTCATTTGTGCTCATTTGCGCTCATTTGCGCTCATTTGCTCATTTGCTCATTTGCTCATTTGCTCATTTGCTCATTTGCTCATTTGCGCTCATTTGCGCTCATTTGCTCTCATTTGCTCATTTGCTCATTTGCTCATTTGCTCATTTGCTCATTTGCTCTCATTTGCTCTCAATTGCTCTCATTTGCTCTCATTTGCTCTCATTTGCTCTCATTTGCTCTCATTTGCTCATTTGCTCATTTGCTCATTTGCTCATTTGCTCATTTGCTCATCTGCTCTCATTTGCTCATTGGCTCATTTGCTCATTTGCTCATTTGCTCATTTGCTCATATGCTCTCATTTGCTCATTTGCTCATTTGCTCATTTGCTCATTTGCTCATTTTCTCATTTGCTCATTTGCTCATGTGCTCATTTGCTCATTTGCTCATGTGCTCATTTGCTCATTTGCTCTTTTGCTCCTTTGCTCATTTGCTCATTTGCTCATGTGCTCATGTGCTCATTTGCGCTCATTTGCTCATTTGCGCTCATTTGCGCTCATTTGCTCTCATTTGCTCATTTGCGCTCATTTGCGCTCATTTGCGCTCCTTTGCTCATTTGTTCATTTGGTCATTTCCTCATTTCCTCATTTCCTCATTTCCTCATTTCCTCATTTCCTCATTTCCTCTCATTTGCTCATTTGCTCATTTGCTCATTTTCTCATTTGCTCATTTGCTCATTTGCTCATCTGCTCTCATTTGCTCATTTGCTCATTTGCTCATTTGCTGATTTGCTCATTTGCTCATTTGCTCATTTGCTCATTTGCGCTCATTTGCTCATTTGCTCATTTGCGCTCATTTGCGCTCATTTGCGCTCATTTTCTCATTTGCTCATTTGCTCATTTCCTCATTTCCTCATTTGCTCTCATTTGCTCTCATTTGCTCTCATTTGCTCTCATTTGCTCTCATTTGCTCTCATTTGCTCATTTGCTCATTTGCTCATTTGCTCATTTGCTCATTTGCTCATTTGCTCATTTGCTCTCATTTGCTCATTTGCTCATTTGCTCATTTGCTCATTTGCTCATCTGCTCTCATTTGCTCATTTGCTCATTTGCTCATTTGCTCATTTGCTCATTTGCTCATTTGCTCATTTGCTCATTTGCTCATTTGCTCATTTGCTCATTTGATCATTTGCTCATTTGCTCATTTGCTCATTTGCTCATTTGCTCATTTGCTCATGTGCTCATTTGCGCATTTGCTCATTTGCTCTCATTTGCTCTCATTTCCTCTCATTTCCTCTCATTTGCTCATTTGCGCTCATTTGCTCATTTGCTCATTTGCTCATTTGCTCATTTGCGCTCATTTGCTCTCATTTGCTCATTTGCTAATTTGCTCATTTGCTCACTTGCTCATTTGCTCTCATTTGCTCATTTGCTCATTTGCTCATTTGCTCATTTGCTCATTTGCTCATTTGATCATTTGCTCATTTGCTCATTTGCTCATTTGCTCATTTGCGCTCATTTGCGCTCATTTGCTCATTTGCTCATTTGCTCATTTGCTCATTTGCTCATTTGCTCATTTGCTCATTTGCTCATTTGTTTATTTGCTCTCATTTGCTCATTTGATCATTTGATCATTTGCTCATTTGCTCATTTGCTCATTTGCTCATTTGATCATTTGCGCTCATTTGCGCTCATTTGCGCTCATTTGCTCATTTGCTCATTTGCTCATTTGCTCATTTGCTCTCATTTGCTCTCACTTGCTCTCATTTGCTCTCATTTGTTCATTTGCTCATTTGCTCATTTGCTCATTTGCTCATTTGCTCATTTGTTTATTTGCTCATTTGCTCTCATTTGCACATTTGCACATTTGCTCATTTGCTCATTTGCTCATTTGCTCATTTGCTCATTTGCTCATTTGCTCATTTTCTCATTTGCTCCTTTGCTCTCATTTGCTCTCACTTGCTCTCATTTGCTCTCATTTGCTCATTTGCTCATTTGCTCATTTGCTCATTTGCTCATTTGCTCATGTGCTCATTTGCTCATTTGCTCATTTGTTTATTTGCTCATTTGCTCATTTGCTCATTTGCTCATTTGCTCATTTGCTCATTTGTTTATTTGCTTATTTGCTCTCATTTGCTCATTTGATCATTTGATCATTTGCTCATTTGCTCATTTGCTCATTTGCTCATTTGCTCATTTGCTCATTTGCTCATTTGCGCTCATTTGCGCTCATTTGCGCTCATTTGCTCATTTGCTCATTTGCTCATTTTCTCATTTGCTCATTTGCTCTCATTTGCTCTCACTTGCTCTCATTTGCTCATTTGCTCATTTGCTCATTTGCTCATTTGCTCATTTGCTCTCATTTGCTCTCATTTGCTCTCATTTGCTCTCATTTGCTCTCATTTGCTCTCATTTGCTCTCATTTGCTCTCATTTGCTCTCACTTGCTCTCATTTGCTCTCATTTGTTCATTTGCTCATTTGCTCATTTGCTCATTTGCTCATTTGCTCATTTGCGCTCATTTGCGCTCATTTGCGCTCATTTGCTCATTTGCTCATTTGCTCATTTGCTCATTTGCTCATTTGTTTATTTGCTCATTTGCTCATTTGCTCTCATTTGTTCTCATTTGCTCTCATTTGCACATTTGCACATTTGCTCATTTGCTCATTTGCTCATTTGCTCATTTGCTCATTTGCTCATTTGCTCATTTGTTTATTTGCTTATTTGCTCTCATTTGCTCATTTGATCATTTGATCATTTGCTCATTTGCTCATTTGCTCATTTGCTCATTTGCTCATTTGCTCATTTGCTCATTTGCGCTCATTTGCGCTCATTTGCGCTCATTTGCTCATTTGCTCATTTGCTCATTTTCTCATTTGCTCATTTGCTCTCATTTGCTCTCACTTGCTCTCATTTGCTCATTTGCTCATTTGCTCATTTGCTCATTTGCTCATTTGCTCATTTGCTCATTTGCGCTCATTTGCGCTCATTTTCTCATTTGCTCATTTGCTCATTTGCTCATTTCCTCATTTGCTCTCATTTGCTCTCATTTGCTCTCATTTGCTCTCATTTGCTCTCATTTGCTCTCATTTGCTCTCATTTGCTCTCACTTGCTCTCATTTGCTCTCATTTGTTCATTTGCTCATTTGCTCATTTGCTCATTTGCTCATTTGCTCATTTGCGCTCATTTGCGCTCATTTGCGCTCATTTGCTCATTTGCTCATTTGCTCATTTGCTCATTTGCTCATTTGTTTATTTGCTCATTTGCTCATTTGCTCTCATTTGTTCTCATTTGCTCTCATTTGCACATTTGCACATTTGCTCATTTGCTCATTTGCTCATTTGCTCATTTGCTCATTTGCTCATTTTCTCATTTGCTCCTTTGCTCTCATTTGCTCTCACTTGCTCTCATTTGCTCTCATTTGCTCATTTGCTCATTTGCTCATTTGCTCATTTGCTCATGTGCTCATTTGCTCATTTGCTCATTTGTTTATTTGCTCATTTGCTCATTTGCTCATTTGCTCATTTGCTAATTTGCTCATTTGCTCATTTGCTCATTTGCTCTCATTTGCTCATTTGCTCATTTGCTCATTTGCTCATTTGCTCATTTGCTCATTTGATCATTTGCTCATTTGCTCATTTGCTCATTTGCTCATTTGCTCATTTGTTTATTTGCTCATTTGCTCATTTGTTTATTTGTTTATTTGCTTATTTGCTCTCATTTGCTCATTTGATCATTTGATCATTTGCTCATTTGCTCATTTGCTCATTTGCTCATTTGCGCTCATTTGCGCTCATTTGCGCTGATTTGCTCATTTGCTTATTTGCTCATTTGCTCATTTGCTCATTTGCTCATTTGCTCATTTGCTCTCATTTGCTCTCACTTGCTCTCATTTGCTCTCATTTGTTCATTTGCTCATTTGCTCATTTGCTCATTTGCTCATTTGCTCATTTGTTTATTTGCTCATTTGCTCTCATTTGCTCATTTGCTCATTTGATCATTTGCTCATTTGCTCATTTGCTCATTTGCGCTCATTTGCGCTCATTTGCGCTCATTTGCTCATTTTCTCATTTGCTCATTTGCTCATTTGCTCATTTGTTTATTTGCTCATTTGCTCATTTGCTCTCATTTGCTCTCATTTGCTCTCATTTGCTCTCATTTTCTCTCATTTGCTCTCATTTGCACATTTGCACATTTGCTCATTTGCTCATTTGCTCATTTGCTCATTTGCTCATTTGCTCATTTGCTCATTTTCTCATTTGCTCCTTTGCTCTCATTTGCTCTCACTTGCTCTCATTTGCTCTCATTTGCTCATTTGCTCATTTGCTCATTTGCTCATTTGCTCATTTGCTCATGTGCTCATTTGCTCATTTGCTCATTTGTTTATTTGCTCATTTGCTCATTTGCTCATTTGCTCATTTGCTCATTTGCTCATTTGTTTATTTGCTTATTTGCTCTCATTTGCTCATTTGATCATTTGATCATTTGATCATTTGATCGTTTGCTCATTTGCTCATTTGCTCATTTGCTCATTTGCTCATTTGCTCATTTGCGCTCATTTGCGCTCATTTGCGCTCATTTGCTCATTTGCTCATTTGCTCATTTGCTCATTTGCTCATTTGCTCATTTGCTCATTTTCTCATTTGCTCATTTGCTCTCATTTGCTCTCACTTGCTCTCATTTGCTCTCATTTGCTCATTTGCTCATTTTCTCATTTGCTCATTTGCTCTCATTTGCTCTCATTTGCTCTCATTTGCTCTCATTTGCTCTCATTTGCTCTCATTTGCTCTCATTTGCTCATTTGCTCATTTGCTCATTTGCTCATTTGCTCATTTGCTCATTTGCTCATTTGCTCATTTGCTCATCTGCTCTCATTTGCTCATTTGCTCATTTGCTCATTTGCTCATTTGCTCATTTGCTCATTTGCTCATTTGCTCATTTGCTCATTTGCTCATTTGATCATTTGCTCATTTGCTCATTTGCTCATTTGCTCATTTGCTCATGTGCTCATGTGCTCATTTGCGCATTTGCTCATTTGCTCTTATTTGCTCTCATTTCCTCTCATTTCCTCTCATTTCCTCATTTGCGCTCATTTGTGCTCATTTGCGCTTATTTGCGCTCATTTGCTCATTTGCTAATTTGCTCATTTGCTCATTTGCTCATTTGCTCATTTGCTCATTTGCTCATTTGCTCTCATTTGCTCATTTGCTCATTTGCTCATTTGCCCATTTGCTCATTTGCTCATTTGCTCATTTGCTCATTTGCTCATTTCCTCTCATTTGCTCATTTGCTCATTTGCTCATTTGCTCATTTGCTCATTTGCTCTCATTTGCTCATTTGCTCATTTGCTCATTTGCTCATTTGCTCATTTGCTCATTTGCTCATTTGCTCATTTGCTCATTTGCTCATTTGCGCTCATTTGCGCTCATTTGCTCATTTGCTCATTTGCTCATTTGCTCATTTGCTCATTTGCTCATTTGTTTATTTGCTCATTTGCTCATTTGCTCATTTGCTCATTTGTTTATTTGCTTATTTGCTCTCATTTGCGCTCATTTGCTCATTTGCTCATTTGCTCATTTGCTCATTTGCTCATTTGCTCATTTGCTCATTTGCTCATTTGCTCATTTTCTCATTTGCTCTCATTTGCTCTCACTTGCTCTCATTTTCTCTCATTTGCTCATTTGCTAATTTGCTCATTTGCTCATTTGCGCACATTTGCGCTCATTTTCTCATTTGCTCATTTGCTCATTTGCTCAATATTTTCATTTGCTCTCATTTGCTCTCATTTGCTCTTATTTGCTCTCATTTGCTCTCATTTGCTCTCATTTGCTCTCATTTGCTCATTTGCTCATTTGCTCATTTGCTCATTTGCTCATTTGCTCATTTGCTCATTTGCTCATTTGCTCATCTGCTCTCATTTGCTCATTTGCTCATTTGCTCATTTGCTCATTTGCTCATTTGCTCATTTGCTCATTTGCTCATTTGCTCATTTGCTCATTTGCTCATTTGCTCATTTGATATTTGCTCATTTGCTCATTTGCTCATTTGCTCATTTGCTCATGTGCTCATGTGCTCATTTGCGCATTTGCTCATTTGCTCTTATTTGCTCTCATTTCCTCTCATTTCCTCTCATTTCCTCTCATTTCCTCATTTGCGCTCATTTGTGCTCATTTGCGCTCATTTGCGCTCATTTGCTCATTTGCTCATTTGCTCATTTGCTCATTTGCTAATTTGCTCATTTGCTCATTTGCTCATTTGCTCTTTTCCTCATTTCCTCTCATTTGCTCATTTGCTCATTTGCTCATTTGCTCATTTGCTCATTTGCTCTCATTTGCTCATTTGCTCATTTGATCATTTGCTCATTTGCTCATTTGCTCATTTGCTCATTTGCTCATTTGCGCTCATTTGCGCTCATTTGCGCTCATTTGCTCATTTGCTCATTTGCTCATTTGCTCATTTTCTCATTTGCTCATTTGCGCTCATTTGCGCTCATTTGCTCATTTGCTCATTTGCTCATTTGCTCATTTGCTCATTTGCTCATTTGCTCATTTTCTCATTTGCTCATTTGCTCTCATTTGCTCTCACTTGCTCTCATTTGCTCTCATTTGTTCATTTGCTCATTTGCTCATTTGCTCATTTGCTCATTTGCTCATTTGCGCTCATTTGCGCTCATTTGCGCTCATTTGCTCATTTGCTCATTTGCTCATTTGCTCATTTGCTCATTTGTTTATTTGCTCATTTGCTCTCATTTGTTCTCATTTGTTCTCATTTGCTCTCATTTGCACATTTGCACATTTGCTCATTTGCTCATTTGCTCATTTGCTCATTTGCTCATTTGCTCATTTGCTCATTTGCTCATTTTCTCATTTGCTCATTTGCTCATTTGCTCATTTGTTTATTTGCTCATTTGCTCATTTGCTCTCATTTGCTCTCATTTGCTCTCATTTGCTCTCATTTTCTCTCATTTGCTCTCATTTGCACATTTGCACATTTGCTCATTTGCTCATTTGCTCATTTGCTCATTTGCTCATTTGCTCATTTGCTCATTTTCTCATTTGCTCCTTTGCTCTCATTTGCTCTCACTTGCTCTCATTTGCTCTCATTTGCTCATTTGCTCATTTGCTCATTTGTTTATTTGCTCATTTGCTCATTTGCTCATTTGCTCATTTGCTCATTTGCTCATTTGTTTATTTGCTTATTTGCTCTCATTTGCTCATTTGATCATTTGATCATTTGATCGTTTGCTCATTTGCTCATTTGCTCATTTGCTCATTTGCTCATTTGCTCATTTGCTCATTTGCGCTCATTTGCGCTCATTTGCGCTCATTTGCTCATTTGCTCATTTGCTCATTTGCTCATTTGCTCATTTGCTCATTTGCTCATATGCTCATTTGCTCATTTTCTCATTTGCTCATTTGCTCTCATTTGCTCTCACTTGCTCTCATTTGCTCTCATTTGCTCATTTGCTCATTTGCTCATTTGCTCATTTGCGCACATTTGCGCTCATTTTCTCATTTGCTCATTTGCTCATTTGCTCAATATTTTCATTTGCTCTCATTTGCTCTCATTTGCTCTCATTTGCTCTCATTTGCTCTCATTTGCTCTCATTTGCTCTCATTTGCTCTCATTTGCTCATTTGCTCATTTGCTCATTTGCTCATTTGCTCATTTGCTCATTTGCTCATTTGCTCATTTGCTCATCTGCTCTCATTTGCTCATTTGCTCATTTGCTCATTTGCTCATTTGCTCATTTGCTCATTTGCTCATTTGCTCATTTGCTCATTTGCTCATTTGCTCATTTGATCATTTGCTCATTTGCTCATTTGCTCATTTGCTCATTTGCTCATGTGCTCATGTGCTCATTTGCGCATTTGCTCATTTGCTCTTATTTGCTCTCATTTCCTCTCATTTCCTCTCATTTCCTCATTTGCGCTCATTTGTGCTCATTTGCGCTTATTTGCGCTCATTTGCTCATTTGCTAATTTGCTCATTTGCTCATTTGCTCATTTGCTCTTTTCCTCATTTCCTCTCATTTGCTCATTTGCTCATTTGCTCATTTGCTCATTTGCTCATTTGCTCATTTGCTCTCATTTGCTCATTTGCTCATTTGCTCATTTGCTCATTTGCTCATTTGATCATTTGCTCATTTGCTCATTTGCTCATTTGCTCATTTGCGCTCATTTGCGCTCATTTGCTCATTTGCTCATTTGCTCATTTGCTCATTTGCTCATTTGCTCATTTGTTTATTTGCTCATGTGCTCATGTGCTCATTTGCGCATTTGCTCATTTGCTCTTATTTGCTCTCATTTCCTCTCATTTCCTCTCATTTCCTCATTTGCGCTCATTTGTGCTCATTTGCGCTTATTTGCGCTCATTTGCTCATTTGCTAATTTGCTCATTTGCTCATTTGCTCATTTGCTCTTTTCCTCATTTCCTCTCATTTGCTCATTTGCTCATTTGCTCAATTGCTCATTTGCTCATTTGCTCTCATTTGCTCATTTGCTCATTTGCTCATTTGCTCATTTGCTCATTTGATCATTTGCTCATTTGCTCATTTGCTCATTTGCTCATTTGCGCTCATTTGCGCTCATTTGCTCATTTGCTCATTTGCTCATTTGCTCATTTGCTCATTTGCTCATTTGTTTATTTGCTCATTTGCTCATTTGCTCATTTGCTCATTTGTTTATTTGCTTATTTGCTCTCATTTGCGCTCATTTGCTCATTTGCTCATTTGCTCATTTGCTCATTTGCTCATTTGCTCATTTGCTCATTTGCTCATTTGCTCATTTGCTCATTTTCTCATTTGCTCTCATTTGCTCTCACTTGCTCTCATTTGCTCTCATTTGCTCATTTGCTCATTTGCTCATTTGCTCATTTGCTCATTTGCTCATTTGCTCATTTGCTCATTTGCTCATCTGCTCTCATTTGCTCATTTGCTCATTTGCTCATTTGCTCATTTGCTCATTTGCTCATTTGCTCATTTGCTCATTTGCTCATTTGCTCATTTGCTCATTTGATCATTTGCTCATTTGCTCATTTGCTCATTTGCTCATTTGCTCATGTGCTCATGTGCTCATTTGCGCATTTGCTCATTTGCTCTTATTTGCTCTCATTTCCTCTCATTTCCTCTCATTTCCTCATTTGCGCTCATTTGTGCTCATTTGCGCTTATTTGCGCTCATTTGCTCATTTGCTAATTTGCTCATTTGCTCATTTGCTCATTTGCTCATTTGCTCATTTGCTCATTTGCTCTCATTTGCTCATTTGCTCATTTGCTCATTTGCCCATTTGCTCATTTGCTCATTTGCTCATTTGCTCATTTGCTCATTTCCTCTCATTTGCTCATTTGCTCATTTGCTCATTTGCTCATTTGCTCATTTGCTCTCATTTGCTCATTTGCTCATTTGCTCATTTGCTCATTTGCTCATTTGCTCATTTGCTCATTTGCGCTCATTTGCGCTCATTTGCTCATTTGCTCATTTGCTCATTTGCTCATTTGCTCATTTGCTCATTTGTTTATTTGCTCATTTGCTCATTTGCTCATTTGCTCATTTGTTTATTTGCTTATTTGCTCTCATTTGCGCTCATTTGCTCATTTGCTCATTTGCTCATTTGCTCATTTGCTCATTTGCTCATTTGCTCATTTGCTCATTTGCTCATTTTCTCATTTGCTCTCATTTGCTCTCACTTGCTCTCATTTTCTCTCATTTGCTCATTTGCTAATTTGCTCATTTGCTCATTTGCGCACATTTGCGCTCATTTTCTCATTTGCTCATTTGCTCATTTGCTCAATATTTTCATTTGCTCTCATTTGCTCTCATTTGCTCTTATTTGCTCTCATTTGCTCTCATTTGCTCTCATTTGCTCTCATTTGCTCATTTGCTCATTTGCTCATTTGCTCATTTGCTCATTTGCTCATTTGCTCATTTGCTCATTTGCTCATCTGCTCTCATTTGCTCATTTGCTCATTTGCTCATTTGCTCATTTGCTCATTTGCTCATTTGCTCATTTGCTCATTTGCTCATTTGCTCATTTGCTCATTTGCTCATTTGCTCATTTGATATTTGCTCATTTGCTCATTTGCTCATTTGCTCATTTGCTCATGTGCTCATGTGCTCATTTGCGCATTTGCTCATTTGCTCTTATTTGCTCTCATTTCCTCTCATTTCCTCTCATTTCCTCTCATTTCCTCATTTGCGCTCATTTGTGCTCATTTGCGCTCATTTGCGCTCATTTGCTCATTTGCTCATTTGCTCATTTGCTCATTTGCTAATTTGCTCATTTGCTCATTTGCTCATTTGCTCTTTTCCTCATTTCCTCTCATTTGCTCATTTGCTCATTTGCTCATTTGCTCATTTGCTCATTTGCTCTCATTTGCTCATTTGCTCATTTGATCATTTGCTCATTTGCTCATTTGCTCATTTGCTCATTTGCTCATTTGCGCTCATTTGCGCTCATTTGCGCTCATTTGCTCATTTGCTCATTTGCTCATTTGCTCATTTTCTCATTTGCTCATTTGCTCTCATTTGCTCTCACTTGCTCTCATTTGCTCTCATTTGTTCATTTGCTCATTTGCTCATTTGCTCATTTGCTCATTTGCTCATTTGCGCTCATTTGCGCTCATTTGCGCTCATTTGCTCATTTGCTCATTTGCTCATTTGCTCATTTGCTCATTTGTTTATTTGCTCATTTGCTCTCATTTGTTCTCATTTGTTCTCATTTGCTCTCATTTGCAGATTTGCACATTTGCTCATTTGCTCTCATTTGCTCATTTGCTCATTTGCTCATTTGCCCATTTGCTCATTTGCTCATTTGCTCATTTTCTCATTTTCTCATTTGCTCCTTTGCTCTCATTTGCTCTCACTTGCTCTCATTTGCTCTCATTTGCTCATTTGCTCATTTGCTCATTTGTTTATTTGCTCATTTGCTCATTTGCTCATTTGCTCATTTGCTCATTTGCTCATTTGTTTATTTGCTTATTTGCTCTCATTTGCTCATTTGATCATTTGATCATTTGATCGTTTGCTCATTTGCTCATTTGCTCATTTGCTCATTTGCTCATTTGCTCATTTGCTCATTTGCGCTCATTTGCGCTCATTTGCGCTCATTTGCTCATTTGCTCATTTGCTCATTTGCTCATTTGCTCATTTGCTCATTTGCTCATTTGCTCATTTGCTCATTTTCTCATTTGCTCATTTGCTCTCATTTGCTCTCACTTGCTCTCATTTGCTCTCATTTGCTCATTTGCTCATTTGCTCATTTGCTCATTTGCGCACATTTGCGCTCATTTTCTCATTTGCTCATTTGCTCATTTGCTCAATATTTTCATTTGCTCTCATTTGCTCTCATTTGCTCTCATTTGCTCTCATTTGCTCTCATTTGCTCTCATTTGCTCTCATTTGCTCTCATTTGCTCATTTGCTCATTTGCTCATTTGCTCATTTGCTCATTTGCTCATTTGCTCATTTGCTCATTTGCTCATCTGCTCTCATTTGCTCATTTGCTCATTTGCTCATTTGCTCATTTGCTCATTTGCTCATTTGCTCATTTGCTCATTTGCTCATTTGCTCATTTGCTCATTTGATCATTTGCTCATTTGCTCATTTGCTCATTTGCTCATTTGCTCATGTGCTCATGTGCTCATTTGCGCATTTGCTCATTTGCTCTTATTTGCTCTCATTTCCTCTCATTTCCTCTCATTTCCTCATTTGCGCTCATTTGTGCTCATTTGCGCTTATTTGCGCTCATTTGCTCATTTGCTAATTTGCTCATTTGCTCATTTGCTCATTTGCTCTTTTCCTCATTTCCTCTCATTTGCTCATTTGCTCATTTGCTCATTTGCTCATTTGCTCATTTGCTCTCATTTGCTCATTTGCTCATTTGCTCATTTGCTCATTTGCTCATTTGATCATTTGCTCATTTGCTCATTTGCTCATTTGCTCATTTGCGCTCATTTGCGCTCATTTGCTCATTTGCTCATTTGCTCATTTGCTCATTTGCTCATTTGCTCATTTGTTTATTTGCTCATGTGCTCATGTGCTCATTTGCGCATTTGCTCATTTGCTCTTATTTGCTCTCATTTCCTCTCATTTCCTCTCATTTCCTCATTTGCGCTCATTTGTGCTCATTTGCGCTTATTTGCGCTCATTTGCTCATTTGCTAATTTGCTCATTTGCTCATTTGCTCATTTGCTCTTTTCCTCATTTCCTCTCATTTGCTCATTTGCTCATTTGCTCATTTGCTCATTTGCTCATTTGCTCTCATTTGCTCATTTGCTCATTTGCTCATTTGCTCATTTGCTCATTTGATCATTTGCTCATTTGCTCATTTGCTCATTTGCTCATTTGCGCTCATTTGCGCTCATTTGCTCATTTGCTCATTTGCTCATTTGCTCATTTGCTCATTTGCTCATTTGTTTATTTGCTCATTTGCTCATTTGCTCATTTGCTCATTTGTTTATTTGCTTATTTGCTCTCATTTGCGCTCATTTGCTCATTTGCTCATTTGCTCATTTGCTCATTTGCTCATTTGCTCATTTGCTCATTTGCTCATTTGCTCATTTGCTCATTTTCTCATTTGCTCTCATTTGCTCTCACTTGCTCTCATTTGCTCTCATTTGCTCATTTGCTCATTTGCTCATTTGCTCATTTGCTCATTTGCGCACATTTGCGCTCATTTTCTCATTTGCTCATTTGCTCATTTGCTCAATATTTTCATTTGCTCTCATTTGCTCTCATTTGCTCTTATTTGCTCTCATTTGCTCTCATTTGCTCTCATTTGCTCTCATTTGCTCATTTGCTCATTTGCTCATTTGCTCATTTGCTCATTTGCTCATTTGCTCATTTGCTCATTTGCTCATTTGCTCATTTGCTCATTTGCTCATCTGCTCTCATTTGCTCATTTGCTCATTTGCTCATTTGCCCATTTGCTCATTTGCTCATTTGCTCATTTGCTCATTTGCTCATTTGATATTTGCTCATTTGCTCATTTGCTCATTTGCTCATTTGCTCATGTGCTCATGTGCTCATTTGCGCATTTGCTCATTTGCTCTTATTTGCTCTCATTTCCTCTCATTTCCTCTCATTTCCTCATTTGCGCTCATTTGTGCTCATTTGCGCTCATTTGCGCTCATTTGCTCATTTGCTCATTTGCTCATTTGCTCATTTGCTAATTTGTTTATTTGCTCATTTGCTCATTTGTTTATTTGCTCATTTGCTCATTTGTTTATTTGCTTATTTGCTCTCATTTGCTCATTTGATCATTTGATCATTTGATCATTTGCTCATTTGCTCATTTGCTCATTTGCTCATTTGCGCTCATTTGCGCTCATTTGCTCATTTTCTCATTTGCTCATTTGCTCATTTGCTCCTTTGTTTATTTGCTCATTTGCTCTCATTTGCTCATTTGCTCATTTGATCATTTGCTCATTTGCTCATTTGCTCATTTGCGCTCATTTGCGCTCATTTGCGCTCATTTGCTCATTTTCTCATTTGCTCATTTGCTCATTTGCTCATTTGTTTATTTGCTCATTTGCTCATTTGCTCTCATTTGCTCTCATTTGCTCTCATTTGCTCTCATTTTCTCTCATTTGCTCATTTGCTCATTTGCTCATTTGCTCATTTGCTCATGTGCTCATTTGCTCATTTGCTCATTTGCTCATTTGCTCATTTGCTCATTTGTTTATTTGCTCATTTGCTCATTTGCTCATTTGCTCATTTGCTTATTTGCTTATTTGCTCATTTGCTCATTTGCTAATTTGCTCATTTGCTCATTTGCTCATTTGCTCTTTTCCTCATTTCCTCTCATTTGCTCATTTGCTCATTTGCTCATTTGCTCATTTGCTCTCATTTGCTCTCATTTGCTCATTTGCTCATTTGATCATTTGCTCATTTGCTCATTTGCTCATTTGCTCATTTGCTCATTTGCGCTCATTTGCGCTCATTTGCGCTCATTTGCTCATTTGCTCATTTGCTCATTTGCTCATTTTCTCATTTGCTCATTTGCGCTCATTTGCGCTCATTTGCTCATTTGCTCATTTGCTCATTTGCTCATTTGCTCATTTGCTCATTTGCTCATTTGCTCATTTGCTCATTTTCTCATTTGCTCATTTGCTCTCATTTGCTCTCACTTGCTCTCATTTGCTCTCATTTGTTCATTTGCTCATTTGCTCATTTGCTCATTTGCTCATTTGCTCATTTGCGCTCATTTGCTCATTTGCTCATTTGCTCATTTGCTCATTTGCTCATTTGTTTATTTGCTCATTTGCTCATTTGCTCTCATTTGTTCTCATTTGCTCTCATTTGCACATTTGCACATTTGCTCATTTGCACATTTGCTCATTTGCTCATTTGCTCATTTGCTCATTTGCTCATTTGCTCATTTTCTCATTTGCTCCTTTGCTCTCATTTGCTCTCACTTGCTCTCATTTGCTCTCATTTGCTCATTTGCTCATTTGCTCATTTGCTCATTTGCTCATTTGCTCATGTGCTCATTTGCTCATTTGCTCATTTGTTTATTTGCTCATTTGCTCATTTGCTCATTTGCTCATTTGCTAATTTGCTCATTTGCTCATTTGCTCATTTGCTCTCATTTGCTCATTTGCTCATTTGCTCATTTGCTCATTTGCTCATTTGCTCATTTGATCATTTGCTCATTTGCTCATTTGCTCATTTGCTCATTTGCTCATTTGTTTATTTGCTCATTTGCTCATTTGTTTATTTGCTTATTTGCTCTCATTTGCTCATTTGATCATTTGATCATTTGATCATTTGCTCATTTGCTCATTTGCTCATTTGCTCATTTGCGCTCATTTGCGCTCATTTGCGCTCATTTGCTCATTTGCTTATTTGCTCATTTGCTCATTTGCTCATTTGCTCTCATTTGCTCTCACTTGCTCTCATTTGCTCTCATTTGTTCATTTGCTCATTTGCTCATTTGCTCATTTGCTCATTTGCTCATTTGTTTATTTGCTCATTTGCTCTCATTTGCTCATTTGCTCATTTGATCATTTGCTCATTTGCTCATTTGCTCATTTGCGCTCATTTGCGCTCATTTGCGCTCATTTTCTCATTTTCTCATTTGCTCATTTGCTCATTTGCTCATTTGTTTATTTGCTCATTTGCTCATTTGCTCTCATTTGCTCTCATTTGCTCTCATTTGCTCTCATTTTCTCTCATTTGCTCATTTGCTCATTTGCTCATTTGCTCATTTGCTCATTTGCTCATTTGCTCATTTGCTCATTTGCTCATTTGCTCATTTGCTCATTTGCTCATTTGCTCATGTGCTCATTTGCTCATTTGCTCATTTGCTCATTTGCTCATTTGCTCATTTGTTTATTTGCTCATTTGCTCATTTGCTCATTTGCTCATTTGCTTATTTGCTTATTTGCTCTCATTTGCTCTCATTTGCTCATTTGATCATTTGATCATTTGCTCATTTTTCTCATTTGCTCATTTGCTTATTTGCTCATTTGCGCTCATTTGCGCTCATTTGCGCTCATTTGCTCATTTGCTCATTTGCTCATTTGCTCATTTTCTCATTTGCTCATTTGCTCTCATTTGTTCTCACTTGCTCTCATTTGCTCTCACTTGCTCTCATTTGCTCATTTGCTCATTTGCTCATTTGCTCATTTGCTCATTTGTTTATTTGCTCATTTGCTCTCATTTGCTCATTTGCTCATTTGATCATTTGATCATTTGCTCATTTGCTCATTTGCTCATTTGCTCATTTTCTCATTTGCTCCTTTGCTCTCATTTGCTCTCACTTGCTCTCATTTGCTCTCATTTGCTCATTTGCTCATTTGCTCATTTGCTCATTTGCTCATTTGCTCATGTGCTCATTTGCTCATTTGCTCATTTGTTTATTTGCTCATTTGCTCATTTGCTCATTTGCTCATTTGCTCATTTGCTCATTTGCTCATTTTTTCATTTGCTCATTTGCTCTCATTTGCTCTCACTTGCTCTCATTTGCTCTCATTTGTTTATTTGCTCATTTGCTCATTTGCTCATTTGCTCATTTGTTCATTTGCTCATTTGCTCTCATTTGCTCATTTGCTCATTTGATCATTTGCTCATTTGCTCATTTGCTCATTTGCGCTCATTTGCGCTCATTTGCGCTCATTTGCTCATTTGCTCATTTGCTCATTTGCTCATTTGCTCATTTGTTTATTTGCTCATTTGCTCATTTGCTCATTTGCTCATTTGCTCATTTGCTCATTTGCTCATTTGCTCATGTGCTCATTTGCTCATTTGCTCATTTGTTTATTTGCTCATTTGCTCATTTGCTCATTTGCTCATTTGCTCATTTGCTCATTTGTTTATTTGCTTATTTGCTCTCATTTGCTCATTTGCTCATTTGCTCATTTGCTCATTTGCTCATTTGATCAT
Organism: Crossaster papposus; assembly: GCA_037893245.1. Classification (NCBI taxonomy): domain Eukaryota; kingdom Metazoa; phylum Echinodermata; class Asteroidea; order Velatida; family Solasteridae; genus Crossaster; species Crossaster papposus. Next base: position 442,522 of record JBAIAA010000016.1, read on the forward strand.
TTTTCTCATTTGCTCATTTGCTCATTTGCTCTCATTTGTTCTCACTTGCTCTCATTTGCTCTCATTTGTTCATTTGCTCATTTGCTCATTTGCTCATTTGCTCATTTGCTCATTTGCGCTCATTTGCGCTCATTTGCGCTCATTTGGTCATTTGCTCATTTGCTCATTTGCTCATTTGCTCATTTGCTCATTTGCTCATTTGCTCATTTTCTCATTTGCTCTCATTTGCTCTCACTTGCTCTCATTTGCTCTCATTTGCTCATTTGCTCATTTGCTCATTTGCTCATTTGCTCATTTGCGCACATTTGCGCTCATTTTCTCATTTGCTCATTTGCTCATTTGCTCAATATTTTCATTTGCTCTCATTTGCTCTCATTTGCTCTTATTTGCTCTCATTTGCTCTCATTTGCTCTCATTTGCTCTCATTTGCTCATTTGCTCATTTGCTCATTTGCTCATTTGCTCATTTGCTCATTTGCTCATTTGCTCATTTGCTCATTTGCTCATTTGCTCATTTGCTCATTTGCTCATCTGCTCTCATTTGCTCATTTGCTCATTTGCTCATTTGCTCATTTGCTCATTTGCTCATTTGCTCATTTGCTCATTTGCTCATTTGCTCATTTGCTCATTTGATATTTGCTCATTTGCTCATTTGCTCATTTGCTCATTTGCTCATGTGCTCATGTGCTCATTTGCGCATTTGCTCATTTGCTCTTATTTGCTCTCATTTCCTCTCATTTCCTCTCATTTCCTCATTTGCGCTCATTTGTGCTCATTTGCGCTCATTTGCGCTCATTTGCTCATTTGCTCATTTGCTCATTTGCTCATTTGCTAATTTGTTTATTTGCTCATTTGCTCATTTGTTTATTTGCTCATTTGCTCATTTGTTTATTTGCTTATTTGCTCTCATTTGCTCATTTGATCATTTGATCATTTGATCATTTGCTCATTTGCTCATTTGCTCATTTGCTCATTTGCGCTCATTTGCGCTCATTTGCGCTCATTTGCTCATTTGCTTATTTGCTCATTTGCTCATTTGCTCATTTGCTCCTTTGTTTATTTGCTCATTTGCTCTCATTTGCTCATTTGCTCATTTGATCATTTGCTCATTTGCTCATTTGCTCATTTGCGCTCATTTGCGCTCATTTGCGCTCATTTGCTCATTTTCTCATTTGCTCATTTGCTCATTTGCTCATTTGTTTATTTGCTCATTTGCTCATTTGCTCTCATTTGCTCTCATTTGCTCTCATTTGCTCTCATTTTCTCTCATTTGCTCATTTGCTCATTTGCTCATTTGCTCATTTGCTCATGTGCTCATTTGCTCATTTGCTCATTTGCTCATTTGCTCATTTGCTCATTTGTTTATTTGCTCATTTGCTCATTTGCTCATTTGCTCATTTGCTTATTTGCTCATTTGCTCATTTGCTCATTTGCTAATTTGCTCATTTGCTCATTTGCTCATTTGCTCTTTTCCTCATTTCCTCTCATTTGCTCATTTGCTCATTTGCTCATTTGCTCATTTGCTCATTTGTTTATTTGCTCATTTGCTCTCATTTGTTCTCATTTGTTCTCATTTGCTCTCATTTGCAGATTTGCACATTTGCTCATTTGCTCTCATTTGCTCATTTGCTCATTTGCTCATTTGCCCATTTGCTCATTTGCTCATTTGCTCATTTTCTCATTTTCTCATTTGCTCCTTTGCTCTCATTTGCTCTCACTTGCTCTCATTTGCTCTCATTTGCTCATTTGCTCATTTGCTCATTTGTTTATTTGCTCATTTGCTCATTTGCTCATTTGCTCATTTGCTCATTTGCTCATTTGTTTATTTGCTTATTTGCTCTCATTTGCTCATTTGATCATTTGATCATTTGATCGTTTGCTCATTTGCTCATTTGCTCATTTGCTCATTTGCTCATTTGCTCATTTGCTCATTTGCGCTCATTTGCGCTCATTTGCGCTCATTTGCTCATTTGCTCATTTGCTCATTTGCTCATTTGCTCATTTGCTCATTTGCTCATTTGCTCATTTGCTCATTTTCTCATTTGCTCATTTGCTCTCATTTGCTCTCACTTGCTCTCATTTGCTCTCATTTGCTCATTTGCTCATTTGCTCATTTGCTCATTTGCGCACATTTGCGCTCATTTTCTCATTTGCTCATTTGCTCATTTGCTCAATATTTTCATTTGCTCTCATTTGCTCTCATTTGCTCTCATTTGCTCTCATTTGCTCTCATTTGCTCTCATTTGCTCTCATTTGCTCTCATTTGCTCATTTGCTCATTTGCTCATTTGCTCATTTGCTCATTTGCTCATTTGCTCATTTGCTCATTTGCTCATCTGCTCTCATTTGCTCATTTGCTCATTTGCTCATTTGCTCATTTGCTCATTTGCTCATTTGCTCATTTGCTCATTTGCTCATTTGCTCATTTGCTCATTTGATCATTTGCTCATTTGCTCATTTGCTCATTTGCTCATTTGCTCATGTGCTCATGTGCTCATTTGCGCATTTGCTCATTTGCTCTTATTTGCTCTCATTTCCTCTCATTTCCTCTCATTTCCTCATTTGCGCTCATTTGTGCTCATTTGCGCTTATTTGCGCTCATTTGCTCATTTGCTAATTTGCTCATTTGCTCATTTGCTCATTTGCTCTTTTCCTCATTTCCTCTCATTTGCTCATTTGCTCATTTGCTCATTTGCTCATTTGCTCTCATTTGCTCATTTGCTCATTTGCTCATTTGCTCATTTGCTCATTTGATCATTTGCTCATTTGCTCATTTGCTCATTTGCTCATTTGCGCTCATTTGCGCTCATTTGCTCATTTGCTCATTTGCTCATTTGCTCATTTGCTCATTTGCTCATTTGTTTATTTGCTCATGTGCTCATGTGCTCATTTGCGCATTTGCTCATTTGCTCTTATTTGCTCTCATTTCCTCTCATTTCCTCTCATTTCCTCATTTGCGCTCATTTGTGCTCATTTGCGCTTATTTGCGCTCATTTGCTCATTTGCTAATTTGCTCATTTGCTCATTTGCTCATTTGCTCTTTTCCTCATTTCCTCTCATTTGCTCATTTGCTCATTTGCTCATTTGCTCATTTGCTCATTTGCTCTCATTTGCTCATTTGCTCATTTGCTCATTTGCTCATTTGCTCATTTGATCATTTGCTCATTTGCTCATTTGCTCATTTGCTCATTTGCGCTCATTTGCGCTCATTTGCTCATTTGCTCATTTGCTCATTTGCTCATTTGCTCATTTGCTCATTTGTTTATTTGCTCATTTGCTCATTTGCTCATTTGCTCATTTGTTTATTTGCTTATTTGCTCTCATTTGCGCTCATTTGCTCATTTGCTCATTTGCTCATTTGCTCATTTGCTCATTTGCTCATTTGCTCATTTGCTCATTTGCTCATTTGCTCATTTTCTCATTTGCTCTCATTTGCTCTCACTTGCTCTCATTTGCTCTCATTTGCTCATTTGCTCATTTGCTCATTTGCTCATTTGCTCATTTGCGCACATTTGCGCTCATTTTCTCATTTGCTCATTTGCTCATTTGCTCAATATTTTCATTTGCTCTCATTTGCTCTCATTTGCTCTTATTTGCTCTCATTTGCTCTCATTTGCTCTCATTTGCTCTCATTTGCTCATTTGCTCATTTGCTCATTTGCTCATTTGCTCATTTGCTCATTTGCTCATTTGCTCATTTGCTCATTTGCTCATTTGCTCATTTGCTCATCTGCTCTCATTTGCTCATTTGCTCATTTGCTCATTTGCCCATTTGCTCATTTGCTCATTTGCTCATTTGCTCATTTGCTCATTTGATATTTGCTCATTTGCTCATTTGCTCATTTGCTCATTTGCTCATGTGCTCATGTGCTCATTTGCGCATTTGCTCATTTGCTCTTATTTGCTCTCATTTCCTCTCATTTCCTCTCATTTCCTCATTTGCGCTCATTTGTGCTCATTTGCGCTCATTTGCGCTCATTTGCTCATTTGCTCATTTGCTCATTTGCTCATTTGCTAATTTGTTTATTTGCTCATTTGCTCATTTGTTTATTTGCTCATTTGCTCATTTGTTTATTTGCTTATTTGCTCTCATTTGCTCATTTGATCATTTGATCATTTGATCATTTGCTCATTTGCTCATTTGCTCATTTGCTCATTTGCGCTCATTTGCGCTCATTTGCTCATTTTCTCATTTGCTCATTTGCTCATTTGCTCCTTTGTTTATTTGCTCATTTGCTCTCATTTGCTCATTTGCTCATTTGATCATTTGCTCATTTGCTCATTTGCTCATTTGCGCTCATTTGCGCTCATTTGCGCTCATTTGCTCATTTTCTCATTTGCTCATTTGCTCATTTGCTCATTTGTTTATTTGCTCATTTGCTCATTTGCTCTCATTTGCTCTCATTTGCTCTCATTTGCTCTCATTTTCTCTCATTTGCTCATTTGCTCATTTGCTCATTTGCTCATTTGCTCATGTGCTCATTTGCTCATTTGCTCATTTGCTCATTTGCTCATTTGCTCATTTGTTTATTTGCTCATTTGCTCATTTGCTCATTTGCTCATTTGCTTATTTGCTTATTTGCTCATTTGCTCATTTGCTAATTTGCTCATTTGCTCATTTGCTCATTTGCTCTTTTCCTCATTTCCTCTCATTTGCTCATTTGCTCATTTGCTCATTTGCTCATTTGCTCTCATTTGCTCTCATTTGCTCATTTGCTCATTTGATCATTTGCTCATTTGCTCATTTGCTCATTTGCTCATTTGCTCATTTGCGCTCATTTGCGCTCATTTGCGCTCATTTGCTCATTTGCTCATTTGCTCATTTGCTCATTTTCTCATTTGCTCATTTGCGCTCATTTGCGCTCATTTGCTCATTTGCTCATTTGCTCATTTGCTCATTTGCTCATTTGCTCATTTGCTCATTTGCTCATTTGCTCATTTTCTCATTTGCTCATTTGCTCTCATTTGCTCTCACTTGCTCTCATTTGCTCTCATTTGTTCATTTGCTCATTTGCTCATTTGCTCATTTGCTCATTTGCTCATTTGCGCTCATTTGCTCATTTGCTCATTTGCTCATTTGCTCATTTGTTTATTTGCTCATTTGCTCATTTGCTCTCATTTGTTCTCATTTGCTCTCATTTGCACATTTGCACATTTGCTCATTTGCACATTTGCTCATTTGCTCATTTGCTCATTTGCTCATTTGCTCATTTGCTCATTTTCTCATTTGCTCCTTTGCTCTCATTTGCTCTCACTTGCTCTCATTTGCTCTCATTTGCTCATTTGCTCATTTGCTCATTTGCTCATTTGCTCATTTGCTCATGTGCTCATTTGCTCATTTGCTCATTTGTTTATTTGCTCATTTGCTCATTTGCTCATTTGCTCATTTGCTAATTTGCTCATTTGCTCATTTGCTCATTTGCTCTCATTTGCTCATTTGCTCATTTGCTCATTTGCTCATTTGCTCATTTGCTCATTTGATCATTTGCTCATTTGCTCATTTGCTCATTTGCTCATTTGCTCATTTGTTTATTTGCTCATTTGCTCATTTGTTTATTTGCTTATTTGCTCTCATTTGCTCATTTGATCATTTGATCATTTGATCATTTGCTCATTTGCTCATTTGCTCATTTGCTCATTTGCGCTCATTTGCGCTCATTTGCGCTCATTTGCTCATTTGCTTATTTGCTCATTTGCTCATTTGCTCATTTGCTCTCATTTGCTCTCACTTGCTCTCATTTGCTCTCATTTGTTCATTTGCTCATTTGCTCATTTGCTCATTTGCTCATTTGCTCATTTGTTTATTTGCTCATTTGCTCTCATTTGCTCATTTGCTCATTTGATCATTTGCTCATTTGCTCATTTGCTCATTTGCGCTCATTTGCGCTCATTTGCGCTCATTTGCTCATTTTCTCATTTGCTCATTTGCTCATTTGCTCATTTGTTTATTTGCTCATTTGCTCATTTGCTCTCATTTGCTCTCATTTGCTCTCATTTGCTCTCATTTTCTCTCATTTGCTCATTTGCTCATTTGCTCATTTGCTCATTTGCTCATTTGCTCATTTGCTCATTTGCTCATTTGCTCATTTGCTCATTTGCTCATTTGCTCATTTGCTCATGTGCTCATTTGCTCATTTGCTCATTTGCTCATTTGCTCATTTGCTCATTTGTTTATTTGCTCATTTGCTCATTTGCTCATTTGCTCATTTGCTTATTTGCTTATTTGCTCTCATTTGCTCTCATTTGCTCATTTGATCATTTGATCATTTGCTCATTTTTCTCATTTGCTCATTTGCTTATTTGCTCATTTGCGCTCATTTGCGCTCATTTGCGCTCATTTGCTCATTTGCTCATTTGCTCATTTGCTCATTTTCTCATTTGCTCATTTGCTCTCATTTGTTCTCACTTGCTCTCATTTGCTCTCACTTGCTCTCATTTGCTCATTTGCTCATTTGCTCATTTGCTCATTTGCTCATTTGTTTATTTGCTCATTTGCTCTCATTTGCTCATTTGCTCATTTGATCATTTGATCATTTGCTCATTTGCTCATTTGCTCATTTGCTCATTTTCTCATTTGCTCCTTTGCTCTCATTTGCTCTCACTTGCTCTCATTTGCTCTCATTTGCTCATTTGCTCATTTGCTCATTTGCTCATTTGCTCATTTGCTCATGTGCTCATTTGCTCATTTGCTCATTTGTTTATTTGCTCATTTGCTCATTTGCTCATTTGCTCATTTGCTCATTTGCTCATTTGCTCATTTTCTCATTTGCTCATTTGCTCTCATTTGCTCTCACTTGCTCTCATTTGCTCTCATTTGTTTATTTGCTCATTTGCTCATTTGCTCATTTGCTCATTTGTTCATTTGCTCATTTGCTCTCATTTGCTCATTTGCTCATTTGATCATTTGCTCATTTGCTCATTTGCTCATTTGCGCTCATTTGCGCTCATTTGCGCTCATTTGCTCATTTGCTCATTTGCTCATTTGCTCATTTGCTCATTTGTTTATTTGCTCATTTGCTCATTTGCTCATTTGCTCATTTGCTCATTTGCTCATTTGCTCATTTGCTCATGTGCTCATTTGCTCATTTGCTCATTTGTTTATTTGCTCATTTGCTCATTTGCTCATTTGCTCATTTGCTCATTTGCTCATTTGTTTATTTGCTTATTTGCTCTCATTTGCTCATTTGCTCATTTGCTCATTTGCTCATTTGCTCATTTGATCATTTTTCTCATTTGCTCATTTGCTCATTTGCTCTCATTTGTTCTCACTTGCTCTCATTTGCTCTCATTTGTTCATTTGCTCATTTGCTCATTTGCTCATTTGCTCATTTGCTCATTTGCGCTCATTTGCGCTCATTTGCGCTCATTTGGTCATTTGCTCATTTGCTCATTTGCTCATTTGCTCATTTGCTCATTTGCTCATTTGCTCATTTTCTCATTTGCTCTCATTTGCTCTCACTTGCTCTCATTTGCTCTCATTTGCTCATTTGCTCATTTGCTCATTTGCTCATTTGCTCATTTGCGCACATTTGCGCTCATTTTCTCATTTGCTCATTTGCTCATTTGCTCAATATTTTCATTTGCTCTCATTTGCTCTCATTTGCTCTTATTTGCTCTCATTTGCTCTCATTTGCTCTCATTTGCTCTCATTTGCTCATTTGCTCATTTGCTCATTTGCTCATTTGCTCATTTGCTCATTTGCTCATTTGCTCATTTGCTCATTTGCTCATTTGCTCATTTGCTCATTTGCTCATCTGCTCTCATTTGCTCATTTGCTCATTTGCTCATTTGCTCATTTGCTCATTTGCTCATTTGCTCATTTGCTCATTTGCTCATTTGCTCATTTGCTCATTTGATATTTGCTCATTTGCTCATTTGCTCATTTGCTCATTTGCTCATGTGCTCATGTGCTCATTTGCGCATTTGCTCATTTGCTCTTATTTGCTCTCATTTCCTCTCATTTCCTCTCATTTCCTCATTTGCGCTCATTTGTGCTCATTTGCGCTCATTTGCGCTCATTTGCTCATTTGCTCATTTGCTCATTTGCTCATTTGCTAATTTGTTTATTTGCTCATTTGCTCATTTGTTTATTTGCTCATTTGCTCATTTGTTTATTTGCTTATTTGCTCTCATTTGCTCATTTGATCATTTGATCATTTGATCATTTGCTCATTTGCTCATTTGCTCATTTGCTCATTTGCGCTCATTTGCGCTCATTTGCGCTCATTTGCTCATTTGCTTATTTGCTCATTTGCTCATTTGCTCATTTGCTCCTTTGTTTATTTGCTCATTTGCTCTCATTTGCTCATTTGCTCATTTGATCATTTGCTCATTTGCTCATTTGCTCATTTGCGCTCATTTGCGCTCATTTGCGCTCATTTGCTCATTTTCTCATTTGCTCATTTGCTCATTTGCTCATTTGTTTATTTGCTCATTTGCTCATTTGCTCTCATTTGCTCTCATTTGCTCTCATTTGCTCTCATTTTCTCTCATTTGCTCATTTGCTCATTTGCTCATTTGCTCATTTGCTCATGTGCTCATTTGCTCATTTGCTCATTTGCTCATTTGCTCATTTGCTCATTTGTTTATTTGCTCATTTGCTCATTTGCTCATTTGCTCATTTGCTTATTTGCTCATTTGCTCATTTGCTCATTTGCTAATTTGCTCATTTGCTCATTTGCTCATTTGCTCTTTTCCTCATTTCCTCTCATTTGCTCATTTGCTCATTTGCTCATTTGCTCATTTGCTCTCATTTGCTCTCATTTGCTCATTTGCTCATTTGATCATTTGCTCATTTGCTCATTTGCTCATTTGCTCATTTGCTCATTTGCGCTCATTTGCGCTCATTTGCGCTCATTTGCTCATTTGCTCATTTGCTCATTTGCTCATTTTCTCATTTGCTCATTTGCGCTCATTTGCGCTCATTTGCTCATTTGCTCATTTGCTCATTTGCTCATTTGCTCATTTGCTCATTTGCTCATTTGCTCATTTGCTCATTTTCTCATTTGCTCATTTGCTCTCATTTGCTCTCACTTGCTCTCATTTGCTCTCATTTGTTCATTTGCTCATTTGCTCATTTGCTCATTTGCTCATTTGCTCATTTGCGCTCATTTGCTCATTTGCTCATTTGCTCATTTGCTCATTTGCTCATTTGTTTATTTGCTCATTTGCTCATTTGCTCTCATTTGTTCTCATTTGCTCTCATTTGCACATTTGCACATTTGCTCATTTGCTCATTTGCTCATTTGCTCATTTGCTCATTTGCTCATTTGCTCATTTGCTCATTTTCTCATTTGCTCCTTTGCTCTCATTTGCTCTCACTTGCTCTCATTTGCTCTCATTTGTTCATTTGCTCATTTGCTCATTTGCTCATTTGCTCATTTGCTCATGTGCTCATTTGCTCATTTGCTCATTTGTTTATTTGCTCATTTGCTCATTTGCTCATTTGCTCATTTGCTAATTTGCTCTCATTTGTTCTCATTTGCTCTCATTTGCACATTTGCACATTTGCTCATTTGCTCATTTGCTCATTTGCTCATTTGCTCATTTGCTCATTTGCTCATTTGCTCATTTTCTCATTTGCTCCTTTGCTCTCATTTGCTCTCACTTGCTCTCATTTGCTCTCATTTGCTCATTTGCTCATTTGCTCATTTGCTCATTTGCTCATTTGCTCATGTGCTCATTTGCTCATTTGCTCATTTGTTTATTTGCTCATTTGCTCATTTGCTCATTTGCTCATTTGCTAATTTGCTCATTTGCTCATTTGCTCATTTGCTCTCATTTGCTCATTTGCTCATTTGCTCATTTGCTCATTTGCTCATTTGCTCATTTGATCATTTGCTCATTTGCTCATTTGCTCATTTGCTCATTTGCTCATTTGTTTATTTGCTCATTTGCTCATTTGTTTATTTGCTTATTTGCTCTCATTTGCTCATTTGATCATTTGATCATTTGATCATTTGCTCATTTGCTCATTTGCTCATTTGCTCATTTGCGCTCATTTGCGCTCATTTGCGCTCATTTGCTCATTTGCTTATTTGCTCATTTGCTCATTTGCTCATTTGCTCATTTGCTCATTTGCTCTCATTTGCTCTCACTTGCTCTCATTTGCTCTCATTTGTTCATTTGCTCATTTGCTCATTTGCTCATTTGCTCATTTGCTCATTTGTTTATTTGCTCATTTGCTCTCATTTGCTCATTTGCTCATTTGATCATTTGCTCATTTGCTCATTTGCTCATTTGCGCTCATTTGCGCTCATTTGCGCTCATTTGCTCATTTTCTCATTTGCTCATTTGCTCATTTGCTCATTTGTTTATTTGCTCATTTGCTCATTTGCTCTCATTTGCTCTCATTTGCTCTCATTTGCTCTCATTTTCTCTCATTTGCTCATTTGCTCATTTGCTCATTTGCTCATTTGCTCATGTGCTCATTTGCTCATTTGCTCATTTGCTCATTTGCTCATTTGCTCATTTGCTCATTTGCGCATTTGCTCATTTGCTCTTATTTGCTCTCATTTCCTCTCATTTCCTCTCATTTCCTCATTTGCGCTCATTTGTGCTCATTTGCGCTCATTTGCGCTCATTTGCTCATTTGCTCATTTGCTCATTTGCTCATTTGCTAATTTGTTTATTTGCTCATTTGCTCATTTGTTTATTTGCTCATTTGCTCATTTGTTTATTTGCTTATTTGCTCTCATTTGCTCATTTGATCATTTGATCATTTGATCATTTGCTCATTTGCTCATTTGCTCATTTGCTCATTTGCGCTCATTTGCGCTCATTTGCGCTCATTTGCTCATTTGCTTATTTGCTCATTTGCTCATTTGCTCATTTGCTCCTTTGTTTATTTGCTCATTTGCTCTCATTTGCTCATTTGCTCATTTGATCATTTGCTCATTTGCTCATTTGCTCATTTGCGCTCATTTGCGCTCATTTGCGCTCATTTGCTCATTTTCTCATTTGCTCATTTGCTCATTTGCTCATTTGTTTATTTGCTCATTTGCTCATTTGCTCTCATTTGCTCTCATTTGCTCTCATTTGCTCTCATTTTCTCTCATTTGCTCATTTGCTCATTTGCTCATTTGCTCATTTGCTCATGTGCTCATTTGCTCATTTGCTCATTTGCTCATTTGCTCATTTGCTCATTTGTTTATTTGCTCATTTGCTCATTTGCTCATTTGCTCATTTGCTTATTTGCTCATTTGCTCATTTGCTCATTTGCTAATTTGCTCATTTGCTCATTTGCTCATTTGCTCATTTGCTCTCATTTGCTCTCATTTGCTCATTTGCTCATTTGATCATTTGCTCATTTGCTCATTTGCTCATTTGCTCATTTGCTCATTTGCGCTCATTTGCGCTCATTTGCGCTCATTTGCTCATTTGCTCATTTGCTCATTTGCTCATTTTCTCATTTGCTCATTTGCGCTCATTTGCGCTCATTTGCTTATTTGCTCATTTGCTCATTTGCTCATTTGCTCATTTGCTCATTTGCTCATTTGCTCATTTGCTCATTTTCTCATTTGCTCATTTGCTCTCATTTGCTCTCACTTGCTCTCATTTGCTCTCATTTGTTCATTTGCTCATTTGCTCATTTGCTCATTTGCTCATTTGCTCATTTGCGCTCATTTGCTCATTTGCTCATTTGCTCATTTGCTCATTTGCTCATTTGTTTATTTGCTCATTTGCTCATTTGCTCTCATTTGTTCTCATTTGCTCTCATTTGCACATTTGCACATTTGCTCATTTGCTCATTTGCTCATTTGCTCATTTGCTCATTTGCTCATTTGCTCATTTGCTCATTTTCTCATTTGCTCCTTTGCTCTCATTTGCTCTCACTTGCTCTCATTTGCTCTCATTTGCTCATTTGCTCATTTGCTCATTTGCTCATTTGCTCATTTGCTCATGTGCTCATTTGCTCATTTGCTCATTTGTTTATTTGCTCATTTGCTCATTTGCTCATTTGCTCATTTGCTAATTTGCTCATTTGCTCATTTGCTCATTTGCTCTCATTTGCTCATTTGCTCATTTGCTCATTTGCTCATTTGCTCATTTGCTCATTTGATCATTTGCTCATTTGCTCATTTGCTCATTTGCTCATTTGCTCATTTGTTTATTTGCTCATTTGCTCATTTGTTTATTTGCTTATTTGCTCTCATTTGCTCATTTGATCATTTGATCATTTGATCATTTGCTCATTTGCTCATTTGCTCATTTGCTCATTTGCGCTCATTTGCGCTCATTTGCGCTCATTTGCTCATTTGCTTATTTGCTCATTTGCTCATTTGCTCATTTGCTCATTTGCTCATTTGCTCTCATTTGCTCTCACTTGCTCTCATTTGCTCTCATTTGTTCATTTGCTCATTTGCTCATTTGCTCATTTGCTCATTTGCTCATTTGTTTATTTGCTCATTTGCTCTCATTTGCTCATTTGCTCATTTGATCATTTGCTCATTTGCTCATTTGCTCATTTGCGCTCATTTGCGCTCATTTGCGCTCATTTGCTCATTTTCTCATTTGCTCATTTGCTCATTTGCTCATTTGTTTATTTGCTCATTTGCTCATTTGCTCTCATTTGCTCTCATTTGCTCTCATTTGCTCTCATTTTCTCTCATTTGCTCATTTGCTCATTTGCTCATTTGCTCATTTGCTCATGTGCTCATTTGCTCATTTGCTCATTTGCTCATTTGCTCATTTGCTCATTTGTTTATTTGCTCATTTGCTCATTTGCTCATTTGCTCATTTGCTTATTTGCTTATTTGCTCTCATTTGCTCTCATTTGCTCATTTGATCATTTGATCATTTGCTCATTTTTCTCATTTGCTCATTTGCTTATTTGCTCATTTGCGCTCATTTGCGCTCATTTGCGCTCATTTGCTCATTTGCTCATTTGCTCATTTTCTCATTTGCTCATTTGCTCTCATTTGTTCTCACTTGCTCTCATTTGCTCTCACTTGCTCTCATTTGCTCATTTGCTCATTTGCTCATTTGCTCATTTGCTCATTTGTTTATTTGCTCATTTGCTCTCATTTGCTCATTTGCTCATTTGATCATTTGCTCATTTGCTCATTTGCTCATTTGCTCATTTGCTCATTTTCTCATTTGCTCCTTTGCTCTCATTTGCTCTCACTTGCTCTCATTTGCTCTCATTTGCTCATTTGCTCATTTGCTCATTTGCTCATTTGCTCATTTGCTCATGTGCTCATTTGCTCATTTGCTCATTTGTTTATTTGCTCATTTGCTCATTTGCTCATTTGCTCATTTGCTCATTTGCTCATTTGCTCATTTTCTCATTTGCTTATTTGCTCTCATTTGCTCTCACTTGCTCTCATTTGCTCTCATTTGTTTATTTGCTCATTTGCTCATTTGCTCATTTGCTCATTTGTTCATTTGCTCATTTGCTCTCATTTGCTCATTTGCTCATTTGATCATTTGCTCATTTGCTCATTTGCTCATTTGCGCTCATTTGCGCTCATTTGCGCTCATTTGCTCATTTGCTCATTTGCTCATTTGCTCATTTGCTCATTTGTTTATTTGCTCATTTCCTCATTTGCTCATTTGCTCATTTGCTCATTTGCTCATTTGCTCATTTGCTCATGTGCTCATTTGCTCATTTGCTCATTTGTTTATTTGCTCATTTGCTCATTTGCTCATTTGCTCATTTGCTCATTTGCTCATTTGTTTATTTGCTTATTTGCTCTCATTTGCTCATTTGCTCATTTGCTCATTTGCTCATTTGCTCATTTGATCATTTGCTCATTTGCTCATTTGCTCTCATTTGTTCTCACTTGCTCTCATTTGCTCTCATTTGTTCATTTGCTCATTTGCTCATTTGCTCATTTGCTCATTTGCTCATTTGCGCTCATTTGCGCTCATTTGCGCTCATTTGGTCATTTGCTCATTTGCTCATTTGCTCATTTGCTCATTTGCTCATTTTCTCATTTGCTCATTTGCTCTCATTTGCTCTCACTTGCTCTCATTTGCTCTCATTTGTTCATTTGCTCATTTGCTCATTTGCTCATTTGCGCTCATTTGCGCTCATTTTCTCATTTGCTCATTTCCTCATTTCCTCATTTGCTCTCATTTGCTCTCATTTGCTCTCATTTGCTCTCATTTGCTCTCATTTGCTCTCATTTGCTCTCATTTGCTCTCATTTGCTCTCATTTGCTCTCATTTGCTCTCATTTGCTCATTTGCTCATTTGCTCTTTTGCTCATTTGCTCATTTGCTCATTTGCTCATCTGCTCTCATTTGCTCATTTGCTCATTTGCTCATTTGCTCATTTGCTCATTTGCTCATCTGCTCTCATTTGCTCATTTGCTCATTTGCTCATTTGCTCATTTGCTCATTTGCTCATTTGCTCATTTGCTCATTTGCTCATTTGCTCATTTGCTCATTTGATCATTTGCTCATTTGCTCATTTGCTCTCATTTGCTCATTTGCTCATTTGCTCATTTGCTCATTTGCTCATTTGCTCATTTGATCATTTGCTCATTTGCTCATTTGCTCTCATTTGCTCATTTGCTCATTTGCTCATTTGCTCATTTGCTCATTTGCTCATTTGCTCATTTGCTCATTTGCTCATTTGCTCATTTGCTCATTTGCTCATGTGCTCATTTGCTCATTTGCTCTTTTGCTCATTTGCTCATTTGCTCATTTGCTCATGTGCTCATGTGCTCATTTGCGCTCATTTGGTCATTTGCGCTCATTTGCGCTCATTTGCTCTCATTTGGTCATTTGCGCTCATTTGCGCTCATTTGCGCTCCTTTGCTCATTTGCTCATTTCCTCATTTCCTCATTTCCTCATTTCCTCATTTCCTTATTTCCTCATTTCCTCATTTCCTCATTTCCTCATTTCCTCATTTCCTCATTTCCTCATTTCCTCATTTGCTCATTTGCTCATTTGCTCATTTGCTCATTTGCTCATTTGCTCATTTGCTCATTTGCTCATTTGCGCTCATTTGCTCTCATTTGCTCATTTGCTCATTTGCTCATTTGCTCATTTCCTCATTTGCTCTCATTTGCTCTCATTTGCTCTAATTTGCTCTCATTTGATCTCATTTGCTCTCATTTGCTCTCATTTGCTCATTTGCTCATTTGCTCATCTGCTCATTTGCTCCTTTGCTCATTTGCCCATTTGCTCATTTGCTCATTTGCTCATTTGCTCATTTGCTCATTTGCTCATTTGCTCATTTGCTCATTTGCTCATTTGATCATTTGATCATTTGCTCATTTGCTCATTTGCTCATTTGCTCATTTGCTCATTTGCGCTCATTTGCGCTCATTTGCTCATTTGCTCATTTGCTCATTTGCTCATTTGCGCTCATTTGCTCATTTGCTCATTTGCTCATTTGCTCATTTGCTCATTTGCTCATTTGCTCATTTGCTCATTTGCTCATTTGCTCATTTGCTCATTTGCTCATTTGCTCATTTGCTCATTTGCTCATTTGCTCTCATTTGCTCTCATTTGCTCTAATTTGCTCTCATTTGATCTCATTTGCTCTCATTTGCTCTCATTTGCTCATTTGCTCATTTGCTCATCTGCTCATTTGCTCCTTTGCTCATTTGCTCATTTGCTCATTTGCTCATTTGCTCATTTGCTCATTTGATCATTTGCTCATTTGCTCATTTGCTCATTTGCTCATTTGCTCATTTGCTCATTTGCTCATTTGCTCATTTGCTCATTTGCTCATTTGCTCATTTGCTCATTTGCTCATTTGCTCATTTGCTCATTTGCTCATTTGCTCATTTGCTCATTTGCTCTTTTGCTCATTTGCTCATTTGCTCATTTGCTCATTTGCTCATTTGCGCTCATTTGCGCTCATTTGCTCATTTGCTCATTTGCTCATTTGCTCATTTGCGCTCATTTGCGCTCATTTGCTCTCATTTGCTCATTTGCTCATTTGCTCATTTGCTCATTTGCTCATTTCCTCATTTCCTCATTTGCTCTCATTTGCTCTCATTTGCTCTAATTTGCTCTCATTTGATCTCATTTGCTCTCATTTGCTCTCATTTGGTCATTTGCTCATTTGCTCATCTGCTCATTTGCTCCTTTGCTCATTTGCCCATTTGCTCATTTGCTCATTTGCTCATTTGCTCATTTGCTCTCATTTGCTCATTTGCTCATTTGCTCATTTGCTCATTTGCTCATTTGCTCATTTCCTCATTTGCTCTCATTTGCTCTCATTTGCTCTAATTTGCTCTCATTTGATCTCATTTGCTCTCATTTGCTCTCATTTGCTCATTTGCTCATTTGCTCATTTGCTCATTTGCTCCTTTGCTCATTTGCCCATTTGCTCATTTGCTCATTTGCTCATTTGCTCATTTGCTCTCATTTGCTCATTTGCTCATTTGCTCATTTGCTCATTTGCTCATTTGATCATTTGCGCTCATTTGCGCTCATTTGCTCATTTGCTCATTTGCTCATTTGCTCATTTGCGCTCATTTGCTCATTTGCTCATTTGCTCATTTGCTCATTTGCTCATTTGCTCATTTGCTCATTTGCTCATTTGCTCATTTGCTCATTTGCTCATTTGCTCATTTCCTCATTTGGTCTCATTTGCTCTCATTTGCTCTAATTTGCTCTCATTTGATCTCATTTGCTCTCATTTGCTCTCATTTGCTCATTTGCTCATTTGCTCATCTGCTCATTTGCTCCTTTGCTCATTTGCTCATTTGCTCATTTGCTCATTTGCTCATTTGCTCATTTGATCATTTGCTCATTTGCTCATTTGCTCATTTGCTCATTTGCTCATTTGCTCATTTGCTCATTTGCTCATTTGCTCATTTGCTCATTTGCTCATTTGCTCATTTGCTCATTTGCTCATTTGCTCATTTGCTCATTTGCTCATTTGCTCATTTGCTCATTTGCTCATTTGCTCTTTTGCTCATTTGCTCATTTGCTCATTTGCTCATTTGCTCATTTGCGCTCATTTGCGCTCATTTGCTCATTTGCTCATTTGCTCATTTGCTCATTTGCGCTCATTTGCGCTCATTTGCTCTCATTTGCTCATTTGCTCATTTGCTCATTTGCTCATTTGCTCATTTGCTCATTTCCTCATTTGCTCTCATTTGCTCTCATTTGCTCTAATTTGCTCTCATTTGATCTCATTTGCTCTCATTTGCTCTCATTTGCTCTCATTTGCTCATTTGCTCATCTGCTCATTTGCTCCTTTGCTCATTTGCCCATTTGCTCATTTGCTCATTTGCTCATTTGCTCATTTGCTCTCATTTGCTCATTTGCTCATTTGCTCATTTGCTCATTTGCTCATTTGCTCATTTCCTCATTTGCTCTCATTTGCTCTCATTTGCTCTAATTTGCTCTCATTTGATCTCATTTGCTCTCATTTGCTCTCATTTGCTCATTTGCTCATTTGCTCATCTGCTCATTTGCTCCTTTGCTCATTTGCCCATTTGCTCATTTGCTCATTTGCTCATTTGCTCATTTGCTCTCATTTGCTCATTTGCTCATTTGCTCATTTGCTCATTTGCTCATTTGATCATTTGCTCATTTGCTCATTTGCTCATTTGCGCTCATTTGCTCATTTGCTCATTTGCTCATTTGCTCATTTGCTCATTTGCTCATTTGCTCATTTGCTCATTTGCTCATTTGCTCATTTGCTCATTTGCTCATTTGCTCATTTGCTCTTTTGCTCATTTGCTCATTTGCTCATTTGCGCTCATTTGCGCTCATTTGCTCTCATTTGCTCATTTGCGCTCATTTGCGCTCATTTGCGCTCATTTGCGCTCCTTTGCTCATTTCCTCATTTCCTCATTTCCTCATTTCCTCATTTCCTCTCATTTGCTCATTTGCTCATTTGCTCATTTGCTCATTTGCTCATTTGCTCATTTGCTCTCATTTGCTCTCATTTGCTCATTTGCTCATTTGCTCATTTGATCATTTGCTCATTTGCTCATTTGCTCTCATTTGCTCTCATTTGCTCTCATTTGCGCTCATTTGGTCATTTGCTCATTTGCTCATTTGCTCATTTGCTCATTTGCTCATTTGCTCATTTGCGCTCATTTGCGCTCATTTGCGCTCATTTGGTCATTTGCTCATTTGCTCATTTGCTCATTTGCTCATTTGCTCATTTTCTCATTTGCTCATTTGCTCTCATTTGCTCTCACTTGCTCTCATTTGCTCTCATTTGTTCATTTGCTCATTTGCTCATTTGCTCATTTGCGCTCATTTGCGCTCATTTGCGCTCATTTGCGCTCATTTTCTCATTTGCTCATTTCCTCATTTCCTCATTTCCTCATTTGCTCTCATTTGCTCTCATTTGCTCTCATTTGCTCTCATTTGCTCTCATTTGCTCTCATTTGCTCTCATTTGCTCTCATTTGCTCTCATTTGCTCTCATTTGCTCTCATTTGCTCATTTGCTCATTTGCTCA
This sequence comes from Crossaster papposus, assembly GCA_037893245.1. NCBI lineage: Eukaryota > Metazoa > Echinodermata > Asteroidea > Velatida > Solasteridae > Crossaster > Crossaster papposus. Next base: position 460,906 of record JBAIAA010000016.1, read on the forward strand.
TTTGCTCATTTGCTCATTTGCTCATTTGCTCATCTGCTCTCATTTGCTCATTTGCTCATTTGCTCATTTGCTCATTTGCTCATCTGCTCATTTGCTCTTATCTGCTCTCATTTCCTCTCATTTCCTCTCATTTCCTCATTTGCGCTCATTTGTGCTCATTTGCGCTTATTTGCGCTCATTTGCTCATTTGCTCATTTGCTCATTTGCTCATTTGCTCATTTGCTCTTTTCCTCATTTCCTCTCATTTGCTCATTTGCTCATTTGCTCATTTGCTCATTTGCTCATTTGCTCTCATTTGCTCATTTGCTCATTTGCTCATTTGCTCATTTGCTCATTTGATCATTTGCTCATTTGCTCATTTGCTCATTTGCTCATTTGCGCTCATTTGCGCTCATTTGCTCATTTGCTCATTTGCTCATTTGCTCATTTGCTCATTTGCTCATTTGCTCATTTGTTTATTTGCTCATTTGCTCATTTGCTCATTTGCTCATTTGTTTATTTGCTTATTTGCTCTCATTTGCTCATTTGATCATTTGATCATTTGCTCATTTGCTCATTTGCTCATTTGCTCATTTGCTCATTTGCGCTCATTTGCGCTCATTTGCGCTCATTTGCTCATTTGCTCAATTGCTCATTTGCTCATTTTCTCATTTGCTCATTTGCTCTCATTTGCTCTCACTTGCTCTCATTTGCTCTCATTTGTTCATTTGCTCATTTGCTCATTTGCTCATTTGCTCATTTGCTCATTTGTTCATTTGCTCATTTGCTCTCATTTGCTCATTTGCTCATTTGATCATTTGCTCATTTGCTCATTTGCTCATTTGCGCTCATTTGCGCTCATTTGCGCTCATTTGCTCATTTGCTCATTTGCTCATTTGCTCATTTGCTCATTTGTTTATTTGCTCATTTGCTCATTTGCTCCTTTGCTCTCATTTGCTCTCACTTGCTCTCATTTGCTCTCACTTGCTCTCATTTGCTCTCATTTGCTCATTTGCTCATTTGCTCATTTGCTCATTTGCTCATGTGCTCATTTGCTCATTTGCTCATTTGTTTATTTGCTCATTTGCTCATTTGCTCATTTGCTCATTTGCTCATTTGCTCATTTGTTTATTTGCTCTCATTTGATCATTTGATCATTTGATCATTTGATCATTTGCTCATTTGCTCATTTGCTCATTTGCTCATTTGCTCATTTGCTCATTTGCGCTCATTTGCGCTCATTTGCGCTCATTTGCTCATTTGCTCATTTGCTCATTTGCTCATTTGCTCATTTGCTCATTTTCTCATTTGCTCATTTGCTCTCATTTGCTCTCATTTGCTCTCATTTGCTCTCATTTGTTCATTTGCTCATTTGCTCATTTGCTCATTTGCTCATTTGCGCTCATTTGCGCTCATTTTCTCATTTGCTCATTTGCTCATTTCCTCATTTCCTCATTTGCTCTCATTTGCTCTCATTTGCTCTCATTTGCTCTCATTTGCTCTCATTTGCTCTCATTTGCTCTCATTTGCTCTCATTTGCTCTCATTTGCTCTCATTTGCTCTCATTTGCTCTCATTTGCTCATTTGCTCATTTGCTCATTTGCTCATTTGCTCATTTGCTCATCTGCTCTCATTTGCTCATTTGCTCATTTGCTCATTTGCTCATTTGCTCATTTGCTCATTTGCTCATTTGCTCATTTGCTCATTTGCTCATTTGCTCATTTGATCATTTGCTCATTTGCTCATTTGCTCTCATTTGCTCATTTGCTCATTTGCTCATTTGCTCATTTGCTCATTTGCTCATTTGATCATTTGCTCATTTGCTCATTTGCTCTCATTTGCTCATTTGCTCATTTGCTCATTTGCTCATTTGCTCATTTGCTCATTTGCTCATTTGCTCATTTGCTCATTTGCTCATTTGCTCATTTGCTCATTTGCTCATTTGCTCATTTGCTCTTTTGCTCATTTGCTCATTTGCTCATTTGCTCATGTGCTCATGTGCTCATTTGCGCTCATTTGCTCATTTGCGCTCATTTGCGCTCATTTGCTCTCATTTGGTCATTTGCGCTCATTTGCGCTCATTTGCGCTCCTTTGCTCATTTGCTCATTTCCTCATTTCCTCATTTCCTCATTTCCTCATTTCCTCATTTCCTCATTTCCTCATTTCCTCATTTCCTCATTTCCTCATTTCCTCATTTCCTCATTTGCTCATTTCCTCATTTGCTCATTTGCTCATTTGCTCATTTGCTCATTTGCTCATTTGCTCATTTGCTCATTTGCGCTCATTTGCTCTCATTTGCTCATTTGCTCATTTGCTCATTTGCTCATTTGCTCTCATTTGCTCATTTGCTCATTTGCTCATTTGCTCATTTGCTCATTTGCTCATTTGAACATTTGCTCATTTGCTCATTTGCTCATTTGCTCATTTGCGCTCATTTGCGCTCATTTGCTCATTTGCTCATTTGCTCATTTGCTCATTTGCGCTCATTTGCGCTCATTTGCTCTCATTTGCTCATTTGCTCATTTGCTCATTTGCTCATTTCCTCATTTGCTCTCATTTGCTCTCATTTGCTCTAATTTGCTCTCATTTGATCTCATTTGCTCTCATTTGCTCTCATTTGCTCATTTGCTCATTTGCTCATCTGCTCATTTGCTCCTTTGCTCATTTGCCCATTTGCTCATTTGCTCATTTGCTCATTTGCTCATTTGCTCATTTGCTCATTTGCTCATTTGCTCATTTGCTCATTTGCTCATTTGCTCATTTGATCATTTGCTCATTTGCTCATTTGCTCATTTGCGCTCATTTGCTCATTTGCTCATTTGCTCATTTGCTCATTTGCTCATTTGCTCATTTGCTCATTTGCTCATTTGCTCATTTGCTCATTTGCTCATTTGCTCATTTGCTCATTTGCTCATTTGCTCTTTTGCTCATTTGCTCATTTGCTCATTTGCTCATTTGCTCATTTGCGCTCATTTGCTCATTTGCTCATTTGCTCATTTGCTCATTTGCTCATTTGCGCTCATTTGCGCTCATTTGCTCTCATTTGCTCATTTGCTCATTTGCTCATTTCCTCATTTGCTCTCATTTGCTCTCATTTGCTCTAATTTGCTCTCATTTGATCTCATTTGCTCTCATTTGCTCTCATTTGCTCATTTGCTCATTTGCTCATCTGCTCATTTGCTCCTTTGCTCATTTGCCCATTTGCTCATTTGCTCATTTGCTCATTTGCTCATTTGCTCTCATTTGCTCATTTGCTCATTTGCTCATTTGCTCATTTGCTCATTTGCTCATTTCCTCATTTGCTCTCATTTGCTCTCATTTGCTCTAATTTGCTCTCATTTGATCTCATTTGCTCTCATTTGCTCTCATTTGCTCATTTGCTCATTTGCTCATCTGCTCATTTGCTCCTTTGCTCATTTGCCCATTTGCTCATTTGCTCATTTGCTCATTTGCTCATTTGCTCATTTGCTCTCATTTGCTCATTTGCTCATTTGCTCATTTGCTCATTTGCTCATTTGATCATTTGCTCATTTGCTCATTTGCTCATTTGCGCTCATTTGCTCATTTGCTCATTTGCTCATTTGCTCATTTGCTCATTTGCTCATTTGCTCATTTGCTCATTTGCTCATTTGCTCATTTGCTCATTTGCTCTTTTGCTCATTTGCTCATTTGCTCATTTGCGCTCATTTGCGCTCATTTGCTCTCATTTGCTCATTTGCGCTCATTTGCGCTCATTTGCGCTCATTTGCGCTCCTTTGCTCATTTCCTCATTTCCTCATTTCCTCATTTCCTCATTTCCTCTCATTTGCTCATTTGCTCATTTGCTCATTTGCTCATTTGCTCATTTGCTCATTTGCTCTCATTTGCTCTCATTTGCTCATTTGCTCATTTGCTCATTTGCTCATTTGATCATTTGCTCATTTGCTCATTTGCTCTCATTTGCTCTCATTTGCTCTCATTTGCTCTCATTTGCTCTCATTTGCTCTCATTTGCTCTAATTTGCTCTCATTTGATCTCATTTGCTCTCATTTGCTCTCATTTGCTCATTTGCTCATTTGCTCATCTGCTCATTTGCTCCTTTGCTCATTTGCCCATTTGCTCATTTGCTCATTTGCTCATTTGCTCATTTGCTCATTTGCTCATTTGCTCATTTGCTCATTTGCTCATTTGCTCATTTGCTCATTTGCTCATTTGCTCATTTGCTCATTTGCTCATTTGCGCTCATTTGCTCATTTGCTCATTTGCTCATTTGCTCATTTGCTCATTTGCTCATTTGCTCATTTGCTCATTTGCTCATTTGCTCATTTGCTCATTTGCTCATTTGCTCATTTGCTCATTTGCTCATTTGCTCTTTTGCTCATTTGCTCATTTGCTCATTTGCTCATTTGCTCATTTGCGCTCATTTGCGCTCATTTGCTCATTTGCTCATTTGCTCATTTGCTCATTTGCGCTCATTTGCGCTCATTTGCTCTCATTTGCTCATTTGCTCATTTGCTCATTTGCTCATTTGCTCATTTGCTCATTTCCTCATTTGCTCTCATTTGCTCTCATTTGCTCTAATTTGCTCTCATTTGATCTCATTTGCTCTCATTTGCTCTCATTTGCTCATTTGCTCATTTGCTCATCTGCTCATTTGCTCCTTTGCTCATTTGCCCATTTGCTCATTTGCTCATTTGCTCATTTGCTCATTTGCTCTCATTTGCTCATTTGCTCATTTGCTCATTTGCTCATTTGCTCATTTGCTCATTTCCTCATTTGCTCTCATTTGCTCTCATTTGCTCTAATTTGCTCTCATTTGATCTCATTTGCTCTCATTTGCTCTCATTTGCTCATTTGCTCATTTGCTCATCTGCTCATTTGCTCCTTTGCTCATTTGCTCATTTGCTCATTTGCTCATTTGCTCATTTGCTCATTTGCTCATTTGCTCATTTGCTCATTTGCTCATTTGCTCATTTGCTCTTTTGCTCATTTGCTCATTTGCTCATTTGCGCTCATTTGCGCTCATTTGCTCTCATTTGCTCATTTGCGCTCATTTGCGCTCATTTGCGCTCATTTGCGCTCCTTTGCTCATTTCCTCATTTCCTCATTTCCTCATTTCCTCATTTCCTCTCATTTGCTCATTTGCTCATTTGCTCATTTGCTCATTTGCTCATTTGCTCATTTGCTCTCATTTGCTCTCATTTGCTCATTTGCTCATTTGCTCATTTGCTCATTTGATCATTTGCTCATTTGCTCATTTGCTCTCATTTGCTCTCATTTGCTCTCATTTGCTCTCATTTGCTCTCATTTGCTCTCATTTGCTCTCATTTGCTCATTTGCTCATTTGCTCATTTGCTCATTTGCTCATTTGCTCATTTGCTCATCTGCTCTCATTTGCTCATTGGCTCATTTGCTCATTTGCTCATTTACTCATTTGCTCATATGCTCTCATTTGCTCATTTGCTCATTTGCTCATTTGCTCATTTGCTCATTTGCTCTTTTGCTCATTTGCTCATTTGCTCATTTGCTCATGTGCTCATGTGCTCATTTGCGCTCATTTGCTCATTTGCGCTCATTTGCGCTCATTTGCTCTCATTTGCTCATTTGCTCTCATTTGCTCATTTGCTCATTTGCTCATTTCCTCATTTCCTCATTTCCTCATTTCCTCATTTCCTCATTTCCTCATTTCCTCTCATTTGCTCATTTGCTCATTTGTTTATTTGCTTATTTGCTCTCATTTGCTCATTTGATCATTTGATCATTTGCTCATTTGCTCATTTGCTCATTTGCTCATTTGCTCATTTGCGCTCATTTGCGCTCATTTGCGCTCATTTGCTCATTTGCTCATTTTCTCATTTTCTCATTTGCTCATTTGCTCATTTGCTCATTTGCTCATTTGCTCTCATTTGCTCTCATTTGCTCTCATTTGCTCTCATTTGCTCTCATTTGCTCTAATTTGCTCTCATTTGTCTCATTTGCTCATTTGCTCATTTGCTCATTTGCTCATTTGCTCATTTGCTCATTTGCTCATCTGCTCTCATTTGCTCATTTGCTCATTTGCTCATTTGCTCATTTGCTCATTTGTTTATTTGCTTATTTGCTCTCATTTGCTCATTTGATCATTTGCTCATTTGCTAATTTGCTCATTTGCTCATTTGCTCATTTGCTCATTTGCTCATTTGCGCTCATTTGCGCTCATTTGCGCTCATTTGCTCATTTGCTCATTTGCTCATTTGCTCATTTGCTCATTTGCTCATTTGCTCATTTGTTTATTTGCTTATTTGCTCTCATTTGCTCATTTGATCATTTGCTCATTTGCTAATTTGCTCATTTGCTCATTTGCTCATTTGCTCATTTGCTCATTTGCGCTCATTTGCGCTCATTTGCGCTCATTTGCTCATTTGCTCATTTGCTCATTTGCTCATTTGCTCATTTGCTCATTTGCTCATTTGCTCATTTGCTCATTTGCTCATTTTCTCATTTGCTCATTTGCTCTCATTTGCTCTCACTTGCTCTCATTTGCTCTCATTTGTTCATTTGCTCATTTGCTCATTTGCTCATTTGCTCATTTGCTCATTTGCTCATTTGTTTATTTGCTCATTTGCTCTCATTTGCTCATTTGCTCATTTGATCATTTGCTCATTTGCTCATTTTCTCATTTGCTCATTTGCTCTCATTTGCTCTCACTTGCTCTCATTTGCTCTCATTTGTTCATTTGCTCATTTGCTCATTTGCTCATTTGCTCATTTGCTCATTTGTTTATTTGCTCATTTGCTCTCATTTGCTCATTTGCTCATTTGATCATTTGCTCATTTGCTCATTTGCTCATTTGCGCTCATTTGCGCTCATTTGCGCTCATTTGCTCATTTGCTCATTTGCTCATTTGCTCATTTGCTCATTTGTTTATTTGCTCATTTGCTCATTTGCTCTCATTTGCTCTCATTTGCTCTCATTTGCACATTTGCTCATTTGCTCATTTGCTCATTTGCTCATTTGCTCATTTGCTCATTTGCTCATTTGCTCATTTGCTCATTTTCTCATTTGCTCCTTTGCTTTCATTTGCTCTCACTTGCTCTCATTTGCTCTCATTTTCTCATTTGCTCATTTGCTCATTTGCTCATTTGCTCATTTGCTCATTTGCTCATGTGCTCATTTGCTCATTTGCTCATTTGTTTATTTGCTCATTTGCTCATTTGCTCATTTGCTCATTTGCTCATTTGCTCATTTGCTCATTTGTTTATTTGCTTATTTGCTCTCATTTGCTCATTTGTTCATTTGCTCATTTGCTCATTTGCTCATTTGCTCATTTGCTCATTTGCGCTCATTTGCGCTCATTTGCGCTCATTTGCTCATTTGCTCATTTGCTCATTTGCTCATTTGCTCATTTGCTCATTTGCTCATTTTCTCATTTGCTCATTTGCTCTCATTTGCTCTCACTTGCTCTCATTTGCTCTCATTTGCTCATTTGCTCATTTGCTCATTTGCTCATTTGCGCACATTTGCGCTCATTTTCTCATTTGCTCATTTGCTCATTTGCTCAATATTTTCATTTGCTCTCATTTGCTCTCATTTGCTCTTATTTGCTCTCATTTGCTCTCATTTGCTCTCATTTGCTCTCATTTGCTCTCATTTGCTCATTTGCTCATTTGCTCATTTGCTCATTTGCTCATTTGCTCATTTGCTCATCTGCTCTCATTTGCTCATTTGCTCATTTGCTCATTTGCTCATTTGCTCATTTGCTCATTTGCTCATTTGCTCATTTGCTCATTTGCTCATTTGCTCATTTGATATTTGCTCATTTGCTCATTTGCTCATTTGCTCATTTGCTCATGTGCTCATGTGCTCATTTGCGCATTTGCTCATTTGCTCTTATTTGCTCTCATTTCCTCTCATTTCCTCTCATTTCCTCATTTGCGCTCATTTGTGCTCATTTGCGCTCATTTGCGCTCATTTGCTCATTTGCTCATTTGCTCATTTGCTCATTTGCTAATTTGCTCATTTGCTCATTTGCTCATTTGCTCTTTTCCTCATTTCCTCTCATTTGCTTATTTGCTCATTTGCTCATTTGCTCATTTGCTCATTTGCTCTCATTTGCTCATTTGCTCATTTGCTCATTTGCTCATTTGCTCATTTGATCATTTGCTCATTTGCTCATTTGCTCATTTGCTCATTTGCGCTCATTTGCGCTCATTTGCTCATTTGCTCATTTGCTCATTTGCTCATTTGCTCATTTGCTCATTTGTTTATTTGCTTATTTGCTCTCATTTGCTCATTTGATCATTTGATCATTTGCTCATTTGCTCATTTGCTCATTTGCTCATTTGCTCATTTGCTCATTTGCTCATTTGCTCATTTGCTCATGTGCTCATTTGCTCATTTGCTCTTTTGCTCATTTGCTCATTTGCTCATTTGCTCATGTGCTCATGTGCTCATTTGCGCTCATTTGCGCTCATTTGCGCTCATTTGCGCTCATTTGCTCTCATTTGGTCATTTGCGCTCATTTGCGCTCATTTGCGCTCCTTTGCTCATTTCCTCATTTCCTCATTTCCTCATTTCCTCATTTCCTCATTTCCTCATTTCCTCATTTCCTCATTTCCTCATTTCCTCATTTCCTCATTTCCTCATTTCCTCATTTCCTCATTTCCTCATTTCCTCATTTCCTCATTTGCTCATTTGTTCATTTGCTCATTTGCTCATTTGCTCATTTGCGCTCATTTGCTCTCATTTGCTCATTTGCTCATTTGCTCATTTGCTCATTTGCTCTCATTTGCTCATTTGCTCATTTGCTCATTTGCTCATTTGCTCATTTGCTCATTTGAACATTTGCTCATTTGCTCATTTGCTCATTTGCTCATTTGCTCATTTGCTCATTTGCGCTCATTTGCGCTCATTTGCTCATTTGCTCATTTGCTCATTTGCTCATTTGCGCTCATTTGCGCTCATTTGCTCTCATTTGCTCATTTGCTCATTTGCTCATTTGATCATTTGCTCATTTGCTCATTTGCTCATTTGCTCATTTGCTCATTGGCTCATTTGCTCATTTGCTCATTTGCTCATTTGCTCATTTGCTCATTTGCTCTTTTGCTCATTTGCTCATTTGCTCATTTGCTCATTTGCTCATTTGCGCTCATTTGCGCTCATTTGCTCATTTGCTCATTTGCTCATTTGCTCATTTGCGCTCATTTGCGCTCATTTGCTCTCATTTGCTCATTTGCTCATTTGCTCATTTGCTCATTTGCTCATTTCCTCATTTCCTCATTTGCTCTCATTTGCTCTCATTTGCTCTAATTTGCTCTCATTTGATCTCATTTGCTCTCATTTGCTCTCATTTGCTCATTTGCTCATTTGCTCATCTGCTCATTTGCTCCTTTGCTCATTTGCCCATTTGCTCATTTGCTCATTTGCTCATTTGCTCATTTGCTCATTTGCTCTCATTTGCTCATTTGCTCATTTGCTCATTTGCTCATTTGCTCATTTCCTCATTTGCTCTCATTTGCTCTAATTTGCTCTCATTTGATCTCATTTGCTCTCATTTGCTCTCATTTGCTCATTTGCTCATTTGCTCATCTGCTCATTTCCTCCTTTGCTCATTTGCCCATTTGCTCATTTGCTCATTTGCTCATTTGCTCATTTGCTCTCATTTGCTCATTTGCTCATTTGCTCATTTGCTCATTTGCTCATTTGATCATTTGCTCATTTGCTCATTTGCTCATTTGCGCTCATTTGCTCATTTGCTCATTTGCTCATTTGCGCTCATTTGCTCATTTGCTCATTTGCTCTTTTGCTCATTTGCTCATTTGCTCATTTGCGCTCATTTGCGCTCATTTGCTCTCATTTGCTCATTTGCGCTCATTTGCGCTCATTTGCGCTCATTTGCGCTCCTTTGCTCATTTCCTCATTTCCTCATTTCCTCATTTCCTCATTTCCTCTCATTTGCTCATTTGCTCATTTGCTCATTTGCTCATTTGCTCATTTGCTCATTTGCTCTCATTTGCTCTCATTTGCTCATTTGCTCATTTGCTCATTTGCTCATTTGATCATTTGCTCATTTGCTCATTTGCTCTCATTTGCTCTCATTTGCTCTCATTTGCTCTCATTTGCTCTCATTTGCTCTCATTTGCTCTCATTTGCTCATTTGCTCATTTGCTCATTTGCTCATTTGCTCATTTGCTCATTTGCTCATCTGCTCTCATTTGCTCATTGGCTCATTTGCTCATTTGCTCATTTACTCATTTGCTCATATGCTCTCATTTGCTCATTTGCTCATTTGCTCATTTGCTCATTTGCTCATTTGCTCATTTGCTCATTTGCTCATTTGCTCATTTGCTCATTTGCTCATTTGCTCATTTGCTCATTTGCTCTTTTGCTCATTTGCTCATTTGCTCATTTGCTCATGTGCTCATGTGCTCATTTGCGCTCATTTGCTCATTTGCGCTCATTTGCGCTCATTTGCTCTCATTTGCTCATTTGCTCTCATTTGCTCATTTGCTCATTTGCTCATTTCCTCATTTCCTCATTTCCTCATTTCCTCATTTCCTCATTTCCTCATTTCCTCTCATTTGCTCATTTGCTCATATGCTCATTTGCTCATTTGCTCATTTGCGCTCATTTGCGCTCATTTGCGCTCATTTGCTCATTTGCTTATTTGCTCATTTGCTCATTTGCTCATTTGCTCATTTGCTCATTTGCTCTCATTTGTTCTCACTTGCTCTCATTTGCTCTCATTTGTTCATTTGCTCATTTGCTCATTTGCTCATTTGCTCATTTGCTCATTTGTTTATTTGCTCATTTGCTCTAATTTGCTCATTTGCTCATTTGATCATTTGCTCATTTGCTCATTTGCTCATTTGCTCATTTGCTCATTTTCTCATTTGCTCCTTTGCTCTCATTTGCTCTCACTTGCTCTCATTTGCTCTCATTTGCTCATTTGCTCATTTGCTCATTTGCTCATTTGCTCATTTGCTCATGTGCTCATTTGCTCATTTGCTCATTTGTTTATTTGCTCATTTGCTCATTTGCTCATTTGCTCATTTGCTCATTTGCTCATTTGCTCATTTGTTTATTTGCTTATTTGCTCTCATTTGCTCATTTGATCATTTGATCATTTGCTCATTTGCTCATTTGCTCATTTGCTCATTTGCTCATTTGCGCTCATTTGCGCTCATTTGCGCTCATTTGCTCATTTGCTCATTTGCTCATTTGCTCATTTGCTCATTTGCTCATTTTCTCATTTGCGCTCATTTTCGCTCATTTTCTCATTTTCTCATTTGCTCATTTGCTCATTTGCTCATTTGCTCTCATTTGCTCTCATTTGCTCTCATTTGCTCTCATTTGCTCTCATTTGCTCTAATTTGCTCTCATTTGTCTCATTTGCTCATTTGCTCATTTGCTCATTTGCTCATTTGCTCATTTGCTCATTTGATCATTTGCTCATTTGCTCATTTGCTCATTTGCTCATTTGCTCATTTGCTCATTTGCGCTCATTTGCTCATTTGCTCATTTGCTCATTTGCTCATTTGCGCTCATTTGCGCTCATTTGCTCTCATTTGCTCATTTGCTCATTTGCTCATTTGCTCATTTGCTCATTTGCTCATTTCCTCATTTGCTCTCATTTGCTCTCATTTGCTCTAATTTGCTCTCATTTGATCTCATTTGCTCTCATTTGCTCTCATTTGCTCATTTGCTCATTTGCTCATCTGCTCATTTGCTCCTTTGCTCATTTGCCCATTTGCTCATTTGCTCATTTGCTCATTTGCTCATTTGCTCTCATTTGCTCATTTGCTCATTTGCTCATTTGCTCATTTGCTCATTTGATCATTTGCTCATTTGCTCATTTGCTCATTTGCGCTCATTTGCTCATTTGCTCATTTGCTCATTTGCTCATTTGCTCATTTGCTCATTTGCTCATTTGCTCATTTGCTCATTTGCTCATTTGCTCATTTGCTCATTTGCTCATTTGCTCTTTTGCTCATTTGCTCATTTGCTCATTTGCGCTCATTTGCGCTCATTTGCTCTCATTTGCTCATTTCCTCATTTCCTCATTTCCTCATTTCCTCATTTCCTCTCATTTGCTCATTTGCTCATTTGCTCATTTGCTCATTTGCTCATTTGCTCTCATTTGCTCTCATTTGCTCATTTGCTCATTTGCTCATTTGCTCATTTGATCATTTGCTCATTAGCTCATTTGCTCTCATTTGCTCTCATTTGCTCTCATTTGCGCTCATTTGGTCATTTGCTCATTTGCTCATTTGCTCATTTGCTCATTTGCTCATTTGCTCATTTGCTCTCATTTGCTCTCACTTGCTCTCATTTGCTCTCATTTGTTCATTTGCTCATTTGCTCATTTGCTCATTTGCTCATTTGCTCATTTTCTCATTTGCTCCTTTGCTCTCATTTGCTCTCACTTGCTCTCATTTGCTCTCATTTGCTCATTTGCTCATTTGCTCATTTGCTCATTTGCTCATTTGCTCATGTGCTCATTTGCTCATTTGCTCATTTGTTTATTTGCTCATTTGCTCATTTGCTCATTTGCTCATTTGCTCATTTGCTCATTTGCTCATTTGTTTATTTGCTTATTTGCTCTCATTTGCTCATTTGATCATTTGATCATTTGCTCATTTGCTCATTTGCTCATTTGCTCATTTGCTCATTTGCGCTCATTTGCGCTCATTTGCGCTCATTTGCTCATTTGCTCATTTGCTCATTTGCTCATTTGCTCATTTGCTCATTTTCTCATTTGCGCTCATTTTCGCTCATTTTCTCATTTTCTCATTTGCTCATTTGCTCATTTGCTCATTTGCTCATTTGCTCTCATTTGCTCTCATTTGCTCTCATTTGCTCTCATTTGCTCTCATTTGCTCTAATTTGCTCTCATTTGTCTCATTTGCTCATTTGCTCATTTGCTCATTTGCTCATTTGCTCATTTGCTCATTTGATCATTTGCTCATTTGCTCATTTGCTCATTTGCTCATTTGCTCATTTGCTCATTTGCGCTCATTTGCTCATTTGCTCATTTGCTCATTTGCTCATTTGCGCTCATTTGCGCTCATTTGCTCTCATTTGCTCATTTGCTCATTTGCTCATTTGCTCATTTGCTCATTTGCTCATTTCCTCATTTGCTCTCATTTGCTCTCATTTGCTCTCATTTGATCTCATTTGATCTCATTTGCTCTCATTTGCTCTCATTTGCTCATTTGCTCATTTGCTCATCTGCTCATTTGCTCCTTTGCTCATTTGCCCATTTGCTCATTTGCTCATTTGCTCATTTGCTCATTTGCTCTCATTTGCTCATTTGCTCATTTGCTCATTTGCTCATTTGCTCATTTGATCATTTGCTCATTTGCTCATTTGCTCATTTGCGCTCATTTGCTCATTTGCTCATTTGCTCATTTGCTCATTTGCTCATTTGCTCATTTGCTCATTTGCTCATTTGCTCATTTGCTCATTTGCTCATTTGCTCATTTGCTCATTTGCTCTTTTGCTCATTTGCTCATTTGCTCATTTGCGCTCATTTGCGCTCATTTGCTCTCATTTGCTCATTTGCGCTCATTTGCGCTCATTTGCGCTCATTTGCGCTCCTTTGCTCATTTCCTCATTTCCTCATTTCCTCATTTCCTCATTTCCTCTCATTTGCTCATTTGCTCATTTGCTCATTTGCTCATTTGCTCATTTGCTCATTTGCTCATTGGCTCATTTGCTCATTTGCTCATTTGCTCATTTGCTCATTTGCTCATTTGCTCTTTTGCTCATTTGCTCATTTGCTCATTTGCTCATTTGCTCATTTGCGCTCATTTGCGCTCATTTGCTCATTTGCTCATTTGCTCATTTGCTCATTTGCGCTCATTTGCGCTCATTTGCTCTCATTTGCTCATTTGCTCATTTGCTCATTTGCTCATTTGCTCATTTGCTCATTTCCTCATTTGCTCTCATTTGCTCTCATTTGCTCTAATTTGCTCTCATTTGATCTCATTTGCTCTCATTTGCTCTCATTTGCTCATTTGCTCATTTGCTCATCTGCTCATTTGCTCCTTTGCTCATTTGCCCATTTGCTCATTTGCTCATTTGCTCATTTGCTCATTTGCTCTCATTTGCTCATTTGCTCATTTGCTCATTTGCTCATTTGCTCATTTGCTCATTTCCTCATTTGCTCTCATTTGCTCTAATTTGCTCTCATTTGATCTCATTTGCTCTCATTTGCTCTCATTTGCTCATTTGCTCATTTGCTCATCTGCTCATTTGCTCCTTTGCTCATTTGCCCATTTGCTCATTTGCTCATTTGCTCATTTGCTCATTTGCTCTCATTTGCTCATTTGCTCATTTGCTCATTTGCTCATTTGCTCATTTGATCATTTGCTCATTTGCTCATTTGCTCATTTGCGCTCATTTGCTCATTTGCTCATTTGCTCATTTGCGCTCATTTGCTCATTTGCTCATTTGCTCTTTTGCTCATTTGCTCATTTGCTCATTTGCGCTCATTTGCGCTCATTTGCTCTCATTTGCTCATTTGCGCTCATTTGCGCTCATTTGCGCTCATTTGCGCTCCTTTGCTCATTTCCTCATTTCCTCATTTCCTCATTTCCTCATTTCCTCTCATTTGCTCATTTGCTCATTTGCTCATTTGCTCATTTGCTCATTTGCTCATTTGCTCTCATTTGCTCTCATTTGCTCATTTGCTCATTTGCTCATTTGCTCATTTGATCATTTGCTCATTTGCTCATTTGATCTCATTTGCTCTCATTTGCTCTCATTTGCTCTCATTTGCTCTCATTTGCTCTCATTTGCTCTCATTTGCTCATTTGCTCATTTGCTCATTTGCTCATTTGCTCATTTGCTCATTTGCTCATCTGCTCTCATTTGCTCATTGGCTCATTTGCTCATTTGCTCATTTACTCATTTGCTCATATGCTCTCATTTGCTCATTTGCTCATTTGCTCATTTGCTCATTTGCTCATTTGCTCATTTGCTCATTTGCTCATTTGCTCATTTGCTCATTTGCTCATTTGCTCATTTGCTCATTTGCTCTTTTGCTCATTTGCTCATTTGCTCATTTGCTCATGTGCTCATGTGCTCATTTGCGCTCATTTGCGCTCATTTGCGCTCATTTGCTCTCATTTGCTCATTTGCTCTCATTTGCTCATTTGCTCATTTGCTCATTTCCTCATTTCCTCATTTCCTCATTTCCTCATTTCCTCATTTCCTCATTTCCTCTCATTTGCTCATTTGCTCATATGCTCATTTGCTCATTTGCTCATTTGCGCTCATTTGCGCTCATTTGCGCTCATTTGCTCATTTGCTTATTTGCTCATTTGCTCATTTGCTCATTTGCTCATTTGCTCATTTGCTCTCATTTGTTCTCACTTGCTCTCATTTGCTCTCATTTGTTCATTTGCTCATTTGCTCATTTGCTCATTTGCTCATTTGCTCATTTGTTTATTTGCTCATTTGCTCTAATTTGCTCATTTGCTCATTTGATCATTTGCTCATTTGCTCATTTGCTCATTTGCTCATTTGCTCATTTTCTCATTTGCTCCTTTGCTCTCATTTGCTCTCACTTGCTCTCATTTGCTCTCATTTGCTCATTTGCTCATTTGCTCATTTGCTCATTTGCTCATTTGCTCATGTGCTCATTTGCTCATTTGCTCATTTGTTTATTTGCTCATTTGCTCATTTGCTCATTTGCTCATTTGCTCATTTGCTCATTTGCTCATTTGTTTATTTGCTTATTTGCTCTCATTTGCTCATTTGATCATTTGATCATTTGCTCATTTGCTCATTTGCTCATTTGCTCATTTGCTCATTTGCGCTCATTTGCGCTCATTTGCGCTCATTTGCTCATTTGCTCATTTGCTCATTTGCTCATTTGCTCATTTGCTCATTTTCTCATTTGCGCTCATTTTCGCTCATTTTCTCATTTTCTCATTTGCTCATTTGCTCATTTGCTCATTTGCTCATTTGCTCTCATTTGCTCTCATTTGCTCTCATTTGCTCTCATTTGCTCTCATTTGCTCTAATTTGCTCTCATTTGTCTCATTTGCTCATTTGCTCATTTGCTCATTTGCTCATTTGCTCATTTGCTCATTTGATCATTTGCTCATTTGCTCATTTGCTCATTTGCTCATTTGCTCATTTGCTCATTTGCGCTCATTTGCTCATTTGCTCATTTGCTCATTTGCTCATTTGCGCTCATTTGCGCTCATTTGCTCTCATTTGCTCATTTGCTCATTTGCTCATTTGCTCATTTGCTCATTTGCTCATTTGCTCTCATTTGCTCTCATTTGCTCTAATTTGCTCTCATTTGATCTCATTTGCTCTCATTTGCTCTCATTTGCTCATTTGCTCATTTGCTCATCTGCTCATTTGCTCCTTTGCTCATTTGCCCATTTGCTCATTTGCTCATTTGCTCATTTGCTCATTTGCTCTCATTTGCTCATTTGCTCATTTGCTCATTTGCTCATTTGCTCATTTGATCATTTGCTCATTTGCTCATTTGCTCATTTGCTCATTTGCTCATTTGCTCATTTGCTCATTTGCTCATTTGCTCATTTGCTCATTTGCTCATTTGCTCATTTGCTCATTTGCTCATTTGCTCATTTGCTCATTTGCTCATTTGCTCATTTGCTCTTTTGCTCATTTGCTCATTTGCTCATTTGCGCTCATTTGCGCTCATTTGCTCTCATTTGCTCATTTGCGCTCATTTGCGCTCATTTGCGCTCATTTGCGCTCCTTTGCTCATTTCCTCATTTCCTCATTTCCTCATTTCCTCATTTCCTCTCATTTGCTCATTTGCTCATTTGCTCATTTGCTCATTTGCTCATTTGCTCATTTGCTCTCATTTGCTCTCATTTGCTCATTTGCTCATTTGCTCATTTGCTCATTTGATCATTTGCTCATTAGCTCATTTGCTCTCATTTGCTCTCATTTGCTCTCATTTGCGCTCATTTGGTCATTTGCTCATTTGCTCATTTGCTCATTTGCTCATTTGCTCATTTGCTCATTTGCTCTCATTTGCTCTCACTTGCTCTCATTTGCTCTCATTTGTTCATTTGCTCATTTGCTCATTTGCTCATTTGCTCATTTGCTCATTTTCTCATTTGCTCCTTTGCTCTCATTTGCTCTCACTTGCTCTCATTTGCTCTCATTTGCTCATTTGCTCATTTGCTCATTTGCTCATTTGCTCATTTGCTCATGTGCTCATTTGCTCATTTGCTCATTTGTTTATTTGCTCATTTGCTCATTTGCTCATTTGCTCATTTGCTCATTTGCTCATTTGCTCATTTGTTT
Organism: Crossaster papposus; assembly: GCA_037893245.1. Lineage (NCBI taxonomy): Eukaryota > Metazoa > Echinodermata > Asteroidea > Velatida > Solasteridae > Crossaster > Crossaster papposus. Next base: position 478,145 of record JBAIAA010000016.1, read on the forward strand.
ATTTGCTTATTTGCTCTCATTTGCTCATTTGATCATTTGATCATTTGCTCATTTGCTCATTTGCTCATTTGCTCATTTGCTCATTTGCGCTCATTTGCGCTCATTTGCGCTCATTTGCTCATTTGCTCATTTGCTCATTTGCTCATTTGCTCATTTGCTCATTTTCTCATTTGCGCTCATTTTCGCTCATTTTCTCATTTTCTCATTTGCTCATTTGCTCATTTGCTCATTTGCTCATTTGCTCTCATTTGCTCTCATTTGCTCTCATTTGCTCTCATTTGCTCTCATTTGCTCTAATTTGCTCTCATTTGTCTCATTTGCTCATTTGCTCATTTGCTCATTTGCTCATTTGCTCATTTGCTCATTTGATCATTTGCTCATTTGCTCATTTGCTCATTTGCTCATTTGCTCATTTGCTCATTTGCGCTCATTTGCTCATTTGCTCATTTGCTCATTTGCTCATTTGCGCTCATTTGCGCTCATTTGCTCTCATTTGCTCATTTGCTCATTTGCTCATTTGCTCATTTGCTCATTTGCTCATTTCCTCATTTGCTCTCATTTGCTCTCATTTGCTCTAATTTGCTCTCATTTGATCTCATTTGCTCTCATTTGCTCTCATTTGCTCATTTGCTCATTTGCTCATCTGCTCATTTGCTCCTTTGCTCATTTGCCCATTTGCTCATTTGCTCATTTGCTCATTTGCTCATTTGCTCTCATTTGCTCATTTGCTCATTTGCTCATTTGCTCATTTGCTCATTTGATCATTTGCTCATTTGCTCATTTGCTCATTTGCGCTCATTTGCTCATTTGCTCATTTGCTCATTTGCTCATTTGCTCATTTGCTCATTTGCTCATTTGCTCATTTGCTCATTTGCTCATTTGCTCATTTGCTCATTTGCTCATTTGCTCTTTTGCTCATTTGCTCATTTGCTCATTTGCGCTCATTTGCGCTCATTTGCTCTCATTTGCTCATTTGCGCTCATTTGCGCTCATTTGCGCTCATTTGCGCTCCTTTGCTCATTTCCTCATTTCCTCATTTCCTCATTTCCTCATTTCCTCTCATTTGCTCATTTGCTCATTTGCTCATTTGCTCATTTGCTCATTTGCTCATTTGCTCTCATTTGCTCTCATTTGCTCATTTGCTCATTTGCTCATTTGCTCATTTGATCATTTGCTCATTAGCTCATTTGCTCTCATTTGCTCTCATTTGCTCTCATTTGCGCTCATTTGGTCATTTGCTCATTTGCTCATTTGCTCATTTGCTCATTTGCTCATTTGCTCATTTGCTCTCATTTGCTCTCACTTGCTCTCATTTGCTCTCATTTGTTCATTTGCTCATTTGCTCATTTGCTCATTTGCTCATTTGCGCTCATTTGCGCTCATTTTCTCATTTGCTCATTTCCTCATTTCCTCATTTCCTCATTTGCTCTCATTTGCTCTCATTTGCTCTCATTTGCTCTCATTTGCTCTCATTTGCTCTCATTTGCTCTCATTTGCTCTCATTTGCTCTCATTTGCTCTCATTTGCTCTCATTTGCTCATTTGCTCATTTGCTCATTTGCTCATTTGCTCATTTGCTCATTTGCTCATCTGCTCTCATTTGCTCATTTGCTCATTTGCTCATTTGCTCATTTGCTCATTTGCTCATTTGCTCATCTGCTCATTTGCTCATGTGCTCATGTGCTCATTTGCGCATTTGCTCATTTGCTCTTATTTGCTCTCATTTCCTCTCATTTCCTCTCATTTCCTCATTTGCGCTCATTTGTGCTCATTTGCGCTTATTTGCGCTCATTTGCTCATTTGCTAATTTGCTCATTTGCTCATTTGCTCATTTGCTCTTTTCCTCATTTCCTCTCATTTGCTCATTTGCTCATTTGCTCATTTGCTCATTTGCTCATTTGCTCTCATTTGCTCATTTGCTCATTTGCTCATTTGCTCATTTGCTCATTTGATCATTTGCTCATTTGCTCATTTGCTCATTTGCTCATTTGCGCTCATTTGCGCTCATTTGCTCATTTGCTCATTTGCTCATTTGCTCATTTGCTCATTTGCTCATTTGTTTATTTGCTCATTTGCTCATTTGCTCATTTGCTCATTTGTTTATTTGCTTATTTGCTCTCATTTGCTCATTTGATCATTTGATCATTTGCTCAATTGCTCATTTGCTCATTTTCTCATTTGCTCATTTGCTCTCATTTGCTCTCACTTGCTCTCATTTGCTCTCATTTGTTCATTTGCTCATTTGCTCATTTGCTCATTTGCTCATTTGCTCATTTGTTCATTTGCTCATTTGCTCTCATTTGCTCATTTGCTCATTTGATCATTTGCTCATTTCCTCATTTCCTCTCATTTGCTCATTTGCTCATTTGCTCATTTGCTCATTTGCTCATTTGCTCATTTGCTCTCATTTGCTCTCATTTGCTCATTTGCTCATTTGCTCATTTGCTCATTTGATCATTTGCTCATTAGCTCATTTGCTCTCATTTGCTCTCATTTGCTCTCATTTGCGCTCATTTGGTCATTTGCTCATTTGCTCATTTGCTCATTTGCTCATTTTCTCATTTGCTCATTTGCTCTCATTTGCTCTCACTTGCTCTCATTTGCTCTCATTTGTTCATTTGCTCATTTGCTCATTTGCTCATTTGCTCATTTGCGCTCATTTGCGCTCATTTTTTCATTTCCTCATTTCCTCATTTCCTCATTTCCTCATTTGCTCTCATTTGCTCTCATTTGCTCTCATTTGCTCTCATTTGCTCTCATTTGCTCTCATTTGCTCTCATTTGCTCTCATTTGCTCTCATTTGCTCTCATTTGCTCTCATTTGCTCATTTGCTCATTTGCTCATTTGCTCATTTGCTCATTTGCTCATTTGCTCATCTGCTCTCATTTGCTCATTTGCTCATTTGCTCATTTGCTCATTTGCTCATTTGCTCATCTGCTCATTTGCTCATGTGCTCATGTGCTCATTTGCGCATTTGCTCATTTGCTCTTATTTGCTCTCATTTCCTCTCATTTCCTCTCATTTCCTCATTTGCGCTCATTTGTGCTCATTTGCGCTTATTTGCGCTCATTTGCTCATTTGCTAATTTGCTCATTTGCTCATTTGCTCATTTGCTCTTTTCCTCATTTCCTCTCATTTGCTCATTTGCTCATTTGCTCATTTGCTCATTTGCTCATTTGCTCTCATTTGCTCATTTGCTCATTTGCTCATTTGCTCATTTGCTCATTTGATCATTTGCTCATTTGCTCATTTGCTCATTTGCTCATTTGCGCTCATTTGCGCTCATTTGCTCATTTGCTCATTTGCTCATTTGCTCATTTGCTCATTTGCTCATTTGTTTATTTGCTCATTTGCTCATTTGCTCATTTGCTCATTTGTTTATTTGCTTATTTGCTCTCATTTGCTCATTTGATCATTTGATCATTTGCTCAATTGCTCATTTGCTCATTTTCTCATTTGCTCATTTGCTCTCATTTGCTCTCACTTGCTCTCATTTGCTCTCATTTGTTCATTTGCTCATTTGCTCATTTGCTCTCATTTGCTCATTTGCTCATTTGCTCATTTGCTCATTTGCTCATTTGCTCATTTGCTCATTTGCTCATTTGCTCATTTGCTCTCATTTGCTCATTTGCTCATTTGCTCATTTGCTCATTTGCTCATTTGCTCATTTGAACATTTGCTCATTTGCTCATTTGCTCATTTGCTCATTTGCGCTCATTTGCGCTCATTTGCTCATTTGCTCATTTGCTCATTTGCTCATTTGCGCTCATTTGCGCTCATTTGCTCTCATTTGCTCATTTGCTCATTTGCTCATTTGCTCATTTGCTCATTTGCTCATTTCCTCATTTGCTCTCATTTGCTCTCATTTGCTCTAATTTGCTCTCATTTGATCTCATTTGCTCTCATTTGCTCTCATTTGCTCATTTGCTCATTTGCTCATCTGCTCATTTGCTCCTTTGCTCATTTGCCCATTTGCTCATTTGCTCATTTGCTCATTTGCTCATTTGCTCATTTGCTCATTTGCTCATTTGCTCATTTGCTCATTTGCTCATTTGCTCATTTGCTCTTTTGCTCATTTGCTCATTTGCTCATTTGCTCATTTGCTCATTTGCGCTCATTTGCGCTCATTTGCTCTCATTTGCTCATTTGCTCATTTGCTCATTTGCTCATTTGCTCATTTCCTCATTTCCTCATTTGCTCTCATTTGCTCTCATTTGCTCTAATTTGCTCTCATTTGATCTCATTTGCTCTCATTTGCTCTCATTTGCTCATTTGCTCATTTGCTCATCTGCTCATTTGCTCCTTTGCTCATTTGCCCATTTGCTCATTTGCTCATTTGCTCATTTGCTCATTTGCTCATTTGCTCATTTGCTCATTTGCTCATTTGCTCATTTCCTCATTTCCTCATTTCCTCATTTGCTCTCATTTGCTCTCATTTGCTCTAATTTGCTCTCATTTGATCTCATTTGCTCTCATTTGCTCTCATTTGCTCATTTGCTCATTTGCTCATCTGCTCATTTGCTCCTTTGCTCATTTGCCCATTTGCTCATTTGCTCATTTGCTCATTTGCTCTCATTTGCTCATTTGCTCATTTGCTCATTTGCTCATTTGCTCATTTGCTCATTTGATCATTTGCTCATTTGCTCATTTGCTCATTTGCGCTCATTTGCTCATTTGCTCATTTGCTCATTTGCTCATTTGCTCATTTGCTCATTTGCTCATTTGCTCATTTGCTCATTTGCTCATTTGCTCATTTGCTCTTTTGCTCATTTGCTCATTTGCTCATTTGCTCATGTGCTCATGTGCTCATTTGCGCTCATTTGCTTATTTGCGCTCATTTGCGCTCATTTGCTCTCATTTGCTCATTTGCTCTCATTTGCTCATTTGCTCATTTGCTCATTTCCTCATTTCCTCATTTCCTCATTTCCTCATTTCCTCATTTCCTCATTTCCTCTCATTTGCTCATTTGCTCATATGCTCATTTGCTCATTTGCTCATTTGCTCATTTGCTCATTTGCTCTTTTGCTCATTTGCTCATTTGCTCATTTGCTCATGTGCTCATGTGCTCATTTGCGCTCATTTGCTTATTTGCGCTCATTTGCGCTCATTTGCTCTCAATTGCTCATTTGCTCTCATTTGCTCATTTGCTCATTTGCTCATTTCCTCATTTCCTCATTTCCTCATTTCCTCATTTCCTCATTTCCTCATTTCCTCTCATTTGCTCATTTGCTCATATGCTCATTTGCTCATTTGCTCATTTGCGCTCATTTGCGCTCATTTGCTCATTTGCTCATTTGTTTATTTGCTCATTTGCTCTCATTTGCTCATTTGCTCATTTGATCATTTGCTCATTTGCTCATTTGCTCATTTGCTCATTTGCTCATTTTCTCATTTGCTCCTTTGCTCTCATTTGCTCTCACTTGCTCTCATTTGCTCTCATTTGCTCATTTGCTCATTTGCTCATTTGCTCATTTGCTCATTTGCTCATGTGCTCATTTGCTCATTTGCTCATTTGTTTATTTGCTCATTTGCTCATTTGCTCATTTGCTCATTTGCTCATTTGCTCATTTGCTCATTTGTTTATTTGCTTATTTGCTCTCATTTGCTCATTTGATCATTTGCTCATTTGCTCATTTGCTCATTTGCTCATTTGCTCATTTGCTCATTTGCGCTCATTTGCGCTCATTTGCGCTCATTTGCTCATTTGCTCATTTGCTCATTTGCTCATTTGCTCATTTGCTCATTTGCGCTCATTTGCGCTCATTTGCTCTCATTTGCTCATTTGCTCATTTGCTCATTTGCTCATTTGCTCATTTGCTCATTTCCTCATTTGCTCTCATTTGCTCTCATTTGCTCTAATTTGCTCTCATTTGATCTCATTTGCTCTCATTTGCTCTCATTTGCTCATTTGCTCATTTGCTCATCTGCTCATTTGCTCCTTTGCTCATTTGCCCATTTGCTCATTTGCTCATTTGCTCATTTGCTCATTTGCTCATTTGCTCATTTGCTCATTTGCTCATTTGCTCATTTGCTCATTTGCTCATTTGCTCTTTTGCTCATTTGCTCATTTGCTCATTTGCTCATTTGCTCATTTGCGCTCATTTGCGCTCATTTGCTCATTTGCTCATTTGCTCATTTGCTCATTTGCGCTCATTTGCGCTCATTTGCTCTCATTTGCTCATTTGCTCATTTGCTCATTTGCTCATTTGCTCATTTGCTCATTTCCTCATTTGCTCTCATTTGCTCTCATTTGCTCTAATTTGCTCTCATTTGATCTCATTTGCTCTCATTTGCTCTCATTGGCTCATTTGCTCATTTGCTCATCTGCTCATTTGCTCCTTTGCTCATTTGCCCATTTGCTCATTTGCTCATTTGCTCATTTGCTCATTTGCTCTCATTTGCTCATTTGCTCATTTGCTCATTTGCTCATTTGCTCATTTCCTCATTTCCTCATTTGCTCTCATTTGCTCTAATTTGCTCTCATTTGATCTCATTTGCTCTCATTTGCTCTCATTTGCTCATTTGCTCATTTGCTCATCTGCTCATTTGCTCCTTTGCTCATTTGCCCATTTGCCCATTTGCTCATTTGCTCATTTGCTCATTTGCTCATTTGCTCTCATTTGCTCATTTGCTCATTTGCTCATTTGCTCATTTGCTCATTTGATCATTTGCTCATTTGCTCATTTGCTCATTTGCGCTCATTTGCTCATTTGCTCATTTGCTCATTTGCTCATTTGCTCATTTGCTCATTTGCTCATTTGCTCATTTGCTCATTTGCTCATTTGCTCATTTGCTCATTTGCTCTTTTGCTCATTTGCTCATTTGCTCATTTGCGCTCATTTGCGCTCATTTGCTCTCATTTGCTCATTTGCGCTCATTTGCGCTCATTTGCGCTCATTTGCGCTCCTTTGCTCATTTCCTCATTTCCTCATTTCCTCATTTCCTCATTTCCTCTCATTTGCTCATTTGCTCATTTGCTCATTTGCTCATTTGCTCATTTGCTCATTTGCTCTCATTTGCTCATTTGCTCTCATTTGCTCTCACTTGCTCTCATTTGCTCTCATTTGTTCATTTGCTCATTTGCTCATTTGCTCATTTGCTCATTTGCGCTCATTTGCGCTCATTTTCTCATTTGCTCATTTCCTCATTTCCTCATTTCCTCATTTGCTCTCATTTGCTCTCATTTGCTCTCATTTGCTCTCATTTGCTCTCATTTGCTCTCATTTGCTCTCATTTGCTCTCATTTGCTCTCATTTGCTCTCATTTGCTCTCATTTGCTCATTTGCTCATTTGCTCATTTGCTCATTTGCTCATTTGCTCATTTGCTCATCTGCTCTCATTTGCTCATTTGCTCATTTGCTCATTTGCTCATTTGCTCTCATTTGCTCATTTGCTCATTTGCTCATTTGCTCATTTGCTCATTTGCTCATTTGCTCATTTGCTCATTTGCTCATTTGCTCATTTGCTCATTTGCTCATGTGCTCATTTGCTCATTTGCTCTTTTGCTCATTTGCTCATTTGCTCATTTGCTCATGTGCTCATGTGCTCATTTGCGCTCATTTGCTCATTTGCGCTCATTTGCGCTCATTTGCTCTCATTTGGTCATTTGCGCTCATTTGCGCTCCTTTGCTCATTTGCTCATTTCCTCATTTCCTCATTTCCTCATTTCCTCATTTCCTCATTTCCTCATTTCCTCATTCCCTCATTTCCTCATTTCCTCATTTCCTCATTTCCTCATTTCCTCATTTCCTCATTTCCTCATTTCCTCATTTGCTCATTTGCTCATTTGCTCATTTGCTCATTTGCTCATTTGCGCTCATTTGCTCTCATTTGCTCATTTGCTCATTTGCTCATTTGCTCATTTGCTCTCATTTGCTCATTTGCTCATTTGCTCATTTGCTCATTTGCTCATTTGCTCATTTGAACATTTGCTCATTTCCTCATTTGCTCTCATTTGCGCTCATTTGCTCATTTGCTCATTTGCTCATTTGCTCATTTGCGCTCATTTGCGCTCATTTGCTCTCATTTGCTCATTTGCTCATTTGCTCATTTGCTCATTTGCTCATTTGCTCATTTCCTCATTTGCTCTCATTTGCTCTCATTTGCTCTAATTTGCTCTCATTTGATCTCATTTGCTCTCATTTGCTCTCATTTGCTCATTTGCTCATTTGCTCATCTGCTCATTTGCTCCTTTGCTCATTTGCCCATTTGCTCATTTGCTCATTTGCTCATTTGCTCATTTGCTCATTTGCTCATTTGCTCATTTGCTCATTTGCTCATTTGCTCATTTGCTCATTTGCTCTTTTGCTCATTTGCTCATTTGCTCATTTGCTCATTTGCTCATTTGCGCTCATTTGCGCTCATTTGCTCATTTGCTCATTTGCTCATTTGCTCATTTGCGCTCATTTGCGCTCATTTGCTCTCATTTGCTCATTTGCTCATTTGCTCATTTGCTCATTTGCTCATTTGCTCATTTCCTCATTTGCTCTCATTTGCTCTCATTTGCTCTAATTTGCTCTCATTTGATCTCATTTGCTCTCATTTGCTCTCATTTGCTCATTTGCTCATTTGCTCATCTGCTCATTTGCTCCTTTGCTCATTTGCCCATTTGCTCATTTGCTCATTTGCTCATTTGCTCATTTGCTCTCATTTGCTCATTTGCTCATTTGCTCATTTCCTCATTTCCTCATTTGCTCTCATTTGCTCTAATTTGCTCTCATTTGATCTCATTTGCTCTCATTTGCTCTCATTTGCTCATTTGCTCATTTGCTCATCTGCTCATTTGCTCCTTTGCTCATTTGCCCATTTGCCCATTTGCTCATTTGCTCATTTGCTCATTTGCTCATTTGCTCTCATTTGCTCATTTGCTCATTTGCTCATTTGCTCATTTGCTCATTTGATCATTTGCTCATTTGCTCATTTGCTCATTTGCGCTCATTTTCTCATTTGCTCATTTGCTCATTTGCTCATTTGCTCATTTGCTCATTTGCTCATTTGCTCATTTGCTCATTTGCTCATTTGCTCATTTGCTCATTTGCTCATTTGCTCTTTTGCTCATTTGCTCATTTGCTCATTTGCGCTCATTTGCGCTCATTTGCTCTCATTTGCTCATTTGCGCTCATTTGCGCTCATTTGCGCTCATTTGCGCTCCTTTGCTCATTTCCTCATTTCCTCATTTCCTCATTTCCTCATTTCCTCTCATTTGCTCATTTGCTCATTTGCTCATTTGCTCATTTGCTCATTTGCTAATTTGCTCTCATTTGCTCTCATTTGCTCATTTGCTCATTTGCTCATTTGCTCATTTGATCATTTGCTCATTTGCTCTCATTTGCTCTCATTTGCTCTCATTTGCTCTCATTTGCTCTCATTTGCTCTCATTTGCTCTCATTTGCTCTCATTTGCTCATTTGCTCATTTGCTCATTTGCTCATTTGCTCATTTGCTCATTTGCTCATCTGCTCTCATTTGCTCATTGGCTCATTTGCTCATTTGCTCATTTACTCATTTGCTCATATGCTCTCATTTGCTCATTTGCTCATTTGCTCATTTGCTCATTTGCTCATTTGCTCATTTGCTCATTTGCTCATTTGCTCATTTGCTCATTTGCTCATTTGCTCATTTGCTCATTTGCTCTTTTGCTCATTTGCTCATTTGCTCATTTGCTCATGTGCTCATGTGCTCATTTGCGCTCATTTGCTTATTTGCGCTCATTTGCGCTCATTTGCTCTCATTTGCTCATTTGCTCTCATTTGCTCATTTGCTCATTTGCTCATTTGCTCATTTCCTCATTTCCTCATTTCCTCATTTCCTCATTTCCTCATTTCCTCTCATTTGCTCATTTGCTCATATGCTCATTTGCTCATTTGCTCATTTGCTCATTTGCTCATTTGCTCTTTTGCTCATTTGCTCATTTGCTCATTTGCTCATGTGCTCATGTGCTCATTTGCGCTCATTTGCTTATTTGCGCTCATTTGCGCTCATTTGCTCTCATTTGCTCATTTGCTCTCATTTGCTCATTTGCTCATTTGCTCATTTGCTCATTTGCGCTAATTTGCGCTCATTTGCTCTCATTTGCTCATTTGCTCATTTGCTCATTTGCTCATTTGCTCATTTGCTCATTTCCTCATTTGCTCTCATTTGCTCTCATTTGCTCTAATTTGCTCTCATTTGATCTCATTTGCTCTCATTTGCTCTCATTTGCTCATTTGCTCATTTGCTCATCTGCTCATTTGCTCCTTTGCTCATTTGCCCATTTGCTCATTTGCTCATTTGCTCATTTGCTCATTTGCTCTCATTTGCTCATTTGCTCATTTGCTCATTTGCTCATTTGCTCATTTGCTCATTTCCTCATTTGCTCTCATTTGCTCTAATTTGCTCTCATTTGATCTCATTTGCTCTCATTTGCTCTCATTTGCTCATTTGCTCATTTGCTCATCTGCTCATTTGCTCCTTTGCTCATTTGCCCATTTGCTCATTTGCTCATTTGCTCATTTGCTCATTTGCTCTCATTTGCTCATTTGCTCATTTGCTCATTTGCTCATTTGCTCATTTGATCATTTGCTCATTTGCTCATTTGCTCATTTGCGCTCATTTGCTCATTTGCTCATTTGCTCATTTGCGCTCATTTGCTCATTTGCTCATTTGCTCTTTTGCTCATTTGCTCATTTGCTCATTTGCGCTCATTTGCGCTCATTTGCTCTCATTTGCTCATTTGCGCTCATTTGCGCTCATTTGCGCTCATTTGCGCTCCTTTGCTCATTTCCTCATTTCCTCATTTCCTCATTTCCTCATTTCCTCTCATTTGCTCATTTGCTCATTTGCTCATTTGCTCATTTGCTCATTTGCTCATTTGCTCTCATTTGCTCTCATTTGCTCATTTGCTCATTTGCTCATTTGCTCATTTGATCATTTGCTCATTTGCTCATTTGCTCTCATTTGCTCTCATTTGCTCTCATTTGCTCTCATTTGCTCTCATTTGCTCTCATTTGCTCTCATTTGCTCATTTGCTCATTTGCTCATTTGCTCATTTGCTCATTTGCTCATTTGCTCATCTGCTCTCATTTGCTCATTGGCTCATTTGCTCATTTGCTCATTTACTCATTTGCTCATATGCTCTCATTTGCTCATTTGCTCATTTGCTCATTTGCTCATTTGCTCATTTGCTCATTTGCTCATTTGCTCATTTGCTCATTTGCTCATTTGCTCATTTGCTCATTTGCTCATTTGCTCTTTTGCTCATTTGCTCATTTGCTCATTTGCTCATGTGCTCATGTGCTCATTTGCGCTCATTTGCTCATTTGCGCTCATTTGCGCTCATTTGCTCTCATTTGCTCATTTGCTCTCATTTGCTCATTTGCTCATTTGCTCATTTCCTCATTTCCTCATTTCCTCATTTGCTCATTTCCTCATTTCCTAATTTCCTCTCATTTGCTCATTTGCTCATATGCTCATTTGCTCATTTGCTCATTTGCGCTCATTTGCGCTCATTTGCGCTCATTTGCTCATTTGCTTATTTGCTCATTTGCTCATTTGCTCATTTGCTCATTTGCTCTCATTTGTTCTCACTTGCTCTCATTTGCTCTCATTTGTTCATTTGCTCATTTGCTCATTTGCTCATTTGCTCATTTGCTCATTTGTTTATTTGCTCATTTGCTCTAATTTGCTCATTTGCTCATTTGATCATTTGCTCATTTGCTCATTTGCTCATTTGCTCATTTGCTCATTTTCTCATTTGCTCCTTTGCTCTCATTTGCTCTCACTTGCTCTCATTTGCTCTCATTTGCTCATTTGCTCATTTGCTCATTTGCTCATTTGCTCATTTGCTCATGTGCTCATTTGCTCATTTGCTCATTTGTTTATTTGCTCATTTGCTCATTTGCTCATTTCCTCATTTGCTCATTTGCTCATTTGCTCATTTGTTTATTTGCTTATTTGCTCTCATTTGCTCATTTGATCATTTGATCATTTGCTCATTTGCTCATTTGCTCATTTGCTCATTTGCTCATTTGCGCTCATTTGCGCTCATTTGCGCTCATTTGCTCATTTGCTCATTTGCTCATTTGCTCATTTGCTCATTTGCTCATTTTCTCATTTGCGCTCATTTTCGCTCATTTTCTCATTTTCTCATTTGCTCATTTGCTCATTTGCTCATTTGCTCATTTGCTCTCATTTGCTCTCATTTGCTCTCATTTGCTCTCATTTGCTCTCATTTGCTCTAATTTGCTCTCATTTGTCTCATTTGCTCATTTGCTCATTTGCTCATTTGCTCATTTGCTCATTTGCTCATTTGCTCATCTGCTCTCATTTGCTCATTTGCTCATTTGCTCATTTGCTCATTTGCTCATTTGTTTATTTGCTTATTTGCTCTCATTTGCTCATTTGCTCATTTGCTCATTTGCTAATTTGCTCATTTGCTCATTTGCTCATTTGCTCATTTGCTCATTTGCGCTCATTTGCGGTCATTTGCGCTCATTTGCTCATTTGCTCATTTGCTCATTTGCTCATTTGCTCATTTGCTCATTTGCTCATTTGCTCATTTGCTCATTTTCTCATTTGCTCATTTGCTCTCATTTGCTCTCACTTGCTCTCATTTGCTCTCATTTGTTCATTTGCTCATTTGCTCATTTGCTCATTTGCTCATTTGCTCATTTGTTTATTTGCTCATTTGCTCTCATTTGCTCATTTGCTCATTTGATCATTTGCTCATTTGCTCATTTTCTCATTTGCTCATTTGCTCTCATTTGCTCTCACTTGCTCTCATTTGCTCTCATTTGTTCATTTGCTCATTTGCTCATTTGCTCATTTGCTCATTTGCTCATTTGTTTATTTGCTCATTTGCTCTCATTTGCTCATTTGCTCATTTGATCATTTGATCATTTGCTCATTTGCTCATTTGCGCTCATTTGCGCTCATTTGCGCTCATTTGCTCATTTGCTCATTTGCTCATTTGCTCATTTGCTCATTTGTTTATTTGCTCATTTGCTCATTTGCTCTCATTTGCTCTCATTTGATCTCATTTGCACATTTGCACATTTGCTCATTTGCTCATTTGCTCATTTGCTCATTTGCTCATTTGCTCATTTGCTCATTTGCTCATTTGCTCATTTTCTCATTTGCTCCTTTGCTCTCATTTGCTCTCACTTGCTCTCATTTGCTCTCATTTTCTCATTTGCTCATTTGCTCATTTGCTCATTTGCTCATTTGCTCATGTGCTCATTTGCTCATTTGCTCATTTGTTTATTTGCTCATTTGCTCATTTGCTCATTTGCTCATTTGCTCATTTGCTCATTTGTTTATTTGCTTATTTGCTCTCATTTGCTCATTTGTTCATTTGCTCATTTGCTCATTTGCTCATTTGCTCATTTGCTCATTTGCGCTCATTTGCGCTCATTTGCGCTCATTTGCTCATTTGCTCATTTGCTCATTTGCTCATTTGCTCATTTGCTCATTTGCTCATTTGCTCATTTTCTCATTTGCTCATTTGCTCTCATTTGCTCTCACTTGCTCTCATTTGCTCTCATTTGCTCATTTGCTCATTTGCTCATTTGCTCATTTGCGCACATTTGCGCTCATTTTCTCATTTGCTCATTTGCTCATTTGCTCAATATTTTCATTTGCTCTCATTTGCTCTCATTTGCTCTTATTTGCTCTCATTTGCTCTCATTTGCTCTCATTTGCTCTCATTTGCTCTCATTTGCTCATTTGCTCATTTGCTCATTTGCTCATTTGCTCATTTGCTCATTTGCTCATTTGCTCATTTGCTCATCTGCTCTCATTTGCTCATTTGCTCATTTGCTCATTTGCTCATTTGCTCATTTGCTCATTTGCTCATTTGCTCATTTGCTCATTTGCTCATTTGCTCATTTGATATTTGCTCATTTGCTCATTTGCTCATTTGCTCATTTGCTCATGTGCTCATGTGCTCATTTGCGCATTTGCTCATTTGCTCTTATTTGCTCTCATTTCCTCTCATTTCCTCTCATTTCCTCATTTGCGCTCATTTGTGCTCATTTGCGCTCATTTGCGCTCATTTGCTCATTTGCTCATTTGCTCATTTGCTCATTTGCTCATTTGCTCATTTGCTCATTTGCTCATTTGCTCTTTTCCTCATTTCCTCTCATTTGCTTATTTGCTCATTTGCTCATTTGCGCTCATTTGCGCTCATTTGCTCATTTGCTCATTTGCTCATTTGCTCATTTGCTCATTTGCTCATTTGTTTATTTGCTTATTTGCTCTCATTTGCTCATTTGATCATTTGCTCATTTGCTCATTTGCTCATTTGCTCATTTGCTCATTTGCGCTCATTTGCTCTCATTTGCTCATTTGCTCATTTGCTCATTTCCTCATTTCCTCATTTCCTCATTTGCTCTCATTTGCTCTCATTTGCTCTAATTTGCTCTCATTTGATCTCATTTGCTCTCATTTGCTCATTTGCTCATTTGCTCATTTGCTCATCTGCTCATTTGCTCCTTTGCTCATTTGCCCATTTGCTCATTTGCTCATTTGCTCATTTGCTCATTTGCTCATTTGCTCATTTGCTCATTTGCTCATTTGCTCATTTGCTCATTTGCTCATTTGCTCATTTGATCATTTGCTCATTTGCTCATTTGCTCATTTGCTCATTTGCTCATTTGCTCATTTGCGCTCATTTGCGCTCATTTGCTCATTTGCTCATTTGCTCATTTGCTCATTTGCGCTCATTTGCGCTCATTTGCTCTCATTTGCTCATTTGCTCATTTGCTCATTTGCTCATTTGCTCATTTGCTCATTTCCTCATTTGCTCTCATTTGCTCTCATTTGCTCTAATTTGCTCTCATTTGATCTCATTTGCTCTCATTTGCTCTCATTTGCTCATTTGCTCATTTGCTCATCTGCTCATTTGCTCCTTTGCTCATTTGCCCATTTGCTCATTTGCTCATTTGCTCATTTGCTCATTTGCTCTCATTTGCTCATTTGCTCATTTGCTCATTTGCTCATTTGCTCATTTGATCATTTGCTCATTTGCTCATTTGCTCATTTGCGCTCATTTGCTCATTTGCTCATTTGCTCATTTGCTCATTTGCTCATTTGCTCATTTGCTCATTTGCTCATTTGCTCATTTGCTCATTTGCTCATTTGCTCATTTGCTCATTTGCTCTTTTGCTCATTTGCTCATTTGCTCATTTGCGCTCATTTGCGCTCATTTGCTCTCATTTGCTCATTTGCGCTCATTTGCGCTCATTTGCGCTCATTTGCGCTCCTTTGCTCATTTCCTCATTTCCTCATTTCCTCATTTCCTCATTTCCTCTCATTTGCTCATTTGCTCATTTGCTCATTTGCTCATTTGCTCATTTGCTCATTTGCTCTCATTTGCTCTCATTTGCTCATTTGCTCATTTGCTCATTTGCTCATTTGATCATTTGCTCATTAGCTCATTTGCTCTCATTTGCTCTCATTTGCTCTCATTTGCGCTCATTTGGTCATTTGCTCATTTGCTCATTTGCTCATTTGCTCATTTGCTCATTTGCTCATTTGCTCATTTGCTCATCTGCTCTCATTTGCTCATTTGCTCATTTGCTCATTTGCTCATTTGCTCATTTGCTCATTTGCTCATTTGCTCATTTGCTCATTTGCTCATTTGCTCATTTGATATTTGCTCATTTGCTCATTTGCTCATTTGCTCATTTGCTCATGTGCTCATGTGCTCATTTGCGCATTTGCTCATTTGCTCTTATTTGCTCTCATTTCCTCTCATTTCCTCTCATTTCCTCATTTGCGCTCATTTGTGCTCATTTGCGCTCATTTGCGCTCATTTGCTCATTTGCTCATTTGCTCATTTGCTCATTTGCTCATTTGCTCATTTGCTCATTTGCTCATTTGCTCTTTTCCTCATTTCCTCTCATTTGCTTATTTGCTCATTTGCTCATTTGCGCTCATTTGCGCTCATTTGCTCATTTGCTCATTTGCTCATTTGCTCATTTGCTCATTTGCTCATTTGTTTATTTGCTTATTTGCTCTCATTTGCTCATTTGATCATTTGCTCATTTGCTCATTTGCTCATTTGCTCATTTGCTCATTTGCGCTCATTTGCTCTCATTTGCTCATTTGCTCATTTGCTCATTTCCTCATTTCCTCATTTCCTCATTTGCTCTCATTTGCTCTCATTTGCTCTAATTTGCTCTCATTTGATCTCATTTGCTCTCATTTGCTCATTTGCTCATTTGCTCATTTGCTCATCTGCTCATTTGCTCCTTTGCTCATTTGCCCATTTGCTCATTTGCTCATTTGCTCATTTGCTCATTTGCTCATTTGCTCATTTGCTCATTTGCTCATTTGCTCATTTGCTCATTTGCTCATTTGATCATTTGCTCATTTGCTCATTTGCTCATTTGCTCATTTGCTCATTTGCTCATTTGCGCTCATTTGCGCTCATTTGCTCATTTGCTCATTTGCTCATTTGCTCATTTGCGCTCATTTGCGCTCATTTGCTCTCATTTGCTCATTTGCTCATTTGCTCATTTGCTCATTTGCTCATTTGCTCATTTCCTCATTTGCTCTCATTTGCTCTCATTTGCTCTAATTTGCTCTCATTTGATCTCATTTGCTCTCATTTGCTCTCATTTGCTCATTTGCTCATTTGCTCATCTGCTCATTTGCTCCTTTGCTCATTTGCCCATTTGCTCATTTGCTCATTTGCTCATTTGCTCATTTGCTCTCATTTGCTCATTTGCTCATTTGCTCATTTGCTCATTTGCTCATTTGATCATTTGCTCATTTGCTCATTTGCTCATTTGCGCTCATTTGCTCATTTGCTCATTTGCTCATTTGCTCATTTGCTCATTTGCTCATTTGCTCATTTGCTCATTTGCTCATTTGCTCATTTGCTCATTTGCTCATTTGCTCATTTGCTCTTTTGCTCATTTGCTCATTTGCTCATTTGCGCTCATTTGCGCTCATTTGCTCTCATTTGCTCATTTGCGCTCATTTGCGCTCATTTGCGCTCATTTGCGCTCCTTTGCTCATTTCCTCATTTCCTCATTTCCTCATTTCCTCATTTCCTCTCATTTGCTCATTTGCTCATTTGCTCATTTGCTCATTTGCTCATTTGCTCATTTGCTCTCATTTGCTCTCATTTGCTCATTTGCTCATTTGCTCATTTGCTCATTTGATCATTTGCTCATTAGCTCATTTGCTCTCATTTGCTCTCATTTGCTCTCATTTGCGCTCATTTGGTCATTTGCTCATTTGCTCATTTGCTCATTTGCTCATTTGCTCATTTGCTCATTTGCTCTCATTTGCTCTCACTTGCTCTCATTTGCTCTCATTTGTTCATTTGCTCATTTGCTCATTTGCTCATTTGCTCATTTGCGCTCATTTGCGCTCATTTTCTCATTTGCTCATTTCCTCATTTCCTCATTTCCTCATTTGCTCTCATTTGCTCTCATTTGCTCTCATTTGCTCTCATTTGCTCTCATTTGCTCTCATTTGCTCTCATTTGCTCTCATTTGCTCTCATTTGCTCTCATTTGCTCTCATTTGCTCATTTGCTCATTTGCTCATTTGCTCATTTGCTCATTTGCTCATTTGCTCATCTGCTCTCATTTGCTCATTTGCTCATTTGCTCATTTGCTCATTTGCTCATTTGCTCATCTGCTCATTTGCTCATGTGCTCATGTGCTCATTTGCGCATTTGCTCATTTGCTCTTATTTGCTCTCATTTCCTCTCATTTCCTCTCATTTCCTCATTTGCGCTCATTTGTGCTCATTTGCGCTTATTTGCGCTCATTTGCTCATTTGCTAATTTGCTCATTTGCTCATTTGCTCATTTGCTCTTTTCCTCATTTCCTCTCATTTGCTCATTTGCTCATTTGCTCATTTGCTCATTTGCTCATTTGCTCTCATTTGCTCATTTGCTCATTTGCTCATTTGCTCATTTGCTCATTTGATCATTTGCTCATTTGCTCATTTGCTCATTTGCTCATTTGCGCTCATTTGCGCTCATTTGCTCATTTGCTCATTTGCTCATTTGCTCATTTGCTCATTTGCTCATTTGTTTATTTGCTCATTTGCTCATTTGCTCATTTGCTCATTTGTTTATTTGCTTATTTGCTCTCATTTGCTCATTTGATCATTTGATCATTTGCTCAATTGCTCATTTGCTCATTTTCTCATTTGCTCATTTGCTCTCATTTGCTCTCACTTGCTCTCATTTGCTCTCATTTGTTCATTTGCTCATTTGCTCATTTGCTCATTTGCTCATTTGCTCATTTGTTCATTTGCTCATTTGCTCTCATTTGCTCATTTGCTCATTTGATCATTTGCTCATTTCCTCATTTCCTCTCATTTGCTCATTTGCTCATTTGCTCATTTGCTCATTTGCTCATTTGCTCATTTGCTCTCATTTGCTCTCATTTGCTCATTTGCTCATTTGCTCATTTGCTCATTTGATCATTTGCTCATTAGCTCATTTGCTCTCATTTGCTCTCATTTGCTCTCATTTGCGCTCATTTGCTCATTTGCTCATTTGCTCATTTGCTCATTTGCTCATTTTCTCATTTGCTCATTTGCTCTCATTTGCTCTCACTTGCTCTCATTTGCTCTCATTTGTTCATTTGCTCATTTGCTCATTTGCTCATTTGCTCATTTGCGCTCATTTGCGCTCATTTTCTCATTTGCTCATTTCCTCATTTCCTCATTTCCTCATTTGCTCTCATTTGCTCTCATTTGCTCTCATTTGCTCTCATTTGCTCTCATTTGCTCTCATTTGCTCTCATTTGCTCTCATTTGCTCTCATTTGCTCTCATTTGCTCTCATTTGCTCATTTGCTCATTTGCTCATTTGCTCATTTGCTCATTTGCTCATTTGCTCATCTGCTCTCATTTGCTCATTTGCTCATTTGCTCATTTGCTCATTTGCTCATTTGCTCATCTGCTCATTTGCTCATGTGCTCATGTGCTCATTTGCGCATTTGCTCATTTGCTCTTATTTGCTCTCATTTCCTCTCATTTCCTCTCATTTCCTCATTTGCGCTCATTTGTGCTCATTTGCGCTTATTTGCGCTCATTTGCTCATTTGCTAATTTGCTCATTTGCTCATTTGCTCATTTGCTCTTTTCCTCATTTCCTCTCATTTGCTCATTTGCTCATTTGCTCATTTGCTCATTTGCTCATTTGCTCTCATTTGCTCATTTGCTCATTTGCTCATTTGCTCATTTGCTCATTTGATCATTTGCTCATTTGCTCATTTGCTCATTTGCTCATTTGCGCTCATTTGCGCTCATTTGCTCATTTGCTCATTTGCTCATTTGCTCATTTGCTCATTTGCTCATTTGTTTATTTGCTCATTTGCTCATTTGCTCATTTGCTCATTTGTTTATTTGCTTATTTGCTCTCATTTGCTCATTTGATCATTTGATCATTTGCTCAATTGCTCATTTGCTCATTTTCTCATTTGCTCATTTGCTCTCATTTGCTCTCACTTGCTCTCATTTGCTCTCATTTGTTCATTTGCTCATTTGCTCATTTGCTCATTTGCTCATTTGCTCATTTGTTCATTTGCTCATTTGCTCATTTGCTCATTTGCTCATTTGATCATTTGCTCATTTGCTCATTTGCTCATTTGCGCTCATTTGCGCTCATTTGCTCTCATTTGCTCATTTGCTCATTTGCTCATTTGCTCATTTGCTCATTTGCTCATTTGCTCTCATTTGCTCTCATTTGCTCTCATTTGCTCTAATTTGCTCTCATTTGATCTCATTTGCTCTCATTTGCTCTCATTTGCTCATTTGCTCATTTGCTCATCTGCTCATTTGCTCCTTTGCTCATTTGCCCATTTGCTCATTTGCTCATTTGCTCATTTGCTCATTTGCTCATTTGCTCATTTGCTCATTTGCTCATTTGCTCATTTGCTCATTTGCTCATTTGCTCTTTTGCTCATTTGCTCATTTGCTCATTTGCTCATTTGCTCATTTGCGCTCATTTGCGCTCATTTGCTCATTTGCTCATTTGCTCATTTGCTCATTTGCGCTCATTTGCGCTCATTTGCTCTCATTTGCTCATTTGCTCATTTGCTCATTTGCTTATTTGCTCATTTCCTCATTTCCTCATTTGCTCTCATTTGCTCTAATTTGCTCTCATTTGATCTCATTTGCTCTCATTTGCTCTCATTTGCTCATTTGCTCATTTGCTCATCTGCTCATTTGCTCCTTTGCTCATTTGCCCATTTGCCCATTTGCTCATTTGCTCATTTGCTCATTTGCTCATTTGCTCTCATTTGCTCATTTGCTCATTTGCTCATTTGCTCATTTGCTCATTTGATCATTTGCTCATTTGCTCATTTGCTCATTTGCGCTCATTTGCTCATTTGCTCATTTGCTCATTTGCTCCTTTGCTCATTTGCTCATTTGCTCATTTGCTCATTTGCTCATTTGCTCATTTGCTCATTTGCTCATTTGCTCATTTGCTCTTTTGCTCATTTGCTCATTTGCTCATTTGCGCTCATTTGCGCTCATTTGCTCTCATTTGCTCATTTGCGCTCATTTGCGCTCATTTGCGCTCATTTGCGCTCCTTTGCTCATTTCCTCATTTCCTCATTTCCTCATTTCCTCATTTCCTCTCATTTGCTCATTTGCTCATTTGCTCATTTGCTCATTTGCTCATTTGCTAATTTGCTCTCATTTGCTCTCATTTGCTCATTTGCTCATTTGCTCATTTGCTCATCTGCTCTCATTTGCTCATTTGCTCATTTGCTCATTTGCTCATTTGCTCATTTGCTCATTTGCTCATTTGCTCATTTGCTCATTTGCTCATTTGCTCATTTGATATTTGCTCATTTGCTCATTTGCTCATTTGCTCATTTGCTCATTTGATCATTTGCTCATTTGCTCATTTGCTCATTTGCTCATTTGCGCTCATTTGCGCTCATTTGCTCATTTGCTCATTTGCTCATTTGCTCATTTGCTCATTTGCTCATTTGTTTATTTGCTCATTTGCTCATTTGCTCATTTGCTCATTTGTTTATTTGCTTATTTGCTCTCATTTGCTCATTTGATCATTTGATCATTTGCTCAATTGCTCATTTGCTCATTTTCTCATTTGCTCATTTGCTCTCATTTGCTCTCACTTGCTCTCATTTGCTCTCATTTGTTCATTTGCTCATTTGCTCATTTGCTCATTTGCTCATTTGCTCATTTGTTCATTTGCTCATTTGCTCATTTGCTCATTTGCTCATTTGATCATTTGCTCATTTGCTCATTTGCTCATTTGCGCTCATTTGCGCTCATTTGCTCTCATTTGCTCATTTGCTCATTTGCTCATTTGCTCATTTGCTCATTTGCTCATTTGCTCTCATTTGCTCTCATTTGCTCTCATTTGCTCTAATTTGCTCTCATTTGATCTCATTTGCTCTCATTTGCTCTCATTTGCTCATTTGCTCATTTGCTCATCTGCTCATTTGCTCCTTTGCTCATTTGCCCATTTGCTCATTTGCTCATTTGCTCATTTGCTCATTTGCTCATTTGCTCATTTGCTCATTTGCTCATTTGCTCATTTGCTCATTTGCTCATTTGCTCTTTTGCTCATTTGCTCATTTGCTCATTTGCTCATTTGCTCATTTGCGCTCATTTGCGCTCATTTGCTCATTTGCTCATTTGCTCATTTGCTCATTTGCGCTCATTTGCGCTCATTTGCTCTCATTTGCTCATTTGCTCATTTGCTCATTTGCTCATTTGCTCATTTCCTCATTTCCTCATTTGCTCTCATTTGCTCTAATTTGCTCTCATTTGATCTCATTTGCTCTCATTTGCTCTCATTTGCTCATTTGCTCATTTGCTCATCTGCTCATTTGCTCCTTTGCTCATTTGCCCATTTGCCCATTTGCTCATTTGCTCATTTGCTCATTTGCTCATTTGCTCTCATTTGCTCATTTGCTCATTTGCTCATTTGCTCATTTGCTCATTTGATCATTTGCTCATTTGCTCATTTGCTCATTTGCGCTCATTTGCTCATTTGCTCATTTGCTCTCATTTGCTCATTTGCTCATTTGCTCATTTGCTCATTTGCTCATTTGATCATTTGCTCATTTGCTCATTTGCTCATTTGCGCTCATTTGCTCATTTGCTCATTTGCTCATTTGCTCATTTGCTCATTTCCTCATTTCCTCATTTCCTCATTTCCTCATTTGCTCATTTGCTCATTTGATCATTTGCTCATTTGCTCATTTGCTCATTTGCGCTCATTTGCTCATTTGCTCTTTTGCTCATTTGCTCATTTGCTCATTTGCGCTCATTTGCGCTCATTTGCTCTCATTTGCTCATTTGCGCTCATTTGCGCTCATTTGCGCTCATTTGCGCTCCTTTGCTCATTTCCTCATTTCCTCATTTCCTCATTTCCTCATTTCCTCTCATTTGCTCATTTGCTCATTTGCTCATTTGCTCATTTGCTCATTTGCTAATTTGCTCTCATTTGCTCTCATTTGCTCATTTGCTCATTTGCTCATTTGCTCATCTGCTCTCATTTGCTCATTTGCTCATTTGCTCATTTGCTCATTTGCTCATTTGCTCATTTGCTCATTTGCTCATTTGCTCATTTGCTCATTTGCTCATTTGATATTTGCTCATTTGCTCATTTGCTCATTTGCTCATTTGCTCATGTGCTCATGTGCTCATTTGCGCATTTGCTCATTTGCTCTTATTTGCTCTCATTTCCTCTCATTTCCTCTCATTTCCTCATTTGCGCTCATTTGTGCTCATTTGCCCTCATTTGCGCTCATTTGCTCATTTGCTCATTTGCTCATTTGCTCATTTGCTCATTTGCTCATTTGCTCATTTGCTCATTTGCTCTTTTCCTCATTTCCTCTCATTTGCTTATTTGCTCATTTGCTCATTTGCTCATTTGCTCATTTGCTCTCATTTGCTCATTTGCTCATTTGCTCATTTGTTTATTTGCTCATTTGCTCATTTGCTCATTTCCTCATTTCCTCATTTCCTCATTTCCTCATTTCCTCATTTCCTCATTTCCTCTCATTTGCTCATTTGCTCATATGCTCATTTGCTCATTTGCTCATTTGCTCATTTGCTCATTTGCTCTTTTGCTCATTTGCTCATTTGCTCATTTGCTCATTTGCTCATGTGCTCATTTGCGCTCATTTGCTTATTTGCGCTCATTTGCGCTCATTTGCTCTCATTTGCTCATTTGCTCTCATTTGCTCATTTGCTCATTTGCTCATTTGCTCATTTGCGCTCATTTGCGCTCATTTGCTCTCATTTGCTCATTTGCTCATTTGCTCATTTGCTCATTTGCTCATTTGCTCATTTCCTCATTTGCTCTCATTTGCTCTCATTTGCTCTAATTTGCTCTCATTTGATCTCATTTGCTCTCATTTGCTCTCATTTGCTCATTTGCTCATTTGCTCATCTGCTCATTTGCTCCTTTGCTCATTTGCCCATTTGCTCATTTGCTCATTTGCTCATTTGCTCATTTGCTCTCATTTGCTCATTTGCTCATTTGCTCATTTGCTCATTTGCTCATTTGCTCATTTCCTCATTTGCTCTCATTTGCTCTAATTTGCTCTCATTTGATCTCATTTGCTCTCATTTGCTCTCATTTGCTCATTTGCTCATTTGCTCATCTGCTCATTTGCTCCTTTGCTCATTTGCCCATTTGCTCATTTGCTCATTTGCTCATTTGCTCATTTGCTCTCATTTGCTCATTTGCTCATTTGCTCATTTGCTCATTTGCTCATTTGATCATTTGCTCATTTGCTCATTTGCTCATTTGCGCTCATTTGCTCATTTGCTCATTTGCTCATTTGCGCTCATTTGCTCATTTGCTCATTTGCTCTTTTGCTCATTTGCTCATTTGCTTATTTGCGCTCATTTGCGCTCATTTGCTCTCATTTGCTCATTTGCGCTCATTTGCGCTCATTTGCGCTCATTTGCGCTCCTTTGCTCATTTCCTCATTTCCTCATTTCCTCATTTCCTCATTTCCTCTCATTTGCTCATTTGCTCATTTGCTCATTTGCTCATTTGCTCATTTGATCATTTGCTCATTTGCTCATTTGCTCTCATTTGCTCTCATTTGCTCTCATTTGCTCTCATTTGCTCTCATTTGCTCTCATTTGCTCTCATTTGCTCATTTGCTCATTTGCTCATTTGCTCATTTGCTCATTTGCTCATTTGCTCATCTGCTCTCATTTGCTCATTGGCTCATTTGCTCATTTGCTCATTTACTCATTTGCTCATATGCTCTCATTTGCTCATTTGCTCATTTGCTCATTTGCTCATTTGCTCATTTGCTCATTTGCTCATTTGCTCATTTGCTCATTTGCTCATTTGCTCATTTGCTCATTTGCTCATTTGCTCTTTTGCTCATTTGCTCATTTGCTCATTTGCTCATGTGCTCATGTGCTCATTTGCGCTCATTTGCTCATTTGCGCTCATTTGCGCTCATTTGCTCTCATTTGCTCATTTGCTCTCATTTGCTCATTTGCTCATTTGCTCATTTCCTCATTTCCTCATTTCCTCATTTCCTCATTTCCTCATTTCCTCATTTCCTCTCATTTGCTCATTTGCTCATATGCTCATTTGCTCATTTGCTCATTTGCGCTCATTTGCGCTCATTTGCGCTCATTTGCTCATTTGCTTATTTGCTCATTTGCTCATTTGCTCATTTGCTCATTTGCTCATTTGCTCTCATTTGTTCTCACTTGCTCTCATTTGCTCTCATTTGCTCATTTGATCATTTGATCATTTGCTCATTTGCTCATTTGCTCATTTGCTCATTTGCTCATTTGCGCTCATTTGCGCTCATTTGCGCTCATTTGCTCATTTGCTCATTTGCTCATTTGCTCATTTGCTCATTTGCTCATTTTCTCATTTGCGCTCATTTTCGCTCATTTTCTCATTTTCTCATTTGCTCATTTGCTCATTTGCTCATTTGCTCATTTGCTCTCATTTGCTCTCATTTGCTCTCATTTGCTCTCATTTGCTCTCATTTGCTCTAATTTGCTCTCATTTGTCTCATTTGCTCATTTGCTCATTTGCTCATTTGCTCATTTGCTCATTTGCTCATTTGCTCATCTGCTCTCATTTGCTCATTTGCTCATTTGCTCATTTGCTCATTTGCTCATTTGTTTATTTGCTTATTTGCTCTCATTTGCTCATTTGATCATTTGCTCATTTGCTAATTTGCTCATTTGCTCATTTGCTCATTTGCTCATTTGCTCATTTGCGCTCATTTGCGGTCATTTGCGCTCATTTGCTCATTTGCTCATTTGCTCATTTGCTCATTTGCTCATTTGCTCATTTGCTCATTTGCTCATTTGCTCATTTGCTCATTTTCTCATTTGCTCTCATTTGCTCTCACTTGCTCTCATTTGCTCTCATTTGTTCATTTGCTCATTTGCTCATTTGCTCATTTGCTCATTTGCTCATTTGTTTATTTGCTCATTTGCTCTCATTTGCTCATTTGCTCATTTGATCATTTGCTCATTTGCTCATTTTCTCATTTGCTCATTTGCTCTCATTTGCTCTCACTTGCTCTCATTTGCTCTCATTTGTTCATTTGCTCATTTGCTCATTTGCTCATTTGCTCATTTGCTCATTTGTTTATTTGCTCATTTGCTCTCATTTGCTCATTTGCTCATTTGATCATTTGATCATTTGCTCATTTGCTCATTTGCGCTCATTTGCGCTCATTTGCGCTCATTTGCTCATTTGCTCATTTGCTCATTTGCTCATTTGCTCATTTGTTTATTTGCTCATTTGCTCATTTGCTCTCATTTGCTCTCATTTGATCTCATTTGCACATTTGCACATTTGCTCATTTGCTCATTTGCTCATTTGCTCATTTGCTCATTTGCTCATTTGCTCATTTGCTCATTTGCTCATTTTCTCATTTGCTCCTTTGCTCTCATTTGCTCTCACTTGCTCTCATTTGCTCTCATTTTCTCATTTGCTCATTTGCTCATTTGCTCATTTGCTCATTTGCTCATGTGCTCATTTGCTCATTTGCTCATTTGTTTATTTGCTCATTTGCTCATTTGCTCATTTGCTCATTTGCTCATTTGCTCATTTGTTTATTTGCTTATTTGCTCTCATTTGCTCATTTGTTCATTTGCTCATTTGCTCATTTGCTCATTTGCTCATTTGCTCATTTGCGCTCATTTGCGCTCATTTGCGCTCATTTGCTCATTTGCTCATTTGCTCATTTGCTCATTTGCTCATTTGCTCATTTGCTCATTTGCTCATTTTCTCATTTGCTCATTTGCTCTCATTTGCTCTCACTTGCTCTCATTTGCTCTCATTTGCTCATTTGCTCATTTGCTCATTTGCTCATTTGCGCACATTTGCGCTCATTTTCTCATTTGCTCATTTGCTCATTTGCTCAATATTTTCATTTGCTCTCATTTGCTCTCATTTGTTCTTATTTGCTCTCATTTGCTCTCATTTGCTCTCATTTGCTCTCATTTGCTCTCATTTGCTCATTTGCTCATTTGCTCATTTGCTCATTTGCTCATTTGCTCATTTGCTCATTTGCTCATTTGCTCATCTGCTCTCATTTGCTCATTTGCTCATTTGCTCATTTGCTCATTTGCTCATTTGCTCATTTGCTCATTTGCTCATTTGCTCATTTGCTCATTGGCTCATTTGATATTTGCTCATTTGCTCATTTGCTCATTTGCTCATTTGCTCATGTGCTCATGTGCTCATTTGCGCATTTGCTCATTTGCTCTTATTTGCTCTCATTTCCTCTCATTTCCTCTCATTTCCTCATTTGCGCTCATTTGTGCTCATTTGCGCTCATTTGCGCTCATTTGCTCATTTGCTCATTTGCTCATTTGCTCATTTGCTCATTTGCTCATTTGCTCATTTGCTCATTTGCTCTTTCCCTCATTTCCTCTCATTTGCTTATTTGCTCATTTGCTCATTTGCTCATTTGCTCATTTGCTCTCATTTGCTCATTTGCTCATTTGCTCATTTGCTCATTTGCTCATTTGATCATTTGCTCATTTGCTCATTTGCTCATTTGCTCATTTGCGCTCATTTGCGCTCATTTGCTCATTTGCTCATTTGCTCATTTGCTCATTTGCTCATTTGCTCATTTGTTTATTTGCTTATTTGCTCTCATTTGCTCATTTGATCATTTGATCATTTGCTCATTTGCTCATTTGCTCATTTGCTCATTTGCTCATTTGCGCTCATTTGCTCTCATTTGCTCATTTGCTCATTTGCTCATTTCCTCATTTCCTCATTTGCTCTCATTTGCTCTCATTTGCTCTAATTTGCTCTCATTTGATCTCATTTGCTCTCATTTGCTCATTTGCTCATTTGCTCATTTGCTCATCTGCTCATTTGCTCCTTTGCTCATTTGCCCATTTGCTCATTTGCTCATTTGCTCATTTGCTCATTTGCTCATTTGCTCATTTGCTCATTTGCTCATTTGCTCATTTGCTCATTTGATCATTTGATCATTTGCTCATTTGCTCATTTGCTCATTTGCTCATTTGCTCATTTGCTCATTTGCGCTCATTTGCGCTCATTTGCTCATTTGCTCATTTGCTCATTTGCTCATTTGCGCTCATTTGCGCTCATTTGCTCTCATTTGCTCATTTGCTCATTTGCTCATTTGCTCATTTGCTCATTTGCTCATTTCCTCATTTGCTCTCATTTGCTCTCATTTGCTCTAATTTGCTCTCATTTGATCTCATTTGCTCTCATTTGCTCTCATTTGCTCATTTGCTCATTTGCTCATCTGCTCATTTGCTCCTTTGCTCATTTGCCCATTTGCTCATTTGCTCATTTGCTCATTTGCTCATTTGCTCTCATTTGCTCATTTGCTCATTTGCTCATTTGCTCATTTGCTCATTTGATCATTTGCTCATTTGCTCATTTGCTCATTTGCTCATTTGCTCATTTGCTCATTTGCTCATTTGCTCATTTGCTCATTTGCTCATTTGCTCATTTGCTCTTTTGCTCATTTGCTCATTTGCTCATTTGCGCTCATTTGCGCTCATTTGCTCTCATTTGCTCATTTGCGCTCATTTGCGCTCATTTGCGCTCATTTGCGCTCCTTTGCTCATTTCCTCATTTCCTCATTTCCTCATTTCCTCATTTCCTCTCATTTGCTCATTTGCTCATTTGCTCATTTGCTCATTTGCTCATTTGCTCATTTGCTCTCATTTGCTCTCATTTGCTCATTTGCTCATTTGCTCATTTGCTCATTTGATCATTTGCTCATTAGCTCATTTGCTCTCATTTGCTCTCATTTGCTCTCATTTGCGCTCATTTGGTCATTTGCTCATTTGCTCATTTGCTCATTTGCTCATTTGCTCATTTGCTCATTTGCTCTCATTTGCTCTCACTTGCTCTCATTTGCTCTCATTTGTTCATTTGCTCATTTGCTCATTTGCTCATTTGCTCATTTGCGCTCATTTGCGCTCATTTTCTCATTTGCTCATTTCCTCATTTCCTCATTTCCTCATTTGCTCTCATTTGCTCTCATTTGCTCTCATTTGCTCTCATTTGCTCTCATTTGCTCTCATTTGCTCTCATTTGCTCTCATTTGCTCTCATTTGCTCTCATTTGCTCTCATTTGCTCATTTGCTCATTTGCTCATTTGCTCATTTGCTCATTTGCTCATTTGCTCATCTGCTCTCATTTGCTCATTTGCTCATTTGCTCATTTGCTCATTTGCTCATTTGCTCATCTGCTCATTTGCTCATGTGCTCATGTGCTCATTTGCGCATTTGCTCATTTGCTCTTATTTGCTCTCATTTCCTCTCATTTCCTCTCATTTCCTCATTTGCGCTCATTTGTGCTCATTTGCGCTTATTTGCGCTCATTTGCTCATTTGCTAATTTGCTCATTTGCTCATTTGCTCATTTGCTCTTTTCCTCATTTCCTCTCATTTGCTCATTTGCTCATTTGCTCATTTGCTCATTTGCTCATTTGCTCTCATTTGCTCATTTGCTCATTTGCTCATTTGCTCATTTGCTCATTTGATCATTTGCTCATTTGCTCATTTGCTCATTTGCTCATTTGCGCTCATTTGCGCTCATTTGCTCATTTGCTCATTTGCTCATTTGCTCATTTGCTCATTTGCTCATTTGTTTATTTGCTCATTTGCTCATTTGCTCATTTGCTCATTTGTTTATTTGCTTATTTGCTCTCATTTGCTCATTTGATCATTTGATCATTTGCTCAATTGCTCATTTGCTCATTTTCTCATTTGCTCATTTGCTCTCATTTGCTCTCACTTGCTCTCATTTTCTCTCATTTGTTCATTTGCTCATTTGCTCATTTGCTCATTTGCTCATTTGCTCATTTGTTCATTTGCTCATTTGCTCTCATTTGCTCATTTGCTCATTTGATCATTTGCTCATTTCCTCATTTCCTCTCATTTGCTCATTTGCTCATTTGCTCATTTGCTCATTTGCTCATTTGCTCATTTGCTCTCATTTGCTCTCATTTGCTCATTTGCTCATTTGCTCATTTGCTCATTTGATCATTTGCTCATTAGCTCATTTGCTCTCATTTGCTCTCATTTGCTCTCATTTGCGCTCATTTGGTCATTTGCTCATTTGCTCATTTGCTCATTTGCTCATTTTCTCATTTGCTCATTTGCTCTCATTTGCTCTCACTTGCTCTCATTTGCTCTCATTTGTTCATTTGCTCATTTGCTCATTTGCTCATTTGCTCATTTGCGCTCATTTGCGCTCATTTTCTCATTTGCTCATTTCCTCATTTCCTCATTTCCTCATTTGCTCTCATTTGCTCTCATTTGCTCTCATTTGCTCTCATTTGCTCTCATTTGCTCTCATTTGCTCTCATTTGCTCTCATTTGCTCTCATTTGCTCTCATTTGCTCATTTGCTCATTTGCTCATTTGCTCATTTGCTCATTTGCTCATTTGCTCATCTGCTCTCATTTGCTCATTTGCTCATTTGCTCATTTGCTCATTTGCTCATTTGCTCATCTGCTCATTTGCTCATGTGCTCATGTGCTCATTTGCGCATTTGCTCATTTGCTCTTATTTGCTCTCATTTCCTCTCATTTCCTCTCATTTCCTCATTTGCGCTCATTTGTGCTCATTTGCGCTTATTTGCGCTCATTTGCTCATTTGCTAATTTGCTCATTTGCTCATTTGATCATTTGCTCATTTGCTCATTTGCTCATTTGCTCATTTGCGCTCATTTGCGCTCATTTGCTCATTTGCTCATTTGCTCATTTGCTCATTTGCTCATTTGCTCATTTGTTTATTTGCTCATTTGCTCATTTGCTCATTTGCTCATTTGTTTATTTGCTTATTTGCTCTCATTTGCTCATTTGATCATTTGATCATTTGCTCAATTGCTCATTTGCTCATTTTCTCATTTGCTCATTTGCTCTCATTTGCTCTCACTTGCTCTCATTTGCTCTCATTTGTTCATTTGCTCATTTGCTCATTTGCTCATTTGCTCATTTGCTCATTTGTTCATTTGCTCATTTGCTCTCATTTGCTCATTTGCTCATTTGATCATTTGCTCATTTGCTCATTTGCTCATTTGCGCTCATTTGCGCTCATTTGCGCTCATTTGCTCATTTGCTCATTTGCTCATTTGCTCATTTGCTCATTTGCTCATTTGTTTATTTGCTCATTTGCTCATTTGCTCCTTTGCTCTCATTTGCTCTCACTTGCTCTCATTTGCTCTCACTTGCTCTCATTTGCTCTCACTTGCTCTCATTTGCTCTCATTTGCTCATTTGCTCATTTGCTCATTTGCTCATTTGCTCATGTGCTCATTTGCTCATTTGCTCATTTGTTTATTTGCTCATTTGCTCATTTGCTCATTTGCTCATTCGCTCATTTGCTCATTTGTTTATTTGCTTATTTGCTCTCATTTGATCATTTGATCATTTGATCATTTGCTCATTTGCTCATTTGCTCATTTGCTCATTTGCTCATTTGCTCATTTGCGCTCATTTGCGCTCATTTGCGCTCATTTGCTCATTTGCTCATTTGCTCATTTGCTCATTTGCTCATTTGCTCATTTTCTCATTTGCTCATTTGCTCTCATTTGCTCTCACTTGCTCTCATTTGCTCTCATTTGTTCATTTGCTCATTTGCTCATTTGCTCATTTGCTCATTTGCGCTCATTTGCGCTCATTTTCTCATTTGCTCATTTCCTCATTTCCTCATTTCCTCATTTGCTCTCATTTGCTCTCATTTGCTCATTTGCTCATTTCCTCATTTCCTCATTTGCTCTCATTTGCTCTAATTTGCTCTCATTTGATCTCATTTGCTCTCATTTGCTCTCATTTGCTCATTTGCTCATTTGCTCATCTGCTCATTTGCTCATTTGCTCATTTGCCCATTTGCCCATTTGCTCATTTGCTCATTTGCTCATTTGCTCATTTGCTCTCATTTGCTCATTTGCTCATTTGCTCATTTGCTCATTTGCTCATTTGCGCTCATTTGCGCTCATTTGCTCTCATTTGCTCATTTGCTCATTTGCTCATTTGCTCATTTGCTCATTTGCTCATTTCCTCATTTGCTCTCATTTGCTCATTTGCTCATTTGCTCATTTGCTCATTTGCTCATTTGCTCATTTGCTCATT
The DNA here is from genome assembly GCA_037893245.1 of Crossaster papposus. Lineage (NCBI taxonomy): Eukaryota > Metazoa > Echinodermata > Asteroidea > Velatida > Solasteridae > Crossaster > Crossaster papposus. The sequence goes on from JBAIAA010000016.1 coordinate 509,714, forward strand.
GCTCATGTGCTCATTTGCTCATTTGCTCTTTTGCTCATTTGCTCATTTGCTCATTTGCTCATGTGCTCATGTGCTCATTTGCGCTCATTTGCTCATTTGCGCTCATTTGCGCTCATTTGCTCTCATTTGGTCATTTGCGCTCATTTGCGCTCTTTTGCTCATTTGCTCATTTCCTCATTTCCTCATTTCCTCATTTCCTCATTTCCTCATTTCCTCATTTCCTCATTTCCTCATTTCCTCATTTCCTCATTTCCTCATTTCCTCATTTCCTCATTTCCTCATTTCCTCATTTCCTCATTTCCTCATTTCCTCATTTGCTCATTTGCTCATTTGCTCATTTGCGCTCATTTGCTCTCATTTGCTCATTTGCTCATTTGCTCATTTGCTCATTTGCTCTCATTTGCTCATTTGCTCATTTGCTCATTTGCTCATTTGCTCATTTGCTCATTTGAACATTTGCTCATTTGCTCATTTGCTCATTTGCTCATTTGCGCTCATTTGCGCTCATTTGCTCATTTGCTCATTTGCTCATTTGCTCATTTGCGCTCATTTGCGCTCATTTGCTCTCATTTGCTCATTTGCTCATTTGCTCATTTGCTCATTTGCTCATTTGCTCATTTCCTCATTTGCTCTCATTTGCTCTCATTTGCTCTAATTTGCTCTCATTTGATCTCATTTGCTCTCATTTGCTCTCATTTGCTCATTTGCTCATTTGCTCATCTGCTCATTTGCTCCTTTGCTCATTTGCCCATTTGCTCATTTGCTCATTTGCTCATTTGCTCATTTGCTCATTTGCTCATTTGCTCATTTGCTCATTTGCTCATTTGCTCATTTGCTCATTTGCTCTTTTGCTCATTTGCTCATTTGCTCATTTGCTCATTTGCTCATTTGCGCTCATTTGCGCTCATTTGCTCATTTGCTCATTTGCTCATTTGCTCATTTGCGCTCATTTGCGCTCATTTGCTCTCATTTGCTCATTTGCTCATTTGCTCATTTGCTCATTTCCTCATTTGCTCTCATTTGCTCTCATTTGCTCTAATTTGCTCTCATTTGATCTCATTTGCTCTCATTTGCTCTCATTTGCTCATTTGCTCATTTGCTCATCTGCTCATTTGCTCCTTTGCTCATTTGCCCATTTGCTCATTTGCTCATTTGCTCATTTGCTCATTTGCTCTCATTTGCTCATTTGCTCATTTGCTCATTTGCTCATTTGCTCATTTCCTCATTTCCTCATTTGCTCTCATTTGCTCTAATTTGCTCTCATTTGATCTCATTTGCTCTCATTTGCTCTCATTTGCTCATTTGCTCATTTGCTCATCTGCTCATTTGCTCATTTGCTCATTTGCCCATTTGCCCATTTGCTCATTTGCTCATTTGCTCATTTGCTCATTTGCTCTCATTTGCTCATTTGCTCATTTGCTCATTTGCTCATTTGCTCATTTGATCATTTGCTCATTTGCTCATTTGCTCATTTGCGCTCATTTGCTCATTTGCTCATTTGCTCATTTGCTCATTTGCTCATTTGCTCATTTGCTCATTTGCTCATTTGCTCATTTGCTCTTTTGCTCATTTGCTCATTTGCTCATTTGCGCTCATTTGCGCTCATTTGCTCTCATTTGCTCATTTGCGCTCATTTGCGCTCATTTGCGCTCATTTGCGCTCCTTTGCTCATTTCCTCATTTCCTCATTTCCTCATTTCCTCATTTCCTCTCATTTGCTCATTTGCTCATTTGCTCATTTGCTCATTTGCTCATTTGCTCATTTGCTCTCATTTGCTCTCATTTGCTCATTTGCTCATTTGCTCATTTGCTCATTTGATCATTTGCTCATTTGCTCATTTGCTCTCATTTGCTCTCATTTGCTCTCATTTGCTCTCATTTGCTCTCATTTGCTCTCATTTGCTCTCATTTGCTCATTTGCTCATTTGCTCATTTGCTCATTTGCTCATTTGCTCATTTGCTCATCTGCTCTCATTTGCTCATTGGCTCATTTGCTCATTTGCTCATTTACTCATTTGCTCATATGCTCTCATTTGCTCATTTGCTCATTTGCTCATTTGCTCATTTGCTCATTTGCTCATTTGCTCATTTGCTCATTTGCTCTTTTGCTCATTTGCTCATTTGCTCATTTGCTCATGTGCTCATGTGCTCATTTGCGCTCATTTGCTTATTTGCTTATTTGCGCTCATTTGCTCTCATTTGCTCATTTGCTCTCATTTGCTCATTTGCTCATTTGCTCATTTCCTCATTTCCTCATTTCCTCATTTCCTCATTTCCTCATTTCCTCATTTCCTCTCATTTGCTCATTTGCTCATATGCTCATTTGCTCATTTGCTCATTTGCTCATTTGCTCATTTGCTCTTTTGCTCATTTGCTCATTTGCTCATTTGCTCATGTGCTCATGTGCTCATTTGCGCTCATTTGCTTATTTGCGCTCATTTGCGCTCATTTGCTCTCATTTGCTCATTTGCTCTCATTTGCTCATTTGCTCATTTGCTCATTTCCTCATTTCCTCATTTCCTCATTTCCTCATTTCCTCATTTCCTCATTTCCTCTCATTTGCTCATTTGCTCATATGCTCATTTGCTCATTTGCTCATTTGCGCTCATTTGCGCTCATTTGCTCATTTGCTCATTTGTTTATTTGCTCATTTGCTCTCATTTGCTCATTTGCTCATTTGATCATTTGCTCATTTGCTCATTTGCTCATTTGCTCATTTGCTCATTTTCTCATTTGCTCCTTTGCTCTCATTTGCTCTCACTTGCTCTCATTTGCTCTCATTTGCTCATTTGCTCATTTGCTCATTTGCTCATTTGCTCATTTGCTCATGTGCTCATTTGCTCATTTGCTCATTTGTTTATTTGCTCATTTGCTCATTTGCTCATTTGCTCATTTGCTCATTTGCTCATTTGCTCATTTGCTTATTTGCTCTCATTTGCTCATTTGATCATTTGATCATTTGCTCATTTGCTCATTTGCTCATTTGCTCATTTGCTCATTTGCGCTCATTTGCGCTCATTTGCGCTCATTTGCGCTCATTTGCTCATTTGCTCATTTGCTCATTTGCTCATTTGCTCATTTGCTCATTTGCGCTCATTTGCGCTCATTTGCTCTCATTTGCTCTCATTTGCTCATTTGCTCATTTGCTCATTTGCTCATTTGCTCATTTCCTCATTTGCTCTCATTTGCTCTCATTTGCTCTAATTTGCTCTCATTTGATCTCATTTGCTCTCATTTGCTCTCATTTGCTCATTTGCTCATTTGCTCATCTGCTCATTTGCTCCTTTGCTCATTTGCCCATTTGCTCATTTGCTCATTTGCTCATTTGCTCATTTGCTCATTTGCTCATTTGCTCATTTGCTCATTTGCTCATTTGCTCATTTGCTCATTTGCTCTTTTGCTCATTTGCTCATTTGCTCATTTGCTCATTTGCTCATTTGCGCTCATTTGCGCTCATTTGCTCATTTGCTCATTTGCTCATTTGCTCATTTGCTCATTTGCGCTCATTTGCGCTCATTTGCTCTCATTTGCTCATTTGCTCATTTGCTCATTTGCTCATTTGCTCATTTGCTCATTTCCTCATTTGCTCTCATTTGCTCTCATTTGCTCTAATTTGCTCTCATTTGATCTCATTTGCTCTCATTTGCTCTCATTTGCTCATTTGCTCATTTGCTCATTTGCTCATTTGCTCCTTTGCTCATTTGCCCATTTGCTCATTTGCTCATTTGCTCATTTGCTCATTTGCTCTCATTTGCTCATTTGCTCATTTGCTCATTTGCTCATTTGCTCATTTCCTCATTTCCTCATTTGCTCTCATTTGCTCTAATTTGCTCTCATTTGATCTCATTTGCTCTCATTTGCTCTCATTTGCTCATTTGCTCATTTGCTCATCTGCTCATTTGCTCCTTTGCTCATTTGCCCATTTGCCCATTTGCTCATTTGCTCATTTGCTCATTTGCTCATTTGCTCTCATTTGCTCATTTGCTCATTTGCTCATTTGCTCATTTGCTCATTTGATCATTTGCTCATTTGCTCATTTGCTCATTTGCGCTCATTTGCTCATTTGCTCATTTGCTCATTTGCTCATTTGCTTATTTGCTCATTTGCTCATTTGCTCATTTGCTCATTTGCTCATTTGCTCATTTGCTCATTTGCTCTTTTGCTCATTTGCTCATTTGCTCATTTGCGCTCATTTGCTCTCATTTGCTCTCATTTGCTCATTTGCGCTCATTTGCGCTCATTTGCGCTCATTTGCGCTCCTTTGCTCATTTCCTCATTTCCTCATTTCCTCATTTCCTCATTTCCTCTCATTTGCTCATTTGCTCATTTGCTCATTTGCTCATTTGCTCATTTGCTCATTTGCTCATTTGCTCTTTTGCTCATTTGCTCATTTGCTCATTTGCTCATGTGCTCATGTGCTCATTTGCGCTCATTTGCTTATTTGCTTATTTGCGCTCATTTGCTCTCATTTGCTCATTTGCTCTCATTTGCTCATTTGCTCATTTGCTCATTTCCTCATTTCCTCATTTCCTCATTTCCTCATTTCCTCATTTCCTCATTTCCTCTCATTTGCTCATTTGCTCATATGCTCATTTGCTCATTTGCTCATTTGCTCATTTGCTCATTTGCTCTTTTGCTCATTTGCTCATTTGCTCATTTGCTCATGTGCTCATGTGCTCATTTGCGCTCATTTGCTTATTTGCGCTCATTTGCGCTCATTTGCTCTCATTTGCTCATTTGCTCTCATTTGCTCATTTGCTCATTTGCTCATTTGCTCATTTGCTCATTTGCTCTTTTGCTCATTTGCTCATTTGCTCATTTGCTCATTTGCTCATTTGCGCTCATTTGCGCTCATTTGCTCATTTGCTCATTTGCTCATTTGCTCATTTGCTCATTTGCGCTCATTTGCGCTCATTTGCTCTCATTTGCTCATTTGCTCATTTGCTCATTTGCTCATTTGCTCATTTGCTCATTTCCTCATTTGCTCTCATTTGCTCTCATTTGCTCTAATTTGCTCTCATTTGATCTCATTTGCTCTCATTTGCTCTCATTTGCTCATTTGCTCATTTGCTCATTTGCTCATTTGCTCCTTTGCTCATTTGCCCATTTGCTCATTTGCTCATTTGCTCATTTGCTCATTTGCTCTCATTTGCTCATTTGCTCATTTGCTCATTTGCTCATTTGCTCATTTCCTCATTTCCTCATTTGCTCTCATTTGCTCTAATTTGCTCTCATTTGATCTCATTTGCTCTCATTTGCTCTCATTTGCTCATTTGCTCATTTGCTCATCTGCTCATTTGCTCCTTTGCTCATTTGCCCATTTGCCCATTTGCTCATTTGCTCATTTGCTCATTTGCTCATTTGCTCTCATTTGCTCATTTGCTCATTTGCTCATTTGCTCATTTGCTCATTTGATCATTTGCTCATTTGCTCATTTGCTCATTTGCGCTCATTTGCTCATTTGCTCATTTGCTCATTTGCTCATTTGCTTATTTGCTCATTTGCTCATTTGCTCATTTGCTCATTTGCTCATTTGCTCATTTGCTCATTTGCTCTTTTGCTCATTTGCTCATTTGCTCATTTGCGCTCATTTGCTCTCATTTGCTCTCATTTGCTCATTTGCGCTCATTTGCGCTCATTTGCGCTCATTTGCGCTCCTTTGCTCATTTCCTCATTTCCTCATTTCCTCATTTCCTCATTTCCTCTCATTTGCTCATTTGCTCATTTGCTCATTTGCTCATTTGCTCATTTGCTCATTTGCTCATTTGCTCTTTTGCTCATTTGCTCATTTGCTCATTTGCTCATGTGCTCATGTGCTCATTTGCGCTCATTTGCTTATTTGCTTATTTGCGCTCATTTGCTCTCATTTGCTCATTTGCTCTCATTTGCTCATTTGCTCATTTGCTCATTTCCTCATTTCCTCATTTCCTCATTTCCTCATTTCCTCATTTCCTCATTTCCTCTCATTTGCTCATTTGCTCATATGCTCATTTGCTCATTTGCTCATTTGCTCATTTGCTCATTTGCTCTTTTGCTCATTTGCTCATTTGCTCATTTGCTCATGTGCTCATGTGCTCATTTGCGCTCATTTGCTTATTTGCGCTCATTTGCGCTCATTTGCTCTCATTTGCTCATTTGCTCTCATTTGCTCATTTGCTCATTTGCTCATTTCCTCATTTCCTCATTTCCTCATTTCCTCATTTCCTCATTTCCTCATTTCCTCTCATTTGCTCATTTGCTCATATGCTCATTTTCTCATTTGCTCATTTGCGCTCATTTGCGCTCATTTGCTCATTTGCTCATTTGTTTATTTGCTCATTTGCTCTCATTTGCTCATTTGCTCATTTGATCATTTGCTCATTTGCTCATTTGCTCATTTGCTCATTTGCTCATTTTCTCATTTGCTCCTTTGCTCTCATTTGCTCTCATTTGCTCATTTGCTCATTTGTTTATTTGCTCATTTGCTCATTTGCTCATTTGCTCATTTGCTCATTTGCTCATTTGCTCATGTGCTCATTTGCTCATTTGCTCATTTGTTTATTTGCTCATTTGCTCATTTGCTCATTTGCTCATTTGCTCATTTGCTCATTTGCTCATTTGTTTATTTGCTTATTTGCTCTCATTTGCTCATTTGATCATTTGATCATTTGCTCATTTGCTCATTTGCTCATTTGCTCATTTGCTCATTTGCGCTCATTTGCGCTCATTTGCGCTCATTTGCTCATTTGCTCATTTGCTCATTTGCTCATTTGCTCATTTGCTCATTTGCGCTCATTTGCGCTCATTTGCTCTCATTTGCTCATTTGCTCATTTGCTCATTTGCTCATTTGCTCATTTGCTCATTTCCTCATTTGCTCTCATTTGCTCTCATTTGCTCTAATTTGCTCTCATTTGATCTCATTTGCTCTCATTTGCTCTCATTTGCTCATTTGCTCATTTGCTCATCTGCTCATTTGCTCCTTTGCTCATTTGCCCATTTGCTCATTTGCTCATTTGCTCATTTGCTCATTTGCTCATTTGCTCATTTGCTCATTTGCTCATTTGCTCATTTGCTCATTTGCTCATTTGCTCTTTTGCTCATTTGCTCATTTGCTCATTTGCTCATTTGCTCATTTGCGCTCATTTGCGCTCATTTGCTCATTTGCTCATTTGCTCATTTGCTCATTTGCGCTCATTTGCGCTCATTTGCTCTCATTTGCTCATTTGCTCATTTGCTCATTTGCTCATTTGCTCATTTGCTCATTTCCTCATTTGCTCTCATTTGCTCTCATTTGCTCTAATTTGCTCTCATTTGATCTCATTTGCTCTCATTTGCTCTCATTTGCTCATTTGCTCATTTGCTCATCTGCTCATTTGCTCCTTTGCTCATTTGCCCATTTGCTCATTTGCTCATTTGCTCATTTGCTCATTTGCTCTCATTTGCTCATTTGCTCATTTGCTCATTTGCTCATTTGCTCATTTCCTCATTTCCTCATTTGCTCTCATTTGCTCTAATTTGCTCTCATTTGATCTCATTTGCTCTCATTTGCTCTCATTTGCTCATTTGCTCATTTGCTCATCTGCTCATTTGCTCCTTTGCTCATTTGCCCATTTGCCCATTTGCTCATTTGCTCATTTGCTCATTTGCTCATTTGCTCTCATTTGCTCATTTGCTCATTTGCTCATTTGCTCATTTGCTCATTTGATCATTTGCTCATTTGCTCATTTGCTCATTTGCGCTCATTTGCTCATTTGCTCATTTGCTCATTTGCTCATTTGCTTATTTGCTCATTTGCTCATTTGCTCATTTGCTCATTTGCTCATTTGCTCATTTGCTCATTTGCTCTTTTGCTCATTTGCTCATTTGCTCATTTGCGCTCATTTGCGCTCATTTGCTCTCATTTGCTCATTTGCGCTCATTTGCGCTCATTTGCGCTCATTTGCGCTCCTTTGCTCATTTCCTCATTTCCTCATTTCCTCATTTCCTCATTTCCTCTCATTTGCTCATTTGCTCATTTGCTCATTTGCTCATTTGCTCATTTGCTCATTTGCTCTCATTTGCTCATTTGCTCTCATTTGCTCTCACTTGCTCTCATTTGCTCTCATTTGTTCATTTGCTCATTTGCTCATTTGCTCATTTGCTCATTTGCGCTCATTTGCGCTCATTTTCTCATTTGCTCATTTCCTCATTTCCTCATTTCCTCATTTCCTCATTTGCTCTCATTTGCTCTCATTTGCTCTCATTTGTTCTCATTTGCTCTCATTTGCTCTCATTTGCTCTCATTTGCTCTCATTTGCTCTCATTTGCTCTCATTTGCTCTCATTTGCTCATTTGCTCATTTGCTCATTTGCTCATTTGCTCATTTGCTCATTTGCTCATCTGCTCTCATTTGCTCATTTGATCATTTGCTCATTTGCTCATTTGCTCTCATTTGCTCATTTGCTCATGTGCTCATTTGCTCATTTGCTCTTTTGCTCATTTGCTCATTTGCTCATTTGCTCATGTGCTCATGTGCTCATTTGCGCTCATTTGCTCATTTGCGCTCATTTGCGCTCATTTGCTCTCATTTGGTCATTTGCGCTCATTTGCGCTCCTTTGCTCATTTGCTCATTTCCTCATTTCCTCATTTCCTCATTTCCTCATTTCCTCATTTCCTCATTTCCTCATTTCCTCATTTCCTCATTTCCTCATTTCCTCATTTCCTCATTTCCTCATTTCCTCATTTCCTCATTTGCTCATTTGCTCATTTGCTCATTTGCTCATTTGCTCATTTGCGCTCATTTGCTCTCATTTGCTCATTTGCTCATTTGCTCATTTGCTCATTTGCTCTCATTTGCTCATTTGCTCATTTTCTCATTTGCTCATTTGCTCATTTGCTCATCTGCTCATTTGCTCCTTTGCTCATTTGCCCATTTGCTCATTTGCTCATTTGCGCTCATTTGCTCTCATTTGCTCATTTGCTCATTTGCTCTCATTTGCTCTAATTTGCTCTCATTTGATCTCATTTGCTCTCATTTGCTCTCATTTGCTCATTTGCTCATTTGCTCATCTGCTCATTTGCTCCTTTGCTCATTTGCCCATTTGCTCATTTGCGCTCATTTGCGCTCATTTGCTCATTTGCTCATTTGCTCATTTGCTCATTTGCGCTCATTTGCGCTCATTTGCTCTCATTTGCTCATTTGCTCATTTGCTCATTTGCTCATTTGCTCATTTGCTCATTTCCTCATTTGCTCTCATTTGCTCTCATTTGCTCTAATTTGCTCTCATTTGATCTCATTTGCTCTCATTTGCTCTCATTTGCTCATTTGCTCATTTGCTCATCTGCTCATTTGCTCCTTTGCTCATTTGCCCATTTGCTCATTTGCTCATTTGCTCATTTGCTCATTTGCTCTCATTTGCTCATTTGCTCATTTGCTCATTTGCTCATTTGCTCATTTCCTCATTTCCTCATTTGCTCTCATTTGCTCTAATTTGCTCTCATTTGATCTCATTTGCTCTCATTTGCTCTCATTTGCTCATTTGCTCATTTGCTCATCTGCTCATTTGCTCCTTTGCTCATTTGCCCATTTGCCCATTTGCTCATTTGCTCATTTGCTCATTTGCTCATTTGCTCTCATTTGCTCATTTGCTCATTTGCTCATTTGCTCATTTGCTCATTTGATCATTTGCTCATTTGCTCATTTGCTCATTTGCGCTCATTTGCTCATTTGCTCATTTGCTCATTTGCTCATTTGCTCATTTGCTCATTTGCTCATTTGCTCATTTGCTCATTTGCTCATTTGCTCATTTGCTCATTTGCTCATTTGCTCTTTTGCTCATTTGCTCATTTGCTCATTTGCGCTCATTTGCGCTCATTTGCTCTCATTTGCGCTCATTTGCGCTCATTTGCGCTCATTTGCGCTCATTTGCGCTCCTTTGCTCATTTCCTCATTTCCTCATTTCCTCATTTCCTCATTTCCTCTCATTTGCTCATTTGCTCATTTGCTCATTTGCTCATTTGCTCATTTGCTAATTTGCTCTCATTTGCTCTCATTTGCTCATTTGCTCATTTGCTCATTTGCTCATTTGATCATTTGCTCATTTGCTCATTTGCTCTCATTTGCTCTCATTTGCTCTCATTTGCTCTCATTTGCTCTCATTTGCTCTCATTTGCTCTCATTTGCTCATTTGCTCATTTGCTCATTTGCTCATTTGCTCATTTGCTCATTTGCTCATCTGCTCTCATTTGCTCATTGGCTCATTTGCTCATTTGCTCATTTACTCATTTGCTCATATGCTCTCATTTGCTCATTTGCTCATTTGCTCATTTGCTCATTTGCTCATTTGCTCATTTGCTCATTTGCTCATTTGCTCATTTGCTCATTTGCTCATTTGCTCATTTGCTCATTTGCTCTTTTGCTCATTTGCTCATTTGCTCATTTGCTCATGTGCTCATGTGCTCATTTGCGCTCATTTGCTTATTTGCGCTCATTTGCGCTCATTTGCTCTCATTTGCTCATTTGCTCTCATTTGCTCATTTGCTCATTTGCTCATTTCCTCATTTCCTCATTTCCTCATTTCCTCATTTCCTCATTTCCTCATTTCCTCTCATTTGCTCATTTGCTCATATGCTCATTTGCTCATTTGCTCATTTGCTCATTTGCTCATTTGCTCTTTTGCTCATTTGCTCATTTGCTCATTTGCTCATGTGCTCATGTGCTCATTTGCGCTCATTTGCTTATTTGCGCTCATTTGCGCTCATTTGCTCTCATTTGCTCATTTGCTCTCATTTGCTCATTTGCTCATTTGCTCATTTCCTCATTTCCTCATTTCCTCATTTCCTCATTTCCTCATTTCCTCATTTCCTCTCATTTGCTCATTTGCTCATATGCTCATTTGCTCATTTGCTCATTTGCGCTCATTTGCGCTCATTTGCTCATTTGCTCATTTGTTTATTTGCTCATTTGCTCTCATTTGCTCATTTGCTCATTTGATCATTTGCTCATTTGCTCATTTGCTCATTTGCTCATTTGCTCATTTTCTCATTTGCTCCTTTGCTCTCATTTGCTCTCACTTGCTCTCATTTGCTCTCATTTGCTCATTTGCTCATTTGCTCATTTGCTCATTTGCTCATTTGCTCATGTGCTCATTTGCTCATTTGCTCATTTGTTTATTTGCTCATTTGCTCATTTGCTCATTTGCTCATTTGCTCATTTGCTCATTTGCTCATTTGTTTATTTGCTTATTTGCTCTCATTTGCTCATTTGATCATTTGATCATTTGCTCATTTGCTCATTTGCTCATTTGCTCATTTGCTCATTTGCTCATTTGCTCATTTGCGCTCATTTGCGCTCATTTGCTCTCATTTGCTCATTTGCTCATTTGCTCATTTGCTCATTTGCTCATTTGCTCATTTCCTCATTTGCTCTCATTTGCTCTCATTTGCTCTAATTTGCTCTCATTTGATCTCATTTGCTCTCATTTGCTCTCATTTGCTCATTTGCTCATTTGCTCATCTGCTCATTTGCTCCTTTGCTCATTTGCCCATTTGCTCATTTGCTCATTTGCTCATTTGCTCATTTGCTCTCATTTGCTCATTTGCTCATTTGCTCATTTGCTCATTTGCTCATTTCCTCATTTCCTCATTTGCTCTCATTTGCTCTAATTTGCTCTCATTTGATCTCATTTGCTCTCATTTGCTCTCATTTGCTCATTTGCTCATTTGCTCATCTGCTCATTTGCTCCTTTGCTCATTTGCCCATTTGCCCATTTGCTCATTTGCTCATTTGCTCATTTGCTCTCATTTGCTCATTTGCTCATTTGCTCATTTGCTCATTTGCTCATTTGCTCATTTGATCATTTGCTCATTTGCTCATTTGCTCATTTGCGCTCATTTGCTCATTTGCTCATTTGCTCATTTGCTCATTTGCTCATTTGCTCATTTGCTCATTTGCTCATTTGCTCTTTTGCTCATTTGCTCATTTGCTCATTTGCGCTCATTTGCGCTCATTTGCTCTCATTTGCTCATTTGCGCTCATTTGCGCTCATTTGCGCTCATTTGCGCTCCTTTGCTCATTTCCTCATTTCCTCATTTCCTCATTTCCTCATTTCCTCTCATTTGCTCATTTGCTCATTTGCTCATTTGCTCATTTGCTCATTTGCTCATTTGCTCTCATTTGCTCTCATTTGCTCATTTGCTCATTTGCTCATTTGCTCATTTGCTCATTTGCTCATTTGCTCATTTGCTCTCATTTGCTCTCATTTGCTCTCATTTGCTCTCATTTGCTCTCATTTGCTCTCATTTGCTCTCATTTGCTCATTTGCTCATTTGCTCATTTGCTCATTTGCTCATTTACTCATTTGCTCATATGCTCTCATTTGCTCATTTGCTCATTTGCTCATTTGCTCATTTGCTCATTTGCTCATTTGCTCATTTGCTCATTTGCTCATTTGCTCATTTGCTCATTTGCTCATTTGCTCATTTGCTCTTTTGCTCATTTGCTCATTTGCTCATTTGCTCATGTGCTCATGTGCTCATTTGCGCTCATTTGCTTATTTGCGCTCATTTGCGCTCATTTGCTCTCATTTGCTCATTTGCTCTCATTTGCTCATTTGCTCATTTGCTCATTTCCTCATTTCCTCATTTCCTCATTTCCTCATTTCCTCATTTCCTCATTTCCTCTCATTTGCTCATTTGCTCATATGCTCATTTGCTCATTTGCTCATTTGCTCATTTGCTCATTTGCTCTTTTGCTCATTTGCTCATTTGCTCATTTGCTCATGTGCTCATGTGCTCATTTGCGCTCATTTGCTTATTTGCGCTCATTTGCGCTCATTTGCTCTCATTTGCTCATTTGCTCTCATTTGCTCATTTGCTCATTTCCTCATTTCCTCATTTCCTCATTTCCTCATTTCCTCATTTCCTCATTTCCTCATTTCCTCTCATTTGCTCATTTGCTCATATGCTCATTTGCTCATTTGCTCATTTGCGCTCATTTGCGCTCATTTGCTCATTTGCTCATTTGTTTATTTGCTCATTTGCTCTCATTTGCTCATTTGATCATTTGCTCATTTGCTCATTTGCTCATTTGCTCATTTGCTCATTTTCTCATTTGCTCCTTTGCTCTCATTTGCTCTCACTTGCTCTCATTTGCTCTCATTTGCTCATTTGCTCATTTGCTCATTTGCTCATTTGCTCATTTGCTCATGTGCTCATTTGCTCATTTGCTCATTTGTTTATTTGCTCATTTGCTCATTTGCTCATTTGCTCATTTGCTCATTTGTTTATTTGCTTATTTGCTCTCATTTGCTCATTTGATCATTTGATCATTTGCTCATTTGCTCATTTGCTCATTTGCTCATTTGCTCATTTGCGCTCATTTGCGCTCATTTGCGCTCATTTGCTCATTTGCTCATTTGCTCATTTGCTCATTTGCTCATTTGCTCATTTGCGCTCATTTGCGCTCATTTGCTCTCATTTGCTCATTTGCTCATTTGCTCATTTGCTCATTTGCTCATTTGCTCATTTCCTCATTTGCTCTCATTTGCTCTCATTTGCTCTAATTTGCTCTCATTTGATCTCATTTGCTCTCATTTGCTCTCATTTGCTCATTTGCTCATTTGCTCATCTGCTCATTTGCTCCTTTGCTCATTTGCCCATTTGCTCATTTGCTCATTTGCTCATTTGCTCATTTGCTCATTTGCTCATTTGAACATTTGCTCATTTGCTCATTTGCTCATTTGCTCATTTGCGCTCATTTGCGCTCATTTGCTCATTTGCTCATTTGCTCATTTGCTCATTTGCGCTCATTTGCGCTCATTTGCTCTCATTTGCTCATTTGCTCATTTGCTCATTTGCTCATTTGCTCATTTGCTCATTTCCTCATTTGCTCTCATTTGCTCTCATTTGCTCTAATTTGCTCTCATTTGATCTCATTTGCTCTCATTTGCTCTCATTTGCTCATTTGCTCATTTGCTCATCTGCTCATTTGCTCCTTTGCTCATTTGCCCATTTGCTCATTTGCTCATTTGCTCATTTGCTCATTTGCTCTCATTTGCTCATTTGCTCATTTGCTCATTTGCTCATTTGCTCATTTCCTCATTTCCTCATTTGCTCTCATTTGCTCTAATTTGCTCTCATTTGATCTCATTTGCTCTCATTTGCTCTCATTTGCTCATTTGCTCATTTGCTCATCTGCTCATTTGCTCCTTTGCTCATTTGCCCATTTGCCCATTTGCTCATTTGCTCATTTGCTCATTTGCTCATTTGCTCATTTGCTCATTTGCTCATTTGCTCATTTGCTCATTTGCTCATTTGCTCATTTGCTCATTTGCTCATTTGCTCATTTGCGCTCATTTGCTCATTTGCTCATTTGCTCATTTGCTCATTTGCTCATTTGCTCATTTGCTCATTTGCTCATTTGCTCATTTGCTCATTTGCTCATTTGCTCATTTGCTCTTTTGCTCATTTGCTCATTTGCTCATTTGCGCTCATTTGCGCTCATTTGCTCTCATTTGCTCATTTGCGCTCATTTGCGCTCATTTGAGCTCATTTGCGCTCCTTTGCTCATTTCCTCATTTCCTCATTTCCTCATTTCCTCATTTCCTCTCATTTGCTCATTTGCTCATTTGCTCATTTGCTCATTTGCTCATTTGCTCTCATTTGCTCTCATTTGCTCATTTGCTCATTTGCTCATTTGCTCATTTGATCATTTGCTCATTTGCTCATTTGCTCTCATTTGCTCTCATTTGCTCTCATTTGCTCTCATTTGCTCTCATTTGCTCTCATTTGCTCATTTGCTCATTTGCTCATTTGCTCATTTGCTCATTTGCTCATTTGCTCATCTGCTCTCATTTGCTCATTGGCTCATTTGCTCATTTGCTCATTTACTCATTTGCTCATATGCTCTCATTTGCTCATTTGCTCATTTGCTCATGTGCTCATGTGCTCATTTGCGCTCATTTGCTTATTTGCGCTCATTTGCGCTCATTTGCTCTCATTTGCTCATTTGCTCTCATTTGCTCATTTGCTCATTTGCTCATTTCCTCATTTCCTCATTTCCTCATTTCCTCATTTCCTCATTTCCTCATTTCCTCTCATTTGCTCATTTGCTCATATGCTCATTTGCTCATTTGCTCATTTGCTCATTTGCTCATTTGCTCTTTTGCTCATTTGCTCATTTGCTCATTTGCTCATGTGCTCATGTGCTCATTTGCGCTCATTTGCTTATTTGCGCTCATTTGCGCTCATTTGCTCTCATTTGCTCATTTGCTCTCATTTGCTCATTTGCTCATTTGCTCATTTCCTCATTTCCTCATTTCCTCATTTCCTCATTTCCTCATTTCCTCATTTCCTCTCATTTGCTCATTTGCTCATATGCTCATTTGCTCATTTGCTCATTTGCGCTCATTTGCGCTCATTTGCTCATTTGCTCATTTGTTTATTTGCTCATTTGCTCTCATTTGCTCATTTGCTCATTTGATCATTTGCTCATTTGCTCATTTGCTCATTTGCTCATTTGCTCATTTTCTCATTTGCTCCTTTGCTCTCATTTGCTCTCACTTGCTCTCATTTGCTCTCATTTGCTCATTTGCTCATTTGCTCATTTGCTCATTTGCTCATTTGCTCATGTGCTCATTTGCTCATTTGCTCATTTGTTTATTTGCTCATTTGCTCATTTGCTCATTTGCTCATTTGCTCATTTGCTCATTTGCTCATTTGTTTATTTGCTTATTTGCTCTCATTTGCTCATTTGATCATTTGATCATTTGCTCATTTGCTCATTTGCTCATTTGCTCATTTGCTCATTTGCGCTCATTTGCGCTCATTTGCGCTCATTTGCTCATTTGCTCATTTGCTCATTTGCTCATTTGCTCATTTGCTCATTTTCTCACTGCGCTCATTTGCGCTCATTTTCTCATTTTCTCATTTGCTCATTTGCTCATTTGCTCATTTGCTCATTTGCTCTCATTTGCTCTCATTTGCTCTCATTTGCTCTCATTTGCTCTCATTTGCTCTAATTTGCTCTCATTTGTCTCATTTGCTCATTTGCTCATTTGCTCATTTGCTCATTTGCTCATTTGCTCATTTGCTCATCTGCTCTCATTTGCTCATTTGCTCATTTGCTCATTTGCTCATTTGCTCATTTGTTTATTTGCTTATTTGCTCTCATTTGCTCATTTGATCATTTGCTCATTTGCTAATTTGCTCATTTGCTCATTTGCTCATTTGCTCATTTGCTCATTTGCGCTCATTTGCGCTCATTTGCGCTCATTTGCTCATTTGCTCATTTGCTCATTTGCTCATTTGCTCATTTGCTCATTTGCTCATTTGCTCATTTGCTCATTTTCTCATTTGCTCATTTGCTCTCATTTGCTCTCACTTGCTCTCATTTGCTCTCATTTGTTCATTTGCTCATTTGCTCATTTGCTCATTTGCTCATTTGCTCATTTGTTTATTTGCTCATTTGCTCTCATTTGCTCATTTGCTCATTTGATCATTTGCTCATTTGCTCATTTTCTCATTTGCTCATTTGCTCTCATTTGCTCTCACTTGCTCTCATTTGCTCTCATTTGTTCATTTGCTCATTTGCTCATTTGCTCATTTGCTCATTTGTTTATTTGCTCATTTGCTCTCATTTGCTCATTTGCTCATTTGATCATTTGCTCATTTGCTCATTTGCTCATTTGCGCTCATTTGCGCTCATTTGCGCTCATTTGCTCATTTGCTCATTTGCTCATTTGCTCATTTGCTCATTTGTTTATTTGCTCATTTGCTCATTTGCTCTCATTTGCTCTCATTTGCTCTCATTTGCACATTTGCACATTTGCTCATTTGCTCATTTGCTCATTTGCTCATTTGCTCATTTGCTCATTTGCTCATTTGCTCATTTGCTCATTTTCTCATTTGCTCCTTTGCTCTCATTTGCTCTCACTTGCTCTCATTTGCTCTCATTTTCTCATTTGCTCATTTGCTCATTTGCTCATTTGCTCATGTGCTCATTTGCTCATTTGCTCATTTGCTCATTTGTTTATTTGCTCATTTGCTCATTTGCTCATTTGCTCATTTGCTCATTTGTTTATTTGCTTATTTGCTCTCATTTGCTCTCATTTGCTCATTTGTTCATTTGCTCATTTGCTCATTTGCTCATTTGCTCATTTGCTCATTTGCGCTCATTTGCGCTCATTTGCGCTCATTTGCTCATTTGCTCATTTGCTCATTTGCTCATTTGCTCATTTGCTCATTTGCTCATTTGCTCATTTGCTCATTTGCTCATTTGCTCTCATTTGCTCTCACTTGCTCTCATTTGCTCTCATTTGCTCATTTGCTCATTTGCTCATTTGCTCATTTGCGCACATTTGCGCTCATTTTCTCATTTTCTCATTTGCTCATTTGCTCATTTGCTCAATATTTTCATTTGCTCTCATTTGCTCTTATTTGCTCTCATTTGCTCTCATTTGCTCTCATTTGCTCTCATTTGCTCTCATTTGCTCATTTGCTCATTTGCTCATTTGCTCATTTGCTCATTTGCTCATTTGCTCATTTGCTCATTTGCTCATTTGCTCATCTGCTCTCATTTGCTCATTTGCTCATTTGCTCATTTGCTCATTTGCTCATTTGCTCATTTGCTCATTTGCTCATTTGCTCATTTGCTCATTTGCGCTCATTTGCGCTCATTTGCTCATTTGCTCATTTGCTCATTTGCTCATTTGCGCTCATTTGCGCTCATTTGCTCTCATTTGCTCATTTGCTCATTTGCTCATTTGCTCATTTGCTCATTTGCTCATTTCCTCATTTGCTCTCATTTGCTCTCATTTGCTCTAATTTTCTCTCATTTGATCTTATTTGCTCTCATTTGCTCTCATTTGCTCATTTGCTCATTTGCTCATCTGCTCATTTGCTCCTTTGCTCATTTGCCCATTTGCTCATTTGCTCATTTGCTCATTTGCTCATTTGCTCATTTGCTCATTTGCTCATTTGCTCATTTGCTCATTTGCTCATTTGCTCATTTGATCATTTGCTCATTTGCTCATTTGCTCATTTGCTCATGTGCTCATTTGCTCATTTGCTCTTTTGCTCATTTGCTCATTTGCTCATTTGCTCATGTGCTCATGTGCTCATTTGCGCTCATTTGCTCATTTGCGCTCATTTGCGCTCATTTGCTCTCATTTGGTCATTTGCGCTCATTTGCGCTCATTTGCGCTCCTTTGCTCATTTGCTCATTTCCTCATTTCCTCATTTCCTCATTTCCTCATTTCCTCATTTCCTCATTTCCTCATTTCCTCATTTCCTCATTTCCTCATTTCCTCATTTCCTCATTTCCTCATTTCCTCATTTCCTCATTTCCTCATTTCCTCATTTGCTCATTTGCTCATTTGCTCATTTGCGCTCATTTGCTCTCATTTGCTCATTTGCTCATTTGCTCATTTGCTCATTTGCTCTCATTTGCTCATTTGCTCATTTGCTCATTTGCTCATTTGCTCATTTGCTCATTTGAACATTTGCTCATTTGCTCATTTGCTCATTTGCTCATTTGCTCATTTGCTCATTTGCGCTCATTTGCGCTCATTTGCTCATTTGCTCATTTGCTCATTTGCTCATTTGCGCTCATTTGCGCTCATTTGCTCTCATTTGCTCATTTGCTCATTTGCTCATTTGCTCATTTGCTCATTTGCTCATTTGCTCATTTGCTCATTTGCTCATTTGCTCTTTTGCTCATTTGCTCATTTGCTCATTTGCTCATTTGCTCATTTGCGCTCATTTGCGCTCATTTGCTCATTTGCTCATTTGCTCATTTGTTCATTTGCGCTCATTTGCGCTCATTTGCTCTAATTTGCTCTCATTTGATCTCATTTGCTCTCATTTGCTCTCATTTGCTCATTTGCTCATTTGCTCATCTGCTCATTTGCTCCTTTGCTCATTTGCCCATTTGCTCATTTGCTCATTTGCTCATTTGCTCATTTGCTCATTTGCTCATTTGCTCATTTGCTCATTTGCTCATTTCCTCATTTGCTCTCATTTGCTCTCATTTGCTCTCATTTGCTCTAATTTGCTCTCATTTGATCTCATTTGCTCTCATTTGCTCATTTGCTCATTTGCTCATCTGCTCATTTGCTCCTTTGCTCATTTGCCCATTTGCTCATTTGCTCATTTGCTCATTTGCTCATTTGCTCTCATTTGCTCATTTGCTCATTTGCTCATTTGCTCATTTGCTCATTTGCTCATTTGATCATTTGCTCATTTGCTCATTTGCTCATTTGCGCTCATTTGCTCATTTGCTCATTTGCTCATTTGCTCATTTGCTCATTTGCTCATTTGCTCATTTGCTCATTTGCTCATTTGCTCATTTGCTCATTTGCTCATTTGCTCATTTGCTCTTTTGCTCATTTGCTCATTTGCTCATTTGCGCTCATTTGCGCTCATTTGCTCTCATTTGCTCATTTGCGCTCATTTGCGCTCATTTGCGCTCATTTGCGCTCATTTGCGCTCCTTTGCTCATTTCCTCATTTCCTCATTTCCTCTCATTTGCTCATTTGCTCATTTGCTCATTTGCTCATTTGCTCATTTGCTCATTTGCTCTCATTTGCTCTCATTTGCTCATTTGCTCATTTGCTCATTTGCTCATTTGATCATTTGATCATTTGCTCATTTGCTCATTTGCTCTCATTTGCTCTCATTTGCTCTCATTTGCTCTCATTTGCTCTCATTTGCTCTCATTTGCTCTCATTTGCTCATTTGCTCATTTGCTCATTTGCTCATTTGCTCATTTGCTCATTTGCTCATCTGCTCTCATTTGCTCATTGGCTCATTTGCTCATTTGCTCATTTACTCATTTGCTCATATGCTCTCATTTGCTCATTTGCTCATTTGCTCATTTGCTCATTTGCTCATTTGCTCATTTGCTCATTTGCTCATTTGCTCATTTGCTCATTTGCTCATTTGCTCATTTGCTCATTTGCTCATTTGCTCTTTTGCTCATTTGCTCATTTGCTCATTTGCTCATGTGCTCATGTGCTCATTTGCGCTCATTTGCTCATTTGCGCTCATTTGCGCTCATTTGCTCTCATTTGCTCATTTGCTCTCATTTGCTCATTTGCTCATTTGCTCATTTCCTCATTTCCTCATTTCCTCATTTCCTCATTTCCTCATTTCCTCATTTCCTCTCATTTGCTCTCATTTGTTCATTTGCTCATTTGCTCATTTGCTCATTTGCTCATTTGCTCATTTGTTTATTTGCTCATTTGCTCTCATTTGCTCATTTGCTCATTTGATCATTTGCTCATTTGCTCATTTGCTCATTTGCTCATTTGCTCATTTTCTCATTTGCTCCTTTGCTCTCATTTGCTCTCACTTGCTCTCATTTGCTCTCATTTGCTCATTTGCTCATTTGCTCATTTGCTCATTTGCTCATTTGCTCATGTGCTCATTTGCTCATTTGCTCATTTGTTTATTTGCTCATTTGCTCATTTGCTCATTTGCTCATTTGCTCATTTGCTCATTTGCTCATTTGTTTATTTGCTTATTTGCTCTCATTTGCTCATTTGATCATTTGATCATTTGCTCATTTGCTCATTTGCTCATTTGCTCATTTGCTCATTTGCTCATTTGCGCTCATTTGCGCTCATTTGCTCATTTGCTCATTTGCTCATTTGCTCATTTGCTCATTTGCTCATTTTCTCATTTGCGCTCATTTGCGCTCATTTTCTCATTTTCTCATTTGCTCATTTGCTCATTTGCTCCTTTGCTCCTTTGCTCTCATTTGCTCTCATTTGCTCTCATTTGCTCTCATTTGCTCTCATTTGCTCTAATTTGCTCTCATTTGTCTCATTTGCTCATTTGCTCATTTGCTCATTTGCTCATTTGCTCATTTGCTCATTTGCTCATTTGCTCATCTGCTCTCATTTGCTCATTTGCTCATTTGCTCATTTGCTCATTTGCTCATTTGTTTATTTGCTTATTTGCTCTCATTTGCTCATTTGATCATTTGCTCATTTGCTCATTTGCTCATTTGCGCTCATTTGCTCATTTGCTCATTTGCTCATTTGCTCATTTGCTTATTTTCTCTTTTGCTCATTTGCTCATTTGCTCATTTGCTCATTTGCTCATTTGCGCTCATTTGCGCTCATTTGCTCATTTGCTCATTTGCTCATTTGCTCATTTGCGCTCATTTGCGCTCATTTGCTCTCATTTGCTCATTTGCTCATTTGCTCATTTGCTCATTTGCTCATTTGCTCATTTCTTCATTTGCTCTCATTTGCTCTCATTTGCTCTAATTTGCTCTCATTTGATCTCATTTGCTCTCATTTGCTCTCATTTGCTCATTTGCTCATTTGCTCATCTGCTCATTTGCTCCTTTGCTCATTTGCCCATTTGCTCATTTGCTCATTTGCTCATTTGCTCTCATTTGCTCATTTGCTCATTTGCTCATTTGCTCATTTGCTCATTTGCTCATTTCCTCATTTGCTCTCATTTGCTCTCATTTGCTCTAATTTGCTCTCATTTGATCTCATTTGCTCTCATTTGCTCTCATTTGCTCATTTGCTCATTTGCTCATCTGCTCATTTGCTCCTTTGCTCATTTGCCCATTTGCTCATTTGCTCATTTGCTCATTTGCTCATTTGCTCTCATTTGCTCATTTGCTCATTTGCTCATTTGCTCATTTGCTCATTTGATCATTTGCTCATTTGCTCATTTGCTCATTTGCGCTCATTTGCTCATTTGCTCATTTGCTCATTTGCTCATTTGCTCATTTGCGCTCATTTGCGCTCATTTGCGCTCATTTGCGCTCATTTGCGCTCCTTTGCTCATTTCCTCATTTCCTCATTTCCTCATTTCCTCTCATTTGCTCATTTGCTCATTTGCTCATTTGCTCATTTGCTCATTTGCTCATTTGCTCTCATTTGCTCTCATTTGCTCATTTGCGCTCATTTGCTCATTTGCTCATTTGCTCATTTGCTCATTTGCGCTCATTTGCGCTCATTTGCTCTCATTTGCTCATTTGCTCATTTGCTCATTTGCTCATTTGATCATTTGATCATTTGCTCATTTGCTCTCATTTGCTCTCATTTGCTCTCATTTGCTCTCATTTGCTCTCATTTGCTCTCATTTGCTCATTTGCTCATTTGTTTATTTGCTTATTTGCTCTCATTTGCTCATTTGATCATTTGATCATTTGCTCATTTGCTCATTTGCTCATTTGCGCTCATTTGCGCTCATTTGCTCATTTGCTCATTTGTTTATTTGCTCATTTGCTCTCATTTGCTCATTTGCTCATTTGATCATTTGCTCATTTGCTCATTTGCTCATTTGCTCATTTGCTCATTTTCTCATTTGCTCCTTTGCTCTCATTTGCTCTCACTTGCTCTCATTTGCTCTCATTTGCTCATTTGCTCATTTGCTCATTTGCTCATTTGCTCATTTGCTCATGTGCTCATTTGCTCATTTGCTCATTTGTTTATTTGCTCATTTGCTCATTTGCTCATTTGCTCATTTGCTCATTTGCTCATTTGCTCATTTGTTTATTTGCTTATTTGCTCTCATTTGCTCATTTGATCATTTGATCATTTGCTCATTTGCTCATTTGCTCATTTGCTCATTTGCTCATTTGCGCTCATTTGCGCTCATTTGCGCTCATTTGCTCATTTGCTCATTTGCTCATTTGCTCATTTGCTCATTTGCTCATTTTCTCATTTGCGCTCATTTGCGCTCATTTTCTCATTTTCTCATTTGCTCATTTGCTCATTTGCTCATTTGCTCATTTGCTCTCATTTGCTCTCATTTGCTCTCATTTGCTCTCATTTGCTCTCATTTGCTCTAATTTGCTCTCATTTGTCTCATTTGCTCATTTGCTCATTTGCTCATTTGCTCATTTGCTCATTTGCTCATTTGCTCATCTGCTCTCATTTGCTCATTTGCTCATTTGCTCATTTGCTCATTTGCTCATTTGTTTATTTGCTTATTTGCTCTCATTTGCTCATTTGATCATTTGCTCATTTGCTAATTTGCTCATTTGCTCATTTGCTCATTTGCTCATTTGCTCATTTGCGCTCATTTGCGCTCATTTGCGCTCATTTGCTCATTTGCTCATTTGCTCATTTGCTCATTTGCTCATTTGCTCATTTGCTCATTTGCTCATTTGCTCATTTTCTCATTTGCTCATTTGCTCTCATTTGCTCTCACTTGCTCTCATTTGCTCTCATTTGTTCATTTGCTCATTTGCTCATTTGCTCATTTGCTCATTTGCTCATTTGTTTATTTGCTCATTTGCTCTCATTTGCTCATTTGCTCATTTGATCATTTGCTCATTTGCTCATTTTCTCATTTGCTCATTTGCTCTCATTTGCTCTCACTTGCTCTCATTTGCTCTCATTTGTTCATTTGCTCATTTGCTCATTTGCTCATTTGCTCATTTGTTTATTTGCTCATTTGCTCTCATTTGCTCATTTGCTCATTTGATCATTTGCTCATTTGCTCATTTGCTCATTTGCGCTCATTTGCGCTCATTTGCGCTCATTTGCTCATTTGCTCATTTGCTCATTTGCTCATTTGCTCATTTGTTTATTTGCTCATTTGCTCATTTGCTCATTTGCTCATTTGCTCATTTGCGCTCATTTGCGCTCATTTGCGCTCATTTGCTCATTTGCTCATTTGCTCATTTGCTCATTTGCTCATTTGCTCATTTGCTCATTTGCTCATTTGCTCATTTGCTCATTTGCTCTCATTTGCTCTCACTTGCTCTCATTTGCTCTCATTTGCTCATTTGCTCATTTGCTCATTTGCTCATTTGCGCACATTTGCGCTCATTTTCTCATTTTCTCATTTGCTCATTTGCTCATTTGCTCAATATTTTCATTTGCTCTCATTTGCTCTTATTTGCTCTCATTTGCTCTCATTTGCTCTCATTTGCTCTCATTTGCTCTCATTTGCTCATTTGCTCATTTGCTCATTTGCTCATTTGCTCATTTGCTCATTTGCTCATTTGCTCATTTGCTCATTTGCTCATCTGCTCTCATTTGCTCATTTGCTCATTTGCTCATTTGCTCATTTGCTCATTTGCTCATTTGCTCATTTGCTCATTTGCTCATTTGCTCATTTGCGCTCATTTGCGCTCATTTGCTCATTTGCTCATTTGCTCATTTGCTCATTTGCGCTCATTTGCGCTCATTTGCTCTCATTTGCTCATTTGCTCATTTGCTCATTTGCTCATTTGCTCATTTGCTCATTTCCTCATTTGCTCTCATTTGCTCTCATTTGCTCTAATTTTCTCTCATTTGATCTCATTTGCTCTCATTTGCTCTCATTTGCTCATTTGCTCATTTGCTCATCTGCTCATTTGCTCCTTTGCTCATTTGCCCATTTGCTCATTTGCTCATTTGCTCATTTGCTCATTTGCTCATTTGCTCATTTGCTCATTTGCTCATTTGCTCATTTGCTCATTTGCTCATTTGATCATTTGCTCATTTGCTCATTTGCTCATTTGCTCATGTGCTCATTTGCTCATTTGCTCTTTTGCTCATTTGCTCATTTGCTCATTTGCTCATGTGCTCATGTGCTCATTTGCGCTCATTTGCTCATTTGCGCTCATTTGCGCTCATTTGCTCTCATTTGGTCATTTGCGCTCATTTGCGCTCATTTGCGCTCCTTTGCTCATTTGCTCATTTCCTCATTTCCTCATTTCCTCATTTCCTCATTTCCTCATTTCCTCATTTCCTCATTTCCTCATTTCCTCATTTCCTCATTTCCTCATTTCCTCATTTCCTCATTTCCTCATTTCCTCATTTCCTCATTTGCTCATTTGCTCATTTGCTCATTTGCTCATTTGCGCTCATTTGCTCTCATTTGCTCATTTGCTCATTTGCTCATTTGCTCATTTGCTCTCATTTGCTCATTTGCTCATTTGCTCATTTGCTCATTTGCTCATTTGCTCATTTGAACATTTGCTCATTTGCTCATTTGCTCATTTGCTCATTTGCTCATTTGCTCATTTGCGCTCATTTGCGCTCATTTGCTCATTTGCTCATTTGCTCATTTGCTCATTTGCGCTCATTTGCGCTCATTTGCTCTCATTTGCTCATTTGCTCATTTGCTCATTTGCTCATTTGCTCATTTGCTCATTTGCTCATTTGCTCATTTGTTCATTTGCGCTCATTTGCGCTCATTTGCTCTAATTTGCTCTCATTTGATCTCATTTGCTCTCATTTGCTCTCATTTGCTCATTTGCTCATTTGCTCATCTGCTCATTTGCTCCTTTGCTCATTTGCCCATTTGCTCATTTGCTCATTTGCTCATTTGCTCATTTGCTCTCATTTGCTCATTTGCTCATTTGCTCATTTGCTCATTTGCTCATTTCCTCATTTGCTCTCATTTGCTCTCATTTGCTCTCATTTGCTCTAATTTGCTCTCATTTGATCTCATTTGCTCTCATTTGCTCATTTGCTCATTTGCTCATCTGCTCATTTGCTCCTTTGCTCATTTGCCCATTTGCTCATTTGCTCATTTGCTCATTTGCTCATTTGCTCTCATTTGCTCATTTGCTCATTTGCTCATTTGCTCATTTGCTCATTTGCTCATTTGATCATTTGCTCATTTGCTCATTTGCTCATTTGCGCTCATTTGCTCATTTGCTCATTTGCTCATTTGCTCATTTGCTCATTTGCTCATTTGCTCATTTGCTCATTTGCTCATTTGCTCATTTGCTCATTTGCTCATTTGCTCATTTGCTCTTTTGCTCATTTGCTCATTTGCTCATTTGCGCTCATTTGCGCTCATTTGCTCTCATTTGCTCATTTGCGCTCATTTGCGCTCATTTGCGCTCATTTGCGCTCATTTGCGCTCCTTTGCTCATTTCCTCATTTCCTCATTTCCTCTCATTTGCTCATTTGCTCATTTGCTCATTTGCTCATTTGCTCATTTGCTCATTTGCTCTCATTTGCTCTCATTTGCTCATTTGCTCATTTGCTCATTTGCTCATTTGATCATTTGATCATTTGCTCATTTGCTCATTTGCTCTCATTTGCTCTCATTTGCTCTCATTTGCTCTCATTTGCTCTCATTTGCTCTCATTTGCTCTCATTTGCTCATTTGCTCATTTGCTCATTTGCTCATTTGCTCATTTGCTCATTTGCTCATCTGCTCTCATTTGCTCATTGGCTCATTTGCTCATTTGCTCATTTACTCATTTGCTCATATGCTCTCATTTGCTCATTTGCTCATTTGCTCATTTGCTCATTTGCTCATTTGCTCATTTGCTCATTTGCTCATTTGCTCATTTGCTCATTTGCTCATTTGCTCATTTGCTCATTTGCTCATTTGCTCTTTTGCTCATTTGCTCATTTGCTCATTTGCTCATGTGCTCATGTGCTCATTTGCGCTCATTTGCTCATTTGCGCTCATTTGCGCTCATTTGCTCTCATTTGCTCATTTGCTCTCATTTGCTCATTTGCTCATTTGCTCATTTCCTCATTTCCTCATTTCCTCATTTCCTCATTTCCTCATTTCCTCATTTCCTCTCATTTGCTCTCATTTGTTCATTTGCTCATTTGCTCATTTGCTCATTTGCTCATTTGCTCATTTGTTTATTTGCTCATTTGCTCTCATTTGCTCATTTGCTCATTTGATCATTTGCTCATTTGCTCATTTGCTCATTTGCTCATTTGCTCATTTTCTCATTTGCTCCTTTGCTCTCATTTGCTCTCACTTGCTCTCATTTGCTCTCATTTGCTCATTTGCTCATTTGCTCATTTGCTCATTTGCTCATTTGCTCATGTGCTCATTTGCTCATTTGCTCATTTGTTTATTTGCTCATTTGCTCATTTGCTCATTTGCTCATTTGCTCATTTGCTCATTTGCTCATTTGTTTATTTGCTTATTTGCTCTCATTTGCTCATTTGATCATTTGATCATTTGCTCATTTGCTCATTTGCTCATTTGCTCATTTGCTCATTTGCTCATTTGCGCTCATTTGCGCTCATTTGCTCATTTGCTCATTTGCTCATTTGCTCATTTGCTCATTTGCTCATTTTCTCATTTGCGCTCATTTGCGCTCATTTTCTCATTTTCTCATTTGCTCATTTGCTCATTTGCTCCTTTGCTCCTTTGCTCTCATTTGCTCTCATTTGCTCTCATTTGCTCTCATTTGCTCTCATTTGCTCTAATTTGCTCTCATTTGTCTCATTTGCTCATTTGCTCATTTGCTCATTTGCTCATTTGCTCATTTGCTCATTTGCTCATTTGCTCATCTGCTCTCATTTGCTCATTTGCTCATTTGCTCATTTGCTCATTTGCTCATTTGTTTATTTGCTTATTTGCTCTCATTTGCTCATTTGATCATTTGCTCATTTGCTCATTTGCTCATTTGCGCTCATTTGCTCATTTGCTCATTTGCTCATTTGCTCATTTGCTCATTTTCTCTTTTGCTCATTTGCTCATTTGCTCATTTGCTCATTTGCTCATTTGCGCTCATTTGCGCTCATTTGCTCATTTGCTCATTTGCTCATTTGCTCATTTGCGCTCATTTGCGCTCATTTGCTCTCATTTGCTCATTTGCTCATTTGCTCATTTGCTCATTTGCTCATTTGCTCATTTCTTCATTTGCTCTCATTTGCTCTCATTTGCTCTAATTTGCTCTCATTTGATCTCATTTGCTCTCATTTGCTCTCATTTGCTCATTTGCTCATTTGCTCATCTGCTCATTTGCTCCTTTGCTCATTTGCCCATTTGCTCATTTGCTCATTTGCTCATTTGCTCTCATTTGCTCATTTGCTCATTTGCTCATTTGCTCATTTGCTCATTTGCTCATTTCCTCATTTGCTCTCATTTGCTCTCATTTGCTCTAATTTGCTCTCATTTGATCTCATTTGCTCTCATTTGCTCTCATTTGCTCATTTGCTCATTTGCTCATCTGCTCATTTGCTCCTTTGCTCATTTGCCCATTTGCTCATTTGCTCATTTGCTCATTTGCTCATTTGCTCTCATTTGCTCATTTGCTCATTTGCTCATTTGCTCATTTGCTCATTTGATCATTTGCTCATTTGCTCATTTGCTCATTTGCGCTCATTTGCTCATTTGCTCATTTGCTCATTTGCTCATTTGCTCATTTGCGCTCATTTGCGCTCATTTGCGCTCATTTGCGCTCATTTGCGCTCCTTTGCTCATTTCCTCATTTCCTCATTTCCTCATTTCCTCTCATTTGCTCATTTGCTCATTTGCTCATTTGCTCATTTGCTCATTTGCTCATTTGCTCTCATTTGCTCTCATTTGCTCATTTGCGCTCATTTGCTCATTTGCTCATTTGCTCATTTGCTCATTTGCGCTCATTTGCGCTCATTTGCTCTCATTTGCTCATTTGCTCATTTGCTCATTTGCTCATTTGATCATTTGATCATTTGCTCATTTGCTCTCATTTGCTCTCATTTGCTCTCATTTGCTCTCATTTGCTCTCATTTGCTCTCATTTGCTCATTTGCTCATTTGTTTATTTGCTTATTTGCTCTCATTTGCTCATTTGATCATTTGATCATTTGCTCATTTGCTCATTTGCTCATTTGCGCTCATTTGCGCTCATTTGCTCATTTGCTCATTTGTTTATTTGCTCATTTGCTCTCATTTGCTCATTTGCTCATTTGATCATTTGCTCATTTGCTCATTTGCTCATTTGCTCATTTGCTCATTTTCTCATTTGCTCCTTTGCTCTCATTTGCTCTCACTTGCTCTCATTTGCTCTCATTTGCTCATTTGCTCATTTGCTCATTTGCTCATTTGCTCATTTGCTCATGTGCTCATTTGCTCATTTGCTCATTTGTTTATTTGCTCATTTGCTCATTTGCTCATTTGCTCATTTGCTCATTTGCTCATTTGCTCATTTGTTTATTTGCTTATTTGCTCTCATTTGCTCATTTGATCATTTGATCATTTGCTCATTTGCTCATTTGCTCATTTGCTCATTTGCTCATTTGCGCTCATTTGCGCTCATTTGCGCTCATTTGCTCATTTGCTCATTTGCTCATTTGCTCATTTGCTCATTTGCTCATTTTCTCATTTGCGCTCATTTGCGCTCATTTTCTCATTTTCTCATTTGCTCATTTGCTCATTTGCTCATTTGCTCATTTGCTCTCATTTGCTCTCATTTGCTCTCATTTGCTCTCATTTGCTCTCATTTGCTCTAATTTGCTCTCATTTGTCTCATTTGCTCATTTGCTCATTTGCTCATTTGCTCATTTGCTCATTTGCTCATTTGCTCATCTGCTCTCATTTGCTCATTTGCTCATTTGCTCATTTGCTCATTTGCTCATTTGTTTATTTGCTTATTTGCTCTCATTTGCTCATTTGATCATTTGCTCATTTGCTAATTTGCTCATTTGCTCATTTGCTCATTTGCTCATTTGCTCATTTGCGCTCATTTGCGCTCATTTGCGCTCATTTGCTCATTTGCTCATTTGCTCATTTGCTCATTTGCTCATTTGCTCATTTGCTCATTTGCTCATTTGCTCATTTTCTCATTTGCTCATTTGCTCTCATTTGCTCTCACTTGCTCTCATTTGCTCTCATTTGTTCATTTGCTCATTTGCTCATTTGCTCATTTGCTCATTTGCTCATTTGTTTATTTGCTCATTTGCTCTCATTTGCTCATTTGCTCATTTGATCATTTGCTCATTTGCTCATTTTCTCATTTGCTCATTTGCTCTCATTTGCTCTCACTTGCTCTCATTTGCTCTCATTTGTTCATTTGCTCATTTGCTCATTTGCTCATTTGCTCATTTGTTTATTTGCTCATTTGCTCTCATTTGCTCATTTGCTCATTTGATCATTTGCTCATTTGCTCATTTGCTCATTTGCGCTCATTTGCGCTCATTTGCGCTCATTTGCTCATTTGCTCATTTGCTCATTTGCTCATTTGCTCATTTGCTCATTTGATCATTTGCTCATTTGCTCATTTGCTCATTTGCGCTCATTTGCGCTCATTTGCGCTCATTTGCTCATTTGCTCATTTGCTCATTTGCTCATTTGCTCATTTGTTTATTTGCTCATTTGCTCATTTGCTCTCATTTGCTCTCATTTGCTCTCATTTGCACATTTGCACATTTGCTCATTTGCTCATTTGCTCATTTGCTCATTTGCTCATTTGCTCATTTGCTCATTTGCTCATTTGCTCATTTTCTCATTTGCTCCTTTGCTCTCATTTGCTCTCACTTGCTCTCATTTGCTCTCATTTTCTCATTTGCTCATTTGCTCATTTGCTCATTTGCTCATTTGCTCATGTGCTCATTTGCTCATTTGCTCATTTGTTTATTTGCTCATTTGCTCATTTGCTCATTTGCTCATTTGCTCATTTGCTCATTTGTTTATTTGCTTATTTGCTCTCATTTGCTCATTTGTTCATTTGCTCATTTGCTCATTTGCTCATTTGCTCATTTACTCATTTGCGCTCATTTGCGCTCATTTGCGCTCATTTGCTCATTTGCTCATTTGCGCATTTGCTCATTTGCTCATTTGCTCATTTGCTCATTTGCTCATTTGCTCATTTGCTCATTTGCTCTCATTTGCTCTCACTTGCTCTCATTTGCTCTCATTTGCTCATTTGCTCATTTGCTCATTTGCTCATTTGCGCACATTTGCGCTCATTTTCTCATTTTCTCATTTGCTCATTTGCTCATTTGCTCAATATTTTCATTTGCTCTCATTTGCTCTTATTTGCTCTCATTTGCTCTCATTTGCTCTCATTTGCTCTCATTTGCTCTCATTTGCTCATTTGCTCATTTGCTCATTTGCTCATTTGCTCATTTGCTCATTTGCTCATTTGCTCATTTGCTCATCTGCTCTCATTTGCTCATTTGCTCATTTGCTCATTTGCTCATTTGCTCATTTGCTCATTTGCTCATTTGCTCATTTGCTCATTTGCTCATTTGCGCTCATTTGCGCTCATTTGCTCATTTGCTCATTTGCTCATTTGCTCATTTGCGCTCATTTGCGCTCATTTGCTCTCATTTGCTCATTTGCTCATTTGCTCATTTGCTCATTTGCTCATTTGCTCATTTCCTCATTTGCTCTCATTTGCTCTCATTTGCTCTAATTTTCTCTCATTTGATCTCATTTGCTCTCATTTGCTCTCATTTGCTCATTTGCTCATTTGCTCATCTGCTCATTTGCTCCTTTGCTCATTTGCCCATTTGCTCATTTGCTCATTTGCTCATTTGCTCATTTGCTCATTTGCTCATTTGCTCATTTGCTCATTTGCTCATTTGCTCATTTGCTCATTTGATCATTTGCTCATTTGCTCATTTGCTCATTTGCTCATGTGCTCATTTGCTCATTTGCTCTTTTGCTCATTTGCTCATTTGCTCATTTGCTCATGTGCTCATGTGCTCATTTGCGCTCATTTGCTCATTTGCGCTCATTTGCGCTCATTTGCTCTCATTTGGTCATTTGCGCTCATTTGCGCTCATTTGCGCTCCTTTGCTCATTTGCTCATTTCCTCATTTCCTCATTTCCTCATTTCCTCATTTCCTCATTTCCTCATTTCCTCATTTCCTCATTTCCTCATTTCCTCATTTCCTCATTTCCTCATTTCCTCATTTCCTCATTTCCTCATTTCCTCATTTCCTCATTTCCTCATTTCCTCATTTCCTCATTTCCTCATTTCCTCATTTGCGCTCATTTGCTCTCATTTGCTCATTTGCTCATTTGCTCATTTGCTCATTTGCTCTCATTTGCTCATTTGCTCATTTGCTCATTTGCTCATTTGCTCATTTGCTCATTTGAACATTTGCTCATTTGCTCATTTGATCATTTGCTCATTTGCTCATTTGCTCATTTGCGCTCATTTGCGCTCATTTGCTCATTTGCTCATTTGCTCATTTGCTCATTTGCGCTCATTTGCGCTCATTTGCTCTCATTTGCTCATTTGCTCATTTGCTCATTTGCTCATTTGCTCATTTGCTCATTTCCTCATTTGCTCTCATTTGCTCTCATTTGCTCTAATTTGCTCTCATTTGATCTCATTTGCTCTCATTTGCTCTCATTTGCTCATTTGCTCATTTGCTCATCTGCTCATTTGCTCCTTTGCTCATTTGCCCATTTGCTCATTTGCTCATTTGCTCATTTGCTCATTTGCTCATTTGCTCATTTGCTCATTTGCTCATTTGCTCATTTGCTCATTTGCTCATTTGCTCATTTGATCATTTGCTCATTTGCTCATTTGCTCATTTGCGCTCATTTGCTCATTTGCTCATTTGCTCATTTGCTCATTTGCTCATTTGCTCATTTGCTCATTTGCTCATTTGCTCATTTGCTCATTTGCTCATTTGCTCATTTGCTCATTTGCTCATTTGCTCTTTTGCTCATTTGCTCATTTGCTCATTTGCTCATTTGCTCATTTGCGCTCATTTGCGCTCATTTGCTCATTTGCTCATTTGCTCATTTGCTCATTTGCGCTCATTTGCGCTCATTTGCTCTCATTTGCTCATTTGCTCATTTGCTCATTTGCTCATTTGCTCATTTGCTCATTTCTTCATTTGCTCTCATTTGCTCTCATTTGCTCTAATTTGCTCTCATTTGATCTCATTTGCTCTCATTTGCTCTCATTTGCTCATTTGCTCATTTGCTCATCTGCTCATTTGCTCCTTTGCTCATTTGCCCATTTGCTCATTTGCTCATTTGCTCATTTGCTCATTTGCTCTCATTTGCTCATTTGCTCATTTGCTCATTTGCTCATTTGCTCATTTGCTCATTTCCTCATTTGCTCTCATTTGCTCTCATTTGCTCTAATTTGCTCTCATTTGATCTCATTTGCTCTCATTTGCTCATTTGCTCATTTGCTCATCTGCTCATTTGCTCCTTTGCTCATTTGCCCATTTGCTCATTTGCTCATTTGCTCATTTGCTCATTTGCTCTCATTTGCTCATTTGCTCATTTGCTCATTTGCTCATTTGCTCATTTGCTCATTTGATCATTTGCTCATTTGCTCATTTGCTCATTTGCGCTCATTTGCTCATTTGCTCATTTGCTCATTTGCTCATTTGCTCATTTGCTCATTTGCTCATTTGCTCATTTGCTCATTTGCTCATTTGCTCATTTGCTCATTTGCTCATTTGCTCATTTGCTCTTTTGCTCATTTGCTCATTTGCTCATTTGCGCTCATTTGCGCTCATTTGCTCTCATTTGCGCTCATTTGCGCTCATTTGCGCTCATTTGCGCTTATTTGCGCTCATTTGCGCTCCTTTGCTCATTTCCTCATTTCCTCATTTCCTCTCATTTGCTCATTTGCTCATTTGCTCATTTGCTCATTTGCTCATTTGCTCATTTGCTCTCATTTGCTCTCATTTGCTCATTTGCTCATTTGCTCATTTGCTCATTTGATCATTTGATCATTTGATCATTTGCTCATTTGCTCTCATTTGCTCTCATTTGCTCTCATTTGCTCTCATTTGCTCTCATTTGCTCTCATTTGCTCTCATTTGCTCATTTGCTCATTTGCTCATTTGCTCATCTGCTCTCATTTGCTCATTGGCTCATCTGCTCATTTGCTCATTTACTCATTTGCTCATATGCTCTCATTTGCTCATTTGCTCATTTGCTCATTTGCTCATTTGCTCATTTGCTCATTTGCTCATTTGCTCATTTGCTCATTTGCTCATTTGCTCATTTGCTCATTTGCTCTTTTGCTCATTTGCTCATTTGCTCATTTGCTCATGTGCTCATGTGCTCATTTGCGCTCATTTGCTCATTTGCGCTCATTTGCGCTCATTTGCTCTCATTTGCTCATTTGCTCTCATTTGCTCATTTGCTCATTTGCTCATTTCCTCATTTCCTCATTTCCTCATTTCCTCATTTCCTCATTTCCTCATTTCCTCTCATTTGCTCTCATTTGTTCATTTGCTCATTTGCTCATTTGCTCATTTGCTCATTTGTTTATTTGCTCATTTGCTCTCATTTGCTCATTTGCTCATTTGATCATTTGCTCATTTGCTCATTTGCTCATTTGCTCATTTGCTCATTTTCTCATTTGCTCCTTTGCTCTCATTTGCTCTCACTTGCTCTCATTTGCTCTCATTTGCTCATTTGCTCATTTGCTCATTTGCTCATTTGCTCATTTGCTCATGTGCTCATTTGCTCATTTGCTCATTTGTTTATTTGCTCATTTGCTCATTTGCTCATTTGCTCATTTGCTCATTTGCTCATTTGCTCATTTGTTTATTTGCTTATTTGCTCTCATTTGCTCATTTGATCATTTGATCATTTGCTCATTTGCTCATTTGCTCATTTGCTCATTTGCTCATTTGCGCTCATTTGCGCTCATTTGCGCTCATTTGCTCATTTGCTCATTTGCTCATTTGCTCATTTGCTCATTTGCTCATTTTCTCATTTGCGCTCATTTGCGCTCATTTTCTCATTTTCTCATTTGCTCATTTGCTCATTTGCTCATTTGCTCCTTTGCTCTCATTTGCTCTCATTTGCTCTCATTTGCTCTCATTTGCTCTCATTTGCTCTAATTTGCTCTCATTTGTCTCATTTGCTCATTTGCTCATTTGCTCATTTGCTCATTTGCTCATTTGCTCATTTGCTCATCTGCTCTCATTTGCTCATTTGCTCATTTGCTCATTTGCTCATTTGCTCATTTGTTTATTTGCTTATTTGCTCTCATTTGCTCATTTGATCATTTGCTCATTTGCTCATTTGCTCATTTGCGCTCATTTGCTCATTTGCTCATTTGCTCATTTGCTCATTTGCTCATTTGCTCATTTGCTCATTTGCTCATTTGCTCATTTGCTCATTTGCTCATTTGCTCATTTGCTCATTTGCTCTTTTGCTCATTTGCTCATTTGCTCATTTGCTCATTTGCTCATTTGCGCTCATTTGCGCTCATTTGCTCATTTGCTCATTTGCTCATTTGCTCATTTGCGCTCATTTGCGCTCATTTGCTCTCATTTGCTCATTTGCTCATTTGCTCATTTGCTCATTTGCTCATTTGCTCATTTCTTCATTTGCTCTCATTTGCTCTCATTTGCTCTAATTTGCTCTCATTTGATCTCATTTGCTCTCATTTGCTCTCATTTGCTCATTTGCTCATTTGCTCATCTGCTCATTTGCTCCTTTGCTCATTTGCCCATTTGCTCATTTGCTCATTTGCTCATTTGCTAATTTGCTCTCATTTGCTCATTTGCTCATTTGCTCATTTGCTCATTTGCTCATTTGATCATTTGCTCATTTGCTCATTTGCTCATTTGCGCTCATTTGCTCATTTGCTCATTTGCTCATTTGCTCTTTTGCTCATTTGCTCATTTGCTCATTTGCGCTCATTTGCGCTCATTTGCTCTCATTTGCTCATTTGCGCTCATTTGCGCTCATTTGCGCTCATTTGCGCTCATTTGCGCTCATTTGCGCATTTCCTCATTTCCTCATTTCCTCATTTCCTCTCATTTGCTCATTTGCTCATTTGCTCATTTGCTCATTTGCTCATTTGCTCATTTGCTCTCATTTGCTCTCATTTGCTCATTTGCTCATTTGCTCATTTGCTCATTTGATCATTTGATCATTTGCTCATTTGCTCATTTGCTCTCATTTGCTCTCATTTGCTCTCATTTGCTCTCATTTGCTCTCATTTGCTCATTTGCTCATTTGCTCATTTGCTCATTTGCTCATTTGCTCATTTGCTCATCTGCTCTCATTTGCTCATTGGCTCATTTGCTCATTTGCTCATTTACTCATTTGCTCATATGCTCTCATTTGCTCATTTGCTCATTTGCTCATTTGCTCATTTGCTCATTTGCTCATTTGCTCATTTGCTCATTTGCTCATTTGCTCATTTGCTCATTTGCTCATTTGCTCATTTGCTCTTTTGCTCATTTGCTCATTTGCTCATTTGCTCATGTGCTCATGTGCTCATTTGCGCTCATTTGCTCATTTGCGCTCATTTGCGCTCATTTGCTCTCATTTGCTCATTTGCTCTCATTTGCTCATTTGCTCATTTGCTCATTTCCTCATTTCCTCATTTCCTCATTTCCTCATTTCCTCATTTCCTCATTTCCTCTCATTTGCTCATTTGCTCATATGCTCATTTGCTCATTTGCTCATTTGCGCTCATTTGCGCTCATTTGCGCTCATTTGCTCATTTGCTTATTTGCTCATTTGCTCATTTGCTCATTTGCTCATTTGCTCATTTGCTCTCATTTGTTCTCACTTGCTCTCATTTGCTCTCATTTGTTCATTTGCTCATTTGCTCATTTGCTCATTTGCTCATTTGCTCATTTGTTTATTTGCTCATTTGCTCTCATTTGCTCATTTGCTCATTTGATCATTTGCTCATTTGCTCATTTGCTCATTTGCTCATTTGCTCATTTTCTCATTTGCTCCTTTGCTCTCATTTGCTCTCACTTGCTCTCATTTGCTCTCATTTGCTCATTTGCTCATTTGCTCATTTGCTCATTTGCTCATTTGCTCATTTGCTCATGTGCTCATTTGCTCATTTGCTCATTTGTTTATTTGCTCATTTGCTCATTTGCTCATTTGCTCATTTGCTCATTTGCTCATTTGTTTATTTGCTTATTTGCTTATTTGCTCTCATTTGCTCATTTGATCATTTGATCATTTGCTCATTTGCTCATTTGCTCATTTGCTCATTTGCTCATTTGCGCTCATTTGCGCTCATTTGCGCTCATTTGCTCATTTGCTCATT
Source organism: Crossaster papposus (assembly GCA_037893245.1). Lineage (NCBI taxonomy): Eukaryota > Metazoa > Echinodermata > Asteroidea > Velatida > Solasteridae > Crossaster > Crossaster papposus. The sequence goes on from JBAIAA010000016.1 coordinate 546,339, forward strand.
TGCTCATTTGCTCATTTGCTCATTTGCTCATTTTCTCATTTGCGCTCATTTGCGCTCATTTTCTCATTTTCTCATTTGCTCATTTGCTCATTTGCTCATTTGCTCCTTTGCTCTCATTTGCTCTCATTTGCTCTCATTTGCTCTCATTTGCTCTCATTTGCTCTAATTTGCTCTCATTTGTCTCATTTGCTCATTTGCTCATTTGCTCATTTGCTCATTTGCTCATTTGCTCATTTGCTCATCTGCTCTCATTTGCTCATTTGCTCATTTGCTCATTTGCTCATTTGCTCATTTGTTTATTTGCTTATTTGCTCTCATTTGCTCATTTGATCATTTGCTCATTTGCTAATTTGCTCATTTGCTCATTTGCTCATTTGCTCATTTGCTCATTTGCGCTCATTTGCGGTCATTTGCGCTCATTTGCTCATTTGCTCATTTGCTCATTTGCTCATTTGCTCATTTGCTCATTTGCTCATTTGCTCATTTGCTCATTTGCTCATTTTCTCATTTGCTCATTTGCTCTCATTTGCTCTCACTTGCTCTCATTTGCTCTCATTTGTTCATTTGCTCATTTGCTCATTTGCTCATTTGCTCATTTGCTCATTTGTTTATTTGCTCATTTGCTCTCATTTGCTCATTTGCTCATTTGATCATTTGCTCATTTGCTCATTTTCTCATTTGCTCATTTGCTCTCATTTGCTCTCACTTGCTCTCATTTGCTCTCATTTGTTCATTTGCTCATTTGCTCATTTGCTCATTTGCTCATTTGCTCATTTGTTTATTTGCTCATTTGCTCTCATTTGCTCATTTGCTCATTTGATCATTTGCTCATTTGCTCATTTGCTCATTTGCGCTCATTTGCGCTCATTTGCGCTCATTTGCTCATTTGCTCATTTGCTCATTTGCTCATTTGCTCATTTGTTTATTTGCTCATTTGCTCATTTGCTCTCATTTGCTCTCATTTGCTCGCATTTGCACATTTGCACATTTGCTCATTTGCTCATTTGCTCATTTGCTCATTTGCTCATTTGCTCATTTGCTCATTTGCTCATTTGCTCATTTGCTCATTTTCTCATTTGCTCCTTTGCTCTCATTTGCTCTCACTTGCTCTCATTTGCTCTCATGTTCTCATTTGCTCATTTGCTCATTTGCTCATTTGCTCATTTGCTCATGTGCTCATTTGCTCATTTGCTCATTTGTTTATTTGCTCATTTGCTCATTTGCTCATTTGCTCATTTGCTCATTTGCTCATTTGTTTATTTGCTTATTTGCTCTCATTTGCTCATTTGTTCATTTGCTCATTTGCTCATTTGCTCATTTGCTCATTTGCTCATTTGCGCTCATTTGCGCTCATTTGCGCTCATTTGCTCATTTGCTCATTTGCTCATTTGCTCATTTGCTCATTTGCTCATTTGCTCATTTGCTCATTTTCTCATTTGCTCATTTGCTCTCATTTGCTCTCACTTGCTCTCATTTGCTCTCATTTGCTCATTTGCTCATTTGCTCATTTGCTCATTTCCGCACATTTGCGCTCATTTTCTCATTTGCTCATTTGCTCATTTGCTCAATATTTTCATTTGCTCTCATTTGCTCTCATTTGCTCTTATTTGCTCTCATTTGCTCTCATTTGCTCTCATTTGCTCTCATTTGCTCTCATTTGCTCTCATTTGCTCATTTGCTCATTTGCTCATTTGCTCATTTGCTCATTTGCTCATTTGCTCATTTGCTCATCTGCTCTCATTTGCTCATTTGCTCATTTGCTCATTTGCTCATTTGCTCATTTGCTCATTTGCTCATTTGCTCATTTGCTCATTTGCTCATTTGATATTTGCTCATTTGCTCATTTGCTCATTTGCTCATTTGCTCATGTGCTCATGTGCTCATTTGCGCATTTGCTCATTTGCTCTTATTTGCTCTCATTTCCTCTCATTTCCTCTCATTTCCTCATTTGCGCTCATTTGTGCTCATTTGCGCTCATTTGCGCTCATTTGCTCATTTGCTCATTTGCTCATTTGCTCATTTGCTAATTTGCTCATTTGCTCATTTGCTCATTTGCTCTTTTCCTCATTTCCTCTCATTTGCTTATTTGCTCATTTGCTCATTTGCTCATTTGCTCATTTGCTCTCATTTGCTCATTTGCTCATTTGCTCATTTGCTCATTTGCTCATTTGATCATTTGCTCATTTGCTCATTTGCTCATTTGCTCATTTGCGCTCATTTGCGCTCATTTGCTCATTTGCTCATTTGCTCATTTGCTCATTTGTTTATTTGCTTATTTGCTCTCATTTGCTCATTTGATCATTTGATCATTTGATCATTTGCTCATTTGCTCATTTGCTCATTTGCTCATTTGCTCATTTGCTCTCATTTGCTCTCATTTGCTCTCATTTGCTCTCATTTGTTCATTTGCTCATTTGCTCATTTGCTCATTTGCTCATTTGCTCATTTGTTTATTTGCTCATTTGCTCTCATTTGCTCATTTGCTCATTTGATCATTTGCTCATTTGCTCATTTGCTCATTTGCGCTCATTTGCGCTCATTTGCGCTCATTTGCTCATTTGCTCATTTGCTCATTTGCTCATTTGCTCATTTGTTTATTTGCTCATTTGCTCATTTGCTCTCATTTGCTCTCATTTGCTCTCATTTGCACATTTGCACATTTGCTCATTTGCTCATTTGCTCATTTGCTCATTTGCTCATTTGCTCATTTGCTCATTTGCTCATTTGCTCATTTGCTCATTTTCTCATTTGCTCCTTTGCTCTCATTTGCTCTCACTTGCTCTCATTTGCTCTCATTTTCTCATTTGCTCATTTGCTCATTTGCTCATTTGCTCATTTGCTCATGTGCTCATTTGCTCATTTGCTCATTTGTTTATTTGCTCATTTGCTCATTTGCTCATTTGCTCATTTGCTCATTTGCTCATTTGTTTATTTGCTTATTTGCTCTCATTTGCTCATTTGTTCATTTGCTCATTTGCTCATTTGCTCATTTGCTCATTTGCTCATTTGCGCTCATTTGCGCTCATTTGCGCTCATTTGCTCATTTGCTCATTTGCTCATTTGCTCATTTGCTCATTTGCTCATTTGCTCATTTGCTCATTTTCTCATTTGCTCATTTGCTCTCATTTGCTCTCACTTGCTCTCATTTGCTCTCATTTGCTCATTTGCTCATTTGCTCATTTGCTCATTTCCGCACATTTGCGCTCATTTTCTCATTTGCTCATTTGCTCATTTGCTCAATATTTTCATTTGCTCTCATTTGCTCTCATTTGCTCTTATTTGCTCTCATTTGCTCTCATTTGCTCTCATTTGCTCTCATTTGCTCTCATTTGCTCTCATTTGCTCATTTGCTCATTTGCTCATTTGCTCATTTGCTCATTTGCTCATTTGCTCATTTGCTCATCTGCTCTCATTTGCTCATTTGCTCATTTGCTCATTTGCTCATTTGCTCATTTGCTCATTTGCTCATTTGATATTTGCTCATTTGCTCATTTGCTCATTTGCTCATTTGCTCATGTGCTCATGTGCTCATTTGCGCATTTGCTCATTTGCTCTTATTTGCTCTCATTTCCTCTCATTTCCTCTCATTTCCTCATTTGCGCTCATTTGTGCTCATTTGCGCTCATTTGCGCTCATTTGCTCATTTGCTCATTTGCTCATTTGCTAATTTGCTCATTTGCTCATTTGCTCATTTGCTCTTTTCCTCATTTCCTCTCATTTGCTTATTTGCTCATTTGCTCATTTGCTCATTTGCTCATTTGCTCTCATTTGCTCATTTGCTCATTTGCTCATTTGCTCATTTGCTCATTTGATCATTTGCTCATTTGCTCATTTGCTCATTTGCTCATTTGCGCTCATTTGCGCTCATTTGCTCATTTGCTCATTTGCTCATTTGCTCATTTGTTTATTTGCTTATTTGCTCTCATTTGCTCATTTGATCATTTGATCATTTGATCATTTGCTCATTTGCTCATTTGCTCATTTGCTCATTTGCTCATTTGCTCTCATTTGCTCTCATTTGCTCTCATTTGCTCTCATTTGTTCATTTGCTCATTTGCTCATTTGCTCATTTGCTCATTTGCTCATTTGTTTATTTGCTCATTTGCTCTCATTTGCTCATTTGCTCATTTGATCATTTGCTCATTTGCTCATTTGCTCATTTGCGCTCATTTGCGCTCATTTGCGCTCATTTGCTCATTTGCTCATTTGCTCATTTGCTCATTTGCTCATTTGTTTATTTGCTCATTTGCTCATTTGCTCTCATTTGCTCTCATTTGCTCTCATTTGCACATTTGCACATTTGCTCATTTGCTCATTTGCTCATTTGCTCATTTGCTCATTTGCTCATTTGCTCATTTGCTCATTTGCTCATTTGCTCATTTTCTCATTTGCTCCTTTGCTCTCATTTGCTCTCACTTGCTCTCATTTGCTCTCATTTTCTCATTTGCTCATTTGCTCATTTGCTCATTTGCTCATTTGCTCATGTGCTCATTTGCTCATTTGCTCATTTGTTTATTTGCTCATTTGCTCATTTGCTCATTTGCTCATTTGCTCATTTGCTCATTTGTTTATTTGCTTATTTGCTCTCATTTGCTCATTTGTTCATTTGCTCATTTGCTCATTTGCTCATTTGCTCATTTGCTCATTTGCGCTCATTTGCGCTCATTTGCGCTCATTTGCTCATTTGCTCATTTGCTCATTTGCTCATTTGCTCATTTGCTCATTTGCTCATTTGCTCATTTTCTCATTTGCTCATTTGCTCTCATTTGCTCTCACTTGCTCTCATTTGCTCTCATTTGCTCATTTGCTCATTTGCTCATTTGCTCATTTCCGCACATTTGCGCTCATTTTCTCATTTGCTCATTTGCTCATTTGCTCAATATTTTCATTTGCTCTCATTTGCTCTCATTTGCTCTTATTTGCTCTCATTTGCTCTCATTTGCTCTCATTTGCTCTCATTTGCTCTCATTTGCTCTCATTTGCTCATTTGCTCATTTGCTCATTTGCTCATTTGCTCATTTGCTCATTTGCTCATTTGCTCATCTGCTCTCATTTGCTCATTTGCTCATTTGCTCATTTGCTCATTTGCTCATTTGCTCATTTGCTCATTTGCTCATTTGCTCATTTGCTCATTTGCTCATTTGCTCATGTGCTCATGTGCTCATTTGCGCATTTGCTCATTTGCTCTTATTTGTTCTCATTTCCTCTCATTTCCTCTCATTTCCTCATTTGCGCTCATTTGTGCTCATTTGCGCTCATTTGCGCTCATTTGCTCATTTGCTCATTTGCTCATTTGCTCATTTGCTAATTTGCTCATTTGCTCATTTGCTCATTTGCTCTTTTCCTCATTTCCTCTCATTTGCTTATTTGCTCATTTGCTCATTTGCTCATTTGCTCATTTGCTCTCATTTGCTCATTTGCTCATTTGCTCATTTGCTCATTTGCTCATTTGATCATTTGCTCATTTGCTCATTTGCTCATTTGCTCATTTGCGCTCATTTGCGCTCATTTGCTCATTTGCTCATTTGCTCATTTGCTCATTTGCTCATTTGCTCATTTGTTTATTTGCTTATTTGCTCTCATTTGCTCATTTGATCATTTGATCATTTGATCATTTGCTCATTTGCTCATTTGCTCATTTGCTCATTTGCTCATTTGCGCTCATTTGCGCTCATTTGCGCTCATTTGCTCATTTGCTCATTTGCTCATTTGCTCATTTGCTCATTTTCTCATTTGCTCATTTGCTCTCATTTGCTCTCACTTGCTCTCATTTGCTCCCATTTGTTCATTTGCTCATTTGCTCATTTGCTCATTTGCTCATTTGCTCATTTGTTCATTTGCTTATTTGCTCTCATTTGCTCATTTGCTCATTTGATCATTTGCTCATTTGCTCATTTGCTCATTTGCTCATTTGCTCATTTGCTCATTTGCTCATCTGCTCTCATTTGCTCATTGGCTCATTTGCTCATTTGCTCATTTACTCATTTGCTCATATGCTCTCATTTGCTCATTTGCTCATTTGCTCATTTGCTCATTTGCTCATTTGCTCATTTGCTCATTTGCTCTTTTGCTCATTTGCTCATTTGCTCATTTGCTCATGTGCTCATGTGCTCATTTGCGCTCATTTGCTCATTTGCGCTCATTTGCGCTCATTTGCTCTCATTTGGTCATTTGCGCTCATTTGCGCTCATTTGCGCTCCTTTGCTCATTTGCTCATTTCCTCATTTCTTCATTTCCTCATTTCCTCATTTCCTCATTTCCTCATTTCCTCATTTCCTCATTTCCTCATTTCCTCATTTCCTCATTTCCTCATTTCCTCATTTCCTCATTTCCTCATTTGCGCTCATTTGCTCTCATTTGCTCATTTGCTCATTTGCTCTCATTTGCTCATTTGCTCATTTGCTCATTTGCTCATTTGCTCATTTGCTCATTTGAACATTTGCTCATTTGCTCATTTGCTCATTTGCTCATTTGCTCATTTGCGCTCATTTGCTCATTTGCTCATTTGCTCATTTGCTCATTTGCGCTCATTTGCGCTCATTTGCTCTCATTTGCTCATTTGCTCATTTGCTCATTTGCTCATTTGCTCATTTGCTCATTTCCTCATTTGCTCTCATTTGCTCTCATTTGCTCTAATTTGCTCTCATTTGATCTCATTTGCTCTCATTTGCTCTCATTTGCTCATTTGCTCATTTGCTCATCTGCTCATTTGCTCCTTTGCTCATTTGCCCATTTGCTCATTTGCTCATTTGCTCATTTGCTCATTTGCTCTCATTTGCTCATTTGCTCATTTGCTCATTTGCTCATTTGCTCATTTGCTCATTTGATCATTTGCTCATTTGCTCATTTGCTCATTTGCGCTCATTTTCTCATTTGCTCATTTGCTCATTTGCTCATTTGCTCATTTGCTCATTTGCTCATTTGCTCATTTGCTCTTTTGCTCATTTGCTCATTTGCTCATTTGCGCTCATTTGCGCTCATTTGCTCTCATTTGCTCATTTGCGCTCATTTGCGCTCATTTGCGCTCATTTGCGCTCCTTTGCTCCTTTGCTCATTTCCTCATTTCCTCATTTCCTCATTTCCTCATTTCCTCATTTCCTCTCATTTGCTCATTTGCTCATTTGCTCATTTGCTCATTTGCTCATTTGCTCATTTGCTCATTTGCTCATTTGCTCATTTGCTCTCATTTGCTCTCATTTGCTCATTTGCTCATTTGCTCATTTGCTCATTTGCTCATTTGATCATTTGCTCATTTGCTCATTTGCTCTCATTTGCTCTCATTTGCTCTCATTTGCTCTCATTTGCTCTCATTTGCTCTCATTTGCTCATTTGCTCATTTGCTCATTTGCTCATTTGCTCATTTGCTCATTTGCTCATCTGCTCTCATTTGCTCATTGGCTCATTTGCTCATTTGCTCATTTACTCATTTGCTCATATGCTCTCATTTGCTCATTTGCTCATTTGCTCATTTGCTCATTTGCTCATTTGCTCATTTGCTCATTTGCTCATTTGCTCATTTGCTCATTTGCTCATTTGCTCATTTGCTCTTTTGCTCATTTGCTCATTTGCTCATTTGCTCATGTGCTCATGTGCTCATTTGCGCTCATTTGCTCATTTGCGCTCATTTGCTCTCATTTGCTCATTTGCGCTCATTTGCGCTCATTTGCGCTCCTTTGCTCATTTGCTCATTTGCTCATTTCCTCATTTCCTCATTTCCTCATTTCCTCATTTCCTCATTTCCTCATTGGCTCATTTGCTCATTTGCTCATTTACTCATTTGCTCATATGCTCTCATTTGCTCATTTGCTCATTTGCTCATTTGCTCATTTGCTCATTTGCTCATTTGCTCTTTTGCTCATTTGCTCATTTGCTCATTTGCTCATGTGCTCATGTGCTCATTTGCGCTCATTTGCTCATTTGCGCTCATTTGCTCTCATTTGCTCATTTGCGCTCATTTGCGCTCATTTGCGCTCCTTTGCTCATTTGCTCATTTGCTCATTTCCTCATTTCCTCATTTCCTCATTTCCTCATTTCCTCATTTCCTCATTGGCTCATTTGCTCATTTGCTCATTTACTCATTTGCTCATATGCTCTCATTTGCTCATTTGCTCATTTGCTCATTTGCTCATTTGCTCATTTGCTCATTTGCTCATTTGCTCATTTGCTCATTTGCTCATTTGCTCATTTGCTCATTTGCTCATTTGCTCATTTGCTCTTTTGCTCATTTGCTCATTTGCTCATTTGCTCATGTGCTCATGTGCTCATTTGCGCTCATTTGCTCATTTGCGCTCATTTGCTCTCATTTGCTCATTTGCTCATTTGCTCATTTGCTCATTTGCTCATTTCCTCATTTGCTCTCATTTGCTCTCATTTGCTCTAATTTGCTCTCATTTGCTCTCATTTGCTCTCATTTGCTCTCATTTGCTCTCATTTGCTCTCATTTGCTCATCTGCTCATTTGCTCCTTTGCTCATTTGCCCATTTGCTCATTTGCTCATTTGCTCATTTGCTCATCTGCTCTCATTTGCTCATTTGCTCATTTGCTCATTTGCTCATTTGCTCATTTGCTCATTTGCTCATTTGCTCATTTGCTCATTTGCTCATTAGCTCTCATTTGCTCTAATTTGCTCTCATTTGCTCTCATTTGCTCTCATTTGCTCTCATTTGCTCTCATTTGCTCATTTGCTCATTTGCTCATTTGCTCATTTGCTCATTTGCTCATCTGCTCATTTGCTCCTTTGCTCATTTGCTCATTTGCTCATTTGCTCATTTGCTCATTTGCTCATTTGCTATTTTGTTTATTTGCTCATTTGCTCTCATTTGCTCATTTGATCATTTGATCATTTGATCATTTGATCATTTGCTCTCATTTGCTCATTTGCTCATTTGCTCATTTGCTCATTTGCGCTCATTTGCGCTCATTTGCTCATTTGCTCATTTGCTCATTTGCTCATTTGCTCATTTGTTCATTTGCTCATTTGCTCATTTGCTCATTAGCTCTCATTTGCTCTCATTTGCTCTCATTTGCTCTCATTTGCTCTCATTTGCTCTCATTTGCTCTCATTTGCTCTCATTTGCTCATTTGGTCATTTGCTCATTTGCTCATTTGCTCATTTGCTCATCTGCTCATTTGCTCATTTGCTCATTTGCTCATTTGCTCATTTGATCATTTGCTCATCTGCTCTCATTTGCTCATTTGCTCCTTTGCTCATTTGCTCATTTGCTCATTTGCTCATTTGCTCATTTGCTCATTTGCTCATTTGCTCATTTGATCATTTGCTCATTTGCTCATTTGCTCTCATTTGCTCATTTGCTCTTTTGCTCATTTGCTCATTTGCTCATTTGCTCATGTGCTCATGTGCTTATTTGCTCATTTGCTCATTTGCTCATTTGCTCATTTGCTCATTTGCGCTCATTTGCTCATTTGCTCATTTGCTCATTTGCTCATTTGCTCATTTGCTCATTTGCTCATTTGCTCATTTGCTCATTTGCTCATTTGCTCATTTGCTCATTTGCTCATTTGCTCATTTGCTCATTTGCTCATTTGCTCATTTGCTCATTTGCGCTCATTTGCTCTCATTTGCTCATTTGCTCATTTCCTCATTTCCTCATTTCCTCATTTCCTCATTTCCTCATTTGCACTCATTTGCTCTCATTTGCTCTCATTTGCTCTCATTTGCTCTCATTTGCTCTCATTTGCTCTCATTTGCTCTCATTTGCTCCTTTGCTCATTTGCTCATCTGCTCTCATTTGCTCATCTGCTCTCATTTGCTCATTTGCCCATTTGCTCATTTGCTCATTTGCTCATTTGCTCATCTGCTCTCATTTGCTCATTTGCTCATGTGCTCATTTGCTCATTTGCTCATTTGCTCATTTGCTCATTTGCTCATTTGCTCATTTGCTCATTTGCTCATTTGCTCATTTGATCATTTGCTCATTTGCTCATTTGCGCTCATTTGCGCTCATTTGCTCATTTGCTCATTTGCTCATTTGCTCATTTGCTCATTTGCTCATTTGCTCATGTGCTCATCTGCTCATTTGCGCATTTGCTCATTTGCTAATTTGTTTATTTGCTCATTTGCTCTCATTTGCTCATTTGATCATTTGATAATTTGATCATTTGCTCATTTGCTCTCATTTGCTCATTTGCTCATTTGCTCATTTGCTCATTTGCTCATTTGCGCTCATTTGCTCATTTGCTCATTTGCTCATTTGCTCATTAGCTCATTTTCTCATTTGCTCATTTGCTCTCATTTGCTCTCACTCGCTCTCATTTGCTCTCATTTGCTAATTTGCTCATTTGCTCATTTGCTCATTTGCTCATTTGCTCATTTGCTCATTTGCTCATTTGCTCATTTGTTTATTTGCTCATTTGCTCTCATTTGCTCATTTGATCATTTGCTCATTTGCTCATTTGCTCATTTGCGCTCATTTGCTCATTTGCTCATTTGCTCATTTGCTCATTAGCTCATTTTCTCATTTGCTCATTTGCTCTCATTTGCTCTCACTCGCTCTCATTTGCTCTCATTTGCTAATTTGCTCATTTGCTCATTTGCTCATTTGCTCATTTGCTCATTTGCTCATTTTCTCATTTGCTCATTTGCTCTCATTTGCTCTCACTCGCTCTCATTTGCTCTCATTTGCTAATTTGCTCATTTGCTCATTTGCTCATTTGCTCATTTGCTCATTTGCTCTCATTTGCTCTCATTTGCTCTAATTTGCTCTCATTTGCTCTCATTTGCTCTCATTTGCTCATTTGCGCTCATTTGCGCTCATTTGCGCTCATTTGCGCTCCTTTGCTCATTTCCTCATTTCCTCATTTCCTCATTTCCTCATTTCCTCATTTCCTCATTTCCTCTCATTCGCTCATTTGCTCATTTGCTCATTTGCTCATTTGCTCATTTGCTCATTTGCTCATTTCCTCATTTCCTCATTTGATCATTTGCTCATTTGCTCATTTGCTCATTTGCGCTCATTTGCTCTCATTTGCTCATTTGATCATTTGATAATTTGATCATTTGCTCATTTGCTCTCATTTGCTCATTTGCTCATTTGCTCATTTGCTCATTTGCTCATTTGCGCTCATTTGCTCATTTGCTCATTTGCTCATTAGCTCATTTTCTCATTTGCTCATTTGCTCTCATTTGCTCTCACTCGCTCTCATTTGCTCTCATTTGCTAATTTGCTCATTTGCTCATTTGCTCATTTGCTCATTTGCTCATTTGCTCATTTGCTAATTTGTTTATTTGCTCAATCGCTCTCATTTGCTCATTTGATCATTTGCTCATTTGCTCATTTGCTCATTTGCGCTCATTTGCTCATTTGCCCATTTGCTCATTTGCTCATTTGCTCATTTGCTCATCTGCTGTCATTTGCTCATTTGCTCATGTGCTCATTTGCTCATTTGCTCCTTTGCTCATTTGCTCATTTGCTCATTTGCTCATTTGCTCATTTGCTCATTTGCTCATTTGCTCATGTGCTCATGTGCTCATTTGCGCTCATTTGCTCATTTGCGCTCATTTGCTCTCATTTGCTCATTTGCGCTCATTTGCGCTCATTTGCGCTCCTTTGCTCATTTGCTCATTTGCTCATTTCCTCATTTCCTCATTTCCTCATTTCCTCATTTCCTCATTTCCTCATTGGCTCATTTGCTCATTTGCTCATTTACTCATTTGCTCATATGCTCTCATTTGCTCATTTGCTCATTTGCTCATTTGCTCATTTGCTCATTTGCTCATTTGCTCTTTTGCTCATTTGCTCATTTGCTCATTTGCTCATGTGCTCATGTGCTCATTTGCGCTCATTTGCTCATTTGCGCTCATTTGCTCTCATTTGCTCATTTGCTCATTTGCTCATTTGCTCATTTGCTCATTTCCTCATTTGCTCTCATTTGCTCTCATTTGCTCTAATTTGCTCTCATTTGCTCTCATTTGCTCTCATTTGCTCTCATTTGCTCTCATTTGCTCTCATTTGCTCATCTGCTCATTTGCTCCTTTGCTCATTTGCCCATTTGCTCATTTGCTCATTTGCTCATTTGCTCATCTGCTCTCATTTGCTCATTTGCTCATTTGCTCATTTGCTCATTTGCTCATTTGCTCATTTGCTCATTTGCTCATTTGCTCATTTGCTCATTAGCTCTCATTTGCTCTAATTTGCTCTCATTTGCTCTCATTTGCTCTCATTTGCTCTCATTTGCTCTCATTTGCTCATTTGCTCATTTGCTCATTTGCTCATTTGCTCATTTGCTCATCTGCTCATTTGCTCCTTTGCTCATTTGCTCATTTGCTCATTTGCTCATTTGCTCATTTGCTCATTTGCTATTTTGTTTATTTGCTCATTTGCTCTCATTTGCTCATTTGATCATTTGATCATTTGATCATTTGATCATTTGCTCTCATTTGCTCATTTGCTCATTTGCTCATTTGCTCATTTGCGCTCATTTGCGCTCATTTGCTCATTTGCTCATTTGCTCATTTGCTCATTTGCTCATTTGTTCATTTGCTCATTTGCTCATTTGCTCATTAGCTCTCATTTGCTCTCATTTGCTCTCATTTGCTCTCATTTGCTCTCATTTGCTCTCATTTGCTCTCATTTGCTCTCATTTGCTCATTTGGTCATTTGCTCATTTGCTCATTTGCTCATTTGCTCATCTGCTCATTTGCTCATTTGCTCATTTGCTCATTTGCTCATTTGATCATTTGCTCATCTGCTCTCATTTGCTCATTTGCTCCTTTGCTCATTTGCTCATTTGCTCATTTGCTCATTTGCTCATTTGCTCATTTGCTCATTTGCTCATTTGATCATTTGCTCATTTGCTCATTTGCTCTCATTTGCTCATTTGCTCTTTTGCTCATTTGCTCATTTGCTCATTTGCTCATGTGCTCATGTGCTTATTTGCTCATTTGCTCATTTGCTCATTTGCTCATTTGCTCATTTGCGCTCATTTGCTCATTTGCTCATTTGCTCATTTGCTCATTTGCTCATTTGCTCATTTGCTCATTTGCTCATTTGCTCATTTGCTCATTTGCTCATTTGCTCATTTGCTCATTTGCTCATTTGCTCATTTGCTCATTTGCGCTCATTTGCTCTCATTTGCTCATTTGCTCATTTCCTCATTTCCTCATTTCCTCATTTCCTCATTTCCTCATTTGCACTCATTTGCTCTCATTTGCTCTCATTTGCTCTCATTTGCTCTCATTTGCTCTCATTTGCTCTCATTTGCTCTCATTTGCTCCTTTGCTCATTTGCTCATCTGCTCTCATTTGCTCATCTGCTCTCATTTGCTCATTTGCCCATTTGCTCATTTGCTCATTTGCTCATTTGCTCATCTGCTCTCATTTGCTCATTTGCTCATGTGCTCATTTGCTCATTTGCTCATTTGCTCATTTGCTCATTTGCTCATTTGCTCATTTGCTCATTTGCTCATTTGCTCATTTGATCATTTGATCATTTGCTCATTTGCGCTCATTTGCGCTCATTTGCTCTCATTTGCTCATTTGCTCATTTGCTCATTTGCTCATTTGCTCATTTGCTCATTTGCTCATCTGCTCATTTGCTCATTTGCTCATTTGCTAATTTGTTTATTTGCTCATTTGCTCTCATTTGCTCATTTGATCATTTGATAATTTGATCATTTGCTCATTTGCTCTCATTTGCTCATCTGCTCATTTGCTCCTTTGCTCATTTGCCCATTTGCTCATTTGCTCATTTGCTCATTTGCTCATCTGCTCTCATTTGCTCATTTGCTCATTTGCTCATTTGCTCATTTGCTCATTTGCTCATTTGCTCATTTGCTCATTTGCTCATTTGCTCATTAGCTCTCATTTGCTCTAATTTGCTCTCATTTGCTCTCATTTGCTCTCATTTGCTCTCATTTGCTCTCATTTGCTCATTTGCTCATTTGCTCATTTGCTCATTTGCTCATTTGCTCATCTGCTCATTTGCTCCTTTGCTCATTTGCTCATTTGCTCATTTGCTCATTTGCTCATTTGCTCATTTGCTATTTTGTTTATTTGCTCATTTGCTCTCATTTGCTCATTTGATCATTTGATCATTTGATCATTTGATCATTTGCTCTCATTTGCTCATTTGCTCATTTGCTCATTTGCTCATTTGCGCTCATTTGCGCTCATTTGCTCATTTGCTCATTTGCTCATTTGCTCATTTGCTCATTTGTTCATTTGCTCATTTGCTCATTTGCTCATTAGCTCTCATTTGCTCTCATTTGCTCTCATTTGCTCTCATTTGCTCTCATTTGCTCTCATTTGCTCTCATTTGCTCTCATTTGCTCATTTGGTCATTTGCTCATTTGCTCATTTGCTCATTTGCTCATCTGCTCATTTGCTATTTTGTTTATTTGCTCATTTGCTCTCATTTGCTCATTTGATCATTTGATCATTTGATCATTTGATCATTTGCTCTCATTTGCTCATTTGCTCATTTGCTCATTTGCTCATTTGCGCTCATTTGCGCTCATTTGCTCATTTGCTCATTTGCTCATTTGCTCATTTGCTCATTTGTTCATTTGCTCATTTGCTCATTTGCTCATTAGCTCTCATTTGCTCTCATTTGCTCTCATTTGCTCTCATTTGCTCTCATTTGCTCTCATTTGCTCTCATTTGCTCTCATTTGCTCATTTGGTCATTTGCTCATTTGCTCATTTGCTCATTTGCTCATCTGCTCATTTGCTCATTTGCTCATTTGCTCATTTGCTCATTTGATCATTTGCTCATCTGCTCTCATTTGCTCATTTGCTCCTTTGCTCATTTGCTCATTTGCTCATTTGCTCATTTGCTCATTTGCTCATTTGCTCATTTGCTCATTTGATCATTTGCTCATTTGCTCATTTGCTCTCATTTGCTCATTTGCTCTTTTGCTCATTTGCTCATTTGCTCATTTGCTCATGTGCTCATGTGCTTATTTGCTCATTTGCTCATTTGCTCATTTGCTCATTTGCTCATTTGCGCTCATTTGCTCATTTGCTCATTTGCTCATTTGCTCATTTGCTCATTTGCTCATTTGCTCATTTGCTCATTTGCTCATTTGCTCATTTGCTCATTTGCTCATTTGCTCATTTGCTCATTTGCTCATTTGCTCATTTGCTCATTTGCTCATTTGCGCTCATTTGCTCTCATTTGCTCATTTGCTCATTTCCTCATTTCCTCATTTCCTCATTTCCTCATTTCCTCATTTGCACTCATTTGCTCTCATTTGCTCTCATTTGCTCTCATTTGCTCTCATTTGCTCTCATTTGCTCTCATTTGCTCTCATTTGCTCCTTTGCTCATTTGCTCATCTGCTCTCATTTGCTCATCTGCTCTCATTTGCTCATTTGCCCATTTGCTCATTTGCTCATTTGCTCATTTGCTCATCTGCTCTCATTTGCTCATTTGCTCATGTGCTCATTTGCTCATTTGCTCATTTGCTCATTTGCTCATTTGCTCATTTGCTCATTTGCTCATTTGCTCATTTGCTCATTTGATCATTTGATCATTTGCTCATTTGCGCTCATTTGCGCTCATTTGCTCTCATTTGCTCATTTGCTCATTTGCTCATTTGCTCATTTGCTCATTTGCTCATTTGCTCATCTGCTCATTTGCTCATTTGCTCATTTGCTAATTTGTTTATTTGCTCATTTGCTCTCATTTGCTCATTTGATCATTTGATAATTTGATCATTTGCTCATTTGCTCTCATTTGCTCATTTGCTCATTTGCTCATTTGCTCATTTGCTCATTTGCGCTCATTTGCTCATTTGCTCATTTGCTCATTTGCTCATTAGCTCATTTTCTCATTTGCTCATTTGCTCTCATTTGCTCTCACTCGCTCTCATTTGCTCTCATTTGCTAATTTGCTCATTTGCTCATTTGCTCATTTGCTCATTTGCTCATTTGCTCATTTGCTCATTTGCTCATTTGTTTATTTGCTCATTTGCTCTCATTTGCTCATTTGATCATTTGCTCATTTGCTCATTTGCTCATTTGCGCTCATTTGCTCATTTGCTCATTTGCTCATTTGCTCATTAGCTCATTTTCTCATTTGCTCATTTGCTCTCATTTGCTCTCACTCGCTCTCATTTGCTCTCATTTGCTAATTTGCTCATTTGCTCATTTGCTCATTTGCTCATTTGCTCATTTGCTCATTTTCTCATTTGCTCATTTGCTCTCATTTGCTCTCACTCGCTCTCATTTGCTCTCATTTGCTAATTTGCTCATTTGCTCATTTGCTCATTTGCTCATTTGCTCATTTGCTCTCATTTGCTCTCATTTGCTCTAATTTGCTCTCATTTGCTCTCATTTGCTCTCATTTGCTCATTTGCGCTCATTTGCGCTCATTTGCGCTCATTTGCGCTCCTTTGCTCATTTCCTCATTTCCTCATTTCCTCATTTCCTCATTTCCTCATTTCCTCATTTCCTCTCATTCGCTCATTTGCTCATTTGCTCATTTGCTCATTTGCTCATTTGCTCATTTGCTCATTTCCTCATTTCCTCATTTGATCATTTGCTCATTTGCTCATTTGCTCATTTGCGCTCATTTGCTCTCATTTGCTCATTTGATCATTTGATAATTTGATCATTTGCTCATTTGCTCTCATTTGCTCATTTGCTCATTTGCTCATTTGCTCATTTGCTCATTTGCGCTCATTTGCTCATTTGCTCATTTGCTCATTAGCTCATTTTCTCATTTGCTCATTTGCTCTCATTTGCTCTCACTCGCTCTCATTTGCTCTCATTTGCTAATTTGCTCATTTGCTCATTTGCTCATTTGCTCATTTGCTCATTTGCTCATTTGCTAATTTGTTTATTTGCTCAATCGCTCTCATTTGCTCATTTGATCATTTGCTCATTTGCTCATTTGCTCATTTGCGCTCATTTGCTCATTTGCCCATTTGCTCATTTGCTCATTTGCTCATTTGCTCATCTGCTGTCATTTGCTCATTTGCTCATGTGCTCATTTGCTCATTTGCTCCTTTGCTCATTTGCTCATTTGCTCATTTGCTCATTTGCTCATTTGCTCATTTGCTCATTTGCTCATGTGCTCATGTGCTCATTTGCGCTCATTTGCTCATTTGCGCTCATTTGCTCTCATTTGCTCATTTGCGCTCATTTGCGCTCATTTGCGCTCCTTTGCTCATTTCCTCATTTGCTCATTTCCTCATTTCCTCATTTCCTCATTTCCTCATTTCCTCATTTCCTCATTGGCTCATTTGCTCATTTGCTCATTTACTCATTTGCTCATATGCTCTCATTTGCTCATTTGCTCATTTGCTCATTTGCTCATTTGCTCATTTGCTCATTTGCTCTTTTGCTCATTTGCTCATTTGCTCATTTGCTCATGTGCTCATGTGCTCATTTGCGCTCATTTGCTCATTTGCGCTCATTTGCTCTCATTTGCTCATTTGCTCATTTGCTCATTTGCTCATTTGCTCATTTCCTCATTTGCTCTCATTTGCTCTCATTTGCTCTAATTTGCTCTCATTTGCTCTCATTTGCTCTCATTTGCTCTCATTTGCTCTCATTTGCTCTCATTTGCTCATCTGCTCATTTGCTCCTTTGCTCATTTGCCCATTTGCTCATTTGCTCATTTGCTCATTTGCTCATCTGCTCTCATTTGCTCATTTGCTCATTTGCTCATTTGCTCATTTGCTCATTTGCTCATTTGCTCATTTGCTCATTTGCTCATTAGCTCTCATTTGCTCTAATTTGCTCTCATTTGCTCTCATTTGCTCTCATTTGCTCTCATTTGCTCTCATTTGCTCATTTGCTCATTTGCTCATTTGCTCATTTGCTCATTTGCTCATCTGCTCATTTGCTCCTTTGCTCATTTGCTCATTTGCTCATTTGCTCATTTGCTCATTTGCTCATTTGCTATTTTGTTTATTTGCTCATTTGCTCTCATTTGCTCATTTGATCATTTGATCATTTGATCATTTGATCATTTGCTCTCATTTGCTCATTTGCTCATTTGCTCATTTGCTCATTTGCGCTCATTTGCGCTCATTTGCTCATTTGCTCATTTGCTCATTTGCTCATTTGCTCATTTGTTCATTTGCTCATTTGCTCATTTGCTCATTAGCTCTCATTTGCTCTCATTTGCTCTCATTTGCTCTCATTTGCTCTCATTTGCTCTCATTTGCTCTCATTTGCTCTCATTTGCTCATTTGGTCATTTGCTCATTTGCTCATTTGCTCATTTGCTCATCTGCTCATTTGCTCATTTGCTCATTTGCTCATTTGCTCATTTGATCATTTGCTCATCTGCTCTCATTTGCTCATTTGCTCCTTTGCTCATTTGCTCATTTGCTCATTTGCTCATTTGCTCATTTGCTCATTTGCTCATTTGCTCATTTGATCATTTGCTCATTTGCTCATTTGCTCTCATTTGCTCATTTGCTCTTTTGCTCATTTGCTCATTTGCTCATTTGCTCATGTGCTCATGTGCTTATTTGCTCATTTGCTCATTTGCTCATTTGCTCATTTGCTCATTTGCGCTCATTTGCTCATTTGCTCATTTGCTCATTTGCTCATTTGCTCATTTGCTCATTTGCTCATTTGCTCATTTGCTCATTTGCTCATTTGCTCATTTGCTCATTTGCTCATTTGCTCATTTGCTCATTTGCTCATTTGCGCTCATTTGCTCTCATTTGCTCATTTGCTCATTTCCTCATTTCCTCATTTCCTCATTTCCTCATTTCCTCATTTGCACTCATTTGCTCTCATTTGCTCTCATTTGCTCTCATTTGCTCTCATTTGCTCTCATTTGCTCTCATTTGCTCTCATTTGCTCCTTTGCTCATTTGCTCATCTGCTCTCATTTGCTCATCTGCTCTCATTTGCTCATTTGCCCATTTGCTCATTTGCTCATTTGCTCATTTGCTCATCTGCTCTCATTTGCTCATTTGCTCATGTGCTCATTTGCTCATTTGCTCATTTGCTCATTTGCTCATTTGCTCATTTGCTCATTTGCTCATTTGCTCATTTGCTCATTTGATCATTTGATCATTTGCTCATTTGCGCTCATTTGCGCTCATTTGCTCTCATTTGCTCATTTGCTCATTTGCTCATTTGCTCATTTGCTCATTTGCTCATTTGCTCATCTGCTCATTTGCTCATTTGCTCATTTGCTAATTTGTTTATTTGCTCATTTGCTCTCATTTGCTCATTTGATCATTTGATAATTTGATCATTTGCTCATTTGCTCTCATTTGCTCATCTGCTCATTTGCTCCTTTGCTCATTTGCCCATTTGCTCATTTGCTCATTTGCTCATTTGCTCATCTGCTCTCATTTGCTCATTTGCTCATTTGCTCATTTGCTCATTTGCTCATTTGCTCATTTGCTCATTTGCTCATTTGCTCATTTGCTCATTAGCTCTCATTTGCTCTAATTTGCTCTCATTTGCTCTCATTTGCTCTCATTTGCTCTCATTTGCTCTCATTTGCTCATTTGCTCATTTGCTCATTTGCTCATTTGCTCATTTGCTCATCTGCTCATTTGCTCCTTTGCTCATTTGCTCATTTGCTCATTTGCTCATTTGCTCATTTGCTCATTTGCTATTTTGTTTATTTGCTCATTTGCTCTCATTTGCTCATTTGATCATTTGATCATTTGATCATTTGATCATTTGCTCTCATTTGCTCATTTGCTCATTTGCTCATCTGCTCTCATTTGCTCATTTGCTCATTTGCTCATTTGCTCATTTGCTCATTTGCTCATTTGCTCATTTGCTCATTTGCTCATTTGCTCATTAGCTCTCATTTGCTCTAATTTGCTCTCATTTGCTCTCATTTGCTCTCATTTGCTCTCATTTGCTCTCATTTGCTCATTTGCTCATTTGCTCATTTGCTCATTTGCTCATTTGCTCATCTGCTCATTTGCTCCTTTGCTCATTTGCTCATTTGCTCATTTGCTCATCTGCTCTCATTTGCTCATTTGCTCATTTGCTCATTTGCTCATTTGCTCATTTGCTCATTTGCTCATTTGCTCATTTGCTCATTTGCTCATTTGCTCATTTGCTCATTTGCTCATTTGCTCATTAGCTCTCATTTGCTCTAATTTGCTCTCATTTGCTCTCATTTGCTCTCATTTGCTCTCATTTGCTCTCATTTGCTCATTTGCTCATTTGCTCATTTGCTCATTTGCTCATTTGCTCATTTGCTCATTAGCTCTCATTTGCTCTAATTTGCTCTCATTTGCTCTCATTTGCTCTCATTTGCTCTCATTTGCTCTCATTTGCTCATTTGCTCATTTGCTCATTTGCTCATTTGCTCATTTGCTCATCTGCTCATTTGCTCCTTTGCTCATTTGCTCATTTGCTCATTTGCTCATTTGCTCATTTGCTCATTTGCTATTTTGTTTATTTGCTCATTTGCTCTCATTTGCTCATTTGCTCATTAGCTCTCATTTGCTCTAATTTGCTCTCATTTGCTCTCATTTGCTCTCATTTGCTCTCATTTGCTCTCATTTGCTCATTTGCTCATTTGCTCATTTGCTCATTTGCTCATTTGCTCATCTGCTCATTTGCTCCTTTGCTCATTTGCTCATTTGCTCATTTGCTCATTTGCTCATTTGCTCATTTGCTATTTTGTTTATTTGCTCATTTGCTCTCATTTGCTCATTTGATCATTTGATCATTTGATCATTTGATCATTTGCTCTCATTTGCTCATTTGCTCATTTGCTCATTTGCTCATTTGCGCTCATTTGCGCTCATTTGCTCATTTGCTCATTTGCTCATTTGCTCATTTGCTCATTTGTTCATTTGCTCATTTGCTCATTTGCTCATTAGCTCTCATTTGCTCTCATTTGCTCTCATTTGCTCTCATTTGCTCTCATTTGCTCTCATTTGCTCTCATTTGCTCTCATTTGCTCATTTGGTCATTTGCTCATTTGCTCATTTGCTCATTTGCTCATCTGCTCATTTGCTCATTTGCTCATTTGCTCATTTGCTCATTTGATCATTTGCTCATCTGCTCTCATTTGCTCATTTGCTCCTTTGCTCATTTGCTCATTTGCTCATTTGCTCATTTGCTCATTTGCTCATTTGCTCATTTGCTCATTTGATCATTTGCTCATTTGCTCATTTGCTCTCATTTGCTCATTTGCTCTTTTGCTCATTTGCTCATTTGCTCATTTGCTCATGTGCTCATGTGCTTATTTGCTCATTTGCTCATTTGCTCATTTGCTCATTTGCTCATTTGCGCTCATTTGCTCATTTGCTCATTTGCTCATTTGCTCATTTGCTCATTTGCTCATTTGCTCATTTGCTCATTTGCTCATTTGCTCATTTGCTCATTTGCTCATTTGCTCATTTGCTCATTTGCTCATTTGCTCATTTGCGCTCATTTGCTCTCATTTGCTCATTTGCTCATTTCCTCATTTCCTCATTTCCTCATTTCCTCATTTCCTCATTTGCACTCATTTGCTCTCATTTGCTCTCATTTGCTCTCATTTGCTCTCATTTGCTCTCATTTGCTCTCATTTGCTCTCATTTGCTCCTTTGCTCATTTGCTCATCTGCTCTCATTTGCTCATCTGCTCTCATTTGCTCATTTGCCCATTTGCTCATTTGCTCATTTGCTCATTTGCTCATCTGCTCTCATTTGCTCATTTGCTCATGTGCTCATTTGCTCATTTGCTCATTTGCTCATTTGCTCATTTGCTCATTTGCTCATTTGCTCATTTGCTCATTTGCTCATTTGATCATTTGATCATTTGCTCATTTGCGCTCATTTGCGCTCATTTGCTCTCATTTGCTCATTTGCTCATTTGCTCATTTGCTCATTTGCTCATTTGCTCATTTGCTCATCTGCTCATTTGCTCATTTGCTCATTTGCTAATTTGTTTATTTGCTCATTTGCTCTCATTTGCTCATTTGATAATTTGATCATTTGCTCATTTGCTCTCATTTGCTCATCTGCTCATTTGCTCCTTTGCTCATTTGCCCATTTGCTCATTTGCTCATTTGCTCATTTGCTCATCTGCTCTCATTTGCTCATTTGCTCATTTGCTCATTTGCTCATTTGCTCATTTGCTCATTTGCTCATTTGCTCATTTGCTCATTTGCTCATTAGCTCTCATTTGCTCTAATTTGCTCTCATTTGCTCTCATTTGCTCTCATTTGCTCTCATTTGCTCTCATTTGCTCATTTGCTCATTTGCTCATTTGCTCATTTGCTCATTTGCTCATCTGCTCATTTGCTCCTTTGCTCATTTGCTCATTTGCTCATTTGCTCATTTGCTCATTTGCTCATTTGCTATTTTGTTTATTTGCTCATTTGCTCTCATTTGCTCATTTGATCATTTGATCATTTGATCATTTGATCATTTGCTCTCATTTGCTCATTTGCTCATTTGCTCATTTGCTCATTTGCGCTCATTTGCGCTCATTTGCTCATTTGCTCATTTGCTCATTTGCTCATTTGCTCATTTGTTCATTTGCTCATTTGCTCATTTGCTCATTAGCTCTCATTTGCTCTCATTTGCTCTCATTTGCTCTCATTTGCTCTCATTTGCTCTCATTTGCTCTCATTTGCTCTCATTTGCTCATTTGGTCATTTGCTCATTTGCTCATTTGCTCATTTGCTCATCTGCTCATTTGCTCATTTGCTCATTTGCTCATTTGCTCATTTGCTCATTAGCTCATTTTCTCATTTGCTCATTTGCTCTCATTTGCTCTCACTCGCTCTCATTTGCTCTCATTTGCTCATTTGCTCATTTGCTCATTTGCTCATTTGCTCATTTGCTCATTTGCTCATTTGCTCATTTGTTTATTTGCTCATTTGCTCTCATTTGCTCATTTGATCATTTGATAATTTGATCATTTGCTCATTTGCTCTCATTTGCTCATTTGCTCATTTGCTCATTTGCTCATTTGCTCGTTTGCGCTCATTTGCTCATTTGCTCATTTGCTCATTTGCTCATTTGCTCATTTGCTCATTTGCTCATTTGCTCATTTGCTCATTTGCTCATTTGCTCATTTGCTCATTTGTTTATTTGCTCATTTGCTCTCATTTGCTCATTTGATCATTTGATAATTTGATAATTTGCTCATTTGCTCTCATTTGCTCATTTGCTCATTTGCTAATTTGTTTATTTGCTCATTTGCTCTCATTTGCTCATTTGATCATTTGATCATTTGATCATTTGATCATTTGCTCTCATTTGCTCATTTGCTCATTTGCTCATTTGCTCATTTGCTCATTTGCTCATTTGCGCTCATTTGCGGTCATTTGCTCATTTGCTCATTTGCTCATTTGCTCATTTGCTCATTTGTTCATTTGCTCATTTGCTCATTTGCTCATTAGCTCTCATTTGCTCTAATTTGCTCTCATTTGCTCTCATTTGCTCTCATTTGCTCTCATTTGCTCTCATTTGCTCCTTTGCTCATTTGCTCATCTGCTCTCATTTGCTCATCTGCTCTCATTTGCTCATTTGCCCATTTGCTCATTTGCTCATTTGCTCATTTGCTCATCTCCTCTCATTTGCTCATTTGCTCATGTGCTCATGTGCTCATTTGCTCATTTGCTCATTTGCTCATTTGCTCATTTGCTCATTTGCTCATTTGCTCATTTGCTCATTTGATCATTTGCTCATTTGCTCATTTGCTCATTTGCGCTCATTTGCTCTCATTTGCTCATTTGCTCATTTGCTCATTTGCTCATTTGCTCATTTGCTCATTTGCTCATCTGCTCATTTGCTCATTTGCTCATTTGCTAATTTGTTTATTTGCGCTCATTTGCTCATTTGCTCATTTGCTCATTTGCTCATTTTCTCATTTGCTCATTTGCGCTCATTTGCTCTCATTTGCTCATTTGCTCATTTGCTCATTTGCTCATTTGCTCATTTGCTCATTTGCTCATCTGCTCATTTGCTCATTTGCTCATTTGCTAATTTGTTTATTTGCTCATTTGCTCTCATTTGCTCATTTGATCATTTGATAATTTGATCATTTGCTCATTTGCTCTCATTTGCTCATTTGCTCATTTGCTCATTTGCTCATTTGCTCATTTGCGCTCATTTGCTCATTTGCTCATTTGCTCATTTGCTCATTTGCTCATTAGCTCATTTTCTCATTTGCTCATTTGCTCTCATTTGCTCTCACTCGCTCTCATTTGCTCTCATTTGCTAATTTGCTCATTTGCTCATTTGCTCATTTGCTCATTTGCTCATTTGCTCATTTGCTCATTTGCTCATTTGCTCATTTGCTAATTTGCTCATTTGCTCTCATTTGCTCATTTGATCATTTGATAATTTGATCATTTGCTCATTTGCTCTCATTTGCTCATTTGCTCATTTGCTCATTTGCTCATTTGCTCATTTGCGCTCATTTGCTCATTTGCTCATTTGCTCATTTGCTCATTTGCTCATTTGCTCATTTGCTCATTTTCTCATTTGCTCATTTGCTCTCATTTGCTCTCACTCGCTCTCATTTGCTCTCATTTGCTAATTTGCTCATTTGCTCATTTGCTCATTTGCTCATTTGCTCATTTGCTCTCATTTGCTCTCATTTGCTCTAATTTGCTCTCATTTGCTCTCATTTGCTCTCATTTGCTCATTTGCGCTCATTTGCGCTCATTTGCGCTCATTTGCGCTCCTTTGCTCATTTCCTCATTTCCTCATTTCCTCATTTCCTCATTTCTTCATTTCCTCATTTCCTCTCATTCGCTCATTTGCTCATTTGCTCATTTGCTCATTTGCTCATTTGCTCATTTGCTCATTTGCTCATTTCCTCATTTGATCATTTGCTCATTTGCTCATTTGCTCATTTGCGCTCATTTGCTCTCATTTGCTCATTTGATCATTTGATAATTTGATCATTTGCTCATTTGCTCTCATTTGCTCATTTGCTCATTTGCTCATTTGCTCATTTGCTCATTTGCGCTCATTTGCTCATTTGCTCATTTGCTCATTTGCTCATTTGCTCATTTGCTCATTTGTTCATTTGCTCATTTGCTCATTTGCTCATTAGCTCATTTTCTCATTTGCTCATTTGCTCTCATTTGCTCTCACTCGCTCTCATTTGCTCTCATTTGCTCATTTGCTCATTTGCTCATTTGCTCATTTGCTCATTTGCTCATTTGCTCATTTGCTCATTTGTTTATTTGCTCATTTGCTCTCATTTGCTCATTTGATCATTTGATAATTTGATCATTTGCTCATTTGCTCTCATTTGCTCATTTGCTCATTTGCTCATTTGCTCATTTGCTCATTTGCGCTCATTTGCTCATTTGCTCATTTGCTCATTTGCTCATTTGCTCATTTGCTCATTTGCTCATTTGCTCATTTGCTCATTTGTTTATTTGCTCATTTGCTCTCATTTGCTCATTTGATCATTTGATCATTTGATCATTTGATCATTTGCTCTCATTTGCTCATTTGCTCATTTGCTCATTTGCTCATTTGCTCATTTGCTCATTTGCTCATTTGCTCATTTGCTCATTTGCTCATTTGCTCATTTGCTCATTTGTTTATTTGCTCATTTGCTCTCATTTGCTCATTTGATCATTTGATCATTTGATCATTTGATCATTTGCTCTCATTTGCTCATTTGCTCATTTGCTCATTTGCTCATTTGCTCATTTGCGCTCATTTGCGCTCATTTGCTCATTTGCTCATTTGCTCATTTGCTCATTTGCTCATTTGTTCATTTGCTCATTTGCTCATTTGCTCATTAGCTCTCATTTGCTCTAATTTGCTCTAATTTGCTCTCATTTGCTCTCATTTGCTCTCATTTGCTCTCATTTGCTCATTTGCTCATTTGCTCATTTGCTCATTTGCTCATTTGCTCATTTGCTCATCTGCTCATTTGCTCCTTTGCTCATTTGCTCATTTGCTCATTTGCTCATTTGCTCATTTGCTCATTTGCTAATTTGTTTATTTGCTCATTTGCTCTCATTTGCTCATTTGATCATTTGATCATTTGATCATTTGATCATTTGCTCTCATTTGCTCATTTGCTCATTTGCTCATTTGCTCATTTGCGCTCATTTGCGCTCATTTGCTCATTTGCTCATTTGCTTATTTGCTCAGTTGCTCATTTGCTCATTTGCTCATTTGCTCATTTGCGCTCATTTGCGCTCATTTGCTCATTTGCTCATTTGCTCAGTTGCTCATTTGTTCATTTGCTCATTTGCTCATTTGCTCATTAGCTCTCATTTGCTCTCATTTGCTCTCATTTGCTCTCATTTGCTCTCATTTGCTCTCATTTGCTCTCATTTGCTCTCATTTGCTCATTTGGTCATTTGCTCATTTGCTCCTTTGCTCATTTGCTCATTTGCTCATTTGATCATTTGCTCATCTGCTCTCATTTGCTCATTTGCTCATTTGCTCATTTGCTCATTTGCTCATTTGCTCATTTGCTCATTTGCTCATTTGCTATTTTGCTCATTTGCTCATTTGCTCATTTGCTCATGTGCTCATGTGCTTATTTGCTCATTTGCTCATTTGCTCATTTGCTCATTTGCTCATTTGCTCATTTGCGCTCATTTGCTCTCATTTCCTCATTTCCTTATTTCCTCATTTCCTCATTTCCTCATTTCCTCATTTCCTCATTTGCACTCATTTGCTCTCATTTGCTCTCATTTGCTCTCATTTGCTCTCATTTGCTCTCATTTGCTCTCATTTGCTCTCATTTGCTTCTTTGCTCATTTGCTCATCTGCTCTCATTTGCTCATCTGCTCTCATTTGCTCATTTGCCCATTTGCTCATTTGCTCATTTGCTCATTTGCTCATCTGCTCTCATTTGCTCATTTGCTCATGTGCTCATTTGCTCATTTGCTCATTTGCTCATTTGCTCATTTGCTCATTTGCTCATTTGCTCATTTGCTCATTTGCTCATTTGCTCATTTGATCATTTGCTCATTTGCTCATTTGCTCATTTGCGCTCATTTGCTCTCATTTGCTCATTTGCTCATTTGCTCATTTGCTCATTTGCTCATTTGCTCATTTGCTCATCTGCTCATTTGCTCATTTGCTCATTTGCTAATTTGTTTATTTGCTCATTTGCTCTCATTTGCTCATTTGATCATTTGATAATTTGATCATTTGCTCATTTGCTCATTTGCTCATTTGCTCATTTGCTCATTTGCTCATTTGCGCTCATTTGCTCATTTGCTCATTTGCTCATTTGCTCATTAGCTCATTTTCTCATTTGCTCATTTGCTCTCATTTGCTCTCACTCGCTCTCATTTGCTCTCATTTGCTAATTTGCTCATTTGCTCATTTGCTCATTTGCTCATTTGCTCATTTGCTCATTTGCTCATTTGCTCATTTGCTCATTTGCTCATTTGTTTATTTGCTCATTTGCTCTCATTTGCTCATTTGCTCATTTGCTCATTTGCTCATTTGCTCATTTGCGCTCATTTGCTCATTTGCTCATTTGCTCATTTGCTCATTTGCTCATTTGCTCATTTGCTCATTTGCTCATTTGCTCATTTGCTCATTTGCTCATCTGCTCTCATTTGCTCATTTGCTCATGTGCTCATTTGCTCATTTGCTCATTTGCTCATTTGCTCATTTGCTCATTTGCTCATTTGCTCATTTGCTCATTTGCTCATTTGATCATTTGCTCATTTGCTCATTTGCTCATTTGCGCTCATTTGCTCTCATTTGCTCATTTGCTCATTTGCTCATTTGCTCATTTGCTCATTTGCTCATTTGCTCATCTGCTCATTTGCTCATTTGCTCATTTGCTAATTTGTTTATTTGCTCATTTGCTCTCATTTGCTCATTTGATCATTTGATAATTTGATCATTTGCTCATTTGCTCATTTGCTCATTTGCTCATTTGCTCATTTGCTCATTTGCGCTCATTTGCTCATTTGCTCATTTGCTCATTTGCTCATTAGCTCATTTTCTCATTTGCTCATTTGCTCTCATTTGCTCTCACTCGCTCTCATTTGCTCTCATTTGCTAATTTGCTCATTTGCTCATTTGCTCATTTGCTCATTTGCTCATTTGCTCATTTGCTCATTTGCTCATTTGCTCATTTGCTCATTTGCTCATTTGTTTATTTGCTCATTTGCTCTCATTTGCTCATTTGCTCATTTGCTCATTTGCTCATTTGCTCATTTGCGCTCATTTGCTCATTTGCTCATTTGCTCATTTGCTCATTTGCTCATTTGCTCATTTGTTCATTTGCTCATTTGCTCATTTGCTCATTAGCTCATTTTCTCATTTGCTCATTTGCTCTCATTTGCTCTCACTCGCTCTCATTTGCTCTCATTTGCTAATTTGCTCATTTGCTCATTTGCTCATTTGCTCATTTGCTCATTTGCTCATTTGCTCATTTGCTCATTTGCTCATTTGCTCATTTGCTCATTTGTTTATTTGCTCATTTGCTCTCATTTGCTCATTTGATCATTTGATAATTTGATCATTTGCTCATTTGCTCTCATTTGCTCATTTGCTCATTTGCTCATTTGCTCATTTGCTCATTTGCGCTCATTTGCTCATTTGCTCATTTGCTCATTTGCTCATTTGCTCATTTGCTCATTTGCTCATTTGCTCATTTGCTCATTTGCTCATTTGCTCATTTGCTCATTTGTTTATTTGCTCATTTGCTCTCATTTGCTCATTTGATCATTTGATAATTTGATCATTTGCTCATTTGCTCTCATTTGCTCATTTGCTCATTTGCTCATTTGCTCATTTGCTCATTTGCTCATTTGCTCATTTGCTCATTTGCTCATTTGCTCATTTGCTCATTTGCTAATTTGTTTATTTGCTCATTTGCTCTCATTTGCTCATTTGATCATTTGATCATTTGATCATTTGATCATTTGCTCTCATTTGCTCATTTGCTCATTTGCTCATTTGCTCATTTGCTCATTTGCGCTCATTTGCGCTCATTTGCTCATTTGCTCATTTGCTCATTTGCTCATTTGCTCATTTGTTCATTTGCTCATTTGCTCATTTGCTCATTTGCTCATTTGTTTATTTGCTCATTTGCTCTCATTTGCTCATTTGATCATTTGATAATTTGATCATTTGCTCATTTGCTCTCATTTGCTCATTTGCTCATTTGCTCATTTGCTCATTTGCTCATTTGCTCATTTGCTCATTTGCTCATTTGCTCATTTGCTCATTTTCTCATTTGCTCATTTGTTTATTTGCTCATTTGCTCTCATTTGCTCATTTGATCATTTGATCATTTGATCATTTGATCATTTGCTCTCATTTGCTCATTTGCTCATTTGCTCATTTGCTCATTTGCTCATTTGCGCTCATTTGCGCTCATTTGCTCATTTGCTCATTTGCTCATTTGCTCATTTGCTCATTTGTTCATTTGCTCATTTGCTCATTTGCTCATTAGCTCTCATTTGCTCTAATTTGCTCTCATTTGCTCTCATTTGCTCTCATTTGCTCTCATTTGCTCTCATTTGCTCATTTGCTCATTTGCTCATTTGCTCATTTGCTCATTTGCTCATTTGCTCATCTGCTCATTTGCTCCTTTGCTCATTTGCTCATTTGCTCATTTGCTCATTTGCTCATTTGCTAATTTGTTTATTTGCTCATTTGCTCTCATTTGCTCATTTGATCATTTGATCATTTGATCATTTGATCATTTGCTCTCATTTGCTCATTTGCTCATTTGCTCATTTGCTCATTTGCGCTCATTTGCGCTCATTTGCTCATTTGCTCATTTGCTCATTTGTTCATTTGCTCATTTGCTCATTTGCTCATTAGCTCTCATTTGCTCTCATTTGCTCTCATTTGCTCTCATTTGCTCTCATTTGCTCTCATTTGCTCTCATTTGCTCTCATTTGCTCATTTGGTCATTTGCTCATTTGCTCATTTGCTCATTTGCTCATTTGCTCATTTGATCATTTGCTCATCTGCTCTCATTTGCTCATTTGCTCATTTGCTCATTTGCTCATTTGCTCATTTGCTCATTTGCTCATTTGCTCATTTGCTCATTTGCTCATTTGCCCATTTGCTCTCATTTGCTCATTTGCTCTTTTGCTCATTTGCTCATTTGCTCATTTGCTCATGTGCTCATGTGCTTATTTGCTCATTTGCTCATTTGCTCATTTGCTCATTTGCTCATTTGCGCTCATTTGCTCATTTGCTCATTTGCTCATTTGCTCATTTGCTCATTTGCTCATTTGCTCATTTGCTCATTTGCTCATTTGCTCATTTGCTCATTTGCTCATTTGCTCATTTGCTCATTTGCTCATTTGCTCATTTGCTCATTTGCTCATTTGCGCTCATTTGCTCTCATTTGCTCATTTGCTCATTTCCTCATTTCCTCATTTCCTCATTTCCTCATTTCCTCATTTGCACTCATTTGCTCTCATTTGCTCTCATTTGCTCTCATTTGCTCTCATTTGCTCTCATTTGCTCTCATTTGCTCTCATTTGCTCCTTTGCTCATTTGCTCATCTGCTCTCATTTGCTCATCTGCTCTCATTTGCTCATTTGCCCATTTGCTCATTTGCTCATTTGCTCATTTGCTCATCTGCTCTCATTTGCTCATTTGCTCATGTGCTCATTTGCTCATTTGCTCATTTGCTCATTTGCTCATTTGCTCATTTGCTCATTTGCTCATTTGCTCATTTGCTCATTTGATCATTTGCTCATTTGCTCATTTGCTCATTTGCGCTCATTTGCTCTCATTTGCTCATTTGCTCATTTCCTCATTTCCTCATTTCCTCATTTCCTCATTTCCTCATTTGCACTCATTTGCTCTCATTTGCTCTCATTTGCTCTCATTTGCTCTCATTTGCTCTCATTTGCTCTCATTTGCTCTCATTTGCTTCTTTGCTCATTTGCTCATCTGCTCTCATTTGCTCATCTGCTCTCATTTGCTCATTTGCCCATTTGCTCATTTGCTCATTTGCTCATTTGCTCATCTGCTCTCATTTGCTCATTTGCTCATGTGCTCATTTGCTCATTTGCTCATTTGCTCATTTGCTCATTTGCTCATTTGCTCATTTGCTCATTTGCTCATTTGCTCATTTGCTCATTTGCTCATTTGCTCATCTGCTCATTTGCTCATTTGCTCATTTGCTAATTTGTTTATTTGCTCATTTGCTATCATTTGCTCATTTGATCATTTGATAATTTGATCATTTGCTCATTTGCTCATTTGCTCATTTGCTCATTTGCTCATTTGCTCATTAGCTCATTTTCTCATTTGCTCATTTGCTCTAATTTGCTCTCACTCGCTCTCATTTGCTCTCATTTGCTAATTTGCTCATTTGCTCATTTGCTCATTTGCTCATTTGCTCATTTGCTCATTTGCTCATTTGCTCATTTGCTCATTTGCTCATTTGCTCATTTGTTTATTTGCTCATTTGCTCTCATTTGCTCATTTGCTCATTTGCTCATTTGCTCATTTGCTCATTTGCGCTCATTTGCTCATTTGCTCATTTGCTCATTTGCTCATTTGCTCATTTGCTCATTTGTTCATTTGCTCATTTGCTCATTTGCTCATTAGCTCATTTTCTCATTTGCTCATTTGCTCTCATTTGCTCTCACTCGCTCTCATTTGCTCTCATTTGCTAATTTGCTCATTTGCTCATTTGCTCATTTGCTCATTTGCTCATTTGCTCATTTGCTCATTTGCTCATTTGCTCATTTGCTCATTTGCTCATTTGTTTATTTGCTCATTTGCTCTCATTTGCTCATTTGATCATTTGATAATTTGATCATTTGCTCATTTGCTCTCATTTGCTCATTTGCTCATTTGCTCATTTGCTCATTTGCTCATTTGCGCTCATTTGCTCATTTGCTCATTTGCTCATTTGCTCATTTGCTCATTTGCTCATTTGCTCATTTGCTCATTTGCTCATTTGCTCATTTGCTCATTTGTTTATTTGCTCATTTGCTCTCATTTGCTCATTTGATCATTTGATAATTTGATCATTTGCTCATTTGCTCTCATTTGCTCATTTGCTCATTTGCTCATTTGCTCATTTGCTCATTTGCTCATTTGCTCATTTGCTCATTTGCTAATTTGTTTATTTGCTCATTTGCTCTCATTTGCTCATTTGATCATTTGATCATTTGATCATTTGATCATTTGCTCTCATTTGCTCATTTGCTCATTTGCTCATTTGCTCATTTGCTCATTTGCGCTCATTTGCGCTCATTTGCTCATTTGCTCATTTGCTCATTTGCTCATTTGCTCATTTGTTCATTTGCTCATTTGCTCATTTGCTCATTTGCTCATTTGTTTATTTGCTCATTTGCTCTCATTTGCTCATTTGATCATTTGCGCTCATTTGCGCTCATTTGCTCATTTGCTCATTTGCTCATTTGCTCATTTGCTCATTTGTTCATTTGCTCATTTGCTCATTTGCTCATTTGCTCATTTGCTCATTTGCTCATTTGCTAATTTGTTTATTTGCTCATTTGCTCTCATTTGCTCATTTGATCATTTGATCATTTGATCATTTGATCATTTGATATTTGCTCATTTGCTCATTTGCTCATTTGCTCATTTGCTCATTTGCGCTCATTTGCGCTCATTTGCTCATTTGCTCATTTGCTCATTTGCTCATTTGCTCATTTGTTCATTTGCTCATTTGCTCATTTGCTCATTTGCTCATTTGTTTATTTGCTCATTTGCTCTCATTTGCTCATTTGATCATTTGATAATTTGATCATTTGCTCATTTGCTCTCATTTGCTCATTTGCTCATTTGCTCATTTGCTCATTTGCTCATTTGCTCATTTGCTCATTTGCTCATTTGCTCATTTGCTCATTTGCTCATTTGCTCATTTGCTAATTTGTTTATTTGCTCATTTGCTCTCATTTGATCATTTGATCATTTGATCATTTGATCATTTGATCATTTGCTCTCATTTGCTCATTTGCTCATTTGCTCATTTGCTCATTTGCTCATTTGCGCTCATTTGCGCTCATTTGCTCATTTGCTCATTTGCTCATTTGCTCATTTGCTCATTTGTTCATTTGCTCATTTGCTCATTTGCTCATTAGCTCTCATTTGCTCTAATTTGCTCTCATTTGCTCTCATTTGCTCTCATTTGCTCTCATTTGCTCTCATTTGCTCATTTGCTCATTTGCTCATTTGCTCATTTGCTCATTTGCTCATTTGCTCATTTGCTCATTTGCTCATTTGCTCCTTTGCTCATTTGCTCATTTGCTCATTTGCTCATTTGCTCATTTGCTCATTTGCTAATTTGTTTATTTGCTCATTTGCTCTCATTTGCTCATTTGATCATTTGATCATTTGATCATTTGATCATTTGCCCTCATTTGCTCATTTGCTCATTTGCTCATTTGCTCATTTGCGCTCATTTGCGCTCATTTGCTCATTTGCTCATTTGCTCATTTGCTCATTTGTTCATTTGCTCATTTGCTCATTTGCTCATTAGCTCTCATTTGCTCTCATTTGCTCTCATTTGCTCTCATTTGCTCTCATTTGCTCTCATTTGCTCTCATTTGCTCTCATTTGCTCATTTGGTCATTTGCTCATTTGCTCCTTTGCTCATTTGCTCATTTGATCATTTGATCATTTGCTCATCTGCTCTCATTTGCTCATTTGCTCATTTGCTCATTTGCTCATTTCCTCATTTGCTCATTTGCTCATTTGCTCATTTGCTCATTTGCTCATTTGCCCATTTGCTCTCATTTGCTCATTTGCTCTTTTGCTCATTTGCTCATTTGCTCATTTGCTCATGTGCTCATGTGCTTATTTGCTCATTTGCTCATTTGCTCATTTGCTCATTTGCTCATTTGCGCTCATTTGCTCATTTGCTCATTTGCTCATTTGCTCATTTGCTCATTTGCT
Source organism: Crossaster papposus (assembly GCA_037893245.1). Taxonomy (NCBI): domain Eukaryota; kingdom Metazoa; phylum Echinodermata; class Asteroidea; order Velatida; family Solasteridae; genus Crossaster; species Crossaster papposus. The sequence goes on from JBAIAA010000016.1 coordinate 580,088, forward strand.
CATTTGCTCATTTGCTCATTTGCTCATTTGCTCATTTGCTCATTTGCTCATTTGCTCATTTGCTCATTTGCTCATTTGCTCATTTCCTCATTTGCTCATTTGCTCATTTGCGCTCATTTGCTCTCATTTCCTCATTTCCTCATTTCCTCATTTCCTCATTTCCTCATTTCCTCATTTCCTCATTTGCACTCATTTGCTCTCATTTGCTCTCATTTGCTCTCATTTGCTCTCATTTGCTCTCATTTGCTCTCATTTGCTCTCATTTGCTCCTTTGCTCATTTGCTCATCTGCTCTCATTGGCTCATCTGCTCTCATTTGCTCATTTGCCCATTTGCTCATTTGCTCATTTGCTCATTTGCTCATCTGCTCTCATTTGCTCATTTGCTCATGTGCTCATTTGCTCATTTGCTCATTTGCTCATTTGCTCATTTGCTCATTTGCTCATTTGCTCATTTGCTCATTTGCTCATTTGCTCATTTGCTCATTTGCTCATTTGCTCATTTGCTCATTTGCGCTCATTTGCTCTCATTTGCTCATTTGCTCATTTGCTCATTTGCTCATTTGCTCATTTGCTCATTTGCTCATCTGCTCATTTGCTCATTTGCTCATTTGCTAATTTGTTTATTTGCTCATTTGCTCTCATTTGCTCATTTGATCATTTGATAATTTGATCATTTGCTCATTTGCTCTCATTTGCTCATTTGCTCATTTGCTCATTTGCTCATTTGCTCATTTGCGCTCATTTGCTCATTTGCTCATTTGCTCATTTGCTCATTTGCTCATTAGCTCATTTTCTCATTTGCTCATTTGCTCTCATTTGCTCTCACTCGCTCTCATTTGCTCTCATTTGCTAATTTGCTCATTTGCTCATTTGCTCATTTGCTCCTTTGCTCATTTGCTCATTTGCTCATTTGCTCATTTGCTCATTTGCTCATTTGTTTATTTGCTCATTTGCTCTCATTTGCTCATTTGATCATTTGATAATTTGATCATTTGCTCATTTGCTCTCATTTGCTCATTTGCTCATTTGCTCATTTGCTCATTTGCGCTCATTTGCTCATTTGCTCATTTGCTCATTTGCTCATTTGCTCATTTGCTCATTTGCTCATTTGCTCATTTGCTCATTTGCTCATTTGCTCATTTGCTCATTTGCTCTCATTTGCTCTCACTCGCTCTCATTTGCTCTCATTTGCTAATTTGCTCATTTGCTCATTTGCTCATTTGCTCATTTGCTCATTTGCTCATTTGCTCATTTGCTCATTTGCTCATTTGCTCATTTGCTCATTTGTTTATTTGCTCATTTGCTCTCATTTGCTCATTTGATCATTTGATAATTTGATCATTTGCTCATTTGCTCTCATTTGCTCATTTGCTCATTTGCTCATTTGCTCATTTGCTCATTTGCGCTCATTTGCTCATTTGCTCATTTGCTCATTTGCTCATTTGCTCATTTGCTCATTTGCTCATTTGCTCATTTGCTCATTTGCTCATTTGCTCATTTGCTCATTTGCTCATTTGCTCATTTGCTCATTTGTTTATTTGCTCATTTGCTCTCATTTGCTCATTTGATCATTTGATAATTTGATCATTTGCTCTCATTTGCTCATTTGCTCATTTGCTCATTTGCTCATTTGCTCATTTGCGCTCATTTGCTCATTTGCTCATTTGCTCATTTGCTCATTTGCTCATTTGCTCATTTGCTCATTTGCTCATTAGCTCATTTTCTCATTTGCTCATTTGCTCTCATTTGCTCTCACTCGCTCTCATTTGCTCTCATTTGCTAATTTGCTCATTTGCTCATTTGCTCATTTGCTCATTTGCTCATTTGCTCTCATTTGCTCTCATTTGCTCTAATTTGCTCTCATTTGCTCTCATTTGCTCTCATTTGCTCATTTGCGCTCATTTGCGCTCATTTGCGCTCATTTGCGCTCCTTTGCTCATTTCCTCATTTCCTCATTTCCTCATTTCCTCATTTCCTCATTTCCTCATTTCCTCTCATTCGCTCATTTGCTCATTTGCTCATTTGCTCATTTGCTCATTTGCTCATTTGCTCATTTGCTCATTTCCTCATTTGATCATTTGCTCATTTGCTCATTTGCTAATTTGCGCTCATTTGCTCTCATTTGCTCATTTGTTCATTTGCTCATTTGCTCATTTGCTCATTAGCTCATTTTCTCATTTGCTCATTTGCTCTCATTTGCTCTCACTCGCTCTCATTTGCTCTCATTTGCTCATTTGCTCATTTGCTCATTTGCTCATTTGCTCATTTGCTCATTTGCTCATTTGCTCATTTGTTTATTTGCTCATTTGCTCTCATTTGCTCATTTGATCATTTGATAATTTGATCATTTGCTCATTTGCTCTCATTTGCTCATTTGCTCATTTGCTCATTTGCTCATTTGCTCATTTGCGCTCATTTGCTCATTTGCTCATTTGCTCATTTGCTCATTTGCTCATTTGCTCATTTGCTCATTTGCTCATTTGCTCATTTGCTCATTTGCTCATTTGTTTATTTGCTCATTTGCTCTCATTTGCTCATTTGATCATTTGATAATTTGATCATTTGCTCATTTGCTCTCATTTGCTCATTTGCTCATTTGCTCATTTGCTCATTTGCTCATTTGCTCATTTGCTCATTTGCTCTCATTTGCTCATTTGATCATTTGATCATTTGATCATTTGATCATTTGCTCTCATTTGCTCATTTGCTCATTTGCTCATTTGCTCATTTGCGCTCATTTGCGCTCATTTGCTCATTTGCTCATTTGCTCATTTGCTCATTTGCTCATTTGTTCATTTGCTCATTTGCTCATTTGCTCATTAGCTCTCATTTGCTCTAATTTGCTCTCATTTGCTCTCATTTGCTCTCATTTGCTCTCATTTGCTCTCATTTGCTCATTTGCTCATTTGCTCATTTGCTCATTTGCTCATTTGCTCATTTGCTCATCTGCTCATTTGCTCATTTGCTCATTTGCTCATTTGCTCATTTGCTCATTTGCTCATTTGCTCATTTGCTCATTTGCTCATTTGCCCATTTGCTCTCATTTGCTCATTTGCTCTTTTGCTCATTTGCTCATTTGCTCATTTGCTCATGTGCTCATGTGCTTATTTGCTCATTTGCTCATTTGCTCATTTGCTCATTTGCTCATTTGCGCTCATTTGCTCATTTGCTCATTTGCTCATTTGCTCATTTGCTCATTTGCTCATTTGCTCATTTGCTCATTTGCTCATTTGCTCATTTGCTCATTTGCTCATTTGCTCATTTGCTCATTTGCTCTCATTTGCTCATTTGCTCATTTCCTCATTTCCTCATTTCCTCATTTCCTCATTTCCTCATTTGCACTCATTTGCTCTCATTTGCTCTCATTTGCTCTCATTTGCTCTCATTTGCTCTCATTTGCTCTCATTTGCTCTCATTTGCTCTCATTTGCTTCTTTGCTCATTTGCTCATCTGCTCTCATTTGCTCATCTGCTCTCATTTGCTCATTTGCCCATTTGCTCATTTGCTCATTTGCTCATTTGCTCATCTGCTGTCATTTGCTCATTTGCTCATGTGCTCATTTGCTCATTTGCTCCTTTGCTCATTTGCTCATTTGCTCATTTGCTCATTTGCTCATTTGCTCATTTGCTCATTTGCTCATTTGATCATTTGCTCATTTGCTCATTTGCTCATTTGCGCTCATTTGCTCTCATTTGCTCATTTGCTCATTTGCTCATTTGCTCATTTGCTCATTTGCTCATTTGCTCATCTGCTCATTTGCTCATTTGCTCATTTGCTAATTTGTTTATTTGCTCATTTGCTCTCATTTGCTCATTTGATCATTTGATAATTTGATCATTTGCTCATTTGCTCATTTGCTCATTTGCTCATTTGCTCATTTGCTCATTTGCGCTCATTTGCTCATTTGCTCATTTGCTCATTTGCTCATTAGCTCATTTTCTCATTTGCTCATTTGCTCTCATTTGCTCTCACTCGCTCTCATTTGCTCTCATTTGCTAATTTGCTCATTTGCTCATTTGCTCATTTGCTCATTTGCTCATTTGCTCATTTGCTCATTTGCTCATTTGTTTATTTGCTCATTTGCTCTCATTTGCTCATTTGCTCATTTGCTCATTTGCTCATTTGCTCATTTGCGCTCATTTGCTCATTTGCTCATTTGCTCATTTGCTCATTTGCTCATTTGCTCATTTGTTCATTTGCTCATTTGCTCATTTGCTCATTAGCTCATTTTCTCATTTGCTCATTTGCTCTCATTTGCTCTCACTCGCTCTCATTTGCTCTCATTTGCTAATTTGCTCATTTGCTCATTTGCTAATTTGCTCATTTGCTCATTTGCTCATTTGCTCATTTGCTCATTTGCTCATTTGCTCATTTGCTCATTTGTTTATTTGCTCATTTGCTCTCATTTGCTCATTTGATCATTTGATAATTTGATCATTTGCTCATTTGCTCTCATTTGCTCATTTGCTAATTTGCTCATTTGCTCATTCGCTCATTTGCTCTCATTTGCTCATTTGCTCATTTGCTCATTTGCTCATTTGCTCATTTGCTCATTTGCTCATTTGTTCATTTGCTCATTTGCTCATTTGCTCATTTGTTTATTTGCTCATTTGCTCTCATTTGCTCATTTGATCATTTGATAATTTGATCATTTGCTCATTTGCTCTCATTTGCTCATTTGCTCATTTGCTCATTTGCTCATTTGCTCATTTGCTCATTTGCTCATTTGCTCATTTGCTCATTTGCTCATTTGCTCATTTGCTAATTTGTTTATTTGCTCATTTGCTCTCATTTGCTCATTTGATCATTTGATCATTTGATCATTTGCTCTCATTTGCTCATTTGCTCATTTGCTCATTTGCTCATTTGCTCATTTGCGCTCATTTGCGCTCATTTGCTCATTTGCTCATTTGCTCATTTGCTCATTTGCTCATTTGTTCATTTGCTCATTTGCTCATTTGCTCATTTGCTCATTTGTTTATTTGCTCATTTGCTCTCATTTGCTCATTTGATCATTTGATAATTTGATCATTTGCTCATTTGCTCTCATTTGCTCATTTGCTCATTTGCTCATTTGCTCATTTGCTCATTTGCTCATTTGCTCATTTGCTCATTTGCTCATTTGCTCATTTGCTCATTTGCTAATTTGTTTATTTGCTCATTTGCTCTCATTTGCTCATTTGATCATTTGATCATTTGATCATTTGATCATTTGCTCTCATTTGCTCATTTGCTCATTTGCTCATTTGCTCATTTGCTCATTTGCGCTCATTTGCGCTCATTTGCTCATTTGCTCATTTGCTCATTTGCTCATTTGCTCATTTGTTCATTTGCTCATTTGCTCATTTGCTCATTAGCTCTCATTTGCTCTAATTTGCTCTCATTTGCTCTCATTTGCTCTCATTTGCTCTCATTTGCTCTCATTTGCTCATTTGCTCATTTGCTCATTTGCTCATTTGCTCATTTGCTCATTTGCTCATCTGCTCATTTGCTCCTTTGCTCATTTGCTCATTTGCTCATTTGCTCATTTGCTCATTTGCTGATTTGTTTATTTGCTCATTTGCTCTCATTTGCTCATTTGATCATTTGATCATTTGATCATTTGATCATTTGCTCTCATTTGCTCATTTGCTCATTTGCTCATTTGCTCATTTGCGCTCATTTGCGCTCATTTGCTCATTTGCTCATTTGCTCATTTGCTCATTTGCTCATTTGTTCATTTGCTCATTTGCTCATTTGCTCATTAGCTCTCATTTGCTCTCATTTGCTCTCATTTGCTCTCATTTGCTCTCATTTGCTCTCATTTGCTCTCATTTGCTCTCATTTGCTCATTTGGTCATTTGCTCATTTGCTCCTTTGCTCATTTGCTCATTTGCTCATTTGATCATTTGCTCATCTGCTCTCATTTGCTCATTTGCTCATTTGCTCATTTGCTCATTTGCTCATTTGCTCATTTGCTCATTTGCTCATTTGCTCATTTGCTCATTTGCCCATTTGCTCTCATTTGCTCATTTGCTCTTTTGCTCATTTGCTCATTTGCTCATTTGCTCATGTGCTCATGTGCTTATTTGCTCATTTGCTCATTTGCTCATTTGCTCATTTGCTCATTTGCGCTCATTTGCTCATTTGCTCATTTGCTCATTTGCTCATTTGCTCATTTGCTCATTTGCTCATTTGCTCATTTGCTCATTTGCTCATTTGCGCTCATTTGCTCTCATTTGCTCATTTGCTCATTTCCTCATTTCCTCATTTCCTCATTTCCTCATTTCCTCATTTGCACTCATTTGCTCTCATTTGCTCTCATTTGCTCTCATTTGCTCTCATTTGCTCTCATTTGCTCTCATTTGCTCTCATTTGCTGCTTTACTCATTTGCTCATCTGCTCTCATTTGCTCATCTGCTCTCATTTGCTCATTTGCCCATTTGCTCATTTGCTCATTTGCTCATTTGCTCATCTGCTCTCATTTGCTCATTTGCTCATGTGCTCATTTGCTCATTTGCTCATTTGCTCATTTGCTCATTTGCTCATTTGCTCATTTGCTCATTTGCTCATTTGATCATTTGATCATTTGCTCATTTGCTCATTTGCTCATTTGCGCTCATTTGCTCTCATTTGCTCATTTGCTCATTTCCTCATTTCCTCATTTCCTCATTTCCTCATTTCCTCATTTGCACTCATTTGCTCTCATTTGCTCTCATTTGCTCTCATTTGCTCTCATTTGCTCTCATTTGCTCTCATTTGCTCTCATTTGCTTCTTTGCTCATTTGCTCATCTGCTCTCATTTGCTCATCTGCTCTTATTTGCTCATTTGCCCATTTGCTCATTTGCTCATTTGCTCATTTGCTCATCTGCTCTCATTTGCTCATTTGCTCATGTGCTCATTTGCTCATTTGCTCATTTGCTCCTTTGCTCATTTGCTCATTTGCTCATTTGCTCATTTGCTCATTTGCTCATTTGCTCATTTGCTCATCTGCTCATTTGCTCATTTGCTCATTTGCTAATTTGTTTATTTGCTCATTTGCTCTCATTTGCTCATTTGATCATTTGATAATTTGATCATTTGCTCATTTGCTCATTTGCTCATTTGCTCATTTGCTCATTTGCTCAATTGCGCTCATTTGCTCATTTGCTCATTTGCTCATTTGCTCATTAGCTCATTTTCTCATTTGCTCATTTGCTCTCATTTGCTCTCACTCGCTCTCATTTGCTCTCATTTGCTAATTTGCTCATTTGCTCATTTGCTCATTTGCTCATTTGCTCATTTGCTCATTTGCTCATTTGCTCATTTGCTCATTTGTTTATTTGCTCATTTGCTCTCATTTGCTCATTTGCTCATTTGCTCATTTGCTCATTTGCTCATTTGCGCTCATTTGCTCATTTGCTCATTTGCTCATTTGCTCATTTGCTCATTTGCTCATTTGTTCATTTGCTCATTTGCTCATTTGCTCATTAGCTCATTTTCTCATTTGCTCATTTGCTCTCATTTGCTCTCACTCGCTCTCATTTGCTCTCATTTGCTAATTTGCTCATTTGCTCATTTGCTCATTTGCTCATTTGCTCATTTGCTCATTTGCTCATTTGCTCATTTGCTCATTTGCTCATTTGCTCATTTGCTCATTTGCTCATTTGCTAATTTGTTTATTTGCTCATTTGCTCTCATTTGCTCATTTGATCATTTGATCATTTGATCATTTGATCATTTGCTCTCATTTGCTCATTTGCTCATTTGCTCATTTGCTCATTTGCTCATTTGCGCTCATTTGCGCTAATTTGCTCATTTGCTCATTTGCTCATTTGCTCATTTGCTCATTTGTTCATTTGCTCATTTGCTCATTTGCTCATTTGCTCATTTGTTTATTTGCTCATTTGCTCTCATTTGCTCATTTGATCATTTGATAATTTGATCATTTGCTCATTTGCTCTCATTTGCTCATTTGCTCATTTGCTCATTTGCTCATTTGCTCATTTGCTCATTTGCTCATTTGCTCATTTGCTCATTTGCTCATTTGCTCATTTGCTCATTTGCTCATTTGTTTATTTGCTCATTTGCTCTCATTTGATCATTTGATCATTTGATCATTTGATCATTTGCTCTCATTTGCTCATTTGCTCATTTGCTCATTTGCTCATTTGCTCATTTGCGCTCATTTGCGCTCATTTGCTCATTTGCTCATTTGCTCATTTGCTCATTTGCTCATTTGTTCATTTGCTCATTTGCTCATTTGCTCATTAGCTCTCATTTGCTCTAATTTGCTCTCATTTGCTCTCATTTGCTCTCATTTGCTCTCATTTGCTCTCATTTGCTCATTTGCTCATTTGCTCATTTGCTCATTTGCTCATTTGCTCATTTGCTCATCTGCTCATTTGCTCCTTTGCTCATTTGCTCATTTGCTCATTTGCTCATTTGCTCATTTGCTCATTTGCTCATTTGCTAATTTGTTTATTTGCTCATTTGCTCTCATTTGCTCATTTGATCATTTGATCATTTGATCATTTGATCATTTGCTCTCATTTGCTCATTTGCTCATTTGCTCATTTGCTCATTTGCGCTCATTTGCGCTCATTTGCTCATTTGCTCATTTGCTCATTTGCTCATTTGCTCATTTGTTCATTTGCTCATTTGCTCATTTGCTCATTAGCTCTCATTTGCTCTCATTTGCTCTCATTTGCTCTCATTTGCTCTCATTTGCTCTCATTTGCTCTCATTTGCTCTCATTTGCTCATTTGGTCATTTGCTCATTTGCTCCTTTGCTCATTTGCTCATTTGCTCATTTGATCATTTGCTCATCTGCTCTCATTTGCTCATTTGCTCATTTGCTCATTTGCTCTTTTGCTCATTTGCTCATTTGCTCATTTGCTCATTTGCTCATTTGCTCATTTGCCCATTTGCTCTCATTTGCTCATTTGCTCTTTTGCTCATTTGCTCATTTGCTCATTTGCTCATGTGCTCATGTGCTTATTTGCTCATTTGCTCATTTGCTCATTTGCTCATTTGCTCATTTGCCCTCATTTGCTCATTTGCTCATTTGCTCATTTGCTCATTTGCTCATTTGCTCATTTGCTCATTTGCTCATTTGCTCATTTGCTCATTTGCTCATTTGCTCATTTGCTCATTTGCTCATTTGCTCATTTGCTCATTTGCTCATTTGCTCTCATTTGCTCTCATTTGCTCATTTCCTCATTTGCTCATTTCCTCATTTGCACTCATTTGCTCTCATTTGCTCTCATTTGCTCTCATTTGCTCTCATTTGCTCTCATTTGCTCTCATTTGCTCTCATTTGCTCCTTTGCTCATTTGCTCATCTGCTCTCATTGGCTCATCTGCTCTCATTGGCTCATCTGCTCTCATTTGCTCATTTGCCCATTTGCTCATTTGCTCATTTGCTCATTTGCTCATCTGCTCTCATTTGCTCATTTGCTCATTTGCTCATTTGCGCTCATTTGCTCTCATTTGCTCATTTGCTCATTTGCTCATTTGCTCATTTGCTCATTTGCTCATTTGCTCATCTGCTCATTTGCTCATTTGCTCATTTGCTAATTTGTTTATTTGCTCATTTGCTCTCATTTGCTCATTTGATCATTTGATAATTTGATCATTTGCTCATTTGCTCTCATTTGCTCATTTGCTCATTTGCTCATTTGCTCATTTGCTCATTTGCGCTCATTTGCTCATTTGCTCATTTGCTCATTTGCTCATTAGCTCATTTTCTCATTTGCTCATTTGCTCTCATTTGCTCTCACTCGCTCTCATTTGCTCTCATTTGCTAATTTGCTCATTTGCTCATTTGCTCATTTGCTCATTTGCTCATTTGCTCATTTGCTCATTTGCTCATTTGCTCATTTGCTCATTTGCTCATTTGTTTATTTGCTCATTTGCTCTCATTTGCTCATTTGATCATTTGATAATTTGATCATTTGCTCATTTGCTCTCATTTGCTCATTTGCTCATTTGCTCATTTGCTCATTTGCTCATTTGCGCTCATTTGCTCATTTGCTCATTTGCTCATTTGCTCATTTGCTCATTTGCTCATTTGCTCATTTGCTCATTTGCTCATTTGCTCATTTGCTCATTTGCTCATTTGCTCATTTGCTCATTTGTTTATTTGCTCATTTGCTCTCATTTGATCATTTGATCATTTGATAATTTGATCATTTGCTCATTTGCTCTCATTTGCTCATTTGCTCATTTGCTCATTTGTTCATTTGCGCTCATTTGCTCATTTGCTCATTTGCTCATTTGCTCATTTGCTCATTTGCTCATTAGCTCATTTTCTCATTTGCTCATTTGCTCTCATTTGCTCTCACTCGCTCTCATTTGCTCTCATTTGCTAATTTGCTCATTTGCTCATTTGCTCATTTGCTCATTTGCTCTCATTTGCTCTCATTTGCTCTAATTTGCTCTCATTTGCTCTCATTTGCTCTCATTTGCTCATTTGCGCTCATTTGCGCTCATTTGCGCTCATTTGCGCTCCTTTGCTCCTTTGCTCATTTCCTCATTTCCTCATTTCCTCATTTCCTCATTTCCTCATTTCCTCTCATTCGCTCATTTGCTCATTTGCTCATTTGCTCATTTGCTCATTTGCTCATTTGCTCATTTGCTCATTTCCTCATTTGACCATTTGCTCATTTGCTCATTTGCTCATTTGCGCTCATTTGCTCTCATTTGCTCATTTGCTCATTTGCTCATTTGCTCATTTGCTCATTTGCTCATTTGCTCATCTGCTCTCATTTGCTCATTTGCTCATTTGCTCATTTGCTCATTTGCTCATTTGCTCATTTGCTCATTTGCTCATTTGTTTATTTGCTCATTTGCTCTCATTTGCTCATTTGATCATTTGATAATTTGATCATTTGCTCATTTGCTCTCATTTGCTCATTTGCTCATTTGCTCATTTGCTCATTTGCGCTCATTTGCTCATTTGCTCATTTGCTCATTTGCTCATTTGCTTATTTGCTCTCATTTGCTTTCACTCGCTCTCATTTGCTCTCATTTGCTCTAATTTGCTCTCATTTGCTCTCATTTGCTCTCATTTGCTCATTTGCGCTCATTTGCGCTCATTTGCGCTCATTTGCGCTCCTTTGCTCCTTTGCTCATTTCCTCATTTCCTCATTTCCTCATTTCCTCATTTCCTCATTTCCTCTCATTTGCTCATTTGGTCATTTGCTCATTTGCTCATTTGCTCATTTGCTCATTTGCTCATTTGCTCATTTGCGCTCATTTGCTCATTTGCTCATTTGCTCATTTGCTCATTTGCTCTCATTTGCTCATTTGCTCATTTGCTCATTTGCTCATTTGCTCATTTGATCATTTGCTCATTTGCTCATTTGCTCATTTGCTCATTTGCTCATTTGCGCTCATTTGCGCTCATTTGCTCATTTGCTCATTTGCTCATTTGCTCATTTGCTCATTTGCTCATTTGCGCTCATTTGCGCTCATTTGCTCTCATTTGCTCATTTGCTCATTTGCTCATTTGCTCATTTGCTCATTTGCTCATTTGCTCATTTGCTCATTTGCTCATTTGCTCATTTGCTCATTTGTTTATTTGCTCATTTGCTCATTTGCTCATTTGCTCATTTGCTCATTTGCTCATTTGCTCATTTGCTCATTTGCTCATTTACTCATTTGATCATTTGATCATTTGCTCATTTGCTCATTTGCGCTCATTTGCTCTCATTTGCTCATTTGCTCATTTGCTCATTTGCTCATTTGCTCATTTGCTCATTTGCTCATTTGCTAATTTGTTTATTTGCTCATTTGCTCTCATTTGCTCATTTGATCATTTGATCATTTGATCATTTGCTCATTTGCTCTCATTTGCTCATTTGCTCATTTGCTCATTTGCTCATTTGATCATTTGATCATTTGCTCATTTGCTCATTTGCTCATTTGCGCTCATTTGCTCATTTGCTCATTTGCTCATTTGCTCATTTGCTCATTTGCTCATTTGCTCATTTGCTCATTTGCTCATTTGCTCATTTGCTCTCATTTGCTCATTTGCTCTTTTGCTCATTTGCTCATTTGCTCATTTGCTCATGTGCTCATGTGCTTATTTGCTCATTTGCTCATTTGCTCATTTGCTCATTTGCTCATTTGCGCTCATTTGCTAATTTGCTCATTTGCTCATTTGCTCATTTGCTCATTTGCTCATTTGCTCATTTGCGCTCATTTGCTCATTTGCTCATTTGCTCATTTGCTCATTTGCTCTCATTTGCTCATTTGCTCATTTGCTCATTTGCTCATTTGCTCATTTGATCATTTGCTCATTTGCTCATTTGCTCATTTGCTCATTTGCTCATTTGCGCTCATTTGCGCTCATTTGCTCATTTGCTCATTTGCTCATTTGCTCATTTGCTCATTTGCTCATTTGCGCTCATTTGCGCTCATTTGCTCTCATTTGCTCATTTGCTCATTTGCTCATTTGCTCATTTGCTCATTTGCTCATTTGCTCATTTGCTCATTTGCTCATTTGCTCATTTGCTCATTTGTTTATTTGCTCATTTGCTCTCATTTGCTCATTTGCTCATTTGCTCATTTGCTCATTTGCTCATTTGCTCATTTGCTCATTTGCTCATTTGATCATTTGATCATTTGCTCATTTGCTCATTTGCGCTCATTTGCTCTCATTTGCTCTCATTTGCTCATTTGCTCATTTGCTCATTTGCTCATTTGCTCATTTGCTCATTTGCTAATTTGTTTATTTGCTCATTTGCTCTCATTTGCTCATTTGATCATTTGATCATTTGATCATTTGCTCATTTGCTCTCATTTGCTCATTTGCTCATTTGCTCATTTGCTCATTTGATCATTTGATCATTTGATCATTTGCTCATTTGCTCATTTGCGCTCATTTGCTCATTTGCTCATTTGCTCATTTGCTCATTTGCTCATTTGCTCATTTGCTCATTTGCTCATTTGCTCATTTGCTCATTTGCTCATTTGCTCATTTGCTCTCATTTGCTCATTTGCTCTTTTGCTCATTTGTTCATTTGCTCATTTGCTCATGTGCTCATGTGCTTATTTGCTCATTTGCTCATTTGCTCATTTGCTCATTTGCTCATTTGCGCTCATTTGCTAATTTGCTCATTTGCTCATTTGCTCATTTGCTCATTTGCTCATTTGCTCATTTGCTCATTTGCTCATTTGCTCATTTGCTCATTTTCTCATTTGCTCATTTGCTCATTTGCTCATTTGCTCATTTGCTCATTTGCTCATTTGCTCATTTGCTCATTTGCGCTCATTTGCTAATTTGCTCATTTGCTCATTTGCTCATTTGCTCATTTGCTCATTTGCTCATTTGCGCTCATTTGCTCATTTGCTCATTTGCTCATTTGCTCATTTGCTCTCATTTGCTCATTTGCTCATTTGCTCATTTGATCATTTGCTCATTTGATCATTTGCTCATTTGCTCATTTGCTCATTTGCTCATTTGCTCATTTGCGCTCATTTGCGCTCATTTGCTCATTTGCTCATTTGCTCATTTGCTCATTTGCTCATTTGCTCATTTGCGCTCATTTGCGCTCATTTGCTCTCATTTGCTCATTTGCTCATTTGCTCATTTGCTCATTTGCTCATTTGCTCATTTGCTCATTTGCTCATTTGCTCATTTGCTCATTTGCTCATTTGTTTATTTGCTCATTTGCTCATTTGCTCATTTGCTCATTTGCTCATTTGCTCATTTGCTCATTTGCTCATTTGCTCATTTGCTCATTTGATCATTTGATCATTTGCTCATTTGCTCATTTGCGCTCATTTGCTCTCATTTGCTCATTTGCTCATTTGCTCATTTGCTCATTTGCTCATTTGCTCATTTGCTCATTTGCTAATTTGTTTATTTGCTCATTTGCTCTCATTTGCTCATTTGATCATTTGATCATTTGATCATTTGCTCATTTGCTCTCATTTGCTCATTTGCTCATTTGCTCATTTGCTCATTTGATCATTTGATCATTTGATCATTTGCTCATTTGCTCATTTGCGCTCATTTGCTCATTTGCTCATTTGCTCATTTGCTCATTTGCTCATTTGCTCATTTGCTCATTTGCTCATTTGCTCATTTGCTCATTTGCTCATTTGCTCTCATTTGCTCATTTGCTCTTTTGCTCATTTGCTCATTTGCTCATTTGCTCATGTGCTCATGTGCTTATTTGCTCATTTGCTCATTTGCTCATTTGCTCATTTGCTCATTTGCGCTCATTTGCTAATTTGCTCATTTGCTCATTTGCTCATTTGCTCATTTGCTCATTTGCTCATTTGCTCATTTGCTCATTTGCTCATTTGCTCATTTGCTCATTTGCTCATTTGCTCATTTGCTCATTTGCTCATTTGCTCATTTGCTCATTTGCTCATTTGCGCTCATTTGCTCTCATTTGCTCATTTCCTCATTTCCTCATTTCCTCATTTCCTCATTTCCTCATTTCCTCATTTGCACTCATTTGCTCTCATTTGCTCTCATTTGCTCTCATTTGCTCTCATTTGCTCTCATTTGCTCTCATTTGCTCTCATTTGCTCCTTTGCTCATTTGCTCATCTGCTCTCATTTGCTCATCTGCTCTCATTTGCTCATTTGCCCATTTGCTCATTTGCTCATTTGCTCATTTGCTCATCTGCTCTCATTTGCTCATTTGCTCATGTGCTCATTTGCTCATTTGCTCATTTGCTCATTTGCTCATTTGCTCATTTGCTCATTTGCTCATTTGCTCATTTGCTCATTTGCTCATTTGTTTATTTGCTCATTTGCTCTCATTTGCTCATTTGCTCATTTGCTCATTTGCTCATTTGCTCATTTGCTCATTTGCTCATTTGCTCATTTGATCATTTGCTCATTTGCTAATTTGTTTATTTGCTCATTTGCTCTCATTTGCTCATTTGATAATTTGATAATTTGATCATTTGCTCATTTGCTCTCATTTGCTCATTTGCTCATTTGCTCATTTGCTCATTTGCTCATTTGCTCTCATTTGCTCATTTGCTCATTTGCTCATTTGCTCATTAGCTCATTTTCTCATTTGCTCATTTGCTCTCATTTGCTCTCACTCGCTCTCATTTGCTTTCATTTGCTAATTTGCTCATTTGCTCATTTGCTCATTTGCTCATTTGCTCATTTGCTCATTTGCTCATTTGCTAATTTGTTTATTTGCTCATTTGCTCTCATTTGCTCATTTGCTCATTTGCTCATTTGCTCATTTGCTCATTTGCTCATTTGCTCATTTGCTCATTTGCTCATCTGCTCTCATTTGCTCATTTGCTCATTTGCTCATTTGCTCATTTGCTCATTTGCTCATTTGCTCATTTGCTCATTTGTTTATTTGCTCATTTGCTCTCATTTGCTCATTTGATCATTTGATAATTTGATCATTTGCTCATTTGCTCTCATTTGCTCATTTGCTCATTTGCTCATTTGCTCATTTGCTCATTTGCGCTCATTTGCTCATTTGCTCATTTGCTCATTTGCTCATTTGCTTATTTGCTCTCATTTGCTCTCACTCGCTCTCATTTGCTCTCATTTGCTAATTTGCTCATTTGCTCATTTGCTCATTTGCTCATTTGCTCTCATTTGCTCTCATTTGCTCTAATTTGCTCTCATTTGCTCTCATTTGCTCTCATTTGCTCATTTGCGCTCATTTGCGCTCATTTGCGCTCCTTTGCTCCTTTGCTCATTTCCTCATTTCCTCATTTCCTCATTTCCTCATTTCCTCATTTCCTCTCATTTGCTCATTTGCTCATTTGCTCATTTCCTCATTTGCTCATTTGCTCATTTGCTCATTTGCTCATTTGCTCATTTGCTCATTTGCTCATTTGCTCATTTGCTCATTTGCTCATTTGCTCTCATTTGCTCATTTGCTCATTTGCTCATTTGCTCATTTGCTCATTTGATCATTTGCTCATTTGCTCATTTGCTCATTTGCTCATTTGCTCATTTGCGCTCATTTGCGCTCATTTGCTCATTTGCTCATTTGCTCATTTGCTCATTTGCTCATTTGCTCATTTGCGCTCATTTGCGCTCATTTGCTCTCATTTGCTCATTTGCTCATTTGCTCATTTGCTCATTTGCTCATTTGCTCATTTGCTCATTTGCTCATTTGCTCATTTGCTCATTTGCTCATTTGTTTATTTGCTCATTTGCTCTCATTTGCTCATTTGCTCATTTGCTCATTTGCTCATTTGCTCATTTGCTCATTTGCTCATTTGATCATTTGCTCATTTGCTCATTTGCGCTCATTTGCTCTCATTTGCTCATTTGCTCATTTGCTCATTTGCTCATTTGCTCATTTGCTCATTTGCTCATTTGCTCATTTGCTCATTTGTTTATTTGCTCATTTGCTCTCATTTGCTCATTTGATCATTTGATCATTTGATCATTTGCTCATTTGCTCTCATTTGCTCATTTGCTCATTTGCTCATTTGATCATTTGATCATTTGCTCATTTGCTCATTTGCTCATTTGCTCTCATTTGCTCATTTGCTCATGTGCTCATTTGCTCATTTGCTCATTTGCTCATTTGCTCATTTGCTCATTTGCTCATTTGCTCATTTGCTCATTTGCTCATTTGATCATTTGCTCATTTGCTCATTTGCTCATTTGCGCTCATTTGCTCTCATTTGCTCATTTGCTCATTTGCTCATTTGCTCATTTGCTCATCTGCTCATTTGCTCATTTGCTCATTTGCTAATTTGTTTATTTGCTCATTTGCTCTCATTTGCTCATTTGATCATTTGATAATTTGATCATTTGCTCATTTGCTCTCATTTGCTCATTTGCTCATTTGCTCATTTGCTCTTTTGCTCATTTGCGCTCATTTGCTCATTTGCTCATTTGCTCATTTGCTCATTAGCTCATTTTCTCATTTGCTCATTTGCTCTCATTTGCTCTCACTCGCTCTCATTTGCTCTCATTTGCTAATTTGCTCATTTGCTCATTTGCTCATTTGCTCATTTGCTCATTTGCTCATTTGCTCATTTGCTCATTTGCTCATTTGCTAATTTGTTTATTTGCTCATTTGCTCTCATTTGCTCATTTGATCATTTGATAATTTGATCATTTGCTCATTTGCTCTCATTTGCTCATTTGCTCATTTGCTCATTTGCTCATTTGCGCTCATTTGCTCATTTGCTCATTTGCTCATTTGCTCATTTGCTCATTTGCTCATTTGCTCATTTGCTCATTTGCTCATTTGCTCATTTGCTCATTTGCTCATTTGCTCATTTGCTCATTTGTTTATTTGCTCATTTGCTCTCATTTGCTCATTTGATCATTTGATAATTTGATCATTTGCTCATTTGCTCTCATTTGCTCATTTGCTCATTTGCTCATTTGCTCATTTGCTCATTTGCGCTCATTTGCTCATTTGCTCATTTGCTCATTTGCTCATTTGCTCATTTGCTCATTTGCTCATTTGCTCATTAGCTCATTTTCTCATTTGCTCATTTGCTCTCATTTGCTCTCACTCGCTCTCATTTGCTCTCATTTGCTAATTTGCTCATTTGCTCATTTGCTCATTTGCTCATTTGCTCATTTGCTCTCATTTGCTCTCATTTGCTCTAATTTGCTCTCATTTGCTCTCATTTGCTCTCATTTGCTCATTTGCGCTCATTTGCGCTCATTTGCGCTCATTTGCGCTCCTTTGCTCCTTTGCTCCTTTGCTCATTTCCTCATTTCCTCATTTCCTCATTTCCTCATTTCCTCTCATTCGCTCATTTGCTCATTTGCTCATTTGCTCATTTGCTCATTTGCTCATTTGCTCATTTGCTCATTTCCTCATTTGATCATTTGCTCATTTGCTCATTTGCTCATTTGCGCTCATTTGCTCTCATTTGCTCATTTGCTCATTTGCTCATTTGCTCATTTGCTCATTTGCTCATTTGCTCATCTGCTCTCATTTGCTCATTTGCTCATTTGCTCATTTGCTCATTTGCTCATTTGCTCATTTGCTCATTTGCTCATTTGTTTATTTGCTCATTTGCTCTCATTTGCTCATTTGATCATTTGATAATTTGATCATTTGCTCATTTGCTCTCATTTGCTCATTTGCTCATTTGCTCATTTGCTCATTTGCTCATTTGCGCTCATTTGCTCAATTGCTCATTTGCTCATTTGCTCATTTGCTTATTTGCTCTCATTTGCTCTCACTCGCTCTCATTTGCTCTCATTTGCTAATTTGCTCATTTGCTCATTTGCTCATTTGCTCATTTGCTCTCATTTGCTCTCATTTGCTCTAATTTGCTCTCATTTGCTCTCATTTGCTCTCATTTGCTCATTTGCGCTCATTTGCGCTCATTTGTGCTCATTTGCGCTCCTTTGCTCCTTTGCTCATTTCCTCATTTCCTCATTTCCTCATTTCCTCATTTCCTCATTTCCTCTCATTTGCTCATTTGGTCATTTGCTCATTTCCTCATTTGCTCATTTCCTCATTTGCTCATTTGCTCATTTGTTTATTTGCTCATTTGCTCTCATTTGCTCATTTGCTCATTTGCTCATTTGCGCTCATTTGCGCTCATTTGCTCTCATTTGCTCATTTGCTCATTTGCTCATTTGCTCATTTGCTCATTTGCTCATTTGCTCATTTGCTCATTTGCTCATTTGCTCATTTGCTCATTTGCTCATTTGCTCATTTGCTCATTTGCTCATTTGCTCATTTGCTCATTTGCTCATTTGCTCATTTGCTCATTTGCTCATTTGCTAATTTGTTTATTTGCTCATTTGCTCTCATTTGCTCATTTGATCATTTGATCATTTGATCATTTGCTCATTTGCTCTCATTTGCTCATTTGCTCATTTGCTCATTTGCTCATTTGCTCATTTGCGCTCATTTGCTCATTTGCTCATTTGCTCATTTGCTCATTTGCTCATTTGCTCATTTGCTCATTTGCTCATTTGCTCATTTGCTCATTTGCTCATTTGCTCATTTGCTCATTTGCTCATTTGTTTATTTGCTCATTTGCTCTCATTTGCTCATTTGATCATTTGATAATTTGATCATTTGCTCATTTGCTCTCATTTGCTCATTTGCTCATTTGCTCATTTGCTCATTTGCTCATTTGCGCTCATTTGCTCATTTGCTCATTTGCTCATTTGCTCATTTGCTCATTTGCTCATTTGCTCATTAGCTCATTTTCTCATTTGCTCATTTGCTCTCATTTGCTCTCACTCGCTCTCATTTGCTCTCATTTGCTAATTTGCTCATTTGCTCATTTGCTCATTTGCTCATTTGCTCATTTGCTCTCATTTGCTCTCATTTGCTCTAATTTGCTCTCATTTGCTCTCATTTGCTCTCATTTGCTCATTTGCGCTCATTTGCGCTCATTTGCGCTCATTTGCGCTCCTTTGCTCCTTTGCTCCTTTGCTCATTTCCTCATTTCCTCATTTCCTCATTTCCTCATTTCCTCTCATTCGCTCATTTGCTCATTTGCTCATTTGCTCATTTGCTCATTTGCTCATTTGCTCATTTGCTCATTTCCTCATTTGATCATTTGCTCATTTGCTCATTTGCTCATTTGCGCTCATTTGCTCTCATTTGCTCATTTGCTCATTTGCTCATTTGCTCATTTGCTCATTTGCTCATTTGCTCATTTGCTCATCTGCTCTCATTTGCTCATTTGCTCATTTGCTCATTTGCTCATTTGCTCATTTGCTCATTTGCTCATTTGCTCATTTGTTTATTTGCTCATTTGCTCTCATTTGCTCATTTGATCATTTGATAATTTGATCATTTGCTCATTTGCTCTCATTTGCTCATTTGCTCATTTGCTCATTTGCTCATTTGCTCATTTGCGCTCATTTGCTCAATTGCTCATTTGCTCATTTGCTCATTTGCTTATTTGCTCTCATTTGCTCTCACTCGCTCTCATTTGCTCTCATTTGCTAATTTGCTCATTTGCTCATTTGCTCATTTGCTCATTTGCTCTCATTTGCTCTC